>JAWWLV010000045.1:29444093-29458438 GCA_035041135.1 Platyrinchus mystaceus
TCCCCTCCCCTCCCCTCATAGAAAACCACAGAAATTGTCGGGCACCAATCTTCCCCTAATGAAGATAAATGAGTATTCCCATATTTTCTGTAAATGTTGAGTATTTACACATTCTGGACTGTGAAGTCCACAGAAATACACAAAATTACAAACTTCTTTTCATAGCAAAGGTTGCAAGAAATGCTGATCATGTCAAGTGTTGTTTGGCTTTCATATCCATCTGAAGAAGCCCTTCTGAAACTGATTCGTGCCCCGTGAAAATCAGCTAGGAATCTAACTGTTTTAAAGACGTGTGTATTTTATGTGTAACTGGATGCACTAACACAATGAAACTGCTCCACTGACCTTAATGGAATTGTTTAACAGTGGGGCCTGAGATCACTCTCCCTGGGGACACTTTGGATGACATTATTAGTCTTCTGCAGGTTTCAGGAGGATATAGCAGTTGTCATCCTTTGAGTGTCTGATTAGAAAAGTCTGATTCCTCTTGATTTCCTGATAGTTCTTGATGACATGATTTCTCCTCTGTTTTGGGCATTAATTTTTCAAATAGCTTTTAGCAAAACTCTCCACCATATCCACCTGTTTCCTGGTGGAAACAGGCAAACAAGTAGCAACAAAGAAATAATGGTTCCAGAAAAATTACAGCTTGAGATTCAAAGTGCTGCACAGGACTAGAATGTGGCTGTATGTTCTAACCTGGGATGCTTTAAAAGAGGGAAAAAATAGCTTTGTGTATCCAAATTCAGTTATTTAGGCCTAACAAAAAAATGATGGGACTCTGTCCTTTACAAAGACTGGACTTAAATGGGGAGCAGGAAACTATTATTTAAATACTGCCAGACTTCATCTCCCAATCCCATTCTGTCCCCTTCATATTCTTATACCCCACGATCACTTTCAGAATAGAGCCATTTCAATAAAAATTAAAACTTAATTGCGATATGCTTAACACAACTATAAATATGAATGTACATAATCCTATTTAGCCCTTGTATAAAACCTTGGTTTAGATGTAAGGAGCAATTCTTTTGTTTCTTACTTGCTTTTCTACATTTAAAATATCTGGAGGGCTGTAAAGTTAAATACATTTGCTGACAGATATCTTAATCAAGGCATTCAATTTATAATATCTTATTTAGACTGGATAGCATAATGAGAATACTGTGGCTGTATTTTTATTTCAGATAATTGCATGTTGTCTATTTGTAATTGTGACAGTAGAAAAAGCAAGGCCTAAAACAAAGGGTAGATTAAATTGTCAATGAAATCACAACAAAAGTTTTTAACATAAGGTGCTCTGCAGGTCTCTTGGTTTCATAATGTATGTTTTGGTACTTTAGCATCTTTGCTAGATTTTTTTTTTTAAATTGTGTTAGCAGTTAAGTCCTTACAAAACCATATGCCAGTTGAATTTCAGACCATGCATATTTGAGGAAGTTATACCGATGAATATAATGCATTTGCGATACTGACTAATCAAAGTAAAGAGCTACAGTGAACAGTGCATAAATAAAGATACATTAATACAGTACTAGACATTTTCCATCTCTGCAGATTTTTTACCTATGGAAATAATCTATTCCTGGAATCAAAACCACCTTCAGTTTGCTGCTGTTCGCTTTGTATTACTGATTGTGTTGGTAGATGGCTGAGCACAGTGCTGCTTCTCATGCAGATGAAAAGTAAATCTTTCTGGATTTCAATGGAAAGGGCATCAACCCTTGTCTGTGATGTCTGAAGTGGTAAAGCAAAGCCAGTGAAAACAACTGGAAAAAAAAATTATTCAACCTTGAGAATAATCTAGGCTATGAGAATAATTTAATTTCCTTGAGAAAGACTCATTTTTTTGGAGGTTTTTTACTGCTTCTTGCTGTTTGCATACTCTTGTTTGCTACTTCCTCATTTGGTTTTTACACACCCTATCAGAATCCACTAGTTCTGCCATAAACAATTTGAATTTAATTTCATTTATTACAAAATATCTTAAAATTGGCAAGGTAAAGGAAAAAGGCCAAGAAACAGTCCAATTATTACATTAAAATGAGGGAGGTTTTAATTTCAGTTTAATGACTTGCTATGGCAGTTTTAGGTTATTCAAAGTTATGCTGAAAATAAAAAAAAATATTTCTTATTTTAAATATACTAGATATGGCATTCTTCCAGTGCTGAACAAATGTTCGCTTTGAGATTGTGTGACTGTGTTAACTTGAGTGCAAGCTCCTAAGCTATTCTGCTTTTTAATACATGGTACTTTTCATTTAGATGCTTGGTTTTAATTTTTATTTGCATTGATACATAACTGTTGGAATTTTGCTGGAGGTTGGCTGGAGCACTTCTCCTGTGAAGATAGGCTGAGGTAGCTGGTGTTGTTCAGCCTGAAGATGAGAAAGTTCCAGGGAGACCTTACAGCAGCCTTCCAGTGACCAAAGGATCTGACAAAAAAGATGGAGAGGGACTTTTTACAAAGGCATATCTTGATAGGGCAAGGGGAAGTGATTTTAAACTGAAAGAGGACAGGTTTAGACTAGATATAAGGAAGAAATTCTTTCCTACGAGGGTGGTGAGGCACTGGAAGAGGTTGCCCAGAGAAGCTGTGGCTGCCCCATCCCTATAAGTGTTCAAGGCCAGGCTGAATGGGACTCTGAGCCACCTGGTCTAGTGAAAGGTGTTGGAAGGGGAGGTTGGAACTAAATGATCTCTAAACTCTCTTCCAACCCAAACCATTCTGATTCTATGATATCTACTATAATCTCTGCTATGGTCTCTGCTATACTCTACTATAATATGGTTATTATGGATTATTAAATTTATAAGTTCTAGGAAATTAATTTTCTATAAACAACCAACCCATGACCATGGTTACAAAACAAACCACTATTAAAAATGTTCTCACTTGTGCCAGCATTGCACAGCCCAAGAGAAGTGAACTCTCTGTCCCAGGGAGGTTACTGTCTGGAATTCCAGTTTTAAAAAGAAACATGACACAAAGATGTGCTAAATCCCTCATCTACAAATCCATATTTGCTGCTCACAAAAGTATTGTGTCAGTAAAAAATTGCCCTCAACACGTGCTCTGCATCTACTTATTTGCATACTTTGACCTAACCTCATTTATGGAAATATTCAGGGCCAATTGGCATAGCACAGGAAGCATAGGTCTTGGGAAGAAAATAGAGTGAGCCATGTTTTCAATGACAGTTAACAAGATGGAAATATCTTATTTGACTTTTAAATGATATACTGAGTTAAAAGAGCTGGAATTTAAGTGGGAAACAATAAGTTTTAAATTGAATAAATTTTATATGGAGGATCTGGAGGAAGACAGCACATGTAATGGCAATGTCATTTTCAGTGCATTAGGTTTCAGGATGAAACTTGTCCCAAAGGCAGGTCCAGATTTCTTGTCTAAGCATCTCTCCAGTATTCTCTTCCATGTAGTCTAACATACTCATGTTTGTAAACTTTGTAAATAAAGTATCATATGAGTATAAATGTTTCCAAGGGATTCTTTCAATATTTGATACAAGCTTGATCAAGCTGCATAAGCATACCCCTATTATAAGGAATTTTTTCATTCAAACTGTGGTACAACTGATTTTAATGTCTTAAAGACTAAGTTTTTAAGACTGTCTGTAGCTTTCAGGTTGATCATAGAATCGCTTAGGTTGGAAAGGACCTTTAAGTTCATCAAGTCCAACTATTAACCCAACAGCAAATCCACCACTAAACCATGTCTCTAAGTGCCATTCTACATGTCTTTAAAATACCTCCAACCACTCTCTTGAGCACCCTGTTCCAATGCTTGACAACCCTTTCAGTGAAGAAATTTATCCTAATAGCCAATCTAAGCCTCCCCTGGTGCAACCTCGGCTTGTTTTCTCTTCTGTAACTTGTTTCCTCAGAGTGGCTTACTCAAAATTTGAGCTGATGGACTTTAATCGTACTTATTTTTAATAACTTGAAGAGTAAAAGTTTTAGCTCATATTAGAAAAATTATCTTGGTTTTAATTAAGATGTTTTAAAAACATGTAGCTTTTCCCCATGTGTACATCTGAATTGGTAAAATTATCTAAACTTCTAAAGTTTTATTTTTATGGAATGTAAAAAATGTATACTTTCTCCCCAAACAAATTAATGTACAAGATGCAAGCACGGACAAACACATAATTATATTTGAAAGAATGATTTTGTTATGTTCCTGAAAGGTGGGACTTTGAATTAAGCTTCTGTTTAAAGTGTAGTTTATCAGAGTTTTTAAACCTGTATAATTTCTGTTTCTTTCTACCTGAAACATTTCTGTGAAGCCATAAACTGAGGTCTACAGTTAGGAGTACCACTTTCTTCTTGTGCCACAAGATCTTTCTTGTGAGTACGATATATTTTGGCTGGTTTCAAAAAGCATCCACTCTCTTTTAATCTATACACAACCTCAATTGGTGTTCAGGTCAGTAAGTGGGAAGACATTTATAGAATCAATCATTTTGGGTTAAGGAGTACACATACTGCAAGCGTACTAATGGAATGGAAATAATGCCTGGAACATCTCCAGAACAGTCACAGTCTCAATGGAGCAATTAAATATGCATGAAGAATGTTTGCAGTGAAGTTCAAACACATCAGCCTGAGGCTTATTTTTTGGTTTAATTTATTCACTACCTTTCTGTGTACTGCTTGTTGACGGTTCAAAAACACTTCTGCACACCGCTCCGGCATCATCTATGTATGCACTGACTGACAGATACAGTCACAGTTTCTATTTTTAATCACTATCCCAGGAACAAGGAGTAGACTGTAGTAGAAAAATGCAGGGTTAGTATTCAGGTTAACGGATTTTATTCATTAACAAATTTGACATAATTCACAGTATGGAAAATAGTCTTCAGAATTAATTCAGACAGTGTTTGAATATTTAGTAAAACTTCCCAGTCTGAATTTGCTGGCATTATTAGGTCTTCAAATTATTTTATGATATGGCCTATATTCCATATCTTCATATTACTGCTTTTATCCTTTGTGAAGGAGATGCTTGTACTGTCATTAAAGGCTGATTTTTTATATCATTGTGAATACTGGCACTCTTGAAAACGTTGGTGGTTGTATTTCCTGATAATCGTTGTTCTTTGCAAAATGTATAAAAGAATACATGCTATTTCCAGGTTCAGCAATTCCATACTTTCTCTGCTGTTTTCAGTAACAAATAAAACCAAGCTATTTGGGGCTTTGTAATGAGAGTTTGCTTCCTTTGATGGGCCTAAGTGCTATGATTTGTGACTGATCAGAGAGCACTAGTGTATTATCTGGTTCAGCTGTTATCAATTCATGTGCTACTAGTAAGTGGGATTGTCATATAACCAAGCTTAGAGCTATTGGCAAAGCAACTGAGCAAAGACAACCTCTTAAAAGGATTACTGGTAATGTAATTACTTGTGGAAGATGTATGGATATCTCCTGTATGAGAACACCAGCATCTCAATATGTTCTTTAAGCAATAACATTAGTGGAATGG
The DNA here is from genome assembly GCA_035041135.1 of Platyrinchus mystaceus. Lineage (NCBI taxonomy): Eukaryota > Metazoa > Chordata > Aves > Passeriformes > Tyrannidae > Platyrinchus > Platyrinchus mystaceus. The sequence continues at coordinate 29,449,603 of JAWWLV010000045.1, forward strand.
GAGCTTGTGTTGCAGTAATGGTATACTCTGCTGGTGGATAATGGCACAGGGAAGCAGAGGCACTTGTGTGAAGTGAACACTTAACTAAAGCCAGAAGTGTGCTTTTGTTTCTTTATATAATTTCAAGACTGTTATTGAAGCAAAATTTACTTTCTAGTGACACTATTGTTACTTTATTAAATGCAATGGAATTTTGAGGCCTCAAAGCTCCCAGTAGACTTTCTTCATCTTTTGAAAATCAATGGTATAAGCCCAGTAGTCTTCAGTGAAACTTTAATCCTCTTTTTCTTCAGTTATTTGTAGGGACCTTTTTCTTTCCAGTAGTTAATAAGCTCCATGGTATCCAGAAAAATAGATTTCTGAAGCTTACAATGACAGCTAGGCTATTTGATTAGTTAAGTCTTAAGCTCTCTTCTCACCTTTGATAGTATTTTCCTCCTGCAACTTCTATATTTCTTTCTTCACAGCTTTGTTTCATATTTTATCATTATTCAATAAGCAAAATTCTGATGCTTGCTGTATGTTTCTTTCTGTGTTTTTTTTTTGTTTCCACTTAATCAGGCTGCATTTTACATTCATTTATTAATTATGCTATTGGCTAGGTTTTTTTTCTTGAAGACTTATTTTCTGATCTTGAGTAATAATATTATTCTTAAGATTTATATCCTTATGATTCTTGTATCAGAAACCTGATTGGGTTTTTGACTGTGATATGTGGGCAAATAATCTGGCTTTATCAGTGTCAGAAGTTGCATGCTTATCTTGTGTAGTAAGGTTCTAAACTGTAATGTGTCTTGTGACAGCAGGTTATGCCTCACAATAGCAAGAACAGATTAATAAAGAAAGCTAACACTAATGTCTAGGTATATGTATTCAGAAAGAAATACATAGGAAAAATGCTTTACCCTTCCAGGAAAACAAGTCATAGGCAAAATATTAATACCTTAACCATCTGAACTTACTATCCTATATTATTATTTTAAGTGTCTAAATATATAAAAATTTCCCTTGAATTTGACCTACATCAGATTTTTGGGGCTTGTGATACTCCAGAAAATCAGGCCATTTAAATATAATTCCCTAGCTATGAATTTAGAATCTTATCTTCAGAAACAAAGTTGTATCATAAGGTCTTCCCATGGACCTTGTGAAAATGTCACATATTTTAACTATCCATCTATCTGGCCAAGCCATCTTATTATGTTGATTTTTGTGTTTTCTGATCAGTTTGGAAATAGAGACAGGTTAAAAAATTTTAGGAGAGAGGAATCACTACTTTGTAATGTCATTATTCCTTTTACCTTCTCACTTTTATTATTTTAGTTTTTAAGATAATTCATGCTACATGGATTTCTGCAATGATGTAACTTGATGTGATTGTGGTAATGCCCAGTACAAGGACAAAACCAGAGCTCCTTGAACTGAGAGAGGAAGGAATCAGCTTCCTTGTCTCTCCTTAAATAAGCAGAAAGAGAAAGAAGGTATTATTATCCCATTTGCAAATGCCATCTAACATCTGGGCTTTGGATTCCTTCAGGAACCTTTTGGCCTTGTGACACAGCTGTGCTCATTAGGACACTGGGTGTCAGGGCTCAGTTTTATCATTCTCTTTGCAACATGAGCCAACTGAATGAGCATTAATAAGACTCTAATTGGCAGCAGGTGTGTCTGTGTTATAAGACAAGCCAAAATAAAAGACGCATTTCAATTTGCTACATATTATTAAGGTTTTTTGTAATGAATGAAAACTCAACAATCATTAGCATGCACTGGGTTACACAAAGAATGGGCTTAACGAATCACTGCAATGTATATTAATATATGTAGAAAGTTCTTGGAGATATTTCTAAACAATTTTTAAAGAGCACCTAGGTCAGAACTATTTTGAATGCCATTGATGGCAAGGTCTAAGGTGTCAGCACAGCAGACACATGTTGCCAACATAGTATGTAAAGCAGGACCTGAGATTTTAAGCACTTTTCACAGGTGTTTAGGTATTAATTTGTTCCAAACTTCTTGACTTTGTGAGCTGCTCTGTTATCATCTTTCTAAGAGAGATTTGAGGATATTTTTCCACATGATCATTCCAGATAGAAAGTAGTCTTTGTTCTTCAAAATGAATTATGAAAACCTATTTTTTTTCTTTTTTTCCTTAAGAAAGAGGTGATCTATACACCCTCTTTGAATTATGTCTTGTAAACAAAAATCTTCATCTGCTTAGTTCTTCCCATTTGAGTAAAGCAGCAGAGCCTTTGCTAGTGTCATTCATTACAGAGCCACACATCCCATCTTTTAAACAAATTTGATGCAAATGTAATTCTAGAATTCCAAATGGATATAAAGATCTGTTTTGCTGGCATTTAGATCTATGCAAATTCAGGGAAAGTATCATTTGATTGGAAGATAAATTGGTGATAGCATTAGTCACTGGAAGCATTGTTTAAATTTATTCTATGATGCATCATTTTCTCAAGAACTCATGGGCTATAGAATATTCTGAATGCAATTATGGACATCTTACTTTGCGGGCAGCTGGCTTCAGGGAAGGTGTTGTGCCATTCTGCAGTTACTGTTCATAACACAACTGGTGGTTACCACAGTCCTGTATAATCCATATCTGAAGCCACCTTTAAATATAGAATGACATAACTATCTAGTATAGTATTTAACAGTATTTGTGGAGTTTTAAAGGTAAAGTCCATTTCTCCCTATTAGAATATCAAAATACTGCCACTGCATAGAGAAAACCTGCTTTAACTTAGTGAAAGTGGCCACTGCCTCAGATGAAAGAGATTTCCTTTTTTTTTGTTTTTTAGCAGACATTGATGGGGTTATCAACTCAGAAATCTCTATGATGGATTGCCAATAGTGGTTGGAAAGGCCCAGGCATTATTTTAAGTCATATTCATCTTTCAAGGCCTCTTTGCTACAGATGACAGTTATTTTCAAGGCTCCCAGAAAGAATATAAAGCTAAAAAACTTGGTGAAGAACTTGACAAATTAATGTAATGTCAACTCTGTACAGTGACTGAATGCCCTAGGAGAAAACTGAAGACAATGCTAACGAAGTTAATCAAAATGACTAAGCAAAGCTTTCTGAGGGACTATAGTCCCAAAAGCTGTCATCCCTTTTACAGCCTTTGTGAAATTGATGTAGTTATTTGCAATACAGAGGTCTAAAAATTTGGGTGCTTCTAGACTCTCCATGGTTGATCAGAGAAGCCACGTGCATCCGTCTATTCCAAGTGCTGATTTGTGTCAAAGTCTCATCAACAATATAAAGGTCCCCTCTTTGAGTGACAGTGAGATGCTGCAAAATATAGCCCTTCCAAAAGTCTTCTAGCTGCTCACTGTAGGTGCTTGCTGGAGACTGAACTATCACAGAAGTGGTGGGGAGAGAGACTTAGGCTTTTATGCTTGTCAAATACACGTGTTGAAGTATTTTACAGGAAGAAATGGATGTTTATCACAATTTGTTCAGTGCCATCTCTATTAAACTCAGGATCTCTTCAGCACTACCTAAACTATTTTGAGATCAGTATAATAATGGAGTGGAGTGAAGTAATTTTCCTTGATCTACTGGTCATGCCTCTGTTATGGCAGCCCTGGACACTGTTGGGGCTTCTTTGCTGCCAGCACACACTCAGCTTGCTGTCTACTTAATGTTCCTTTCTTTCTAGGGTAAAATTGATATTATTTGAAAGGGTTTTGACATAAAAATGCATTGCTCAGGAAGCAAGATTAAAGCTTTTGGGATTTTTTTTTTGTGTTGGAGTTGTTTTGGAAATACATTTAGTCAAACTACAATCAAATTGTTAGATGAAAGACCCTGTATTTATTTAAAATGCCTTGGGAAAAAATTAAAGAGCAGTTCAAAACAATTGTAATTATATTTTACTTTGATATTGGACAGATGTAATTGTAAAAGGCACAGCATCTTGATGAATGAAAAACTATATCCCATATATATCATGGTATGAAACCTAAAATATTGAGAAATTTTTTATTCCATTAAACTACTGTATAGATAAATTGTACATCTAATCTATTCCAGAACATAGAAAGCTCCTAAACTGTTATATTTATCTTATTCTAAATTTGAACTTTTTTTTTTATTTTAGTTGTGGATATAATATGTTGTCTGAGAAGCCCTGAGAATTTAAGCATATACTATATAGCTCTCCCCCTCACTCTTACCAAAAGCTTTTTTTTCAAGAGTAGCAAGATGATAGTGTCTGAGCAAGGACAATATGTTTCATATGTTCTACATGTAAAAAAATCAGACTCTGTTTTTATCCTTAATGCCTCACAGAATCATAGAAACAGTTACGTTTGAAAAGACCCTTAAGATCGTTCAAGTGGTATTGAGGCAAGGCATAGGCTGGCTTAACCTTGGCCACACCTCTATGCTGAATGAACTGTTGTCCTCATCACTGCTGGGTACTACTTGCAGAGCCTCACTCCTGTTGTGCCGTGGGACTTGAGGAGTGGGGCAGTCACAGAGGAGATGCACCTGCTGCATCAGGAGTGGACTTGTCACCATTGCCCCCTGTCCCTTAATTCAAGCTCTGTCTGGGCAGCTGTGTCAGTCATAGTGGTGCAGAGCTTAGAGAGGCGTTGACTTTCTGTGGGGTGGATGCCACTGCTCCATGGTCCATCTGGCAGGGCTTCAGAGCCCTTTCTGCACATCCTTCCATAAGAAGTGCTGGCAGAGCTGATGCTCTACACCCTGTGTGCCCGCCCTGCTGGCATCACTCCTGGTGGCTGGTGCTTCTAAGGGCTTCTTTACATGTGGGGGGCCTGGATGCTGTTGCTTCTGACCCTGCCTGGGTCCCATCAGCAGCTGTAATGATATATTAGGGTTCCTGGCAGCTCGCTTGTCTCCCCCAAGGTTCCCCCAGTTTTGGAATTTTGCCAGCACCGGAGCTGTTCATCATGATGACTGAGTGTTAGTTTGATTGTCACAAAAACAATGGGAAATTTTATGGGGTTTATTCTTGTTTTTTTTTCCAAAAACTTGGAAGGATAATTTTAAGACTCAGCAACATCAAAATTCTTTGCAAAGTCATTTCAGTTTTCAAAAATATGTTTTCAAAAGCAAGTGAACTCCAACTTTTCAGTGACATCTTTTTCATTTGGCAGTTGCTAAATATAATTTTCCATTATTTTATTAAAATATGAGATTTGATAGTTCCTAAATAAAATGTATTTGTTTTTCAACTCAAGCAGGCTCTTCATTGTTTTCCTTAAAGAAATTAAATCCTCAAAAACTGACTTCAGTTTTGAGGTTCAGTTCTGGATTCAGGTGTTTATGCCTTGATTATGGCTATCAACATGCCAGCTCCTATGATGGAGCCGATGGAGCTCTGACCAATGCAGATGATGGTCATTCAGATCGCCTCAAGCAGAAATTTGTATTTAGTCACCTGAATAATTTTCCAGATTTCATCTATTGAAGGTGCCTAAACATAGGCATTGAATACAATTTGAAATGCTCTATGGTACTGAAATAGTGCACAGAGCTGGTAGACATGATAGGACTCAGAGGAGACCTTCTGCTTCAAGGTCTGGAGACCAACCAAGGTACTCTGCAGTGGCCCAAATCATGCTAAACTAAATTTGGTTTAGGCAAGCAGATCTCACAGTGCATCTCTGTTAACTGTAATGAGAGATTAGATACGTTAACTCATGTAGATTTCTGCAAAAACTCCATCTTTGGTTAAAGTTCTGAGTTCCTTATGAACTGTTTTAATTGCATTGAACTAACGCCTATTTTAAAAAATTCTGTGTTAAAAATATTATTGATCAGTTTTTCACTTGGCTCTAAACTTCAGGCTCTAGATTTCAAGTGGGATTTGGGAAAAGAAAATTGAAAAATTTAAATACATAAAAGAAATATGAATCTATAATGTCCTGAAGAAAACATTCTGAGTGTTGTGTCTGTAGTAAACATTGGTCAGGACTAAAGCTCCATTAATTATGAAATAAATTGTGAACACAAACAATGCTAGTAAATTCAGTATTTGGGAAATAAGTAATGAAGTTATTAATGAAAGAATTGGCTTATTAATTAATTGATTTTTACTACTTTTCTGACTTACATGCTGTTAATTGTGTCTTCTGAAAATCAATCAGTTTGTCTTAAATCAACCATTTAAAAATCCAAATAACAGAGATCATAGACAGATGCAAAAATGTGGTGTTAAATCCACACTTAATGCTCTTGCTTGTTTAAAAAGGTAGAATTTAATAACATGTTTCAACTCAGGAAAATCAAGGAGATGTTGGGATATACTTCTAGATCCTGCTGTAGGTCTTAAAAGCTTAATTTTAGGTTCTTAGAGTAGCCTTTCAGTTACCATCTAATAGCATTTGAAATGAGATTTTCCTTCTAAATGTAAAGATATATTTTTTTTTCCATTTTAATTTTTTTTTACGTTCTACATTGCAATGAATTTAAGACTTTACTGAGTATTTCATGATAACTGAGAAAAGGAGGCCAATAATGTTTTCTTCTCATAACCAGTTTCTAGCAGTTACTAGGGATGCTGGAAGTATGAAAAGCCACAGTCTCTGTTTTGTATATTTTGACATATGATCCCATATCTTTCCACTACGATGAACAATCTTTACCTCACTCTTACCAGAGACTGATAATAACTAACCACTTATACACACAGTTGGGTGTAGGAAATCTGTGCACAGTGTTGTACTACTGTTGACTTGTGTATAGGAAGTAGAGCAGCTCCAACCAGAGAGTCTGAACAAATAGTACCCTGTAGCGTGCAAAAACCTGCTCATCATTGCATCCAGCTGGCATCATTAACACTAATATTCAAATAGCTGGTCTGAATCACACAGAACGGGTATTGGTCCCTGCACTGTTTGCTTCATCTTGTGCAGATGAGATGACTCAGCTTCCCTCATGTTACAGAAATCATTCCTTTTACAGGTAAATTCTGTGCATTGATGAATTGTCGTTGTCTGAATATAAACCATTTTCACTGAAATATTGCCAGGGAGGTGTATCCTAAGGCACATCTGATACTCTGAAAATATTTTTTAAAATCTTGTTTCTATTGTTTCTTGAGCAGCTGTCTTCCTCTCCCCATTCAGTTGATAGAATAAGTGATCTATCCATCTGAAAGTAAACCAGAAGAATGACTTCTCTTTACCTTATATAGAATTGTTTGGGTTTTTCTTTCAAAAAGCTTTCTACTGATGTTAAGCAATTGACTTCTAACTTTGGAAGTTGAACATGGAGTATAGTTCCTTGGATATAACTTGTGTGAGTCCTATACTACCTTGCATATGATAGATGGTGATTTAAAATGTCTTTTATAAGACCATGAACCTTCTTAAGCTGTTTTTGCTTTTCTGTTTCACAGATAGGAAATGGCATTTGAAACTTAAAGCTACTATTGATGAGTTTAATTTAAATGAGATGGTATTTGAAATAGGTAACACTTTCATTTTACTAAATTAATGGTGTGACAAAAGGAAACTCGAAGATGCTTCTATCTGTAATAAAAAAATTATGCTCTCTAGAATTTTAATATTTCACCATGTGTTTACATTACCTAATCTTATTCGTTTTACTACATAAAAGATAGCAAAATGTTTCCTCTATGCATTACCATAAATGTAATTTCAGGCTTTATACAAATCTTTGTGCAAAAATCCCAAATAGCTGTGGAATTATATTGATACACTCTAATAAAATTGCCCCTGTTACAGTAAAAGGATAGAAGTAAAGCTATGTTTGTAGAAAAAGTAGTATCCTTTCTTTGACAAACTGATACAGCTGGAAAAAATAAACTAATGCTGTTTACTTTCTTCTTCATTTTTTAAGTAAAATGAATGCATGAAAATGCAGAATAAACAATTCCAGTTTTGCCAAACTCAGAGCATCCTTTATACTCTGCAGTGTCCAGTTTCTTTAGCTCACCAGGCAGAATGATAACAAGCATAGCTTAGAAGACTTAACTGGGAATGCAAGGTTCTTAAAATGTGAAGTATCTGCTATTGATAAGTATTTATGAGCCAGTCACAACACTGGGAGTATTTCAGAACTTGCAATTTCAGGACAGGCAATTTCAGAACTGGTAGTTACTGGCAAACACTGAATTGCTTACCTATTACTTCCTGCTGTAGGACATAAGTCAGACATACACTATGGTGGTGTCAGGTTTTTGAAAAGATAATGCAATTCAAAGTTTGAATTATAATCCATTTTCTTCTAATTGATGTTTAACTTCAGATAATTAAATCCTTTTGATGGGAATCCTCATTAATGTAATTTCTCCCACTTATTCACGCCTGCAGAGCATGCTTTGGGGAGCGTGGCCCTCTGAAATCTGCTGGCAGTATCATTCCATATCTCTACCTCACATTTGTCCCCATCAGGGCAACAAGCACTTTATTTTAACAAAAGAGATCCACTGTATTTAACTTTCTGAATATTCCTATATTTCTAGGCTGTGTATGTATTACCAGTTTGTTTCAGTACCACACTTCTTAAGTGGATTTGCCAGTTATCTCTCCACCTGCCCTTTGGTTCACAGTATGGTTTGCTCTGGGTTGCACAAGTGGGATTTCTTCTGGGTGCATCTGAAGTAGAAGGTGCTTTCTGGGATCTCACCTAGTATGCTGCAGTTATGGATGGGTGCTCAGTTTAGCCCATAATATGCCAACACTGTGAATATGGGATCCTTAGCAGCGTGTCATTCTGTGGCACTGCTGTACCCCACTGCACTGCAGTGTGTGTGTGGCCAGTCTTCGCGAACGAAGATCTGGGAAAGGTCTTTTACCTTTCAAGCCTGCGCAATGGATTTTT
>JAWWLV010000045.1:29460124-29475663 GCA_035041135.1 Platyrinchus mystaceus
GCGCAATGGATTTTTTAGGTGAGACACAGCCTGCGCTGAACTGAGCCCACCCTTTAATCCTAAGGTTCATCTGCCGGTAGCTGGCTGATAAAGGCAGAACTCTCAAGTCCCTGCTCTGTCTCCTTCCAGAGCACTGCCCTGTGAGGGCAGAAGAGCAGAGGCCAGCTGGAGGATTGAAGCTATGCTGCTTCAGAAAACCCAGATGCTTTTCACCAGCAGAGCATCTGTCCCTTACACTTGCTTAATTGCTGAAGCGGTGCTGACACCAAGCAACAGGCAGACTAAATATTTTATTTTAAGTGGGTTTAGAGTTGCTATTTTTGACAGATTAAATAACAGAACTCTTCTTAATTAAGACAAGTGAAATAAAAAGTGTTGGCATTTGCACATGAACATCTGCAGTAGCATTGTTCTTTATAGTTATTGTACACTGTGTGACTGTATGCTTGGCCAGTGCTGATTCTGAGATTAAAAATCATGTAGAGTATTTAACTTGATGGATGATCTTTCTTTCCTGAGGTCTGGAAAACATTTTTAGATATCAAGAGCAGTAAAATTTATTCCCCCCTTTATATAAGTGTTTTCACAAGGTGTTTGCAAGTATTTGGGTACATTCATGAAAAACATTACGTTATAAACAGCTGGTGCCAAGGCAATCTGCAACAGTGCAGGTGCATTCTGCAGCAGAGCAAGGGATTACAGCATATGGGGGGTTTCCTGAGCTGGGGAAACCCCAGAGGAGTGCAGAGACCCTCCAGGAACTGGCAGTGTTGTGTGGCTGGGGACAGGACTAACAGCAGACACCCTACAGCCGCAAAGGGCAGCCCTAAGGATTGCAGCCAGCTTCTTTGGTCCTGTCTTATATGTACTGTCCCAAGCAGACATTGTATTAAGCAATACTTGGAATGCTTATTAGCAATGCTTAATGTTTTTTAAATAACCTACCTTAACGGCAATTACGTATGAAATTATGATGAAAAGTTCTCAAAATGCTGTGTCATACAAATCTATGAGTTACTTTTGCAAAGCACAGTTATGTGTTTTTTTTTCTGGAAAAGGTGTAGTCAGAGGGCAAGATACTGGCACATAATCATTCTATACAACAAGCCAGAATTAGAAGTGAAATATAAAAGTGTATTTCCTTTGTGAAGTAGAGACAGAAGTTGCATTTGTTAATACTTGGGACGGAGAAGAGTCAGTCTTCTGCCTTTCCCCTTGCACCCGTTCTGTAATGAGAAGGAGGGGTCCTGCCAGCAATGCTGTGAATAGTTTGGTGTCATAGCTCTTTCTCGGTAATGTGCATTGCAGAATATTGGGCAAACCACATGGGGCTAAATGTTGCAGGGTAGCCCACATTGGTTCATCTGATACAAGTTATGTCAAGTTAAATGACATCCCCATGTTTTTTCTGTAATCTCCAGGACACTGTATTTTCACAAGAAGTGAACTGAACTGTAACCCAAATAAACTCAGTTTATAATAAATCCAAAAGCATGTATTAAATATCTTGCTGTGTTCTAGTATCATAGGTCAAAAATACAATTGAGTGCTAATTATGCTGTTTAATGCAACTATTTGAAAAGTTTGTTTTCAACCTTTTTTATTGGTCTCACATTTTCTTATTCTATTAGCAGCGCACTTTCTGCTCCCTTCCCTCCCTATTTGGCATTTCAGAATGAATAACAAAGCAGTTTTTTAAGTGCATATGCATTTCCTCAAGGAAATCAGAGCTTGAGCACACACAGTGGTCTTTGCATGCATGCCGATGAAGCATGAATAAAAATATGTCTGCCTTTGCTTGCCTACGTTCCAAAGCTTGATCTTCCATGCTTTGAACTCTTGCTCCAAAATGCAAATGCATAATTCAAGAGGACTGAGGCAGGATAGTGTTGAGCACAACTTCTGGGTATACGGTTTCCATAGCAAAATACTCAGATTTGAATTACAGTTCTAAACTGCCTCTGCCCTATGAGATGTGGTTCCACAAAAGAGGTCGAGGAAAACCAGGGCATCCAGTGGCCAGGGCAGTGTGCCCTGGCCAGCACACAAGTGCTGAGGACAGTTTTCTTTCTGGAGAACTTCTCAGCTAAAGTAAGAACATTAACCTCCATGTGAATTTCAGATATGACAGTGAAATAACTAGGGAAAAAACACCTATGTGTGTCTCAAGAAACTACATGCAAGAGAGAGGTACCATCACGAATTGTCTTTCCAAAGTAAACTATTCTGGGTATGTGCCAAAGTGTAGCTTGTAGGAAAGTCAGTCAGCTTCAAGTACTGACAGGTGAGATGGTAGCTAAGCAAATGTTTTGGAAAAACAGGGCGTGACTATTACTTAGGTCTAACGTGCTTCACTTGTTTGGTTTTTTTTTGTCCTTGCCCAGATGCTGGTAATACTCTCAAAATAAAATTGTTATGGTGCCAAGCATAGTGTTGCATATAAATGAATTAATTTATTAATAATAAAAATAAATGTTGAAGGTAATGGTGGTAGCAATCAAGTGATTTTTTGTCTCATTGTATTCTGAAGAAGCGCAGCCCATCGTGACACAGAGGAATGATGGTTAAGAGTCCAGATGGGTACACTATTGCTTATGTGCATATTTGTTTTCTCTTCCTGCACAGACACAGCCAAGGCTGCTGTATAAAAACAAATGAGTACAGACTGGTAGCCTGTGACCCCTGGTATACAGATTTTTCTTTTCTTCTGCTGAATACTTGTCCTATTTGGAAGTGTCACGGGATATATTCTTCACTTTTTTTACAACCCTCGGAAGCTGAAGAAAATGAGACATTATTGCTGTAGAAAAAAACCACCCTGCCACAATTATTTACCCATGTGCGTGCATTCAGATGTTGATATGCCCCTATTACAGCACAGACTTAATGGAAACTATGAGTACTGGGAGAAGCCTTGTTCGCACTCAAATTACCAGCTGAGTTTTCCTGCTTCCATGGAACCAGGAATTCAATCAGTCATTGCTGCCAACTCTGTAGGATATCACCGAAGTGCTGATTGAAATGATGTAGGTTTTTTGCAGGGGTAGTTTAGAAAGATATTTTCTTAAATAATGTGTTCCAGAATTGTATGAGTTAGTCAAATGTGTCTTCTGGAATTCTTGTAGCATTTAGATGGAGGCTTTATTACTTTTATAATGCACTCCTCACTGACTTCTCAAAAATGGCATAAAATGTGTTGAAAACTTCTACAAAAAGCATCTTAGAAGACACAAAGCAAAATTTTTCTACAGCCCCCGGGATTTTTTTTAGAATTAATTTAGTGCAATTAAAATTTCTTTTATTCAGACATTTTTCTGTATAAAATTTAGACTTCAGAGAGTGTTCTATAGCTCCTGCAGCTTAGAAAAGATTTTCAAAGGTTCTAATGTCTTTGGTGCCTTAGACAATGTTCTCTCAATTTGTTCATTTGAATTTGGCATAGATCATACAAGCCTTGGTACATTTTACTTCTTTTTTATTTTACTCAATTGGTTTGCATCTTCAGTGAACAATATGGAATGAAGAACAGGAGTGATATCCTCCAGCCAAATTTTGCAACATGCTTAGTTCTAGATACTAAATTTCTTTTCACTAAGGATACTGACTGCTTTCCTATTTTGAATTAAAAGATTTGTTTGTACACTTAATTTTCTTCAACATCTTTCCATCGGTGGAAAAGTACTGATAAAGCACCAGCTGACCATTAGAAGACAGATAAAATAGAATGATGCATCTTCATTACTAACTAACATATTCTCTCTGAACTATTTTTTTTCTCCCTTCCAGGACGGTTCTATTTACTCTGACCTCTGTAGTTGTGCTTGTCATCACTACTGACTGGATCAGCTGGGACAAGCTGAATCGTGGATTTCTGCCAAGTGATGAGGTTTCAAGAGCCTTCTTGGCTTCTTTCATCTTGGTGTTTGACCTTCTTATTGTCATGCAGGTACACTCTCCTAAATGTTTCATTCAAGCTGCAGAGGCTGCCTGGTCACTCTGTTTCCTCTAGAGCAATCAGTGTTTAGCTAAGGCTACATGAAAGTAAATAAATGTTTAGTTTGCAATCACTACTAGTAGGGGCATTTTATAACATCAGTCTCAGTGACTTTGCAAAAAGGCCACTGGCCTTTTACTGTGAAAACATTGTTGATTTTTCTTCTTAGACTACCAAGTAAGAACTGCATAACTTTTCCAATTAGAAAGGGTTTTCTGCAAAAATTATATCAGAAAAAGAAACAGAAGCTGGTTTGCAAATCCAGAGCTTCTCTTAGGAAGAAGAGATAAATTCAGCCAAACAATAAAGAAATGCTTCTATATTTCAAGCTTTTGCAATAATAGGCATACACACATTACAGCAATTCAATAGATGAAAATTTGCTATTAAGATTCAACTTTCCACTTTTACATGAAGATTTCCTTACTTTGATGACAGATTCTTGTACTATTTTCTGCCAGCAAGGTTAACTGGGGATATGATTCCCTGTAGTCTGCCTGATGTCTGCGCCTTTGAATCTAGCTGTTAGGAAAGGAATCTGGGTCACAAGTATGTGGCCAAAAACCACCTTCATGTGATGCTGTACTCCCCCCTTTACGTTTGTCTGTGGTTTGAGCCCTATGTGAATAATTTACCCAAAGCTCTCTAAAAAATTGGGTCATTTGGACTGAGGCACTGAAGATGAGTATTGAAGGCCTGAGTGAATTTTGCTCTTAGTCCTAGACGTGTTAGACTGAAGATCAGCAAAGAATTTGAGAAGAACCAATGTGTCCTTTGTTTCCAATAAATTGCTAAGTCTGCTAGCAAAGACCATTTCTGAGGCACTTAGTTCTCTTTAATGACCTATCTATTTCTTGAGTAATTACCAGAGAGGTAATGCTGGTGACTCTCAGGTTTTATCACTGCTGTACTAGGACTTTAAACCTGCACAGAGTCCTATAGTTCAGTTTTGTTTTCCAATGTCCACCAGTGTTCAGTGCTTACTGTGGTTCATGGTTAGAACTAGGAGGATAAGAAAGGAAATATTGTTTTTCTGGTAAGATTTCTGGTGTTTGTTTTCTCTCCCTTTGAATTTCACATTTTGTTTGATGCTTCAAATAGATTCAAGAGAATTTATAATAAATGATTGTATTTTGCAGGGCTGTAATGAAAGTGTGAATGAAAATACAGGATGTATCAAGCTATACTGAATTTGATATTGTGTGCAGGGTAGAGAAACAGAGCTGTTTTCATATCAAGTAATTATTAAAACATCCTTTTGACTTTGAAAAATGAAATTCCAACCTTGGAGTTGCTGAATATAGAGAAGAATTGTATGTGAAACAGCTTGTGCTGAGTAGTCATTGATATTTTTATAACACAAAGCAAGAGGGTCTTTTAAATTGCATTTCTAACAGATATTTTTGTGATGGGATTATTTATTTATATAAACTTATTTATTTGGACTATGAAACTGTGTTTTATTTGCAGTGTTCTACCATCATTTCACTGCTACTGCAATAAACTTGTGTTGAGAGAACAAAGTATTAAATCACACAGAATCACAGAATGGGTGAGGTTGGAAGGGACTACAGTGGGTCATCTGGTCCGACCTCCCTGCTCAAGCAGGGTCATCCTAGAGCCTTCTAGGCTGTTTGAAAGGCAACACAGAAGACTCTATTCCAGTCTTGATTATCAGGACATAATCCAGTGTAAATAAAAACACTGGTTTCTTTTTTCCTAAGTATAAAGATTGCATATATAAATATAGAGATTACATATTTTCTCTTTGAAAAACAACAGATCAGATTCAGTCCAAATGTAGGTGAAAATTAGTTAATTTTAAAGGACATATGCCTACTTATAGAAAGAGAGTAAAAACCCTGCACATTTGTTGGTTTTTTCACAGTATGGAAGAGATGAAGTCAAGTCATTTTCACAGTGTGTTAAATTATGCTGTCCTCATAATTGAGATGGCAAGATGCCAACATATGTATATTTCTGGCACTTATAGCATTCACTGCTGTACATGGGCCTCATTATATTTTTAGCATCAGTTTCAGGCCAAGTGCAAGACCACATATATTAAAGCAGAATATATAGTAATGCTGTTATCATGTCATAGAATTTTTTAATTCACATAATTCATTCTCAAAGATGTAAAGGAAAAGCTGTTATCTAACGGAGTAAACATGAAAAATTGAACTATAATACCACATTCCAAATATCTGTATTTGAACAAGTAGACAGTAACTAATGCATTGGTCTATATACTGCTTTTTATTTAGGTATTTATTTAGGTATGTGTGCATTTATTTATTTATTTATTTAAATTATTTTTTTTTATTTATTTTAATTTTTATTTCTTAGTTACTTTGCTAATGGATAGGAGATGGTTGTGGCTGGATTATTAAATCTTGTGTGTCCAAGGTAGATGGATCATTTAATCTCTGTAGTGTCTTTTGTGAGTGGTTATAGGTTTCTCCAGATTTGTGAAAGTCCACGGAGTATTTCAGCATCATGTGGATTTACGTGCTGTAGCTCACTTGCTGAGCAGTTTAAAAGTCCTGTGGCATAAATTCTTGCAAATCTTAAGACTTACTGCAACTTTTTATCTGACAGTACAATCAGATACAATGTCTAAGTGATTTAAAAACTACCTGAAAATAGTATTTGTTACCAAAAGTAGAATTTATTCTTCAGCAAACTGAAGAAATTCAGTAGGTGATGAGTGGAATAGACAGAAGCTGGGCAGCATTTATGTATCGCAAAGATTCTTTGAGAAGGCTCTTGTAAGTGAATCTTTACCCAAACTAGCAAAATATTCCCATTAATATCAAATGGGAGTACACTTGTAAATAAAGAGAATAGAATTTTGTCCTTTCGGGTAACTTTAAAGAAATGAAGGTCAAAGAGAGTTAGATAATTAACAACATTACTTTATGACTAGTGCTGGATCTCTGCATATGTAGATATTAGAATATCAGCAGGTGGATTTTTTTAAATAATAACCATTTTTCAGATATATTTTCATAATATTTTTGTATGCAAACTGCTTTAACATGTAACTGTAGATCACTCCTTAATGCTGCAGTTGAAAATCAACATATTTAATAGATGACCTGTCATTTTTTTTTTGTTCTGTTTTCTGCAAAATGGTTGGTCTTCTGTCTTTCATAGAGTGGTGTAAAGGGAATTAGAAAATTAACAGATGTTTAGGCTCTCCTGTGTGTTTGCTTCTAATTCTTTATATTTCCTTAGAGGAAAAAATAAAAGGCAAAAAACCTATAAACTAACTATATAATTTGACTATTTTGTAATGTTTACTATGTTTTGCGTATGTCATTGTTAAACAGTAACACAGAAATGTTATCAATTAAAATGTTTTGATTAAAATCTAGTGCCATGTGTTAGCACATTAAAAAACAGAACACACAACAAGTGCAGAGAAGAAGCTATATTTTGCTTGAATAGTTAAAAATTGAGTAGAAATATGGTCTTGTCCACACAAAGTGTGCAAAGACTTGATTTTTAGAGTAGTGTCTTTTTTAGAAAATCTCTTTAACTCTGGAAATGTAATTTGACATGACTATTAACTGGATTTACACTCAGTAATTTGATAGAATTAATTTACATGCATGCAAACAAGAGGAGAATCTTGATTTACACTTTAAACAGAACACACAGATTATAGTAGTTTTCCTCTGAAATAGATAAGGAAGAAATTATTTTGTGTTCATAGACAAGCAGGATATAAAAAATAAGTAGACCCTCTCATTTGTACATTTGATTCAAGGGTGGTATGTAATTTTTTGGGTTTCCTATCAAGCAACAGCTGTAAGTTGTTGTAAGTAGCTGATGTATGGTTTGTTCCTGAGGAATTTGCCAAACTTTGAATGAAAATGTTCTTGTAAAAACTCCCATTCAGCACAAAAACTTCTGAAGAGGGGAGCATGTGAATGTCAAGGTACTCCCCATCATACCTTTGCCAAGCTTTGTAGCATTTGAAAGCAATATAACAAAGGACAAATCAAAACCCATAAGAAATGTCTGTGTTTAGCAAATAGCAAATAGCTTTCACATCATCTCTGACACTCAGAATTTCTGTATGTGAGAAGTTACTATGGGTTTTTAATCACGTACTACTTGTCCTTTCAAGATGTGAACCTAGCCAAAAGGGCAGGTGACCAGTGACAGATTTTTCAGATGAATCAGGATAGATGGGAATTCACCTTTAATAAAGCTGATGTCTTATTCAGCTCCTTTAATAGTGTTCCCAGCTGTTACCATATGGCAAGGTTGTACAGGGAGGAGCCATATACCCTGCACTACTTCTGTCAGACATTATGTGGAGTGTTTCATTTCACTCAGACTACGTTGCTCTTCACTAGCAGATTTTAGACATGCCTGTCAAACAGCATTACAGAAATGGATAACCACTTTGAAGACATACTTGTACTGAGCTGATTGTGCAATGTTTGCCAAGGAATCCTGCTGTGAGGGCTGGCTTTGTGGTGCTCTATCTCCTGTGTCCTGCAGATCTCTGAAGGAGAAGGGACAAGGTCAAGTGAGGTAACTTTGGGAAAAACCTTTCTGTAGTAAGTAGTAGATTTTCCTTCCTGCAAAGTCTCTTATACTATAAAGACTTTTCCCTTTTTATTTGTCCTTTCTGCATCCTCTTCTATGGAATGTGGAAGTGTTCCTTATCAGCACTGATGGAAAACATTCAAAAATAATCCTGAAAATGAAAGTGAATTAAGAGGACTAGAAAGGAACAATCTTGATGTAAAGCTTCAGTTTATTTGTACTTACTATGAAATTCAAGTGACATACCTGGGTACATTCCTAAACACTGTTTAGCCAACAAAATGATAAAAGTTCCGCGTGCTATTATTGTCACCATGGCATTTCTTCCTAGTGGATCAGATGTAGGTTTTTCTTGCCTATCCTAGACTTGTTCCTTTTCTTGAATCTGCCTTCACAGATGCTACTCATGGATTTATATCTGCATTAAATTTCTCAGTCCCAAAGTGCTTTGTTTTGTTTCCTTGAGAGTTACTGGTTTGAGCGATATCAAGTCTTTCTCCTTTCAATTTTGAACAGAGGACAGTAGCTCTCCTGAGCTTCACTTTCATCCATCAGACATCTGTTTTCTCTTAACTTTCCTGTGTCATCTCTTTGTGACGAGGATCAAGGGAGTGGGTTATTTCCTGGTTGACAATATACTGACAGGGACAAGTTAGTGTGCTCCCAGAAATGGCCAGCTCAGGAATGAGCAGGTAGAAATGCAGTCAGTGTCCCACGGAGTAAAATTTCCTTATCCATCTCCTGACACGAAAGTGAGATTCTGAGGAACCAGTGCATGGATCCTCCACACCTCCTTCACGTTGTTGTTTCCTGAGGACAAGGCAAAGAAAATGGAAATGTACTATACTTATAGATCAGAGAATGAAATAGATCAGAAATGGATTACAAATGTAAACTATTGCTTTTATTTTGTAGGAAAACACTTTCTGAGTTTGATGGAAGTGTACACAGTGTTTATGTAAAAGGGTGATGAGGGGCAAAAAGTACAACATTGATATGTGTAATTAAAACCCAGAAGTTTCTGTTGAAATATTTTCAAGATCCAGAGGGATGTATAAATTCCTTCTGAAAATCCTTGAACCATTCCCTCGCCCCCTGCCAGAACCCGGTATAAAGTACAGTTTATTTCTTCAAGACTTTCAGTTACTTTGGGACTAAAAGAATTATAAGCAAAATAATTTTCTGCTGTGTAAAGGTGAGTGTATCTATCTTGTCCCTTATTGCACATTATATGCCTTACCTTTTTAATGAGTTGTTTTTTTCTTGCAGTGTTATCATTCTGTGCTTGTCTAGTTTGATAATCACCACCATCATTTTATGCTGTGGATTTTTGTCAAACAAGACAAGAACAGTATTTTTAAGTACACTTCAGCCTTTATACTGGTTGCAGATGGTTAAATCTTACTGGGGTGCATTATTTTTGTCTCAGACATTAAGAATTCGACTCCAGTGTTTTCTTCAGCTGCTGTAACTTGGTGTATTTGTGCTGACCAGAATCCTCTTGTGACAATTTATACTGGCTGAGGGCTGAGCCCTTTTTTTAGCTCTGTCACTTAGTTCCTCATTTGCAGAAAAGGAACAACTGCAGTTCTTTTCTTTCACTAGTTGTGTGATTGTCTGCTTAGGCCCCAAGGTGCTCAGAGAAGGAGGCTGTCTGACTTGGTACAGCTTCTAGTTTAATCAGGCACCAGTCCCAGCTGGAGCCTCTTGGCTCCGAGATGACTACACACAAAATGAATTAGCTGAAAAAGCTTCTTACCTGTCACAGTTGTTCCCTTTTACCCTGACAGTGGGTATATGCCATACATGTGACACTGAGACCCTTCACTGGCAGTGCAGGTATTTGCCTGACATAATGAAGCAGTTTTCAAAAGCAGACCTAGCATTTTCACAACGGCCCCTTGAAACCAACATATCCAGCCCAAATACATAAAAACCCATGGAATTCTAGGAACAAGAAAATCTGGAAATTGTTTGCAACTCTTTCACAGGACTATTTTCATTTTTAGTTGCAAGGAGAGTCTTTTCACATATTCTTCTATAATCAGCATGTGATAGGCTTTGTTATTATGGGATGAATGTCTGAGAAGTGTTGAGTTGCTTAAGACTATATTGGAGTGATTTATGTTAATATAACAGTAATGGTGACATTCCGATAATTTCAACTCTCCACAGCATTGCTCTGGAATATATTATTTGATTGTAAAAATCTGCTTTGTTATGAATGTTACACAGGTTTCTGGCTAGAAATGAAAAATCTGAGATAAGACTGAACTGATTCAGCTACTTTCTAAGTGAGAGAATTGCTTGTATATGAGTTAAAAATAAAGAGATAAACCTCAGTTTGCCATAATTAGGCAGAGCGCTGCCTAATGACAAGTTTTATGCCATCCATAGCTTACATTTAGCTACAAAGCATACTGAATTTACAGGACTTAGGGACAGGTCATACAGGGTGTATAGATCTGCCTATCAACAATACTGAGTTCAAGTAAGGAGAGGGAGCAAAACAGACTTGGTTGCTCTTAAATCTTTGAGGGGAACTGAAACAAGAACATGCTTGATATTGTTGGTCTAGCTACATTATTTCTGCAAAGCTGATTGAATGGCAGATGTTTATACCTCCTTGAAAAGTTTGAAGCCTTTTATATGAGACATTAACAAAAAGACATGCTTACTTTGCCTTTGACTTTTTCTAATGTGCTAAAAAGCTGCTGCATTTCTTTGTTTAGCAAAAAAGACATATGTAATCACTGAGTGTCTTGAGATATTGAATACATTACATATTTATGCGTCTGTTAGAATCAGTGTTTATTGAAACCGTCAATAAGTCACTTGTTCTCATATGTATAGAGAAGGGCAAGTATTCCGTAGTACTTTTAGTGATTTGAAATTATAGTTGCAATGGTTTCTGATTTTGAACTAATCTTTAATTACTCAGCTGTATTGTATTTGGCATCATGTCCCTGTGGGTCATAGGTGTTGTGTAAGTGTGTCCTTAAGTGAAACAAGTTTCTAGTTTCCTACTGTTCAGAAGCTAAGTTTCCCTTCTCTGGGAATTTTTGCCTGCCTGTCCTGTAATGCTTATTAGGGAAAGGAGATTCCCCAGCATAATACTTGCCAGATCTGAGAAATGGACTGTACGATGTCTCAGCTGGTCCCCAAATAATTAACCTCTTCTCTATCTCTTCCTAGTATCTAGACAGTATTTGCAATATAGTTCTTCATTAAGATTCCTTAGAGCCCTGCCTGAGCCAACAGGTGCTGCAGGCACATCAACACATTGTCACTATTGTTGAAATGGTACAGAGACAAAGGTGACGTTAATCAAACTGGGAAAGAGCTACAGTTTTCACCTCACTCTCCCCAACACTTGTTTGATTGCTGCAGTAGCCAGTAAAGCTGAAGTTGTCTTGGTACCTCTGATGCCAGAATGACACAGCCTCAGGTAGTATGTGATGGTACTGCGTGCCATCTCCCACTTTATTAGCAGGGAGGGAAGCCACAGGCATGGAGGAAACTACCCGTTATCAACCAATGCAAGATAGACCTGTTTCTGCAGACTATGTGTGTTGGAGAAAGCTGCTAAGAGTGCCTGGACTGTGCCTGGTGACATTTCTAAAGGCAGCTGCTTGGTGGTGCCCCAGCCACCTGCAACTGCCACCCATCAGGCAAGAGCTGCAGTGCATCCTCTTGGCTGTAAGTTGTACTTTTGTCCTGACCTTACGTTGCAAAGTAGCAGCTACATCTTCTGCATGCATGTTAAATACCCTTGGGGATGTTTCTGGCATCTGGGCCAAACAATTACTGCACTAATCTAAATTACACAAAGATCTTGCTATTCCTCAAGGTCAGGCTGCAAAGATTTTCATATCTGGTCAAAGTTTTCTAAATACAGGGATGAGAGAAAAAAAAGCATCACAGTAACAAGCCTAATATCAGAAATGACCAGATGATCATTTAAGCAACACGAATACAGTTACACATAAAAAATGGTGTTAAAAATGAGATGACACTAGTGAGGCTGCAGAGTCATGCATTCAGAAGTTAGGAGATGCCAAAATTAAGTCACCGGTATAAGCTTTTCACCCCTATTGGGTGTATGCATTATGATAAAGTCTGTAATTATCTATTCACATCTGATTTTTCCGTAGGACCTCTGTCTCACTTGCTACACTAGATGAATGGTGTTCACTTAATGAGAAGCTATTCAATATTTTGGTTTACCTTTTCTGTTCAGCCTGTGGCCCCAGGCCTTACTTACTGCACATGATTGGAACCTTGATATGAAAATGAAATCATTCATTTCCTCATGGACTTTTTTTGTGACACTCATCACTGTACTTCCTAAGGGCTTCTCAAACATTAATATATTTATCTTCACAATAGCCTTCATAATAGCAGTATTATTGTCCATTATTGTCCACATTTTATACTCAGGCACAAAGAAATTAAAGTCAAAGGGCCCCTAATTTGAGATATTTGAGGACATTATTATGAAAATATATATTATTACCCATCTTTTATCTGAGCAGATCTAATTGAGGAAGGAGGGTCTAGCATATTATTTCATTAGGAGCATACAGAGCCACATATTCACTTGATGTAATCTTATATGTTATTATAGTGACAGCCCTATTTCTCTTGTAGAATTCAAACGGTTTTAAAAGCAGGTTTTGTTCTTGTTTTGAATGATGGCTATAACTGCACCATATATCTAGCTCTGTAAAAAAGGTTACTTTTTACACTGATCTTAAAGGAGTACAGTGTAGTCCTATCTAGGTAGTGTTCTGCTCTACAGGACTCTTGCTATTCCTATAAATGTTTTGTCAACTCTTCCTCTTCTTCCCCAGTGGCCATATATTCAGGTCCAGTTCTCATTGAGTTCAAAACCAGCCATGGGCACTCATCACTTGAACAAATCTAAGCTTAAGTGGGATGTGGAGGCAATCACACAATTTAAAAAACAAAAACAAAACCAAACCAAAACAAAACAAACAAAAAACCAAACCACAACCAACCAAAAAACAAGGCAAACAAGTTATAACTGCTTGCAAATAGTTTAGTTTCAGAAATTCACTTAGTATCTCTTAGATGTGTCGTAGCAGACATGGTTGAATTCAGTTTTTCCTAGCAACAGTGACTCCTGTAAGAAGAGGCAAATGTCCACCACTAAGCCATGTCCCTAAGGACCACATCTACATGTTTTTTAAATACCTCCAAGGATGGTGACTCAACCACTTCCCTGGGCAGCCTGTCCCAGTGCATATAATGCAAAGTTGTGCTCTGGCTATATGCAACCAGCAAAACATTTAAATAGCTTTACTTTGATTCCACATACTGCTGTGTTGTGCTGTGTGCAAAATAAAAACCATAAAGTAAAATTAATTTAAAATAATTGTCCCTGCTAGGCTCAGTCTCAGACCTAGAGCCAAGAGCCATTCTGCTTCCATCTTCCCTCAGCTCCAGATGCCTAGCTCCAGCTGCACACAGAGTCCTTGGGATTAGTAATTACAGAAAAGATGGTTCTCCATCCCTTGGCTGCTCTGCAGGGCCATCTCAGTCCCTGTTCAAGAGCAGTTTGGAGTCCTGCCAGCAGCAGCAATGGGGGTGGGAGGCAAAGGGGGAATGGAGGATGCTCTGTCTCTTTTCTCAGAGTGGCAGTCTCACATTCTGAGAAGCTCTAGGAGCTGAGAAATTTTTTGGCATGCTGAGTGATGCACAGTTTGGAAGACAGTTGTTTCTGAACCTTTAGCTAAATTCTTGCAAGTACAAAAATTATTGAGTTTTCAAAGGTACCTTTAACTCTTCCAGTTTGAGGCAGTTATTTACAGGGGAGCAAAAGGCACATCTCTGACACAAAGTTACTCCCTTGCTTAACTTCATGTCTCCACTTCAAAGCATGAGACATTTCTACAAAGTAAACCAGCTTATTTTCTCTTTGGTCTCACTCTCAGAAGTGATTGAATAGTGCTAGTTGGAAATGACAAAACCCTATAACAGAAACACAGAACCAAATAGAAAAAAAAAACAGCCTCAGGCAGGTATCAGGCATGGGCAGTGTCCAACCCAAGCAGTTAAATTTGGAAAATTTATAAGTAAATAAGACCAGTATACTGTGCACAGGCACACTTGCACGATAAGCAGCAATGCTGTGATTTCTGTCTGCTCTGTATGGCACCTACCACAGTAGTAATGAATACCCTTGTGGTATGGGTTGTACGAATTCCTCTAGTGCCATTTTGTAGCAAAATGAACTCAAAAAGGCACTTTACCAATAGTGCAAAGAGTTTGCTGCATTTCTTTTGCATTTATAAAACTATGCTAAGAACTGAGAAGGGCAAAACCCACCAGGTTTCCCATATCAAATTTTCTTACCCTATTGCTCTGTGGGAGGGGTCTGGAAGGAAGAACAGCCCCCTTGACGTGCTGAATTTCAGATCAACAGAGTTGAGGCTTTTCCCAGCTCTACAGGACTGTATTCCAGCATCCTGGCTCCATTTTTAGCCTTCACTCAGGCAGTGGCTCCAACTTGACACAAGTGTGTTAATTTGCAGATAAAATGCCTAGTTCATATTGGTGAGGCTCAGAGTCTCAGCAAAGTTGTTATGTAGCCACCTCCATGTAAACTTTCTCAACCTCATTTTTGTGTTCATTTTTATAGCCATAATGCTCTCACTTTTCCTTTATCTAGTGCTTGTAGGTATAAGCAACTCTGAACTCTCAAAAGATCTGAAAAATGAAGTTTTCATTCCCCACACAGAGCTGGTAAATAAATATCCAGTGACCCCCAGTGCAAACATACACAATTTTGATGTTTCTTCTGTAAAGAGAGCTTCAGTGAGTACTGCTGAAGGGACTATCTGTCAGGACAGTATTATCCAGCAAATGCATTTTATCTATCAATTAGCAGTATTTTTTGTTTATAAGACACAGATGTCTATTGGAAATGCACAAAAGTAGTGAGAGTCTTAAAAGA
>JAWWLV010000045.1:29484509-29499908 GCA_035041135.1 Platyrinchus mystaceus
TTTTTTCAAATAAGGGAGAAAATGAACAAGATTTGCTGTGGTCTTTCTTGAGAAAAGCCAGGAACTTGAAGAAGCTAAGCAAAGACTGAGAAATGAAGAGCACAAAGATGACGGAGAACAACACTAGTCTTTTGTGTGTGTTCATGCCTTACATTACCATATAGTGCAGGGACAGCCTTTCTATACCCATGTCTGATCCTGCAAGCTGTCTTCAGTCTTCTGTCAGCAGATTGGAGCTCAGCTGAAACAGTTATTCCACCATTACAGTGATTTTTCAATAATCAGAATTCTTTAAATCAAGACTAAGCGATAAAAGGTAAAGCATCATCTGCAGTTAGGGACTTGGTGCCACAGTTCTTTATGGAGGTTTTTGATTATTATTGTTGGTAACAATCAAGACAGGTGAAGAAAAAACAGATGAGAAGATCAAATAAAATTTTCTAGACTTGAAAACTGTGAATAGATTAGCACTGATAGTACCAACATGAAGAAGGAGGTCTTTTGAAGAATAATGTGTCATCTTTCACTGTAGGACCTATATGGCTCCACTGAGGCCATTCAAGTCTACAGGACGTAATATTAAGAGTAAATGTATATTTTTCATTTAAAGAGGGCAAAACCCAGCAATGTCTATCGTATTTTCTTCCTCTTTAAATGAAGTATTGACAAAGAACAAAAGGCCAGAAGCTGAGCAGTAAGTTTGATCTCAGAGCATGAAAGTTCTGCTCATGGCTGCTGACTTCCCATCTTATGTATGTTTGAATGAAGCACTGTAATTATGTTTGCACTGTAGCAGCTCCCAGCTGCAGAGATCTCAGCTGTAGAGATCACTGCAAGTTGCAGCACTGCAATGAAGTTAGAGATAACCACCTTTGGGCTTTTGTCTCTGAATTCCAGCTGTTCATTTTTTACTTCAAACACTTGCAAAAATATAAAACCGTTGCCTCTTCTTAAACTTCCTCTAGCTGTCTGCCTGTCTGCGATGTTCTGAGATGCAGTCTTCACCTCAAAAAATTTTTAATAAGTAAATAAAAAATGCTATAAGCAGTTTCTGAAACACACATACACCTTCATATGTGCATTTTCTCAGTTCTTGACCTCTGTTTTCATTTATTATTCTGAGACATTTAAAGTACAAATGTATTCCTAGCAGTAAATATAGCATATATCATAACTATTTAAAGCAGAAATATTCAGTGTGCGTTTGTCCTCTTTCCTAATTATATCTAAACAGTGTTTCTACTATTTTATTGTTATTTCATATTACATATTTACAACACCCTAAAAGCTACATTCAAACAGGAGGAGAAATGAAAGTGTGGCATATTTGTTCACCATCAGTAGTTAGTGTTTTTTAGTCATGGTCCCACCTTTTCTGTGGCAGTTTTCCCTGGGTGGAAAGGGGCTGGTGGCTGAGGGATGTGGGGCTATGTGTGCATGAAGCATGGGATGTAGTTTGCTGAGGGCTAGCATGCCCCTCACAGACAGCTAAGGATCCTTGCTTAATCCTGTCAGCTCTTGGTCCTCATCCTCTGAGCTTGAGGGACACAGCCCAGAACCTGCAACAAAAACCACCAAGAAGCAATCCTGTGGCCAGCCAGTGCACTGGGCATTGCCAACATGCCTCTGTGCAGCCGTGTGTCCTGGCTTGGGGTCAGGACAGGGCTGCCCAGGAAATGCCTTCTCTTTTCCTCAGATGATGGCACAAAGGGCCAGATCACATCAGAAAGTCTGGCTTTGATGCTCAGTTACCATTACTAAAAATATCTCAGGTTTTTTTTCTGTGCTTCTGCATTTAATGACGTAGCTGATAGAAATCAGAGGTGCTCCCTTTGCCCACTGCAACACTAGGATGAACCCCTCAGTGACCTTCACTTCATTCCCTGGCTGCCCTTTCCTCATGACTAGACTGAAATGAGGCAATAACCTCATTTGATTTGCACATGCTGCAAAGCTTACTGGTGAGGTTAGAGACCTCAGCACAGCTGATTTAAGCCTTCTGGTTCTGGGTTAGCTTCTTCTGCATACACTGCATAGATGTAGGCTGCAGTCCCATCACCCACCAAGGTTGGTAACCACTGAGAAGATGAATACTAGAAATCTGATACTGATGGATTTAAAGGAGAAACAATCTGTTCATGCAGTATGAGAGGTATATATTTGACCTAAAGTATGGTTGTACAACTTTTAAAATTCTGCAAATAGAAATACATTCTAAATATGGTATTTTGGCCCAGTTTCTAATTAGATCCCAAAAATGACAGAGTGCAGGCACCTCAACAATAAGGACTAAAGCTGATCAAGTGAATTTTGCATAAATTATGAGCTGAGAACCTAAAGAACATAGAAAATGGCACTCATGTCCCAAAGATGAGACTGATATTGGAGATCACAGAGAGAAAATACCATGTAGAGAGGCATGATTGCAAGCCTGTGTTTCAGATTGGGAAATGTTTGGATTTATGGGCTTGTACATTTTCACCATTAGTGTAACTGTTAACAAGTGAGGTGGATCATACCTACAAGGCACTTTGAATTTCTTCAAAAAATGGTTTTCTGGATATTGCTGAAATTAAGTTGTCTTTTCCTTGTCAGTAAGGAAAAAAACCAAGGATAACAGAGTCTGAAGATTTTAACACTTTCTTACAATCTAGATAGCAAAATGGCCACTTTGTTAGGTTTGGATTTGACAACCTGATATTGGCATTAGCCTGAAAAGATAATACTGCTTTTCTCCAGCACAGTAATAATACTACTGCCATGTGTCTGCAGGTGATAATGTCTCTACATGGGCAGTAAACACTCACACTTACCAGAGCTGTGAGTCAAATGAAGCTCAAAAGCTATTTAATCACCTAACTTGAAGCTTCATTTTCCTAAGTGCTGCAACTGTAGTGACTTCCATGGAAGTCAGTAGGTTTAACTTACTATTTCAGTTTTGTTTTTTTGAAAATTTCTTTAAATTACTTTTTTTTCGTGTTTTGGTTTATTTTTCATTTGTTTTGGGTTTTTTAATTTTATTTCTGTAATTTCAGTGGGACTGTTCTTAAAGAACAGATTTTATAATCATACTGATAAATGTGTTACATTCAAAAAATTATTTATGGGTGAGAAAGGAACACCTTTATAGATAAAACCAAGAGTTTAGTATTAAATTTTAACAGTGTAATCCAAGAATCATTATTAGTTGAGATCTAATTATTACAAAAAATAATCCTTTTGTGCAGAAAAATGTGTCAGTAATGATAATAATCATAATCATAATGTCAACATTGTTATACACACACTTCTTAGCTTCTGCCGCTTTTCCTGATGCTTCATCCACCCTCCCTCTGCTCCCTAGGGTCCTGAAATGGTCTGGTGGGGTTCAGTGGGGGCATTATGGCATGTTATTGTCATCTGGAGTCCTTTGCTCAGAAGGGTATGATGTTCATCACAATGATTTCCTGCTTGGGACCATTTTTATGTTTGATAACACACTTTTAGACCTTGCTGTTTCTTCCTTGATCTGAAGCTCCACTGTACAGACAGGTTTACTATACAGAGTGCTATTCACATATGTAAGATATTTCTTTGTTCTTTTGTTACCCTGAAAAGCAGTTTTGCTCAGCCTAGGTCTGCATTTCTCTAGCCAAGAAGCACCAGTGAGCTATTTATAGCTGTGAGGTCTCCAGCACCAGCCTGTGCCCATCTCTCTGGCTATGGTAACACCATATTACAGTGCTGCAGGGTAATAGGGGTCATGATACAATTTGGGTGTATTTCATATAGTATGGGGCTTATATGTAGAAAATGTTATTATCAGGTAAAATTCATCCAGATCAGAAAGAGCTTTTTTATAAAAAACTGAAATGCAAAGACACAGTTCAATACAAAATTCTGCATGTTGGAATTTTATCAGCAATGCAAATCAGCAAAAGGCACAGTAGGTGCCTTGGGACAAGGCAGGAGCAGGAGGCCAGATTTATAGTCCCATATCTGCTTATTTTTAATGCAGAGTCCACAACTCTTCATTAATTTACCTTCAGGAATATATAATGTATTTCTTTCTGTTTATTTCTGGATGAGACTATTTATGACTTAACATGAACCACCAGTCCAGAGAGCTATATTAGATACTGTGAACTGAAACCGTACACGCATACAATTTTTATCTTTGGGCATTTTTTGAATGCCTGCCACCTGCAAGGGTGTATCTGCAGATGCAGGTTAAGGGACTGTGCAGCTGGGCAGATACCACCATACACTGTGACCAGGACTGCATGTGTTGCATTAGTGATAAGGCAAAAGGAGAGCATCCTTATTTCTCTTACCTTCTGCATTTGTAAATTGGCACTTGCTGCATTGCTGTGAACATTAGGAAACAGATAAAGAATATCAGGTTTTTTCCTTGCTTGTGCTCCTGCTAGTCCCTTTTACTCAGCATCACAAAGAGTTAGCACAAATCAGCTGCTGTTAGTGTTTGGGCCACGCTATTCCCTGTAATAAAACTCTTCCATTTCCTTTCCATTGTAGAAAATGTTGGAGAGCTTAGCAATTCTTGGAAGTTTATATATAGTGATTTATCTTTCAGAGATCATATAATTATAGACTATTGTGAGTTGGAAGGGATCCACAAGAATCATCAAAGTCCAACTCCTGCCCCTGCAGAGGAAAACTGCAAGAGTCACACCATGTGCCTGAGAGGATCATCCAAATGCTTCCTAAACTCTGTCAGGCTTGGTGTTGTGACCACTTGCCTGGGGAGCCTGTTCCAGTGCCCAGCCATCCTCTGTGTGAAGAACCTTTTTCTAATATCCAACCTAAACCTCCCATGACACAGCTTCAGGCCATACCCTCAGGTCCTGTCACTGGTCACCACAGAGAAGAGATCCATGCCTGCCCTTCCTCTTCTCCTCACGAGGAAGTTGTATAGACTGTGATGAAGTCTCCCCTCAGTCTTCTCCTCTCTAGGCTAAACAGGCCAAGTGACCTCAGCTGCTCCTCAAATGCTTCCTCTCAAGACCTTTCACCATCTTGGTGGCCCTCCTTTGGACATTATCTAATGGCTTTATATCTGTCTTATATTGTGGTGCCCAAAACTGCACACAATATTCAAAGTGGGGCCTCACCAGTGCAGAGTAGAGTGGGACAATCCCCTCCCTCGACCGGCTGGTGATGCTTTGCCTGATGACTCCCAGGGCACAGTTGGCCCTCCTGGCTGCCAGGACACTGTTGACTCATATTCAACTTGCCATCGACCAGGACCCCCAGGTCTCTTTCTGCAGTGCTGCTCTCCAGTGTTTCAGTCTGTGCGAACATTCAGGGTTGCCCCATCCCAGGTGCAGAATCCAGCATTTGTCTTTGTCAAACTTCATGGTCATTGCCCAGCCCTCTAATGTGTAGAAGTCTCTCTGCCGGGCTTCTCTGCCTTCGAGGGAGTCAACAGCTCCTTCCACTTTAGTAGATGATTCGTAGTTTTGACTATTTTTTTTTTCCATTACTGTGGAATGAAACTTTCCATTTCTACAAAACTGAAAAATAAAAAAGATTGAACTTGTTCTTGTGGGGAGATGGCTGTGTTAGGATGGTTTTCAGAGCTCTTCACATTCCATATTCTTTTATTTTTTTTTTAGTAAATCGGGTGCTTGTTTCACTAGCTTGTTGAATACAAATCCAGGGGTATGCATGGGAACAGGGGCAGTGTGTTTTTAGCAGCAGATCCCCAAGAGTGTGCAGTGCACAGAGTAATGACACTGGCAGTAATTGTACTGATTCTAGCACTATTGCTAGACTTTCAGTTTGGACTCTAATGAGCCATACTATCATACCCATTTTCAAGTGACTGATGGTGGGTGCAGATAACCAAGTGAAAAATTCCTTTCCGAGCAGCTCTTCCTCAGCTGGGTTACCACATGCTACCAAAATATGCCTAACGATATGTAAGAGCTTCCACATTTTCAACATTACCTTGTCAGCTGAAGCACAGCAGTGGAGAAAACTGTGCTTGGATTGATTCATGCTGAAGGGCCTACACTTACAGGGAGTGTTTATTTAAATGTATTAAGGCCAAATACAGAAAGACCCCGTAAGTTGAACAAGTAGAAAACAGATATATGTAATGTTTGAAAGGTTCAGGCCTTTTTTGTCAATTCCTTCCCTATAAACTGTTAATCAAATTAGAAATTATGGAAGTTGTAACTAGTATAGCAAGGTTTTTGTATAGGTATTCTTAGTTTTGCAAGGTTTAAAATATCTTATGTTTATATCTTTTAAATATTTATGTTTGTTATCATCTATTTAGTAACCTATTAAATAGGTTAAATATTATCCTTAGACTATTTTCTACTATCGGATGATACAATGGGTTCAATATTGTCATTCTGAAGTCAACTTTTAAACACATAATTACATGGAGCTGAGGTAAAAATGATAGTGGAATATCTAATATAAAGAAGGTATTCTATTTCAAGTGCGTCAGTTAAAGTTAAAGTAAGAAAATCTAATACTGGGAGGGTTAAAAATAGAACCTTTTCCTTTTATTAATTTAAGACATTTTAAAGGGCAAAAGTATACTGTGAGAGCTTATATTTAGCCTCTTATTTTTCTTTTTTAACAGGACTGGGAGTTTCCACATTTTATGGGTGATGTTGAAGTGAATCTTCCAGGCTTACCCTCTGCACACATGCAGTTCAAGGTACCATATTTCCAAAAGATATTGAAAGAGGAATATCACATACATATAACAGGTATGTAATCTTACAGATTGTGACACAGTCACACAGTAAACTGCTTCTATGTAATAAATGTATGCTACCATGTACTTAACCACATACTTTTGTGTGTGTCCCAGATTTTTTTTTCTATCTCTTCATCTGTCCATATCCATATCATCCATATATAAACATCTCAAGGAAATGATGAACCTGTATCTTATGAATCAGAGAGACCTGCTGTTTTTCATGGATTTGAGCCACTTCTTGTGACACTAAGTAATACCTAATGTAGCTTCAGAGATCTTTTTCTCTAAAATTACTCTCCAGGGGAATTAGCAGCTTATTTCATCTTCAAATCTCTTATGCTTTCAGATGCCTTTGCTGTGATTTATGCTAATACCTTTTCTTTGGACATTCTCATCTGGCAAAGGCCACTCATAACCATACTTTCATCAGTCATCTAACCAGAAGCAGACAGTTCAATAACCTCAAATAAAATAGAATTGCAGTTATTCAAATGGGTGATATGTATGGATAAAAAGTACCTGATCCTTGCCTACTGTGAGCCAGTATCTTAATAATAGTAGTGAATGAAAAAGAGAAGAAGGTTAAATAGGGATAAATATTTTGGTTTTACCCTCAAGCTGTATAGAAGGAGTATAGCTCCTCTCTGCATTGAGAAGAGATGGATAATAATGGATAGCAGAAGAATGCAGGTGTGAATTGTCAGGGGTCTTTAACTGCTAATATAAACAGTCACAGCACATGACACCACATAGGAATAAAACAGATGAGGGCATCCAAGGACAGAGCCATATGAAACTCCTGTGGATCAGGGACAAAAGGAACATTCAGAGATGATAGAAATATAAGGCAAAGAGATAGCAGATGAGTCACAAGCTCACCAGACAGCAAAAGCCAAGGGAAAAAGATGTGCTGAGAAGGAAAGAATGATGAACCCAGCACTGAGTCAAGATAGACTGAATGAGGTTTCAGAAGAGGTATTTTTAGCAGAGAAGGCAGAAATGAGATTAAAAACAGAAAATAGGATAAAATTAGTGCAGAAATTACCTGTTGGCTATTGAATGAGGGGAGGCAAATGAGCCAGTAGGAAACACAGATGGAGGAATGGAAGGTTTTTCAAAACTGAATGTGGGTGCCCTGCTGGAATGCTGAAAGAGAGCAGCTGGGACATGTCTAAGTGAGACCATTCAAGCCACTAGTGGTTTATGGAACAGGATGAAGTAAATGATCTCCTGATCAGTGACTAGAAGGTATAGGGTGAGAGGAGATGGAATGTGTGTATCATCAAATAATATATCATCAAATAACATCAAATATATTATGTGAATTATAGGTATGATATTCAGGGAAAGCAAAAAAGTTTTTTTTTTCCTCAAGACTAGAGCATGAATTTGGAGGGGCTCAATCCCACAGGGTTCACAGATGCCCTATAGTTATTCTGTTGTATAAGGAGAAGTAGTGGAATGGCTGCACAGAGGAACAGGACAATGACTGAGGCATGGTAGGTTGGGCAGTGCCATCAGATACAGAAACTCAGTATATAATTAATGGGTGGTGGAAAAGGGATGAAGAACAAAGAACAGTTTTGCTAAGTTTGGCAGGGACAAAGATGACAGTTTTGAAGAGACAGGGACACTGATGATAATCAGGGAAGAACAAAGAATAAACAGCAAAGAACATAAATTGGGGATCAGAAATGCAACTGCTAGCAGTGCTGCTTTCTGAAAGCAGGCCAACAAAGGGAAACCAATATTTATGTATTGTAGAATCTTCTGGACTGGAGTCTTTTCTGATTTTCTGGTGAGAAGGCATTCTTTTAATGAGGATGAGATAATGGATGGAAGGCTGAGGAAGATTTTTCCCTGCTCAGCATTAACAAGGTCCATTTATTAGATTCACTAGACAAATCAATCCATTTGACTGCACGTCACGCACCCTGTCTACTGAGTGCCTGTTTTATCTCAGTGCCACACCACCCTTTAGGAGATCTAATAAACAGCTGTAACACATGGCACAAGAACCTCCCTTTGGGTAAGTTTTGCTTGAACCATCTGTTCTTGCCATCAGTTCTTGTCTTAGGTTAGTGCATCATCTTGGATCATTTTCAAGCTCTAGTTACTGTGTGGATGTGCAGATACTTGTAATATTCTACTCAAATCAAGGAGCTAATAAAAGAAAGAACTGTTTCAATACATATATAACAAGATTAATATAATCCAGTCTAAAATGAGGGTAGAGAGTGATGCACATGAATTCAACAGCAGCAGATGACATGCGGGTAGGACAGTGATAACAGCAGGAAGCCTCCTCTTTAAGCCCTGTTTAATACATGGGATCCAGAATTTAACCATAAGACTTCTTTTAAGTAACAATCAGGAAAGGAAGACTAAGGCCTGAACAGTGTTTCATTTAGTACTAGCTATATAGATAAAGCCAGGCTGTAAATCTATGACTATGCTCTGATTTTTAGAAACTGGAAGCCATCTTCTCCCAAATAGCAAGGAAAAAGAAAGTATGGCTGAAATAACATTTCCATCTTTTTCCTGGCAAATTTTATTCTTCTTTAGTTCTTTTACAGTCTGTTTTAGTCGCTGTTGATTGTTATAAATAAAAGCAGCCCTATTCAAAACTGGTTGTTCTAATAAGCAATGGTCCCACAAAAAAGCAGTTTCAAGGAAGGGGACATTCAGAGGAGTGAAGGATTTCAAGCAAACTTTCTGTTGGTTTGTGCTTAGTGGCTTTGTGCAACTTCTGTACAGAAGAAGGATTTCACAGTTACATGCACTATGTTGCCAACTCTCCTGATTTCACAAGTCGAAAGGGTTTTCTTTTTCTTTTTTTTCCTTTTTTCTATTTTGTCTTAAAGTCTTATCTCTTGAATTCAGCGACTTCATGGGAATTTCAGCTGTCAGGAAATACAGATCATGAGAGCAGAGAAAAAAGATTTAAAGGTTGTTTCTGCATAATTCAGTGTCTAAAAAGGCAGATAAATACAACAGTGCAAAGTGTATTATTTTAACCCATCTTGCTACTTTAAACTAATAACATGCTTTCTTAGGTCTGACTTGTGATTTCAGAATGTTTTAAGTTGGCATTAATATTGAATTAACATCTCTAGGCTGTAGCTGATATGCTTCACTGTAATTTTAAATTTACTATGAAAAGCCTAACTTATTTTTACTGGTAACCGAATATCTCACTTTACTCACATTTCTTTGCATCTAGGAACTCCCAGCAAGCATCTACTGAGTATTAAATATTTTCATCCTGTTTTGATAGCTGCTTTTTTCCATGAACATCAAAAATAACTTTAATTTCTGCATCTGCCTAGCTCATCTGGATTTCCCTTGACAGATGGTTCATTGCAAAGTATGTGTTTTCCTTTTTAGGCTGATGTTTATGAAAACACATAATCTATCCTAGTTTCTACAGTACCCAGGAAAACTTGTAAAACTTAAAAGTAAATTTTGCTGCTTCATGGTTAAAAGGCACTGTGGGGCCTGGCTGGTACCCTTTAATAGCAGCACTGGAAATCCAAGAGCATCTGATGTCAAGTGTGTGGGTAACTTTCAAATAGGAAATTTTAAGGTTTGGATGTCAGAACAGATGGGAGATTTTTCTGGCTGTTTATAACATGTTTCTGAGTGCTAATCTAGCCCAAGTGCCCTTCCACCCAAAGGAGAAATCATCACCTTCATAACTGGTGAGTGCCTAGCATGGCAGGTTTGTGGAGTTATACCAACAGTGTGTCTAGATTCAGCCCAAACATTGCCTACACAGAGTAGCCTGAGGGAGCCCGTGGGCAAAAATGGAAAGGTTAGAGGAAAAAACAAGCTGTCCATGCACACAAATGTGAAAGTATCTCAGAGGATTTTCAGCTTAGATCAGCTGTGAGTGGTCTGTCTGTATGCATGTGTGTTGTTAATAACACTAATGTGACAGAAGATATGAAGAATATTTCAAACGTTTTAAAGAGGTGTCTGAATGGTTTTAGACAACAAATTACAATTGAGATAAGAATCTAAAGTCAACATTTCCTACAGTAGCCTCTGGCTATGGTTGCACGGCATGAGGTTGCTTGCATCTAGCCTTATTAAGTGGAATTTTTGCATTCCTTCTTGATCTCAGGAAGGATGCTGAGGACTGGATTCTATAGGAGATCCTTTTTTTTAGGAAATGAATGGTTTGTTCCAGAGTGGACATAAAAAATAAAACTGCTCTAGAATCAGCAGCTGGTTTGGAATATTGGGATAGATCTCAAATGTCGCATGTGGGATTGCCCAAAAATCTCATTCAGGTGGTGAAAATGTGAGTTTCTGGAAAAAGGAAAAAGAAAAATCCATACCTCTTTCAACACAGGAAGGAACCTGGCATTCATGTGTGTTGCACAGTTGTTCAGCTTCAGCAGAGAGGGAAGACTGTTTCTAAGCACAGTTCTGTATAGGTATGATGCATGTCCACACTGCCATAAGTGGAGGTTGTTCTAGGGTCAAGGTTCCCTTCTGGTAAGTGCCCTAGCCAGGAGAATACAGTCCCCTTCAAAATCCCCGCTTCCTCAGAAAACCAGGAATGAATTTTCATCCCCAAATGCTGGTTGTTGGGCTATAATGCCTATAAAAACATTTCACATTTTACATCACAGCCTGGCAAGGACACCTGTATTGGAGACCTAGCAGGTGTTCGGCCTGGGAAGCTATTAACAACTGGACAGATACAAAAAGTGAACTGTGTCAGGATAGGGTGGACGTCAGCACACCTGCACTCTTGGCTAACTACACACCTCCAGTTTTACTTTTTGGGGATCTTTATTTCACCAAATTTTAGTATTCACCCCATTTCCAAATACACCAAACCAGATTTCTGTCTCTTCAAATGATGTGTAGCATGTAAGAATGTTAATGCTGTGAAAGCTGGTTATTAACCAGGTCTGGTTTTTAGGTAGCGCATGGCTGAATGACAACCTATTTTCCCACATGATTTTCTTCATTGGCAACTTCACTGAAGACTGGATATTATATTCTTTTCAGTTTGCTGACTAGTCTTCCAGTCTTGAGAGCTGATCTTACTACATCCTTCCATTTCAAATTTTGTATGTGAGAAATGCACCTTCCCTCCAAGAACAGCTAAGTGGGGCCAGGTATATGCCAGTATTCTTGGGCACACAGATTTCACAGGAGTAGATCCAACCCTAAAGCAATAGTGATAATGATCCTACAGAAACTAGTTAAGAGACAAGTCAAATGAATTTATAGTGTGGGGCTGCATTTTCCCTTGTCACTTTTCATCTGGAATGAAACTTGAAATCTTTTGAAATAAAATTAATCATGTATTTATTCTGACCCTTTGCAAAACTACAAACTTGAGCTTGGTTATGTGCAAGCTGAAAGGTCATAATTGACTTCTAGCTTACCAAGCTAATTTCCTATATAAGCTTGGTAAGCTTCCTATATAAGCTTCCTATATAAGCTTCCTATATATGACTTAAAGTTTGCTATAAAAAGCATTATGCTAAAATTAAGTTGTAATAGACAATAATTTCATATACATAGATTATTGATATGTATAATGTTAAAGGTTTGTCAATATATTAGGTCTCAACAATTAACTGTCATGGGAATTTTCATCAGATAGAAGTTTGTGAATGGAGACCATCAGACCTCTTATTTCAATCTGCTTTAATACATCACTGATTTAGAAGGATTACTTGGTTGACTGGATTTACTTGGCTACCATGCCTGCTAGTACAGTGGTAAAGTAGATGTCTTAAAGAGGGATAGATGGCAGAGAACCCTCTATTGTAGAAAAGAGGAAAACATTTTCTGTAAATAACCAAGACAGCACTAACTCACAGTCATTTTGTGTTTAAGGAGATTAATTCAGCCCTTGGCTACAGGGATTACTGAGTAGGAGCAGAAAGATGTCATTGCTTTCATATATGGCAATAGTGAGAGTGTTACTCATATGCAGCCTTTGGTTCTGGTGACATTATTCAAAAGAAAAGGAAAGGTCATAGAGCTCATCAACCATGATAGTGATGCAGAGAATGGAAAAATTGTCTAGAAGTGAGAAATTTAAAGGAGTTTTGAGAAGATCCACTATAAAACAAGCAGCTGTTCTCAGGCAACTAGCTGCCACTTAGCCATACAGCTTGCAGTTCATCTTCATTAAATGGGTGATGGATCCAAGCTGTTTGTATAGTCCACACTGACCCAATAATCCCAACAGCACAGTTTAGGGCTGTGCTTCTGCCTCCCTAATTCTGACTAGAAGCTGAGTGATGGAATTTTTCGCTTTTTATGAAACAGCAGTAGCATATCTGTCTCTCTTTAATCAGGTAAGCACTTAAATCTTTAATGTAAGAGGGATGGAGCATTATTTAAATGGATCCACCATAGAAGAGATTCACAATTATGAAACCACCGTGTAGAGACTACATGAAACCTGAGATCAAGCACCTGGAAATGATCTCAGGCAATTCAGTATTTTTAGTGCTTTCTGCTGTCTTAGTCAACTTCACAGCAGCAGGCTGCTGTTTCAGGTCTTACTCCTTATGTGACTTGCTTTACACATGATGCATTTAGGACAATGTGGTCACACAGGCCATTGCTGTGAAATCCACTGGGTGTCCTAATGTCTAAAGAGGATCGATGCCACAACTCAGCATTGCAATGTCTAGGTTTCCTTTGTCAGTCATACCTGAAACCGACAAGCAAGAAAACCATAACAGGGTATTTTGGCTTTTATAAATACCATCTCAATAATGTCTCCATTTCATTATGTTTCATATTTTGATCTAAAAATCTTCACTCTTGTCATGTCTAGCTGAAGGGAAAGAGTTTTTTCCCTTCCTGTTATCCTTGATGTCTAGCAGATCTCTCTGGAAGGTCATCTGTCTTGGCTCTGCAGAAACACAGAGTGGCACATATAATATTTTGAGGAAGCCAATAACAAAAGAAATGGAAGGGTTTTGTTTGTTTGTTTGTTTGTTTTTTTAATGGGTCTAGGATGCATTTTCCTTGGAAAAGGATTAAGGAATGAATTTTGGGACAATGCAGCAAGGGTTTGCTTTCGGGTTGAAACACAGAGCAATATTTCATTCTAAATTATTCTTTCAAAATGTGTCCAAGTGAACAGCAATAACAGAGAAAGGAAGCTTAGAATGCAGATCGTGTTTTATTGCAAACTGGACATAAATAAAAAAATTGTTTCTAATATTTTTTTCATTTTAATTTCTGTTTAGTCTATTTTTTCCTAAGGAAATCAGAATTATGACATTGTGTTCTCTGTGTGGATTGCTCTCACTCTCTATATCAGCCACTCAGCATCAAGTATGTTTTGAACCCATGACCATTTTCAAAACATTTTCAGACAGTGGGAATCTGAAAAGTAGTGACACTATCATTGTGTCCTAAGAAATGCTGGTTAGGTAAAGTAGTATCATCTAATTTAGTGCCCAGCTGAGGAAAAAAACGAGAAGTCAGCCATTATATTCTATTTGACACCAGGCATTGATCAGTGAATAAATGTGTCCCAACAGCCTATCAACACACTATGCAAGATGAATCTTGTGTCTCTCTGTTGAAAGACAGACATGATGGAGAAACTAGAGTTATTCTGATGGAGAGAAACATGTGAAATACAGGGCAAAAATCTGCAAGAAACCTGAAGTTACATTTTTCTGTTTATTATTTTATTTCATACTTTAGCGTCACTTTCGATGTCTTGGTGTTAATTTAAGAAACTTAGGTATTATGAAATATGGTGATAATCTTCTAAAATTGTAACAGATCGATTATAATATTGACAAAATCCTGGGGAACAATCATAGAATGGTTTAGGTTGGAATGAACCTTAAAGATCATTTGGTTCCAACCCGTCTGCCATCAGCAGGGATAGCTTCCACTAGAACAATTTGCTCAAAGCCCCATCCAACTTGACTTCACTAGAGGAGTTATTCAGAAAATACGGGGTTGACTGCAAAGTCTTTTCAGTGCAGTTTGTTTTCTGGACAGTGACAATAACAAAAGAGAATGAGCGTTCTTGTTAGTTTTCAATCTATTTAATCTAAACTGAAAGAACTATTAAACATAATTGCTGAAAGAAGTTGCTCTCCTTATGCTCCTGGAGAATTCTGGTTATACAGTTTGAACACACAGACTTTCAGGAACTGCAATCCATTTATTCTTTGCAAGTCAATAGCCTAAGTAATTTATACTATAGATCTTCTGATACACTCATTTGCTTTTTCACTTGGAACATATGATTCCAGCATAGAGCAATATCATTCATCAACAGCAAGAACATTCCTCCATGAGTGTCTTTTCACGTAATGCTGGCATGTAGATTTCCCAGGTTCTTGGGTGGTAGGCAGTCATCACTGCACAGGTAAGATCTCAACATATGTCCAGCTAGAACGTTAGACATGCTTAGACTATGAGAATAGTATAACTTGTTTTGTGTATTCATAGAAAAATGTGGGTTAGAAGGGAAACCTTGTGTTCATCTCTTCCAAAACCCATACTCAAAGCAGGGCCAACTTTGCAATTGCATGAAGTTACCTTTAATGTGTTTTGGATGCCTAGAGAAAACATACAAAAGAGCAATTTTAAATAATAAAAGGAGGCAGATTTCCTCCTCCAGTATTACAGAAGCTTAATGTTAGACTATGAGTCACTCCTTG
>JAWWLV010000045.1:29511486-29521681 GCA_035041135.1 Platyrinchus mystaceus
AATAAGAAAAGATTGGAAAATGCTAAGATTATTTTTTAGAAGCAGAGAAAAGATACCACCGAAAACTACCTTTCTGCTGTGCTGGTGTGAGTCGGGGGGGAGAACCAGTTTTCTGCCTTTTTATTTTTTCTCTTTCTTTGACACCTGTTCAGTGTTGCCTCTTTAGCTGCAGGGGGTCTAACAGCTTTAGTTCTCTGGAATGCAGGGTCTATGGTTTCGCTGCTCACGCCAAGCCATGTTCCAGGCCGTGCAGGGTCTCAGTTCAGCTGCAGCTCCCTGGCCCTCAGAAATATAGCGAGGCTGGAAGGATAAGATATAACTCACGCATGTGGCACTGTGATCTCAGTTCTCTCCAGGATGGCAGAGTCTCAGTTTCCCAAGGCAGGTAAGCAGCATGCAGTGGTGGAGAAAAGGTGAGAGGAGGTGAGGAGAGACTCCTGGGGCAACCAGTTCTCTCTCCCTTTCCTCTCCCCCTGATTTTCCAAAATTTGTCCTCAAGTTTTATAGTGTTCAAAGGAGGTTGTACATGGTTTCTTGGCTGAACATGGCTGAAGGCGAGTGACTGAGACAAAGCTCAGCTCATTTTGTCTCCTGAGCTCCTCTTTGTTGTATCAGTGATTCCACTTAGCTGGAGCTGCTGCAGCTCAATCATAATGTTAAGAAGAAAGACACGTTGCTTCCAGAAAACCCACTTTCAAACACTGTAAGGATGACTTAAGATAGACCTCAAATGCTGTTGGACACCTGCACAGAATAAGTGTGTCATACTCTAATTCATACAGATGTAGGAAATGAAGAAACAGGGTGCAGCATAGGAGATCAGAAAGACATCTTCAGTCAGGGGAGCAGGGGTGAAGAGAGCTACAGCAAGAGCTGCGGTGAGGATCATGTCTGCAGCTCATGCCAGCTGACATTTGTGAGAGGTTGATGACTTGTGAGCCCAGAGTGAAAGCACTGACACATGCCCTGCAGAACCCAATTCCAGAGGCAGTGTTCTCAGCTGCAGGTTGAGGATGAGGGCACGTGCTGAGAAATGCTGAAAATTAACTGATCAAGATGGCCAGTAGTTTAGAAAATAAGTCACAGCAGCATATTGAACTTTTAGTCTTTCCTCCATTCTAATCAGTCACTTGTTCCAAGGCTGTCAGGATTCTCTCTCAGAACCTCTGTACCCCATCCTTGCTTACAGAGTTTTCAGGTGTTCTTTTTTTAAGGAAAAAAAGAATGGAAATAACATGCTGAATGGAAACTGTCACTCAGTCTCAATTCTTGGCTGTTGCATCTTGTTCTCCGAAACTCTGCTTGCCTTGCCTTGTTAAAAAATAAACTCTTTGGGAAAAGAACAGTTCAAACCCTTGGGCTGTAGTGAGAAGGAAGAGTTTCTCAACTGGTCACACAATTACCCATAACAAAAATATGTTTTTTCTGATTTACACTTGACAGTTTTCAGAAGTCATCATCTTGTGCACAAGTTGTGTGGTTATGGGTGAAAAAAATAGCTTATATCTATTTGCATGAGTGATGATACATTGTCAAGTAAAAAATTATAATTAGTGATAATATATGAATTGAATAGTATTCCATGGTTTGGTGTTCAGACATTGATTTATGATTTACAAAAATAGCTTATAGCTATGATCTCCATGCTGCTGTTAGACCAAACCAATATTTCATCTCAATCTGTATATCCCCTGGGAATTTAAGAGCCATCTGAGCATGCAATCATCCAGAAAAGGAGAAAACATTGCTTTTATGTCATGGTTTATTTTCCTTCCTTAACTCCAATTTCTGCCTTGAAGTTAGACCAGATAAAAATGA
Organism: Platyrinchus mystaceus; assembly: GCA_035041135.1. NCBI lineage: Eukaryota > Metazoa > Chordata > Aves > Passeriformes > Tyrannidae > Platyrinchus > Platyrinchus mystaceus. The sequence continues at coordinate 29,513,305 of JAWWLV010000045.1, forward strand.
GTTGTGCAAATGTTGTTGCTTTGCACTTTGTGATGTCTCTGACAAAATAATCTTTAAATTCCATTTCTAGAAGAATAGTACAGTTTATGCTTAAAAAAAGTAAGTTTCAAAAAGTACAGTAGGGAACATTATATTCTGTCTTTGCCTATGTTGATGCATGGTGTCATAGATTTTGAACTTTTGACTGATAACAGACAAAGTAGAGCTTTTTGTCTGAATCAGCTACACTTCAGAAGTTAAAATTGGAAGGAAAATGGGTTCATACCTCACTATATTTAATTTTACAAACCTAAACGTAGCTCCCATAACCTTCAGTCATTTAGGAAGCTTTATGCAGTCCCACTATGTTTCATAGTTTTGTGTAGGCATTAGATAATACTGTGGCATTGTTTGCTCCTCATTTCATTCTCTGAGAGTCAGAGGAACATTGCCTTAGGTTTGAGCCTCCAGGTCTCAGTTTAAAATTTTAGACCTAAAAACTCAAGGGGGAATGAAGGGCCAAGCCCTTGATCTTACAGAGTTGCACTGTGGTAAAACACAACAGTATGGGGTTGTGTTGACAAGGCGTCAGAGTAACCATAGGTGGGCTATTCTCACTCTGGATCTCCACATATGCTGTCTTCTGCAGAGATCTCCAAGTCTGAAGGAACTGGATGTGACAAAGCAGAGGGAAGGCCCAGACTGAGGTTCTGGGCTCATCATAGACGTTGGACTGGTCAGCATTTTAAGAGGACGAATATGAAAATGTTCCATAGGTTTCATTTGTATTCTGCCATTTTCCACCAGTATATGAAGAGTCTGCATTTGCACACAAATTCCCTTTGGGAGTAGAGCTGCTTCTGTAGCTCTTCTGAGGGTGACATGTGGAAAACAGAGTAGCTGCATTTGAATTTTAGATTTCTTGTATTACATGGGAATTAGGCTATACCAGTAGTGCTTTAGATGCCCTAAATGCTGGCACTAGCTTTCTTGAAGCACACTTCACAACCACCTCATATGCAGTGACACAGCTTTGACATATGAAGACATATGTGACACATGAAGAAACTGTCACGGAGGACTTTTCATACATTCAGCCCCATTAATACAGATGGTAAATCAATTCAGTTTTTGTTTGGTTGGTTGGGTTTTGGGTTTTGGGGTTTTTTTTGGTTTTGGTTTTGTTTTTTGACAATCAACATCTTTCTGTGGAAAAAATAATATGCAATAAGCATTGTGAGTGGGATGACCAACCAGACTTAAATGGATAATTCTTATTTGATATTCCCATCTAATGCATGGTTGACTTGGCAATCACAAGGTCTGAGTATCTTTTAATACTGTTTTTTGGATGTGATTATGATATATTGCACATACAAGTCAAAATTAAATGCTTTAATTAATAATGATTTTGATTCAGTGAATGCATTACAAAATGTATCGTTTTTCATCTCTTGTCTAATTTTGAAGATACTTGTTATATAAATATTAGTATTCTCCCTAATCCTGGGCTTAAAAACTAGCTGTTACTTTAATGTGTACCATGACATCCACAGAGCAGAAAAAACACACTTTTTCTGCTGCCAGTTGGTTCTCCACCAACTTGTTTTGCAACAGATATAAAGAGCTGTGCCATACAGCCATGCAAGGAAACTATTTTCATCAGCGGGCATGGAAGTGTAGTTGCCAGGTTTTTGTAAGCCAAAATCTCAAGACCCTTTTTTTCTGGGAGGATCAGCACAAGTCAGAACATCTCCTTTATTCCTTGGCTAATCTCAACATTTAGTGAGAGCATGCAAAAGTAAGAACCACCCTAAGGATTTATAACTCTACTTGGCAAGTGAGGAGGTATAAGAAATGCAGCCAAGCCAGCAAGACTTTAAAGTTCTACTGAGATAGATCTTACCAAGAGAAAGTACTGTAAGGCTGTCAATATCTGCTTGTAAACAGTAGAGCTTGAAACAGGGAAAACATGTTTCTTCCCCTGTCAGAATGGCACAAAGACTTGGCTGAAGCCCTTGCCTGGCCCATCCATCTGGCTGATGTGAGAAATGAGATATTGATTTTTCTGATACCATACAATCAGAAATTTAGAGAAGCCACAAAGCTAGCAAACAGCACAGTTTATTACACTTTAAATGAAATGTTGGGAAACTTTTGCAACACACGTCTTTCTATTTACCAAATACAACTGAATTCACATTATTAACCAAAGAAATGTAGAACACACACTGCTATATTTGCTTCTGGTGAGAATCGATGTAGGTAGGAACTGGCTTATGTTCTGCAGCTTCCTATGTTACACATTATTTGTTCTCTGAAAGGAAATAATTCCTTTGTTAAAACTAAGCTGTAAGTCTGCAATTTTTCGGAATCACTCAATTAAATTAGAAACACAGTTGCTGCTCATTTCAAGGAAATGAGTGCATCCAAATCCCTTCTGCATCCTTGAAATTATCAATCTAAGCATCAATCTAAGAATGATCACTTATGTAGAAAATAGTGCACGAGAGAAAATCAGAGTGGAAAACATAATTTATGATATATTGTATTACATTACATTACATTATATTATTTTATGAAATCACAAGGTAAAGCCAAGAGTACCTGTAGGTACTTTCAAGAAAGTAAGATCTCAATATACAATAAGATAATTCATTCCTTCTACTCAAAGTCACTAACCTACAAAAACCAAAACAGAGCAGTCTGAAGATCCAGAAACATTAGTGGGAACAAGAGCAACTTGCTGCTGGCTACAATATTTGGCACCAGTAGGAAGTTTGTGTTACTTTATCTCTGCTAGAGAGACATGGCGGCTCTAAACTTTCTTAATAAGCCAAAAAAGACCCAGAAGGCTGTAGTTTCCCATAGGAAAAATATCTTTTAATCATAGACTATATCTTTTAATGATAGACCATCACGCACGTCCTAAGCATCTGTTCTGCTGACTGCCATTACTTTAAATAGCCACAGCATTAGCCTGTCTGCATTTAAATAAGCAAGGGGATAAATAAGCCTTTTTGCAGTTTCCAAAACTGTTACCTGTGACATGAACAAAACACCAGTGGGATAGCCACAGTAATAGGCATGAGCCAAGGAGGAGCTGCCTGCCCCAGGCCCCCAAAGGCTGCAGGCAGTGAGCCATTCTTGGAGCACAGTGGAGAACATGATGCTGTTCCTGACGAGTGGCTTTCTGGGATTTGTTTCAGAGCAAGCCAGTTTAAAAGTGGGAACACTACAATATTCCCCCAGAAAACCCCAAACATAAATGCAGAGTGATCCTGACCCTGCAATCATATGAGAGAAGATAAAACAAGCAAATCCCAAGCCCAGCAATTCACATAAATAACCCTCACAATGAAAGCACAAGAACCAAGCTTCATCATCTATACCTGTATCTAGTGTGAAGAAAACATGAGAGATGGAATCCAACCCTGACCAGCACTAACCCAAGAATGAGTGCAACTCCCTTCTCTGTGCCACAGAGGTTTTTGGTCAGGGCTGTGTACCCCATCCTGAGGCCTATGCTGCCTAACCAGGGTCTGTGGTTACATCCTGGGCACATTATGTACATTCCCTGTAATGAAGTTAGAAAATGTACTGTCCCTTCAAATGCTGTTTGCAGGTCTCCTGCAGATCCAGGCTGTGCCTGTGGCTCCTGAAGGCAGGTGGAGACTTCCAGTGCCCATACCACCCTGGGAATGTCCACCAACTCAGCAATGCTTTGCAAACAGGCATTAGGGCTGAGATTTCTTCTTCTTAGTTGGATTGTACAGTTGGGTTTTCTTTTTTTTGTAGGTAGGCCCTGCCAAAACCAACAAAGAGTGAGGACTTTCCCAGGAAGAGGAAATAGATATGTTCCATTTTTTTTACCTGAAATACTGTGTCAAAAACACTCACTGCCTTGATGAATAGCCCTGACTCTGTTTTGTTGTTCAGAAGAGTGCAACTCTTTAGCTACAACCTATTCTGTCCTGGAAAGCTTCACAGGACCTGAAACTCACTTCCTTCTACTGAAGCATTTCCATTTTTCTTTTAAAAATCTGTATATCAATGAGAGGTTCATAAGAATGTCTTCTCTGGCTCATTTTCAGTGACATTTTTTGTCAATACAGAGTTCACTACAGCTGACTTCTGATGAGAGCTTGTAGCCACAATAACCATGTGAGATCCAACACGAAGTCTTTCTGAGCCAAAAGTCATCTAGTGTAGTCTTGGATAGGAGAGGTTACATGGGGTTACATGACAAAAGCTGCTCACACACCCTCAAAGAACACCACAGCTTGGGAAACCCCAATAACTCCCTGATCAGCACCTCCTGGGATGTCACAGGGGCCACTGGCCCATGGAAGTCTCATCTCTGCAGACCCAAAGTCACGATGGGTAAGTGCCAGGGGTGGACCATGGTGTGCCCATGGTGCTAACACAGGGCACAGTGGGGATGTGTTGTCAGTGCTTGTCCCTGGTCAGCACCAAGCTAGACCAGCTAGTAAGTGAGGCACCTGACCTGGGGACCAAGAAGGAATGTCCCTGGGAGTGAGGCACGTGGATTCATGATCTGGAGGTAGGGAGCTGTGGCAGGTTCCTCACTTTGGGTCTGTCGGATTCAGCACTTCTTAACAGGAGTGGCTCACTTCAGCCCTTGCTTTTAAGAGGTGGTCAAAGGTATCTTCCAAGTGTATAGATCAGGTCAGACATAACTGATAAGATGCTTGTTTTGTCTCCCATCAAGGCTTCAGCAGGAGCTAAGAGCTGAACTGTCTAGCACATCTAGTCTGACACATTAAACCCAGTCTATTTGTTTGGAAGGTATGCATGTGTTTGAATGTGTCTCAGCTGTACTTCCAAATAGAATATTAAAAAATATGTCAGGATGGCATAGTTTCAAATGAACACTTCCAACAATGTAAAGAAAGCCAGGTGTTTCCCATGACTTACTGTCCAACAAAGACATGCCAGGAGGATTTCTCTCTATTTTTCAGTCTGGTGTTGCTCATTTCTATTGATTTTTAATGCCATTTTTCCCCCTCTAGCTTTCAGATTCAGGCCTTGAAGTGTATTTGTTCTACTGTGTTTGGTATCATAAATAATTGAAATGCTCCAAGATATGGAAGTTTTGATTGACTGATTTCTACAGTGAGGAGAGTAAAGTGTCTGTGACCTTCTGGCTCTATCTTTGACAAGCATATAATTGGGAGGTAAGGAGACTCATGCCACTACATGGAAAATGAGCCACTCCTCTCATTCTTGCAATGTGTGGTCTCTACCAAAATCCCTATTGGCTTTTCCAAATTTTCTTTAGTGACTTGTTTGGTTAGGTTTGGTTTTAGTGGTCAGAGAACATGAAGGCAATGCAAGACTAATGAGTAAGAACACTGTGCATACAATGCCAGGAACCTCAACAGATAAACCCCTATAACACAGAAAAACAAGATCAGGGAAAGGAAAATGCACGACAAAATGTGCCCAAGAGGAGCCTTGGGTTTGTTTTTCTGTCCCACTAATGGCCCTCAAAGAAAGATGAGAAGTCCTTCAGATAGAAGTGAAGAGAATAAGTTCCTTTGGTTTAATTGTGGTGCAGAATCAGCTCCCTTCTTGTCACTTGTGCTGCCTCTGTAAGTTCATGCCTTCTGCCGGGTTCACTGGCTTTAAATCTTCTGAGTCAATATAAATCACTTTTGATCAGAAAGGGAGGACCAGGTTCCTTACCTACCTGTTATCACCTAAACATGGGAGAGACTATCACAATAAAAGCCACCATGATGCCATTGTTTCTGCTTATCTGCACTGATCTAATGCTTTCAAATGATTTATTATTTATGGAGGCAATTTTAGGCCTAGTGTCAAATATGTTGCTCTTTTTGAAAAATCAAACCACACTATATTAAGCATGAATTGTATAGAATTTTTTACATTGTTAGCTCTTGATGCATACTAGGAAATGCACTTTGCAATAAGTCCTTAGTGTCAATTTTTTATTAATGCTTCCCCTGTAATTCTGCATTTGTTTCTAGTGTATATTGAAAACAAAATGGGAGCTCTCCAGTGACTGATACGACATTTTTGAACCTTCACAGATGCTAACAAAAGACTGTGTGGCACAGTGAATAAAAGCTACTTAGTAAGTTAAAAATGACACTAAGATTATATCCCATGTAGATTTTTTTAAATTAAAAAATATTTATTAAAATGTTGCTTTTTCCTTTGAGACAATATATTAAAAAATATTTAGCAGTACATGAATGAAATAGGCAAGTGCATGATCAGTTGCCATTCTGTTATTTGATTAGCTCTAAAGCTGTAGGGGTTGGAAGTGCTGACAACCTGTTGTCACTGGGCCCTTGGTCTGTAGCATTCAGCTTTCTGTCTCCTCACAGGCACCCACTAAAGCACATTTGAAAGTCCCAACCGCAGTGCTCAGAGGGCACATTTATGATAGGTCCTTCCTCTTGTCTACCACATACCTTATAGTAACTGGACGTCCAAGAATGCAAATGTCCTGGGCAAAAAAGAAACCAAGCTAAAGACAGCATGGCTAGGCTCCAGGCACTCAGTGAGGAGGAGAGATCTCTTTTTTTAATCAGATTAAAAAAGAAGCATAGGGAAAAACAAAAAGTGGGAATGGGATCAGAAATGTGCAGGGGGTAATGGCTGGGCACTTGATTCCTCGGCAAATGAAGAAGGAAACAGAGTCTTATACTCCAGGCTTCTTCATCCCAGAAGAGCACTGTGACATGGCACTGCAACACAGCTTGGCTGAATACAGCTTCTATTTAGGCAAGTAATTTTAGCTCTTCCCAAGCAGCCCTTGAAAGCAAACATTCAACTTATTCATTATTGCTTTCTGAAAATGTACAATGTTGAAACAGATATTTCAGCAAAAAAATTCTCAAGTTCTATTAATTTCTTCAGGCTAAACATTGGTATATACCTTACAAATTCAGGTCATGATAAGTGACTTTGGTTTGACATATTATGTCACCATCCCACATCAAAAACATTTCTAGTTCTAACAATACACATTATCCAGTGAGCTTATATATCTATTTTTATTAAATTGAAAAAATGTTTGCTGCTTTAATGGGGTACGTATGTAAAACTATAGCACGGGACAAGTAGGAAAGCAATATAGATTTGAGGAACTACTATTGAGCAGAGCAAAAGGTGCAAGTGATTAAGAAATTGTACACAGAGTTAAAAAGCAGTTTTATTGCAGAATAAATGTGAATGAGCTTTCTGCTGCTTCAGGTGTTTTCGATATTTTTTTCTGGGTTTGAAGCTATAATTCTGACCATAAAGGAGGGAGAGTATATGCAGTATACAAAGAGGATAAAAAATTTGTTCCATTTAAACTTTAGCCTATGAACTAAATAGGATGTGGATCAGCTCAGGCTGCAAAACTCAGTACAGTTAAGAAATGTTAGCTATGTTAATGAGCAAGCAGACATTTATCAGGGAACCTCTGGGATAGTAATCTTCTTGCTAAGCCATTGAAGATACACCAACAGGTTGCATTGGTAATTGGGGGCACCAAGGCATACAATTGGACCAACTGGACCCCTCTTTTCACACTCGTGGTGTTTCAATCACAAGTCTGTGAGTCTTTCATGTTCTTTGTGTCAGTAATTTTTTCATAGCTGCCCCTAATTGTGCACTCTTTGAAAATCTGCCCCCTCTCAAACAGATCCTTTCCTTTGGGACATTTCAAGGGACACTGCCAGTGCCTTCCTGACACTACCAACCCAAGCTCCCCCTCAGAAACCAGATCACCTTTAAAACAGATTTGACTGATTTTCTTTTTGCCTCAGTCAAACAAAATTGACTAACTTTATTTCTAGTTGACATAGTTTTCAGGTTTATATATATTTATAGCCTCTTTGAACTTCATCCCTGTGGAGAAAGTGATGGAAGAGCATGTCTGCACTGTGCCAGATATGATGTGTAAGTGCTCCAACCATGCTAAAAAAACATGGGTATTAACCCACTTCTTCATTTAGTATGTGAGTAAATATTTCAGGGCCCTGGTCCTAAGATGAGGAAAAAGTCTCCACAGACTTCTCTGGGTTTTGGATCCACTCCCTCATGTCTGTTTGGTATCTCCTTGGCTGGAGATCACGGGCCTCAAGACAGCAAGCTATCAGTTGACAGCTTCTGTGGCAGCTCTCCTACTGCTGCCAGGTCTCCATGGCAGGAGGGTTTTGTCAGGAGTAGGTGCACTTAACCCAAACCAGTACTAAGGGTGTGGCTAGACAGCCACAGGCAGTGACCATGTGAAGACCTTGAACCACAGTGCAGTAGCTGTCACATGTCTGCCCCTAACTCAGTGTAAGGAAGCCTACAGAGAAGAAGCTGTACTAGAACAAAGAAGAGGCCAACAGCCTCCCTAAACTGCTCTCCA
>JAWWLV010000045.1:29521781-29534275 GCA_035041135.1 Platyrinchus mystaceus
GCTAAAAAAACATGGGTATTAACCCACTTCTTCATTTAGTATGTGAGTAAATATTTCAGGGCCCTGGTCCTAAGATGGGGAAAAAGTCTCCACAGACTTCTCTGGGTTTTGGATCCACTTCCTCATGTCTGTTTGGTATCTCCTTGGCTGGAGATCACAGCCCCTCAAGACGGCAAGCTACCAGTTGACAGGTTCTGTGGCAGCTCTCCTACTGCTGCCAGGTCTCCATGGCAGGGGGGTTTTGTCAGGAGTAGGTGCACTTAACCCAAACCAGTACTAAGGGTGTGGCTAGACAGTCACAGGCAGTGACCATGTGAAGACCTTGAACCACAGTGCAGTAGCTGTCACATGTCTGCCCCTAACCCACTGTAAGGAAGCCTACAGAGAAGAAGCTGTACCAGAACAAAGAAGAGGCCAACAGCCTCCCTAAACTGCTCTCCACCATCATCTGAAAATGTGTTTAGGTGCCTGTAATCAGTTGTGCAGTGTGTCTAAAGCTCAGCACCAGAAGTTTTTCAGTCAAGGACACTTTTTCATCCTGAGGAAGTTTTTTAACAGCTGACCGATATATGCACCGTGCAGTCAGTGCCTTCTCTGTTTTTTCTGGTGTAGATCAGTATAGCACTTGGTAAATACACTATAAATTCACTGCTGTGTTTTCCCCTGATCTTTCTTTCACTAAATCTGGGAAAAAATTTATTACCTAGTTCACTTGAAACCATTCCGTATATTTATCTTTGAACAGGAGAAGCATTTTGGTTACAATGAAATTTCTGGTTCTCTATTTTCTTGCAAATGTCCATGTGTCTTAAGGTTTGATTCACACCACGCAGGCAATGGATGCAGTTGACCTTGTGCTGATTGATTTTTCAGAATCCAGGTTTATACTTACAAGGTAGATTAATGCAAAATGGCTGGAACACAGCTGCAGAACACAATAAAACACAGAAACTATAAAAAATACTAAATCAAGCATAAGTTTGCCTTCTCTAGTATGTGTACTGGGCCAAAGCTCTCTGTAGAATTTTCTTCTGCTGACCAGGTGTGTCTGGAAGGATATATTTCATATGTGAACCTTAAATTCTAAGAGCTAAAAATATTCAAATCCAAAAGCTGAGAAGCTTTATGTGCAAGAGGATATTACCCACAAGAAGCAATTCAAATACATGAAGCATGCAAAAATCACTTGAAAGCTACACAAATGACAGAAACTTGCTATATAAGAAATAAAAAGATCACTTAAATGGGCTGAATAAATGTCTGAATATCTATAGCTTTGCTGGGAATTGATGAAGCATTTTAAATTTTGGTGTAAGATGATTCAAGAAATTAGACCTGTGAGCATGAGGGCGCAAACTGACCTTCTGGCAGCAGATTTTGGAAGATGCTTCTGTTAAAAAACCCCCAAAACTGGATTCTTGGTTTGCTTTAATCCTCATTCAAAAGGAAAACAAAGATAATTAGAATTTCAGCAACCACATACTCAGATTGGTTCAATTCCCAGAACAATAGAAAACACAGAAAAGTCTGAACTGTAAAAAATGGAACTAAAGTAAGAATTTGGCAACAAATTTATCCAAATTCAATGATGTTAATTGTAGTTTGTTAGGAACATATAAAATGCACAGTGGGAATGTATATATATATTTTTTTTTTCGTAAAGGGAAGGTTAACACTGGCTAAAACCTCTAAAGCAACATGAGTGAACTCTAGCCCAAGGAGTGAAAAATTCCATGCAAGACAGTTTAAAGACATGGGAGAATAAAATCACCAGAGCTATGCTGAGACAGGTCAACACTGAAAGTAATCTGCCAGGTACTGATACTGGTGCCCATGGAGGAGATTCATGTGGGAGCAGCACATCATTTCTGTCATTGTGACAGAATGTGCTCTTGCTGCTGAGGATGGAGGCTGCCCAGAGTAGGCAGGGACTGTGGTCACTGTGCAGTGTGTTTTTCTGATGTGCTGTACTGGTTGTGGTAGGATCACAGACTGGTTTTGCGTTGCTTTTCTCTTTCCTTTGAAGACAACAGCACCCGAGCAGCCTCTCAAGCTTACCAAGTGAGGAAAGAATCATTTCTTCCTCACCTGCTGTGTTCTTCAAAGGAGCATCAGGGCCCATCAAATGTAATTATTACCAAATGGAAACTTAAAATGAAAACCAGACTAATTTTAAAAAGATCGTTTAAGTAATATCAGTATTACCCACTCACTCAGCTGGACACTGGCAGTGTCTGCAAGGCAAAATTTTCACACCATCTTCCTTAACTAGGCTTTGACATCCATTTGTCACCAGCCTGACCTGGCTGGGCAGGAGAAGAGGAGCTGCCCAGTCCAGGCCATGTAGGCACCAGCTGCAAAGCTGAGTCCACAGGCATCTCTGCAAAGAAGTCCAGCAGAGGGAAAGCTGGCCATGGGATGGGGCTTGGTCTCAGTTGACTTGGATAACTTCTGCAGAGCCATGTGATAATGAAACAACAAAGCTGTGAGAGGACTGCATTTTGAGGTGTATTTGTGAGCACTCACATCTTGTCCATGGCCAGTGGGAATGAGGCAAACAAGATTTTTGCCTTGGAAAGTTGGGTCATTCTGTCACAGCTATACATAGCTAATAAAATAGCAGCATTGCACATTTAGGACTACACCTTAGGTAGATGGTGCTCCCCCCACCCCTGCTGGACTGGTGCCTGCAAGCTTGCCTTGGGAAAGGATGCTCCAGCTGTGGTACAGTGCCTGCTGCAAAGGGGGCCAGTTCCAACCTGCTTTGTAATGGTCCTAGGCATTTTTTACATTTTCACCAAAGGCACTAAGAAAATAAACAGGAAACAGCTGTGGTTCACTCAGATGAAATACCCAAAGGCAGCAACAGGTGAGGAGCTTCCTGTAAAAACTAAGGTAACCATACAAAGGCTGCATCCCTTTTCTTATTCAGATCAGCAGTCATTAAAAGAGGGACAGGACCATGTTAGCATGAGTGGGATTGCTTGTGTTTTTTTTCTATTTTCCCCCCCTCTCCTCTCCATGCAATTGTCTTCCCTCCCCAACACAAAATTGCACTCAAGTCTTTACTTTGTTTCTGTTGTTCCATTTAGACAGATGCTCTACCTGTGGTGATGCAGTTCTAGTTATTCTGGTTTTCAGATATGACTCAGTCATAAAATAAGCCCTTAAACAATTTTATTTTATGGTTCCAAGCAATACTGCTGATACATAAATGACATACGAGGAGTTACATTTGAAGCCTAAAATGAGATTATTGAAAAAAACAAATTTTAGGATGAAGCATAGTTACTGAGTTTGGGTCTCTTATGGCTGAAATATATGAGATCAATAGATTGTTCTGGTTTGTAGTAGTTAAAGTTTCAAGTTACAGAAATAATCTGTGAACAGGTTAGTACAACATAAGGTTGCAAATCTTCTGCTATTGTAAACAATGCCTGTTTGGTATTTTACAGACTGTATAAACTCTGGCAATAAGAAAATACTGATTAGTGCAGACCTAGGTGAATAATTGATTTCAACAATTGATTTTTTATTTTTATCATTTTGCATTAGCATCTTACTGACAAAAGGTAAGAAGTGGCCCTTCACATGGCTGTTAATCAGCCACAGAGATCTGAGAAACAGTTTTAAACACTGTCTTTTTCTTTTCAGACCCTCTCTAAAACGCTTCTCCTTAATCAAAAATCCAGCAGTACACTTTGTCTTTTCTCCTAGGACAGAGATTTGACCACTATGCTAAAGCAACAAGAAGTTTTCAATTTTTAATTAGAAATCAAAAGAGCAACAGGAGAGACAGTCAGGATTGTGACTTAGTGAATACAACTGTGACTTGCATAGAAGACATGACTGCAGTGGGCTTTTTACCAGCACACTGAAAAAGAGGCTCAGGCCACCCACTCAGGAGATGCCAGAGCTGCTCTAGTCTTCTTACTCATATTACTCTGAAACATTTTCTTCATAGAGTCGGCAAAAGCTAGCTAGTGACTTTTAGCTTAAATTATTAACTGGTTTGGGGACAAGTTAAAATGCATTTGCCTGTAAGTAAGTTACACTATTAAAAAATAACTAGCAGAGCCCTACTTTAAAGCTACTGCTATTTTTATCTGAGAAATCAAGGGAGTCCCCTCCTGTTGAGAGGTCATGTGAGTTGAGCACTGCCATTTGCTGCACTGGCATTCTCCCTCACTTTGAAGAATCTGTGGAGGAGGAGATCCTGCCCCATACACATCCTGCATTTGAAGTCAGCAGAATCTGGGCTCTGTGGCTCATGAGATTGTGCCTCTCTGAGGTGATGGAGGGTGAATCTGCTATAGGCCAAGGGAGTTAATGGCAAGACCCTATGCTGGAAATTAAGGAGGGCAGTTTTACAGCCCTCCATAAACACACATAGCCCTGCATAAACACACTTTTAGGTGTCCTATAAAAATACAATGGCTACTATTGACCTGGTAAATTTGTGAGTACCAGAAATTTGCAGGTGCCCGGTTAGGTCCCTTTTCAACAGCTGCTGCATTTTGTCAACCTGTTTCACCATAGCATTGAATTCAGCATTGTAACTGAAGACATCTCTGCCGTTTTATCTGTAGGTCTATTAACTTAGGGTAATTACTCTGCAGAGGTGACAATTCCTTTATGGAAGTTATTGAATTCTGGTACTGCAAACAGTGCATCAATAATGAAAGGCCAGTAAGAGAGCACAGTGTACCTGCATCATTCAGAAATATATTTTTTTTATGCACTATATTGTCTGACAGATAATTTAGGTCTGGAAATTAGACATCTATTTTTAATAATATTTAAATTTACTTTTCAAGGAAAATTAAAAACATGAGCTACTAATTACTGGCTTGGCTGAACAGGAGGCAGCTGGGGAAGAAGGGATGAAAGGGAATGAAAATGAGGGTCACCAACATGTCTCCTTGGAGTTTGCTGACCTTTAGAGGAACTCCCAACTGATTAGTAACCTTGAACACTGATAAATTAGACAATATTCACTGAACCCATTCTCATTTTTTATTTAGCAGAGACTTCCAGCTTTGTTCAGAAGTATGACTTCTGCTCTTTATATACATGTGACACTGAGTGTCTCTCCAAGGATTTGATTCAAGTTTAGTTATTACTTTGTGTCTCAATTCTTTGCTTTTTAGCCTTTTAGTGTACTGCACTGTGCTTTACAATCCTACAATAGCAGAAAGATCCTCCAACAATCAGGTCAGGGTAGGCAACAAAAGAAAAGTGATGTTTGTTTTCCATCTATATCGCATTTTAGTTTTGATTAAAAGCTGGGATTAAACACCAGTATTACCCTGCCTTTGAGAAAGGATTGAGAAAATAAATTTGGTGATATTTTTCCTTCCAGTTCTCACATTTGTTACAGATCTAAAACCGATATCGGAGGATGCACTGAACCAGATTAGGGCAGAGACACTTGTCTCACTTATAACTTTTCTATCCACTTACCCAAAATAGGGATGCTTACAACTCTTCTGTAGATATCTGCCTCTATCAGCTCCACTGCATTTCTTCAGAGCTTTCTACAGCCTTTGCCAGAGCCCAAGGATTCTGTTTCTCTTTTCAAAAAAAGAACTCTGGTCTTCATGCATTGTCTATGTCTATCTTGAATGAAATTGCAGTGCAGTTACAACTTCTGCTAAACTTTCTCTCAGAAACAGGTATGCAGCTGCTGCTGAAATCCACTGGAGATGTGTCTCAGCATCTGAGGGGAAAACATGACCTCCTGACAATTACTAGCAGGCAAGAAAACACTGTAGAGAAAGCAGCTTGTTTTTCAGGGAGCTAACTCTCTTCTTTAAAAACTGTGATTGCAGCTTGCCAGGAATGGGACAAAAACTGTAAACACTAAAAATCCTTGAATACTGGTTGTTTATGGACTAGGTGAAGAAAGAGTTTGTTGGGTCTAAGAATCTTCATAACTTTAATGGTTAAATGTAAACTATCTATTTGGCTCTTTCTGCATTTTTATTTTTTTTTTTTAATTTTTAGTTTCTTGGGTTTGTTTATATTATTTGCATTCTAAGTGGCCTAGTATATCTTGCATTCCCTAATTCAAAAACATCTGGTACTCAGTAGACACTAGGGTTCAAGGGAATATCTACCAGATATGTGGGGTTGCATGGGATCCCTTTGATCTCTTGCTGTATATAAAACACTGTGAAGTAGCATCTGTTTGCAGGAAATTATTCAGTTTTGTAAAACCACATACACAGACTTGCCTTGTTACTTAATAATACATAGGGGTAATATTAAGGGAAGTTTTGCCTGTCCAGGTTGCATGACAGCCTACTGAACTGGTCAGGGAGATGCTGAAGAGCAGCAAGGCGCTTTGAAAAGAACATGACTACTAAAGCAGTATTTAAAGAATGCTGTGGTCTTGGGCAGTTTTCTTCTCTCCTCTTTGCCTCCACTGCTCATGATGCATTCCTTACAAATTCAGCCTTTTCAGGCAATTTGTAAGCATTGCTTTATTCTTTATTTCTCTTTGAGAATAACATAGCTTTGGTCACATAACCTCTTTTATTTATTGCCCCAACAGAACACTACTGAAAATCAGGTTTGCATATTGTAGTAATCCCCATGCATTAAGATACTTCACACAAACAATAAAAACAGCTGCAGAGCTTACAGAAAACAAACCAACCCATGGCAGCTGGAGAGAGGAGGAATTTGGAGAAGATCCCCTGTAAATCTGAACAGATGTATGTCACATGTGAATGGTCTGTACTGACTGCGGGTGACAACATCCTGCTGGCACACAGGGTCTGATCTTTAAGTACGTGAATTTGCTGTTCAATCCACTGTAATGACTCAGATGCATGAAGCTGCTTACACATGTCTTAACAAAGATAAGACATAACAGGCATAAGCCTGTGCTGGGCATAAGCTCCCATATGTAGGGAGCTAAACAGGCAATACGTCACCTGTATTGTCCAGATGCCTAGGAATGCTTGCAAAGGAGAAGAATTAACAGCACACATGAAAATTATATGCTTGAAAAGGTAAGATGGCACAAACAGGAACTTAAGGTAAGAGAAATATTTATTTAAATTTGCACAATAACGAGCTTATACTGAACAAAGTCAATCAAGAAATAATCGTAAGTGCAGTAAAACAAGGAAATATTGATGACTTTTCCCATCAGAAAACATTAAGAAGCCATGCCTGTGCATCACGGGTTTTCTTTTTTGTTGGTTTTTTTTTTGTTCTTTTTATTTTTAACAATAACTTCTATCTTTTTTTTTTTTTTTTAGCGCACATACTGTACATATCACATCTTAGCTGCTAGGTTCTTTATTCCTGAAGGCTTCATCCTTTTAGTCAAACATCTGCTAAGTTCTGCAGTAAGCAATCAAACACATTTGTGCAGTTCCAAATATGATTAGGTAAAACTGCTGCATTCTGGTCAAGTGTTGGACTCTCAAAGCTTCAGAAGACCCTGTAAGAGCTCCTAGTTGATTTTGGATCTTGACATCATTAAGTACAGCATTACAATGTGTCACTTTACACTAACCTAAACATTCTGCACAAGGATGCCAGACAGACAAATAGCCAGAAGATTTGGGCCTAACCTCATACAAAGGTTTACACATCTGAGCTTGTCTTGAGTCCCAAAGATTTCACTCTGATTCAGGTTAACTGAGTTCATCACATATCTGCACTTCAGATAGACAAAACCAACCTAATTTTAGTTTTTAATTTTGAACAATTTTTGGTCTAAAGGTCTATTTCTGTGAAGGAAAATTCTTTAACCAGAAACTGCTTGTGAGAGATGGTTGTTGGTGTCACAGTTCCTGAAGGCACTGTGGATCCACTGAGCAACAGACGTGGCCATTCTAAAGGATAGAAAAACAGAAAGAAGAATTGAAACAATTTGCATTTTGTACAAAACAAGTAAATTTAACAAGCTCAGGTGTTTGCAAACACCCACCAGATTTCAACATACAGACTTGGATTAGATTCATGACATTGTCATCATGTCCTTACGTTGCCCAAGGGGACAGGCTATTATGATTCCTCTAATTGCTTGGTTTGCTGTGGTCTGTGTCCCAGAGCTACAACAGTCAAACTGAAAGAAGCTGGGATCAGTGGAAGAAATGCTCCCAGCATAAAGGTATCAGGCATCTGCTCAAGTACATAAAGCTGTTGAACTATACAGGGCACTTGGGAGTTTTATTCGGATCAGGCAAAAGTGACTCTGGGCTTTATTTAGCCCTGAATGCTTCAAGTCAATACATCCTGGCTGTAACAACAGCAAACGTTAATCCATAGACTTTTTGCTGATAGTCCAGACATTCTTCTGAGAATATTAGCAATTAAGGGAACAGATTGCCCATGGACATCATTAAAGTACTGGAGAAAAAATTTTCTGCATCTCCAATACTTCTTAAGTCTGATTGTTACAGTGCAAATAAAAACTGAATATTATTTATAAATTACTCCAAGTACATTTAATTGACTAAACTTTGGAGGTTACAATCTTACTCTCTATCTTCTTTAGCTGTGATTAGAAATGTTTTTATGGCTAAGTCTGCTTTAGCTGATACCCAGTTTTCTGAATTCTTAAAGGATTTGTGTAAACCTATTTTGCTATAGCTTGCTTAGAGAGGCTCAGACTGGAGCTTTGACCTTCCATGTGGTGCTCTGCAAGAAAAGATTAGGGTGACACAGGATGAATGAGAAGGAGCACTATACAAACTGGGCACACCATTAACCTGATCTGGAGGGAGCAGGCTGCTTGCATGCAGAACTGCAATATTAAAATGCCAGCAATATGAGCAGATAGTGTATTTCAAAACAAAGACTGTTCTGTAAAGAGAACTGAGTGAGATTTGGTTTGCTTAGGGACAAAGTGGCACACCTTCACTGTTACACAGATTCACATCTGAGTCATTAAAATTATGGAGTTTGGCAGAGCATCTGTTTTAATCTTAACTATGTTCACAAAGCAGCAATGGATTTTATTAGTCTGTGTGTTTACATAGAATACCAATTAATCAATGCTTAAGGTTCAATCTTTGCTTAACACAGAGATGGCCATCATCAGAACTGATACATGCCTTCTGCATTGCCATTGATTAGCAGTACAATGAGAACATATTGCCCATCACTGAATCTCAAAAGTGATTTAAGAAAGAATCACACACCATTATTTGTTCCTCACATGGGGAAACAGATGCAAAAGAACCCCAGGAAATTGCTCAAGCAAAAAGTAACTTCTAGCATTGGAGCTGGAGTATATCACCAGCTACAGACCCCAAAAGTACAGGTTTCTGTGTGTAAGCCTGTTTCAACATCCTTCAGGCAGCAGCTAGCTTTCTAACCGTTAGGCATTCTGTCAGATTACAGCATTTTCTTCTCACCACTGACCCGTTCTGCCATCAAGACAAATGCTGATGCCTACTTGGTGTATACCACTGCCCTTGAGAAAGGACTATGCCTTGTTGGCAGCAGCTGCTATTGCACACAGTGTGTATCAGGCTAAGTGAAGGAAGAAGGTGATACTTGACTGCTTCTGCTGCCTGATCACACAGAATTCTCACAAAACGAGGTGTTGAAGTTAGATTGTTTTATGAGCACCTTTTCAAAGCAGTTAATTGTACCACGTATTAGAGTTTGGGAGGCATTTTGCTTGGGAAGATCATAGAATAAAGGCCAAAATAAACTGTGAATTTCACTAATAATTAAATAACCATGGATGAATCCTGATGTCTCTCCTTGGCTGCTGTGGAAACATATGTTGTTATTCTTCAGTATTGGATGGCAGAAAACAAAATTTACCTTATAGGTTTACTTTGAATGTAAACATTTAAGTTCCTTTTCTTTTGTGTCCTTAAAAAGAGATGCCAGAATTCACATTTGCCCATAGCCATTAATTTTTCTCCTCAGACAAGGAAGTCCTTTGACTATAAAAATGGTAAATCTTCTAAACACGCTGTTTATGCTGTTAATTTTAAAGCATGAAAGCTGTGTAACCATGTAACTAGTCTTTTTATTCTCAAACAAATACTGTTCTCAAAAGCAATTCAATCAGTTCCAATAATGCTACAGTATCACACTGAACAAGTTTCTTGTAGGAAGTCTAGGCTTACATACCCATATTTGCATGTTTCCAAGATAGCATGTTTCCAAGATAGAGCTTGGAGCTCTATGACGAAATCTGAATATACTGGTGGAAAAGCAAAGACCACTACTGTGTCCACAGCACTCTGCAGCATGGGCTGTTGTCCTACTTCTGACCTCCTAGCAATTAAACCATCCTTCTAGCACATGCAAAAGTACAATTAACTGAGCTGAACACTTTTATTGTCATCTCTGCTGCTTTAAAACAAGTGTAGACACCAACTGTTCACTGACTGAACTCAGTGCATTAATATTTATGTGCCACAGAACAAGATAGGAAAGAAGTATCTCAGATTTATTCGTTATAGACTTTACCTTGCACTGGCAGAGGGTGCACTCTGTGCCATGCTTAATCCAAGAAGATCCAGTGAAGCGAATGACATTGGTTTCATCCAGACATGTTTTAGTGATGTCATTGCGAATGGTGTCTGCTTGGCAGGGATCAGTGACACAGCGTGGGCAGCACTCATTCTCGGGGAGGACACTGAATTCACACTCCACCTCTGGGCATGGCAGAGGCCAGCAGTCAACTTCTCCTTGCTGTTTTCAGAGAGAACAAAATATGATTATTAGCTCTTATTTTGTTTCATCACCCATTCCTCTGGATCAGCACTATATTTCTAGCTGGCTAATTTTTCCCATCTGGTCCTGTTCTGAATTCAGCACAGAGAACATTGACCGTGGGAGACACGGCAGGTCAGCTGCATTTTTCGGCATGCTATTCAGGAAATATATTAACTTACCTCAACACACTCTGCATCAAACTGCAGCTGAAAATTCTCCATACAAGTTATGCAATACAGGATATGGGTCTGTCCTTGTGAGACCCTCGTGCAAGTGACAGAAGCTATAACATGACTGCACTGCAAAAGTGCTTTGAAATCTCCAGTTTCACCTAGTTCCACTTCTATTCAGACTGTTGGTTTGTCATAGAAAGCCCTCAAATTTATCTTTGCCATGGTTACAACACATTGGTTGGATTAAGGGTGTCAAGCTACCAGGAGCCCAATGTAACGGGGAACACCAGTGTGTTTTCAGTGAGAGGACCTCTACCCACTTACCATCCATTTAGAATATTATGATCAGAATAACTGAACTTCCAAATGTAATCATCTTTCTGCATGGTGGGATTAGTACAGCCAGGGTAAGAAAAGCTCAAAGCAGAGATTCGTGTTGAGCCATAATATCCTTAGGTGAAATTATTGTATGCCTGATCACAAATCTAAAGATGTTTAATTATTCTTATCAGTTACTAGAAATTGGAATCAGCTTCCCTTCACTCTGGATAAGGGCCAAAGCTGCAGATCTATTGATCAAAGAAAAGACTTCACAGAAGTAATTAATGCACTTTTTCTTTTGGGTAGCAGGTCCACCTCTGACCTCCAAGTTATTCAGCTAATTTGAGCATAGATTGAGTTGTCTGGATTTAAGGAGTCAAAGAGAACAGCATTTGGCCCTAGGAAATCAGGTAATTCAGAAAAACTGTATCTAAGACTTTGAGCATGAGGAGTTCACTATCTCCAGAGCAGAGGCTGAAAAAAAATTCAGACACTTGTCATGGCTCCAAATTTATCCCTCTTGTTGCAGGAAGTATTGTGAAGTTAGTCTTTTACAAAATTCTCATCTAGGTCAATTTTCTTCTTCTTGAACTACATGGCGGTAAGAATGAAAGCAATCTTTGAAACCAGCCACTGCTCTTGATACTTCAATCTGTTTTTTTCCCAGTGATGGACAGTACAAGGACTAGACAATACATTGTCACCCCAAAAAATCCATGACTACTGAAAGAAAGCAGGCTTTAGCTACAGAAGTAGTATCTTGAAAAAAAGAAACATCTATTGAGATTCTAAACTGTAGGTTGTTTTGATTCATTTTTAAGACACTTAATGAAGCACATGGGAATCTATTTCATTGGATTTTAGCAGTGGTAACACTGAAAGCACAGTTTTTGGCCGTTATTCATGATACCCTGACAAGCCAAAGCCGCTATATGGACTAGGCTTTACATTTGCAGGTAACCTGTGATAAAAGATAGTTGTTTTTTCCTTGGGATTTTTTCTGTCATAGAAACTTCCTGAGCAGCATTATGCAGAACAGATTTTGCTCAGATCCTGGAATACATGCCCAGAAAAAGGATGACAAGCTTTAACAGATGTTTTTTCCAAACGTCATTTCATTTTTTTGAAAAATGCATAAAGTCTTATTATTTTTCTGTTACTAAAAATGTCTGAATGAAAAAACAAGTTCTAGTCTACCAGAATCCTTGAAATTATCATCATCATCATCATCATCATCATCATCATCATCATGGCTGGGCTTTGTGAATGAAGATTTGAGAAGGACTCTACCTACAC
>JAWWLV010000045.1:29545266-29560902 GCA_035041135.1 Platyrinchus mystaceus
TAAAAAATCCATTGCGCAGGCTTGAAAGGTAAAAACACCTTTCCCAGATCTTCGTTCGCGAAGACTGGCCACATATTCTTTGAATGTGGATGTATGCAAAATGTCCAACAACTTCTGAGGTATAACCTGCACCATTCTGGTACAAACCACTACAGTTTCTCTCTTCAACTGATTTTGGAAGCTTTTAGACATTGCAGAGGACAAATTCAAGGGAATCAGGGTGTTACACAGAACTGCAGGGCAAACATTAACAGGGCCTGAACTTTCTTATTTTAGGATTTTGCCCTCAGTTGTTCCACTTTTTTTACTGCAATGAAGCCTAAGGATGCAATATCTACTCCTTTAGCCCAGCTCTCTTTAAGAAATAGTACATGAGAGACAACTTTTAGAGCACCAATAAGATTGTTTAAAGAAACTATAAAGAAAAGCTGTCAGGGACAAAGAGGAAGATATCAGTTAATATACTATGCTGAATTCTATATTTACATATATATAAAATTTAAGACAACCCAAAGCCATACAGTTCTCAAATACTATATGGCTGACATTTCACTTTTCTGGGAATATAATGATGCATAACATAATTCTATTTCCAAGGGAAAAACAGTAAGTGCTAGTAAGAGGCTGAAGCCCTACAGCTGCATTTCCCATAAATTCTCCTGGTGATTGTTAAAGACACCATAGATCTACCTAGGACTATAATGTGAATCAGAACTATTACTAAAGGAAGCTCTAGGTCTTCCATTGCCTGTCGGTACAATAAAATGTGACTATCAATTTCTGCATCCAAGTACATTAGTCAAAATACTCAATATTCTGAGTTTTGCCAAAGAAGCAGCAGTAGCCAAGGTCAATATATGTGTAATATAGACAATTCAGAAACTATTATTTCATTATCAAGCACTGAAAAAGTCTATTGCTACCAAGGAGCCCATGTCTAGCTAGGAATATTTAGTATGATGTCCTAAAATGACCTTTCCTGCAAAACAGATAGGTGCAGTTTTGGTATTCTGTTAACATAAGGTTTTTAAGGAAACGCTCATGTACCTGTGTAATTTTAATTCCACATGAATTTTTAAAATCTGAGGCTTTGCTGAAGGAAACAAGGAGCTGATTACCCCGACCACCAAAATGCTCTCTGTAGTACTATTGGCACATGTCCAGGGGATACAAACAGACCCAGATTTGAGGCATACCATGTAGAACAATCAAGAAAGAAAATATTTAAATTCACACTTCCTTGCCTTTTACAGGTTTGCTCCACTAAAAGAGGGAACTTTCTTCAACGCAACTAAAACTCATAAAAAATGAGTCAAATTCAAGCCTATTATGCACTCTATATAAAACACTACTTTGAAGTAGTTTGCACTGTTCCTTCTACAGCTCTGCAAGCTGAAGCACTTGCATGAGCCAGAAGTTTCAGAGGATGTTGGTCCTGGATACAGCTGAAGGTGAGAATTGGAATACTGAGATTTGAAATTTGAGATTAGTATGGCCTGGAAGCTGCTGCCCCATTAAAGTGACTATCTAAGAGACCATCCACCAACAGCTCAATCTAATCACGTCTGACTAGAGGTTACAGAAGAAGTGACAAAAGAAAACCATTTTCTTTGGTCTTTAAACCCAGCAGGGAAATCTCTTGCAGTGGAAAGATCTGACAGCAGAGAAGACGAATGCTTCTGCACTACTGTGTTGTGCTACTGCAAGTTCAATTTTCCATACCGTAATGGATTTTAGGCTGTGTCTTCATACCTTTTAGGTTTTATTTTTATCTGAGACAACATTATCACAGTCTTCAGTACAACAGCAAGTGATGTAATAAGACTAATCAAATATCTAACCTTCTACCCAACCAAGGCCAGGTTGGATGGGGCCCTGAGCAACCTGGTCTAGTGAAAGGTGTCTCTGCCCACAGCAGGAGGATTGGGACTAGATGATCTCTCAGGTCCCTTCCAACCAAAGCCATTCTATAATTCTATGATCTCGACTTGCTAAGCATTCCAATTTTTGGAGCCGCAATCAATCACACTGAAAGTGTTCCACTGTTAGAGACTGGGGTTATCGACAAGGAAAATAGTCTCCTGGCATCTCTGACTTAATTCTAATTAGTTGTTATCCTCTGTGTATGTTTAATAAAGAGCTGCTCGTGCTCTGTAGAAAAGGTCAAAGCATTCTAATAATTGCCACTTCTGTATACATGTAGCAATCCCCATATTTCTTTTTCCTTTGCTTTTCATTTGCTTGCAAATTGCTGCTTAATTGTTACTTGTTTGCTCACATCTTGACATAGTAATTTTGTATCACATATATCTCTTGGGACAGCATATGCCAAGCCACTACCTTCAACCCATGAGACAAGTGTTATGTTGACACTGAAGATAAAACTTGGGATATTGAGAATATTTCCATAAATGCCTGCCTGAAGTATTTATTACCTGTTCCAGGAGTGACAGAAGTGAAATATTATAATCACAGGGATCACAACTTCTTCTCTGCACCTTCCTGTCCTAACACCTGGACAGCTAACACTGACATTTAGTTAGTTCTTGACAAAGTAAGCTCGACTTATGAAAGCAGTGGTTGACTCAAATTGCTGATTCCTCCTGGGATTACAGGCTTCCAGCTGTGGTGAAAATGTGTTGAAATAAAGTATTGATGATGGGCATACCGAAAAGGTCATTCTCGCTCCTGGAGAGCGGTCTGTGTGTCTGCCTTAGTGAAATTAATGCAATTGCTTCCCTTTGGGACAGAGGCAGCCCACCAATGTGAGTTTAAACAGCAGTAAGAAAGATTACACTGTGAGCACTGAATATTTCAGCACTCAGAGAGAGATAGGAAAAAGGGTCATAATTTTGCCCTAAGTAGTCAATGGCAAAACCAGACTGGTTTGTTCTGTTATTTGAGAGCATCAGCATGAAATATTTTAAGAGCTGAATAACATTCTGTACTAAGATATTTGCATCTGAAAATAACTGTGTTCTTCTTAACCTGCTGTTCTGTCTAACATTATTCATAAACAAGAAAACCTTCCCATCTTTTTGTGCCCCCTGTCACTCTCTTGTCCCCTCTATCTTGCCCCAGCCCTAAGTCCAGTGAGGTTCCCAGTTTGTAATGTAGTTCTTCAAACTGCAGCTTTCTAGAAGCAGTTAGCCTCTGCACAGAAGCACCACAGTAGCAACCAAGGTGTAGATAAGGGTCTCAGGGATGCATAATCATTTTTTGCAATGGGAAATGTTTTTATCACAGACTATTTCAGTGTACGAAGAACAAACTGGAGGAACTGAGGTCTGGATTGAGGCCCATTTTTACATACAAAGAATGTGACATATAAACAGATTACGGTGGAGTGACAGATTACTGTGCATGCTATCAGCCCATGGGAAATCACTTATGCAAGGGACATGCACAGAAGCAGATGTAGAGCCAGAGAAACTGCATTTTAATCACCATGTCTGACTTTACATATTACTTTAATGAGTCACAGAAATGGCCACTAATGTTTCACCGTATAAGAATATTCATACTTTATATTCTTTTTGAATATAAATCTTTCTATTCTTTATATCTTTGTTGATGATGCTTATTTAGCCTACAGTTGCTTTGGGTCGAGGTTTGACTTTCACTGATGAAGTGTCCAAGACCATACTTGACCAGTACAATCTGAGAGACTAGATATTTCTGTAATGTGAGCCATAACACTAGCCCATGTTTTTTAGACACTGACCTTCACAGGATTCTCCACTTGGCGAAAACATCCCATTGTCATGGTAGCCATCTCTGCATTCACAGTGGTACCAACCAGGAAGGTTAATGCAGTTAGCACGGCTGTCGCACTGAACAAAGCCATCTGAGCATTCATCAATATCTAAACAACAAAATAGAAGAAAATTCACACAGAGGAAATTGCTATATTCATCTGATGAAAGAAGAATGTCTGTGGTATTTTTGGGTTTCACAGAAGTATTTTCATTACTAACATTTGAATTTGCAGAATTATTTGCAGTGAAGATTTGAATCGTTTCCATAAAAGGGCTTGGCTAATGGTTTTGGGCCTAAAAGCAGTGGAGGTTCTGCTAATCCCAATTTACTGTTGGCATATTAACAACTCTTGTTGTCACAACACAACAGGTCTGACAACTGTGTAAACTTTCCACAACATGAAGAAAGTTCAGATAATAAGATGTTAACCTTTTGACTAGTGCAGGCTGCCTGATAAATAAAGATTTTTTTCTAGGGCTATACCAAAACATTAAACACTCACTCTGGTCCTTGCTTATGTTCTTGGTGACACCAATTTTAGTTACTGGGGCTTCCCTGTCCTGTGGAGTTCCTGTTGACTTATACCAACACCTTTGACTCTCAGCATATCTGACTGCAGACTTCTCTTCCACCATCAACGAAAACAGCCGGGTTTCCAAACAAATGCTTTAACCATGAGGATGAAATACAATACGTTCTCCTTCTCCTGAAAATTCCTTTGGGATGTGTGTATCTTAAAAGATCAGCTTTCACTGACTAAATTTTATAATAACAATTTAGCACAGAATGTAATTTTTTATGCACCCACCAGACCCAAAATCCACCAAAGCATGTCCTAAAGACACCTGAATTCAAGGACATAGCAAAGATGCGGAGAACTTTGTGATATGTTCATTTCCAGTGCCTTTAGGTACACAGTAAGCTGTACTAAAGAATAAGTGCCAGAGTAGGAGTGCTGTTAACTGTTAGGAAATACCAGGAGTATAAAGTCTAACAGGGATAAAAATGAGTTGTTCCCTATCACATTCATTGCCTTATCATTGTGTTTTACACCATATCTAGAGCATTAAGCTGACTGAGATGTGCCTAAAGGACTGGCACAAAGGGAAGCACACCATGTGCAAACTGCCCTCAGAAACAAAAAAATTTTAATCTCCCTCCACCACGAGTTTGAACAATGAACAAACCCTCAATGTACTGGCCAGTCTGGCCAAAGCAAAACTAAAAGTCTTTAAAACTAACAACTAAAGTAACAAATTAAGACTCAAACTGCTCAAGTACCTCAGCAGTTGATCTAATATCCTCTGGGATGCAGATATGAAGGAGAGGTGTGATATGACCACTGGGATATATGTGAAATATGTCAAAATTCTGCCCACAGTCTCTGTTACTTCCCATTTATGTCATCTGTTATTTTCATAGGAGAAAGTGTAAACTGGCTAAGAAAATAAATCGCGAGCTGCAATAAGGTAACAAATCTCTTCTCTGAGAATAATGATGTGCACATAGATAAAGACATATTCTAGTCTTTTATGAAATCTGTCCAAACACAAACTTTAAAAAAACCCAGGACTTCCTCATTCATCTAAAACATTTCATTCCACATTTGAAGATAATAAAATTCTTGGTATGTGGGGGACACCTGCATAAACTACAAGGTATAGCACAGTCACCCACATTTGCTTTTGAGTTGTATTTTTCTTATACATGCCAAGGGGTAGGTGGGATGTGCTCTGGGTATTTTATTTACAAGCCAAATAAAATTTCTTTGGAATTTCTTTGGAATAATTGTACAACTGTACCATGAGTGTATTGGTTTTTAAAACCTTTACAGACACTTGACAAAATTTCCTTAAAAATTTTCACTATGATGTGCCAGTCTGATTTACTATCAACAGTCTCTCTGTAACTAGGCATGCCTGATGTGCATTATCAGTATTTATGATTATGAAAATTACCAGTACTCCTGCTGGAATATTGCAGCAAGCATATATTTTGCTTGCTTTGTGCACCACAAATTAGGTCATAGGTCTCTATTGGTTTAAAACAGAATTTTCGACTCCACTACCAATTCCAAGATAATCATGTAAGTAGTCCTGCTACAGGACTGAGAAATGCCAAACCTTTACAATCTTCCACTGCTCAGTGTGTTTCTTTCTAAATCAGTATAAACTCTGGCCTTTTTCTTGTGAGCAGCCAGGAGCCAGTGGGACCTCAGAGGTGTTTGAGAGATCAGAGGAAGATCAATGAAAATTATGTTACAGTAGTGAGAAAAGGTTGGCTTGCAGTCTGTGTCTTATCTACTGCTATTCGCTCACAAACCCACAGAGTACTTAAGAAAAAGGAAAGGAAAAGAAGAAAGGACTGCTGTCTAGAAGTTCCCTTACCACTGGGAATATGCTGCCTGGCAGACAGCTTGCCTGGCAGAACAGAAGTGACGGTGCTAAATGTTTGGGATCACCTGGTCAGTGCAAGATAAGTTGCTAGGGTTGTCTGAAGCTACAAGCCTCGGAGAACCAACAAAGCATGTAAACTCAGAGACTGAAAGAGAAGAGCTGTTGTTAAGACTCAATATTAATCTTCATCCTGGTTACTTAATAATATGCATTAAGACACTGGATGGCATATATTTCTTCTTTGGGAAAGTGGAATGTATTTATTGTTGATGAGCTGGAGAAAAGAGTGTTATTTAGGTCAAAGTAATAGATATGAATTAAAGAGAGCCTGTGTTCCTCTCTTCAGAACAATTTATATGTGAATCTGAATCTTAAAATTGCATGTGCAGTATCACAGGCACAAGCAGAATGCATTCTGATGAACTCACTGATTATTCAGGAAAAACAAGCTGTGAATGTCACATCAGTATTGGTAAACTGATAACAAAAGCAGCTTTTTTGTATTTATTTGCAAACTAGCCGACAAACCTATATCACAAGAAATATTACTTGGGATGAAATGCTTTTATAAATGTCAATAAACAAAGAAATGCGTTTTCTGTTTTTGTTATGGCTGCATGCAAAGTTGAGTGGAGTTATGAAAGAAAGCCTACCATCACAAGCATGCATGGAAGCACACTGCAGATCTTGAAGAAATGTCTTATTCCCTACAGACTGCTTGCCATTTTATTGGAAGCAGTGCTGCATCGATGCTGAATAATCCATAACTCCTTTACTAACTTTTTAGGCAAACGATATCTTAAGCATGTCAGTGGGTTCCAGAATATAGATGTTTCTCATGCACAGAATTTTGTTCTAATTCTCCCAGCTAATGATGATCATTAATTCTAGTAAAGATGTGTTCTGTAATGAAACAAAGTATGACTGTTGCAACTCTGTTAAACAAGAAAATGCAGCAGAAATGTGTCTTGCAGAGCCATAGCACTTATTTCATGGAAATTTTTCTTGACATTTGGATAAAAGGATTTCTATTTTCAAATGGGCATAGCATGGCTCAGGAAGTGCTGCAAAAGTATTTACAACTGAAATTATCTTATTAGTATGGGAAAAGCAGACAGAAATAATTTTCCTCTTTCCTATCATGAAACATTCTATGATGAATCATCTTGTAGCTGCTCAGTCAGAGGTGTGAGCTGACAAGAGAAGAAAAATTGATTGAAGTTTTGCTTGGCCAGTGGCTATGGTATATCAGTGGGCTATATGGAACATTAGCAGCACTAATGAAGTCCTGTTTGATGCTGTACTAGAAAGGCATGAAAAATGAAATATTACTTTATAGGAGGAAGTCACCAAAAAAGCTTAATATTTTCATGTATGAAAAAAATTAAATAAAATGTTTAAGTACAGGAAAAGGAAGAATGTATATTTTTCAATAGCAGATGATGACATTTTTAAGTAGAACAAAATAGACACCTTCTTCTGATTATGCAAGTTCTGATCTTTAACTGGATATAAAGAGGGGTGGAAGAGTGAGGGGAGAAAAATTAAAATAAATAAATAATTTAAAAAGGGAAACATCTCCATCTTCCACAGGAAGTAAAATGAAGTTGTATATTATGTGTGAAGGGCCAGAGCAAACGGTTTCATCCTGTTGCAACTTATGGCAGAACTCCCATTGACTATCATGGAGGTAGTGCTTTTCTCTATTTTTCTCTTTCCTTTTCAAATAAAGAGCACATTGAACATAGCAAATATGCCACCCCACTGATGCAAGTGGCCAGATTTGGAACAGGTATTGCTGGAAGTAATCTTCATCTCAAACTGGAGAGTAGCTACACAGCTGTGCCACAGCACCTCAGCACCACCTACTCTGGCTGTGCTTCCACCCTATGGCATTTGCACAGCAGAAGATACGTGATTCTGGCTCTTGGAATCCTGTGGCTGGAGAACACACACACACCTGTGAGACTGGTGAGCCCACAAAACACCAGGAACACGTGAACTCTCTCTACCCTACTTAATTCATACATACACCCATGGCAATACTGTACATAACTATTGCCACAAAACAGGGTAACTGACTGTTACATACTCACATTGCATGTGATGTGGTTTTCAAATACCTGGGTCTTCTCCTGTGCATTTGTCTTAAACTTAAGTCAGCCCGCTTATTTCCATATTTTGTTACCGATTTTTCAACTCAAAAATGATTAGTTTTTTTGCTGAGTCCCCACTCTAATAAAGCAAACACACAGTCAGAGACATTTTGAAAGAAACAACTGTATGCACCTAGCTCCCCTTAATGTGAAAAAACTTTGCTCTCCCAAATCACCTTCTTTATACCTCAGAATCACACATTTCTTAAACTGTGGCAACAGTTTTAGCTAGTATACCCCCTTCTCTTGGGAACACTGAGAAAACTCCGCTCCCTGAAGAGCAAAATAGGATCATTAGCAAATTATTCACTGGTACAGTAAGAAAAAAGGAAAACTAGCTGTCTGATGAATATTATTAGAGAATTTCTGTATAATAAGACCTTTTGAAGATTGAAAGTGGTATAAAATTGCCAATTTGAAAGATAGCAGTGCTCTTTCATCCAGCATAGGAACAAGCTCTTAATGTGGTCAAGCTGCACTCAACAAAGAAATATGGTGTGGGGGTAGGGGCAAAGTTTCCACCATTTTACATTACTCACTTCAAGATTTACATATTAATCATCAAATCCTCCTCTTAGAAAAACCTGCTTGCCACCATCAAGCACAAACTTACAGAGACAGAGAACACAATGTAGTCCAAAAATCTTTTCTTTCATAAACTGCTTTATCCAGGTCAATACAACCCAAAGTTCTTCTTGCTTGTCAAGAAGTGAACACCGAAGATTGGTAGCTGTGAATACTTTAGTTATCTCCACACTGAAGTTTTTCTGCAACAGTATAATTCATGGCACTTAGTAAGACTGCCAATTAATAGAGACTCCCAATTGCAATAATCTGTCCCAGTGCTAATTGGGTTTTATCACTGGATATAGTTATAAAAATTAATAAGCGATCAACATCTTCCTTAATGTTCATTCACTACTGGCTCAGGCTAAACTTGAGAACTCATTTCAAAGGCAACAGCCTTTGCAGCCTGATGCTAATGTCCAGAGACACCCACATCTCAGCCCCTGCAGTCAGTATAAATAAAGTGAAAACAACTGAATGAAAAATAATTTTAGAAACAGATCACTGAAGAAGAGGCTTAGGAGATTATGAAGCTGTTTAAGAAGATAAATCTTCAACTATTTTTTTTTTTATGGGTACATTTGGAATGGTCAGACTATGATACGTCTTTGCACATGTCAACACATTTTCAAGGATATTATGTCTGATTTGGATATAAAAGACCATGTTTCAACTATTCAGACTTATGCTCAGTTAACAGAATACCCAGTAGGATTAAGATGATGTCTGGATTATCTAATTTTAGTAAATATGTACACAAGGAGGAAAAGGCCTTATTCAGTAGGACAAAGTGAAAGATCATGGTACTGGACAAAGTATTTGCTATCACAATTCAGTTTTCTGGAATAGCTTTGAAAAGGGTTCATTATCTCTACTTCAGTTCTAGAGTCACATCTCTTGCACTTAAGAACAGAAAAGTGGTTGTGTTGGTTTTCATATGACAACAGACTTCTATATGATGATAGTTGAGAAGACCCTCCTGTTCAATCAGATCTTTGATTTGAGATCTTATGGAAGAGATAGGTCCCAGAGGAGAAATACAGGAGCTTGAAACTATTTCAATATACTGGAGCTATCTTGTTGTTAAAACAAAATATCAGCTTTTGGGATTTTCATCCCACTACATTCCCATATACCACATGCACATAAATATCACACAGAGGAATAAAAACCCCAAGAATGTAGAAGCTGAGAATATTGGCACATATCAGAAAACCAAAGCAGCTTGGAATGATTATTAGATCTATTTCGTAAAATTTGATCAGCTCCCTTTTTCTAACACTGCTGATGACTACAAAAGGAACATTTTCTGTTAGTCAAAAAGACCTTGATTTTGTTCACAATCTTGGTCTGATTTGTACAGCTTCCAGTAACTCTTTAAATATACGATATCATATTTTGAGTACTAGGACATGTTTTTCAGTGTATGGGTTCTCACTTAGAAGTCCTCATTAAATTATAAAATATTCCTGATTTTGACTGCAATTGCATACCAATATTTTATTCGGTTACAAGTTTAAATCATGAAGGGCAAGATTACAGCTGGCCTGTGGGGCA
Organism: Platyrinchus mystaceus; assembly: GCA_035041135.1. NCBI lineage: Eukaryota > Metazoa > Chordata > Aves > Passeriformes > Tyrannidae > Platyrinchus > Platyrinchus mystaceus. The sequence continues at coordinate 29,555,702 of JAWWLV010000045.1, forward strand.
CAGCAAAGAGAAGTCACCCACAATTTTATCCCACTGTAATTTAGTTCCAGAAGCAAAAGAGCTTTCTCTACACAGCACTAGAAACATCAGTTATCTCAGATACATGTCTTCAGAGAAGAGCAAAGACTATAGCCCTTCTTGTTCCTGCTCCCCCGGATAATGAATTAGGCCCATCTTGGAAAAAAATGCATTTGCAATGTCTTTGGAGTTGCTGCTTCTTGACACCTCCCAGATCTAGTAAAACTTCTGGCTAAGTCACCTGAAAATCATAATCTGGCTCAAGGGCAGGAAACTACAGCTGAAGTTATAAATGTCATGTTAAAAATTGCTTCAACAGGTTGAGTCAGTGCTGTAGATGATAATTCTTCACTAAAAATTTCCAACTCTCACGTTGCATGAAAAAAATAACTACTGTTATAACAGGTCCTTTTTTTCTTTGCACTTTTTTTTTTTTTTTAAAACCTAGCAAGGCCATGATTGCATTTTGTAAAGTATTCTGTCCATGAAAAACTAATTTAGATACATTAATGAAAAGGAAGCAAAATGTGATTGAGGATGTAATATGGAATTACAGTTCATTAATTCTTCAAGTATGCAATTTTCCAGACTCCTGATCCCCCATTGATTTCTGCACACCCCCATAGGTCCTGCTAAATGCCAGCAAAAAGAAATTCAATTGCGTTGATATTTCATGTGTGGCAGTGGTGGCGCCAATATTAGACAGAAACATTATGAAAGGGAATTTTCCACTGACTGTTCACCATGCAGCTAACAATTCTTTGTTGTCAAAAATCGATAAATCACAGACCACACCAATAATTGAAACTATGGCAGTCTCTCATTACACATCCAATATCATCACAGGAATTGGTATTCCTAACCACTGAAATTCAGAACAACTAATTAGGCATGATGAACTAGGTGCATCCATTAACACTGTAAAATAAAAATTTTTGTCTGCCATATTGTGAGACAGTGATTGTGCCAATCCTCATCAGGAAGACTAACTGAGAGGTATTGGGCCTCTATTTCTAGCTGTTGACAAAGAGGTAATTTTTGTTTCACTTTGTTCATCATCCTCAGCACAGCATCTCAACTGTGACACACACTTCTGTTTCCTCTTTAGTCCTATCTTGAAAAAGAAGAGTACTTATTTTCTTCAAGATAGCAAAAGCACTTTTATACCTTGAAACACACTGACAATACCCATTTTAGGTACCTCCTTCCACCTGGAAGTTATGAGCTGCATTTGCACACTAGAAACAGGCCTAACACACTAGTGCTAGCTGCTAAAGATGGGTAAGAATAGCTTGTTTCTAAACAAAAGAGAACTAATTTGTCTGAAAAGAGAAGAGCTAATTTGACCAGATGTTACCTCTTTTCCAATAGGTGTGAAGGAAGGCTTTACTTGCAGTGTAATGATGAAAGATCTTGGGTTTCCTCAAGTGAGGAGTTAAGTCAGCCACAACCATGAGTTATGATGTTTACACACATATGAACCAATGATGCAAACAGCATATTCTCAGCTTTTTTTGGGGGTTCAGCTTTGCAAAGGTTGTTGCAGATCAGTTCTGTTAAAAATTACAGTAGATTTCCAAGTATTTAATTCAAAGGAAATTTAGGGAAAACAAACAAAAGAACCCACAAAGCAACTAAAACAAAAAGTTTTGGCTAGGAATTGTTTTGGCAACCTGATCTGAACTTGGTCTCTTGCTATAGTCCAGGGTATTGTACATATGTTACATGTGCTAAAGTTTAAAACATTCTTACCTACATTTTCCTACCAATGGCTTCTTACCATGACTCTTAGCCCATATACCATAATTTGCATTGCTACTCCTGAACTGTCAAATCATGTAGAGATTGTACAAAATTGCTGAAGCACAAAAAAGATAAAAACCCCACACTATTCCTTTGCTTGGGCTATAAACATATCATTGGCATATATTTGCGGAAACTGCAAACTCCCTCATGTTGACAGCAAAAGGAAGGGCTCCATGGGGATACAGGGCAATGACTGGCAGTATTATAGATTTTAATTCCACTAATAGTTGAATGGCTCATAATTCACGGGAGAGCTTACAGTGAGTGATGAAGGTCATCCCTCTCTCCCTTATATAACAGAAGGAAATTCTATTATAATGCTGCTGAGCAGCACTATCCACATTCTATTTATAGCCAACTGTATTTTAATAATGTAGATGAAATTTTAGTTTTCATGTTTAATAAAGAACATTTTTCCCCATAGTAAATATAGCTAAGTAGTGGATGCATTTTGATGTTTTCAACGCATAACAAGAAAATCCTGTCTCCTCAAAGCTTTTTGTGAGCTCTTTCTTCCCTGGTTTCTCTTCTTTTTTTTTTTTTTTCTTTTAAGCTGCTACATATAGCATTGTAGTGTTGCAAAAAACTAAATAAAGATACAAGGAGAAAAAGATAAGTACTAGTATGTGACTCTTCAGTGAAGAAAAAATCTTTTGTTATTTAAAACTGACGACTCCGAAGGAGAAGAGAAATTTTATGCACCCAAAAAACTGTGTCAGGCAAGGAAAATGAAGGGAGAAAAAGACACAGAAGGATGAAGCAGCAAAGTGTCTTAAGCTATAAAACAGAAAGGATGAGCTAAGTAGGGTTCATGCTAAATTCAGAACACACATTAAACTCAATATGGGCATTTTTTGCTTAAATTCTATCAAATATTTACTTCATGAATTGTTATAAGTAAAAATGTAAAGCAAAGTAAAGCAAGCAAACATTCCAAGCTTCTAAAGTCACCAGCCCTTGTTTCACTGCTCATTTTTGAGCTTGTTTTTCATATCTGAGAAAAATTCAGGTGGTAATGGGAAGCGTGACCTCCCTTTAAAACACTGCAGCCAAGCAAAAAGCATCTCATCTGCAGAACCCTGGCTTTCCTCTTTGCTTGCTGCAGATCTCATTTGTTTACTCTCACAAACAACATTTAAGCCTTTTTCGCCTATATAATGGGATAGCCATTTTAGAATATGTCCTTTTTGAAAGTCAAAGGGTTTTTTTAGGTTTTACAAATTGTCTGTATTTCCCACTCACAAAAAATATGCTATAAACCCCACCATGTCTTCTCTCAGCTATTGATATCTTTGAACAGAGTGGCAAGTGGAGCAGAAGTGAGATGAGCCATGTCTTATCTGGACTTTTGCTACTACCTTCTTATGCAAACTATGTCACCTACTCAACTTTCCCCATGTGGCTTGATTTCCACATCTGTAAAATGGGGAGAAAGTGCTTCTACTATCTCTCTTTTTTTTGCACATGAACCACTCTGGGTGAAAAAAATTAAGTAATGGTGCTGATTTGGTAAATACCACATGTGCTGATGCAAAGGATCAGTTTGGGGAACAGTAACACATTGGGAAACTGGAACTACAAAAGAGGCCAACATGTTTCAGGAAAAGATGAGAGGAAGAACATTGAGTTGTAGAGACAGATGCTGCACCTCTTGTCCTTTCTAACCCACGTGCTTTATTTGGTAGCACAGGCAGATCACAGAAGTTACAAGGACACTCAGCGATAAAAATTGTCCATACTGGGACCAGTGTTATTCAATATCTTCATTATTGACATAGGTGAAGGGACTGAGTGCACCCTCTGCAAATTTGCAGATGACAGCAAGCTTAGCAGTGCTGTTGACAGCAGCTAGGTATAGTTGTATATGGCACCAGCCCATGCAATTCAATTCATATTATACATTTTCAGGGAAAATATTTGGAGAACGAGAAGAACAGAAAGCTGTTTTGTACACCAGCAGGATGAATTTCAGAATCTCACAAACAGCTTATCTCTATATATATATATATATATACATGAAGTTTGCAACCCATCCATTGGCTGCACATCTATTTTTCTGTAGCCTGAATTCACACTTGGAGCATTGCTAAAGTAGAGCATTCCTTGCATGAAAGGCTTTTTCTCCAGGGGTTAGCTGAACACCATTCTACTACAGTTTCTTAGACTGCCAATCATATTTTCTTTTTGTTTTGAACTTCCTTGTAATAGTAAATATGAAGACTTTTACTGGAAGTTTCAGCTGAAGTTTGCTGAAATTATTAATTATAATAACAATTCAAATGACTATAATTAATGGGTATTGTGGGATATGCAGTATTATATCTCTTCTCAGCAACAGTCCTTTCGGAATCTAAGCTTACAGTTGGACTGTAGACATCACACACTCAAGGTTTCTGTGCTTATTTCTGACTAAAAACTTTCAAATCTGTTGCATTTTTTTACTGAGTGGGAAAAAAATCCCTCATGCAGAGGTTTTTGGAGAGAGTTTCAGCAAAAACTGAAACACTGTGCTAGAGTTTCTTGCTCTCTTTGTAAAGGATCTTCTAAATTCTTTTGAGCTGGGGGAGGACAAATAAACTTTAGCCACTTTATGCCCTGGGAATGGAGAATTCTCAGGCAACACAAAGGGGACAGAGATGTTGCATTGAGTTTGCATGACCAGGTTTTGGAGGTGGGGAGGCTACAGGGGAAGCTTCTGTGAGAAGCTGCCAGAGCTTCCCTCACATCTGACAGAGGCAGTGCCAGCTGGCTCCAAGATGGACCTGCTGCTGGCCAAAGCCGAGCCCATCAATGGCGACAGTGCCTCTGGGATAATGTATTTAAGAAGGGGAAAAAGTTACTGCACGGTAACTACTAGAAAGCTTATCAACAGAAGCTGTGAAGATGATGGCTCCTAACCTCATGATTTGTGTAAGGCTTATCAACAGGAACGCAGGAACAAAAATACAGGAACCAAAAGTTAATTTGCACTTTCTGCTCTAAAGCAGCCAAATAAGATTTTTCAGAAACTTTCTAGGAATTTCAGATTTGACAGCACAAATTAGGCCTGTCTGACCTATATGACTGAGGCCAAAAAAAAGAAAAAAAAATTCCAAGTTATGAAAGGAAATTACTGTGTTGATTTTAGCTTACTCCTGTGATATATAACAGATGAATTCCTGTCAATAAAGAAACAAACAGAATGTAAAACTTAATTACACCAAACCCTTGCAAAGGTTATCAAGTCTTGAACTTTCCCTGGTCTCCTAAAAATAAAATATGGTGGAACTTTGTTAGGAAATTAATTTTTTAGGCACCTCTTAGTCCAGAAATGTATGAATTATCACCGGTTGTAGAGATAACAATTTAGCTTTAGCTGGGCGAAGAAACATATGTTG
>JAWWLV010000045.1:29561466-29625648 GCA_035041135.1 Platyrinchus mystaceus
CCGGTTGTAGAGATAACAATTTAGCTTTAGCTGTGAGAAGAAACATATGTTGAAAACCAAAAATAACAATGTAAAATGTATACGTATGAAATATAATGAATATGCATAAAATGTCTAAAATAAATATTGGATACTTGCTCTGTATGGTGTGACAGGTTTAGGGTCATTCCTACGCCTGTTCACCCAGCGCTGTTTGCTTTTATTATATATAATAAATTCCAATTTTAAACCTGATTATATCTTGAGAGTTTGTTTCTCACACTCCTTACTGGTACTTGCTCAAAAGTCACTTTATATTCTGAAAGTATTAAAATTTTTGCAACCACAAGAGAAGCAGAAATGTTGTCAATCAGATAACTGATACATTGGTATGGCTTTGTAAGGAAATTACTCATAAAGTCATATCCTGCTAACCTCTCCTGAAGTCACCAAAAAATATTCTATGCGAAGATGCACATTTCACACTGCATAACTGTAGTTGAGTGATAGGACTGCAAAACACAAATTATGTATTCAAAATTTGTTATTAGGGTTCCGTATCAACTTATTGGAAATTTATCACAGTGACATATTAGAACTAGCTGTTATATTTAAAGAAGACATAGAAGTTGATGTTATAGGATTCTTCCCGTAAGTTTGCCCGTGGTTCTACTACCTGCTTTTCCTACAGGCATCACTAAACACATTAGTCACATACATTACCTCAATAACCCAAGGGTAGCTCAGACACTGTTCTTGCCTCTGAAATCAGTAACTGACATGCAAAATAGCCATCTCTGACAAGGGCAAAAGCCTAATGCAGACCACTCATTACTCAGCCTGTGCAAGCTGAGTAGTGACTTTATACAGGAAAGATGCAAGTGATAAAGAGAGATGTTTCAGCATCCTCAGCAAAACCATTACGTTATTTTTAGCAGCTGGGTCCTGTCTCTTTCTGCTGAAATGGGAACCACAGAAGATATTAATTAAATGCAGGTGTGTGCAGTAATTCAAGAGTGTTTTCATTTCAAAGATTCCGCTCCCAAGAATAGAAAGTACATTTAGATAAAGATATTTACTGTTAAAATTTTAAGTTAAACCTTTTTAATCAGGATACTGAGAGTCTCCATCTACATTTAAGCTATGGCTGGAAAGGCCAAACTCCTGAACCCAACACACCACATATCCAAATTTCAACAGGGCAGGAGCCCCAAAGACTTGCCAAAGAAATGGAGAGCACTTGGAAGGACTCAGGGAGGAAAAATAGCAGTGATTTCCTACGACCATGGCAGCAAAGCCCAGTAAGGAGCTGGGCACATCAGTTCCAGCATCTCTCCTTGCTCACCTTTTCCCACAGATGGGACTCTGGGTTACACAGACCTGACACCACAGTTTCAGCACTGGTGCAGGGCAATAGCAGCATACAGCTCAGCACCCAAGCTGTATCTCAACTGCTTGCAAAGCACAATTTAGCTTCCTTGGACTTTGTCCTAGTCAATTTTGGTTTGTTTTTGTTTGAGATTTTTTGCCTGCAGAAGAGTTTATAATAGTTTACAAACTTTGAAAATTTTTGTTCTTGAAATGCCAGACTCCAAAGACCTGACTTTCAGAATATGATGAATTCCTACTGCACACTGGGATCTATTAAAATATTTTACACTGCAAATCACTCTTAAGAACTCTTTGTTTGCAAAATTTTATCCAGACTCTATAGACTAACTCAACTTTCTTTTTTTAATTTGTATTGAAGTCAGCCCTTTAATGTAAATAAAGCATTCCCTGATGAAAATATCCTCTAACTTTTAAGCCTCAAACTTGGGAGCCTCCCCAAAAACAGAAGCCTGCATATTCAGGACACCAAGATCCAAGCAAGTCAAGTGGACTATGAAAACTAATGAATTAGGGGAGGCACTCCTTATTCCTACAGCTCTTGCTCTGGACAGTTCATGCCTGTGCTGCTTTCACGTTCATTCCACTTTCCTCTTCGTCCTTTCTTTTGTTTCCTCCTTCACTAAAAACCCCAGCAATCCCATAAGGATTTCAGAAAAAAATCTTAATCCTAGTATGCTTTCTGCTCAAGGAGTTTTTACTCATTTATCCCAGCATAAAACCAGCTTCTCCTGTTAGATTATGAAGGGCACACCTTTTACTCTGGCTTTGTGCAGGACCTTGCATACTTTTACCACAAATTTGAGCTTTTTCTTATTATTGTTATAAATCCCAGCCTGGCTATCAGTAATTTAATTCTTCATTGTAACAATAAAACTGAGCAAATGGGAGATTCCCGAGCTGCTCAGAAATTTTTGACTGTGAGACTCTCATAGCTTATGGAGAGTTTTCATTAGATTGTGGCCAAGAATTCCTAAGAGTTCTGCCAAAAGCAATTTTGGTTCTTAAAGCATTGGTCCAATACCCTATGGGCCTCAAATGCCACTTGTGTCACACCTTCAGCTTCAGAGCCAACCTGGCCACAAGATGATTGCGGTTGTTTTAACTGAACACAAGGGATTAAATAGTTCTCTTGTGGTGCTCTTCATTTTTACAAAATCAGCAAAGTTAACAAGCTTTCTGGTTACTTTGGTAAAGCTTTCTATTAAAATATTAGCAAAATATTTTTCTAATAACTGGTGAATCATAATTAAAATACTTTCACAAGCTTTCTTTGGAATAGGAATAATAATAGTCTATAAAAATCTGAAGCCTGCTATTATTATGGTCAGAGCATCTGAAAAAATTAATTTGGATTTGTTGAAAAGAGCAATAGTCATGCATGTTAATTATTTAGCTTATGTAGAAAGTAGTAGAAAACTCTGATGAGATCTGGTCTATAACAATTATTTATCCAAATCACTTGTCTTGAGTTTTATTTTGGTATTTGGAACTACAAATGCTAAGTACAAAGTTGCAAGAATTTGTTTTAGCAACATCATTTTTTTTTTCTTTCCCCATGAAGGGGTAGCTTTCTATATATGGAAAAGAAAAAGTGGAAAAAAAATGCAAAAAAGAGGCAAATAATCTATATTCCTTGGATTCAGCTATTTCTGGTATAAGATCAGGTAAGAGAGGGTCACCTCACATATCCAATGCTAAGCATTTTTTTTTTCATAATTTCAGTTACACATTTAAATAAGCCAACTGCTACTAATAATGTTTGGCTGAATTAATGTAGACTCTGTAAACTAAAAACTGTCCAGGGGAATAGTCAAAGCACAAAACAAGTGTGGAAACTCAAAAAATAGAGCTGTCAAGCAGCAAAAATGTTGTAATCTTGTATATATACACTAGCAAATATACATATAGAGTAGAGGAACAAATCCTTTCTTAAAGCCCTATGACCAAATTAAAGGGAGAATCGCAGTAACAACAACCAAATCTAACAAAGTAATCCTGTTCTGAATTCTAAAATATAACACTTTTCAAATACAATTTTACACAGCATTTAAAAATGTTAATTGAAGAATTCATAATTTTGCAATCAAATAATACCGTATTAAGTCAGGTGTTTTGAAGAAGTTTAACAGGCACAAATATAGATTTGCTTGGTAGTCTCATCTCTACACTGTAGAAGTCTGCTCTACTCCGTACTACTGTGCCTTTTAAGACTTTAAAATCTTTTAACATATAAACCCCACCTCCCTAAGCCAATGGTGCATCCTCAACACTAATAATGCCTCAACTCATATCCTTTGGGAAGAGACATAGAAATTCTTTCACTCATTTTTATGATTTAATGACTTTTGGTCTCATTATTATGGCTTAATACCAATTTTTAAAAGAAGGTTGTGGAGGTTGTTATACCGGCACATGATTCTTCCATCTGTTGCCTCATTCCACTGGTCCATTTCCACATGGCACAGGCCATGATTAATCTAAAAGGCTCCCAACAGATCACTGGAAGGTGCTATAGCAGTTCTGTTAATTGTGAGACACTGCACAGTGAATACATCTTCTCACTGAAATACCTGATTAGCAGTTACAGTTGATTCTCCTTATGTTTCTGACAGAGATGTGGCTCCTACTGACATCCCAGAAGCACCATTTTGGAAGCAAAAAAATGTTACTAAACCATCCTTACCCACACAGGGCTTCATTTTGCTTTGCAAAAGCTGCATTGAATTTAGGCTCCATAGGCAGAACCTAAGTATGGACAGCATCATCCTTCTCAGGCTTTGGAAGAAATATAGACACTGATTGAGTATGCAAGGGTGGGTTTTGGGAAGGACATGGAGAACAGTGAGGTACTCAGTGCCTTCTTCACCTTCGTCTTTATGGGTAAGTTTTGCCTTCAGGTGTCCCCAGTCACAAGACTAGTGTCAAAATCTGAAGCAAGAAAAATCTACCCTCGGTGGAGGCGGATCAATAGCTAAACAAAGTGGAAAAAAACACAGGCCAATCAAACCTGATTGGATGCACCCAGGAGTGCTGAGGGAGCTGGCTGATGTTACTGCAAGGCCAACTTCAACTGTCTTGGAAAGGTCATGGTGACTGAAAGAAGCTCCTGAGAAACAGGAGAAAGCAAATTTCCCTCCTATCTTTGAGAAAGGCAAGGATCCAGGGAACTGTGGATTAGTCAGCCTCACTTCCACTGCTCAGAAGCTGATGGTATCCTCCAAACATACTAAGGACAAGGAGGTGATTTGGAACCAGTCAGCACTGATTTATGAAGAAGAAAGCATGCCTGGCCAACTTGATAGCCCTCTAACATAAGATGACTAGGTTGGTGAATGGGAGAAGAGCAGTGAACATTGTTTATATCAGTAACATTTTTGATGCTCTCGTAACATCTTCAGACAAGCTAAAATGTGCAGGCTAAATAAATGGACAGTGAGGTGGATTGAAAACCTTCTAAATGCCTGGGGTCAGAGAGCTCTGATCAACCATACAACACCCAGTTGCAGACTAGGCATTTAGCAATGTACATCCCCATAAATACCGGATACTGGGCCAGTACTGTTTAACATCTGGATAATAAGGCAGAGTGCAACTCAACACATTTTCAACTAAACAAAATTTGGAGGAGGGGCTGCTACACCAGGTAGTTGTGTTGACATTCAGAGGGTCCTCAGCAGGTTGGAGAAATGGGCCACTGGGAATGTCATCAAGTTCAGACGGAAATACAAAGTCCTACAGCTATTAAGAAACAACCCCAGGTACCAGTACAGGTTGGGGACTGGGCAGTTGAAAAGCAACTTTACTGAAAATGGTATGGAAATCCTGGCAGACATCACATTGAATATAAGGCAGCATTGTGCACTTGTAGCAAAGGCAGCCAACAGTTTCCTGGATTGCATTAGGAATATATTTCCAGCAGGTCAAGGGAAGTGATCATGTTCTTCTATTTTATGCTGTTGTGATCCTATCTGGAGTGCTAGATCTTGCATTGTATTCCCCAGTATCAAGAGAGATGTGGAGCAAATACAGCGCAGTGCTGTGAAGATGGTTAATGGACCAAAGAATCTGTCATACAAGGAGAGGCTAATGGAGGTGAGATATTCAGCCTGGAAATGAAAAGGCTGAGGGGGAACTTATCAAAGAATATAAATACCTGAGAGTGTTGGGGGAATTTAGACACTCTCAGTCATGTCCAGGAAAGGGAGGAACATTTCATTTGAACATAACAAAAAGAATTTTTCTTTTACTGCGAGGATGATTGAACACTGGAATTGGTTGCCCAGAGAGCTTGTGCAGCCTCCAACCTTGAAAACATTCCAAATCCAACTGGGCACAGTCCTAAGAAACCAGCTCTATTTGTCCCTGCTCTGAGCAGGGGATTAGACAAGATGATCTCCAGAGGTCCCTTCCAACCTCATTCTTTTTACAATTCTGAGAAATTATTTAAACAGAACTATTAAACGACCTTTTACAGATGAAAACAGTGAGAACTGGTGATTGCATTTCCTAGGTTATTGCTGGGGTGAGGATTCAACATCCTGTTAATTAATTCATAGGCTCAGCAGCTGCTGACAATTTCTACACAACTGTATGTTTTAAGTAAAAAATGCCAAGATTCTTCAATAAGCAGTTTTTAAATATGTGTAGCATATACAGAAATAAGTAATATGCGTTTATAAAATGGATTTGACATCTTTACATCAATCCCCCTCCTTCTCTCTATGTGATTGCAATGGAAGATGTCTGCCTAGAAAAGATCCATCACCTTTGTAGAGACATAGCGACTGTTCAAAGGGAAGCTTCCAGCATAAATTATTTGTAGTATGAACATCTTGAATCACTTTGAGCCTAACGAGAAGTACCTTCAGGAAACTCTTCTGTATTCGCTGCTAGTGAATATGTACTGTTTGAAGCTCCAGTTTTCTTTTATGGCTGTATACAGCACCACTTTTCTGACAGCCCAGTCGCAGAACACATCATCTTTTACTCTTTATTGACTGGATAGCTCTTCCATTTGCCACTTTGACAGTATTTCAGACTGTATGTTTCAAAGCCATGTGCAAGTAGATTACAATCCTGTTCTGCACATTAGTATCCAAATGAAGTGACATGTACCCCTGTGTCTGACCTCTAGCATTACTTATTTCTACAGTGGGAAAAAATGTGATGTCCAAAGAAGGTTAACCAGGACAGGGGGCCTTCTGCTTACAAAGCTGACCTATGAAACTGGTTTGGAGATGGCAAATTGGCTCCAAATCACACCAGTAATATCACTAGCTATGCAATATCAGGTCACTACCATACTAACCTTATGTTAAATATGGAGATCAGGTATTCAGAAAGTCATTAGGTGTGGTCCAAGACTCTGCCTGACACTCTATATGTTTCCTGAAGGGCAGGAAGGATGAGCAGTTAGGCCACCAGTTCTGATGCTTTTGAAGGGCATTTTGGAATGAATGCAGTTAATCTAACCTAAGTTAGTTTAAGGTACCTGAACTTTCTGAATTGGGGACAGTGTCCTTGGGTTGTCCTCTAAAAAAGGGAGCAGAGATAGGACTTGCAGGGGCATTTCAGAAAAGCCAGTAAGATCTCTCTTTGATAGTGGCTATTAATTGTGGCTATACAAGGAGACTAAAGCAAATATGTTTCTAGCCTACACACTTCAGATAGGAGTATAAAGCTGCAAAAGAGAATTATGAACTTTGAAACTATACAAGTTTTGTTTAGTTGAGAACAGGAGAATGCAATAAGGAGCACATGTAACAACTATTACTACACCAAAGTAACTGTTTTAATAGTTGAGCATTATCTTAGCATAGAACTTGTTCCAAGCAGAAACAGTGTTATGATTAAGAGACCTGTACCATGTTATTTGCAGACAATGAAACACTGAGCAATACTTGAAAACTTGCTCTTTTGAAATTTTCTAGAAATAGATGAGCAATCAGGATGCTGCTTTTCACACAGCATTCATCTTGTGCAGTGTGGTAATGTTTGCTCAAATACATAAGAATGAAAACAACCACATTTCTCACCTCTCAAATGGACCAGATAATACAGAACTCAGACCAGTCTGTGGTTTTCATTAAACTGGATATGTTTACAAGTCAGATGAAAGCAATACTTGCTAAAATTACCTCTTTTCCACTGTTTGGAAGATTTATAGAAGGCAATAGAGAACAGCAACAATAGTCAATCATAGGTGGCAGACTGCCCTTTTATTAGGCATAGTGAAGCCAATTAATCTAAGCAAGCTTTCTCCCTTTACTTCCTCGAGGCATGTACGCTTAGAACTCATTTAAAAATTCTGCAGCAATAAATAAAGGTGCTGAAACTATTCATTTGAACTTTGAAAAATTATTTACAAGCACTTGAGATACTAAGCATTAACATTCTATATACTCTGATGGGCAATATAATTTGATTAGATCTAAGACTTAGAAAATAATTCTAAAACAAAGCCCTTGTGCTACTGCCATCTTTAGGGGTAGCAGGAAGATAAAGGAATGCTTGTAAAGGAGGTAAAAGCAGTAGGAACACTGAAACCTCCCCTAACACTGAGTAAAGAAAGTCCGAGTTAATCACAAGTCTTCAAATAAAATTGCCAGGGAAGGTGGGTTACTGAACCAGTAACACATATACAGCAGAGAAGTTATCAGTTATTGGAATTTATTTCTAGATGTTAGATTATCTGTTATTTATACAAGACACTCAAGGCCATTTGAGGTGAAAAGCAAGTCTACAATAATCTTATTAATTATGAAACATCAAAACCCAAGATGTCTTAATTCATGTTCTAATTTTTGCAGTCCATGTGCTTTTAATTAGAACTGCTGTAATATATTCTTTTGGGAAGCATATAAGAAAAGTGAGTAACATTTTAGTGGCAGCTTTCTCTTTTCAGGGCACACACTTAAATACTCCTTTATTCTTGGATTACGTCAAACATCCTCCTTGGATTAGCTTAATCTTAAATGAAGTTATAATCTTACCAGTTTCACAGCTGGGCCCAGTGAAGCCTTGTGGGCAGGCACACACATTGGAAGCAATACAGGCTCCTCCATTCCTACACCCGTCCTTGCAAAATGCTGCAAAATGCAAAATTACAATATATGGGTAACAGAACTACACTCAGCAATCACACAGGTGGACATGGTCTGCTGGCTGGCTGGCACGGAATGCTGCCTGTGCATCACTGAAGGCAGAGACTGCCTTCTCCTAAGGATAGAGGTCCTCAGGAGAAAGAGATGGTTTATGGCCCCCCTGCCTCACTGACCAGATGGGCTGACAAGCTACAGGAGGAGATTAGAGTAAATCATCTGAAGACAACAGCTCCCATATGTGCTCCTTCACATGCACTGGGAAGCAGTGACAGGCAGCATCTTCCCTAGGAACAGATTCTTCCTAGAGCCGTACTTGTCTTCTCTGCTGTCCAAATAAAGGCCTGAGTATAACAGGCACAACTGAATACTAAACTGTCTGGCTACCTCAGTCCTTTATTAAACCATATGATAGAAAAAATAAAAATAGTAATTTTGTTTCAAGGGACTCTTAAGAACTTCAAAACTTTTACCATTTACAGGTTAAAGTCAATCCCTGGATTTGCTCTTTGGCACACTGCAACTGGCACACTGAGAAGCTCTGCTTACATATTTTGGTGCAGAATTCTCCAATTGTGTATGCTTTGGAGTCGCCTCTGCAGACCCAGAAATGCAACTAGCTATGATTGAAAACACGGTAGCTGTTAATTGCTCTGACTGCATCTGCAACATGGAATCAGAAATGCTCTGGTCATAAGAAACTGTAGGTGAAACTAGGCAGATGGAGGTTGCCACCAATACAAAGAGTGCTTTGGGGCATTCTTAACCAGCCAATTGTAACTAGCCACTGGAGATGCCAGGCTTTAGTTTGCAGCTGCTCTGTGTAACAGCATCACTGATGAGGTCCTAAGGCTTATCTGACAGAAAACTGTTATCAGTTTGAGCTATCCAGCTCTCATATTCGAAGCAGCAGCCTTGTGGTGTGAGACCTTTGGCCTGAGTGAGACATCTGAGCTTCCTGCTGCAGGAGTACATGGTGCACAGGAGCACCGCTGGCAGTGCAGTGCATGAAAAGCTGCCAAAGGCACAGGGGTATCCAGGTCTCTCTGAAGGATGCTGGCATTCAAGTCAGGGCTGTAGAGAAGTACATTTCTCAGATTTTGATACATAGGCTCAGAGCCTTCTCCTGCACACTGTTTTCTCAGCATTGAAGACAAAGAGAGGGAGAGAGGGAGGGAGCGAGAGAGATGATGTACTTTTCTTTCACTGTGGGGCCAGGTGCCCTCTGAAATGTCAAAGCTCTAGTTCAGGGACAGAAGACCCAAATGCAGTGCTGTAGGGTTATGCACCTTCTCTATGATCCGAAGAAATCTCAATCACCTTTTTGTAAGCTGACTCACCTCCAGTAGAAGAAATGGGGAACACTCCCAAGCACAGTACAGAGGTAGGCAGACAGAACTCTCTTCTGAGAGGAGCTGCTTTGGGTTTGAACTGCCTCAGGCTAAGACTTTATTCTTATTCCCCAGAGGAGAGGGGCCAGCATAAAAGGATTTATTTGCTGACATTTCTCCCTCTACTCATGTGTTTCACTGGAAGTGGACCAGGCTTCCATGTTTTACAGAGAGCTCATTTGTCTTTGGAATATATAGCCAAATTGTACTGTTACTCAGGTAAAGGAATAACTAGTGCTAAGATCTTAATCAGACTTAGCAATGAAAGAAATTGCAGGTTGCTTAGCTCTGGTAATACACAGCAGCAGAAGGTATCTATAGGACATTACCAGTGTTAACTCTAGCCCCTTAGATTCTGACATCAAGAAATCAAGAGGACCGAGGCACAACTTCATGGAACACTGGGTATGCTATTGCTGCATCTGGCCCACAACTTGCATCTGAGCCTATTCCTCTTCAGCTATACTACTTTTATTTTCAAGCAGTCTCTAAATTATATGCTCAGAGGTTGAGAACTTTCAAGGGTTTGGGCCCAAGTACCAAGTATCACTTCTTATGATTTGAAATGCAGCAGAAATAAAAGCAGCATTGTATCTCTGGGAAAGCATCTTTCTAAGAACAGAAGTATAACTTCTGATGTTTTTGAGTGAATGAGAATATTAGAAAACACGATACTACCTCACATGTAGTGAAGGCTTTGTGTCCATGTCTACTCCTTTTCTAATTTACAGTAAAAAGACACAACATACCAAAAAATTTTCAGTTGATCCAAGCAAAATAGCAAGTCATTAAACATGGATAATATGGATCTGACACTGTTTTCACAGCTGTAACTTTGTTGGTAACTGGACTTTCTTGAATGGTGTAGCACCTATAGAAACTGTTATCTTGACACAGAAATGAAACATAACTACTTTGAATTTTAGAGCCTTCTATCTAAGTATGCATCATCCTCAAATTACTGTAAACTCTGCTAGTGTATATCTGCCTGTGAAGATCTTATAGGTGTAGGACCTAAGTGTCTAGCCTGAGATTTTCTGTCTTGTTCAAGGCACATGACCAGAATTGCATCAGCTATCACAAAGCATCTCATCCAGTTAAAGACTGATGAACCCTCAGGTTTCCAGCAGCCTACCTTTGCAGATGGTACCATTTCCCGTGTAACCCGGCTTGCAGACGCAGTTGTGCCCACCCACAGTGTTGAAACAGAGCGCGTTTTCATCACAGTTGTGCTGGTTTGTTATACATTCGTCATGCTCTGAAAAGAGAAACAAGAACGGGATGGCCCTGAATTTTTAAAAATGTGGCAAAATAAAAGCTTTGTATAGGTTTCCATGTTAAAAAGAGAGAAACACAGTAGTAGTTACTAACAATAGGGCTATGTGAACATGTAACTGTGGGATAGCCAGGGTATCCCTTTTTAGCACATACTAGTATGTGATAACTGCACTGCAGTATAATTCCACTTTCATTACCAGGAAGCCACCATCATTACACTTTCTATGTGGGCCACAATGTTCTTGTAAACATTTGCCAAAAAGCCAGCTAGCATACTTAAAATCCATATGCTATTTCTACTGTATAATTTACTCATGCTGGTTTATCTTATGCAGGATTCTTAGGATTTCCTTCAGAAAGCTAACCAATGGTGTGAGATGCACGCTCCAAAATGCAAAAGAAAAGGTTAGCAGAAGGCAGGTCTTCAAAATGTAGCCTGTGTTTTCCCTCCCTTCAGTCCATACACAGCACTTTATTTAGATGAAATAAATAACCAAGAAGAAAAGGTCTGACTGCTTTTCAAGGGACTTTTAGCATGGCATGTCCTAGCACCAGAGTGCAATGGATGGAGACTGCTCAAACTGGTGACTAGACTTAGACATATGGAGAAATGCCCCTCTTGGAAATAAACTAGAAGTCTAGAAAATATTATTTTTTGTTAATTTGCAATGCACTGCTTAATATAAACCAAAAAAAGTACTGCATAAGTATGTAGCTTACAGAACATTTTAATGTTTAATTCTTGATTTTTAAGAAATGGTAAATGCAATCTCAAAATAAGATGCTATAAAGTTTCATTTCAAAATGATACATGAAAAGCTCTATTATTTTCAAAATGCAGTATCTTAGTCTGTAGGCATCCAAATAAAATGCCTCCATCTTCTGGAAATATTCCTTGTATTTTTGTTAAATCAATGGTATTCATCTATCCATAAATAATTTCAGGGAAACCAGCTGTTTGGGAACATAAAGGCACCTAAGTTTAATCAGCACACATGGTCTAACTTGCATCTGTTTTCATATGTGAGATTTTCATAGCCATAATTCTGCACAGATTTTAGCAAATTTTATTAGTGCAGCTTATGCCAGCTCTGGCTATTTGACACAAGTATTAAATCTGGAATCAGATGCTCTTTCCTCCCCCATTTTGTGGGGTAAGACTGTTCTGAATCTTCCTCTTCATAAATAATGAGCTGAAATTGCACATACCCCACAGAGTTGTCAGGAAAATTAATTTCTTAACATTTTCAAATCACTATGGAAATGTTCCACTTGCTATTTCAATAGTGGCCATAAACTGTAGGAGTATTAAACTGGCAGAATGTCACATCTCCAATCCACCAGTAGATGTAAATTTTCCTCTAGGCAAGTACCTGTTATTTAAAAGCGGGAAACATTCACCTCAATACAACTAATAAATTTTAAATGCTACACATGTTTAGTTTTATTTTGGTGGGTTTGTTGTTGTTAAGTGATTATTTGTTTGGTTTTTAATAACACTAACCTAATATCCCTCTTCTAAACAAGAACTCATATCACCAATCATGCTCTCCTCAACCGGATGCAGTGGAGCACAGGCTGCAGGCCTCTGCCCTAAAGCATGAGATTTAATTACTTTGCTCTCAGCATGAATAACTAAAATTGTTATTGTTCACCAAATGATCCAGGCCCTCTAGAATCCACTTACGATATTTGACTCCAACCTCATAACACAGTAAAATCTCTCATGCTGGCTGAAACAGTATTTATGCTAACGCACTTCATAAAATAAAAGAAAAATAAAGGAATGACCACACAAATTAGGTAAAAAGTGTTATCTGTATTGTAACAGTATCCTGGCTGTCTTAATTTGTGTTAATATGACATTATTTAAATATAGTTTGCAATTTAAATATTAATTATATATTATTTTCTCATTTTTAAATAAAACACATCAGGAAAATAACTATCGAAATGTGTGAAATACTATGTACTCAGCAGGTCAAAATATCTTGCAAAGTCATCATCTTGGAATCTCAGGAGGTAGGGTCTATACGACAATATATCACACTGGTAAACTCAGATCAAATCACTGAATTTGAGAAATTAAGTATCATCCTCAATGAGGAAGCATAGTCACCCATCCTATGCCTTAAGAATGCAAAAATACCCTTGGTATGTACAGCAGCTCCTTTTTAGGGACAAGAGTATATCAGAGGAAAGCAGGTGATCTCAGACTGTCACACCAAGAGGACGGTGCTACATGTGTGGCTGGAGCAGGTCTGAATGCCCATTAAGACTTGCAGTACCACGGCCTTGCACGGATGTATTTCCCTCCTCTAAAGAGAAGACTGTCACTCTTGAGTGTGCCTTCCTAACGTTTACTCTTTGGGCTCAGAATGGTGGATTTCTCTTAAAGCGTACAATATCAAAAAAAGTAACTTTCCATCAGCTAAGTAATAGGACTTGGATTTAAAGATCATATGCCTGTTTTCCTACTCTGTAAGAATCTTTGGGGCTCCTTATCCTCCTGTAAGAAAGTTCATGGAGGATGCTTGCTAACACTTCTGTACAAAATGTATTGAAACTACTTCTGTGGTTATCTGCTCAAACTTCAGGTCTATTTTTATTGAAATCACATATTAGTAATTCATGAAAAATTCATGGTCTGATAAATTATTCTTGGATGGAAGTTTACACATCATTTTTAGGAGGAAAATGTTTCAGAGTAAGAAGAACTTCTGTGATTGCATTAAAGAAAAAAGAATGAGGGTGTTCTACAATCCTTCTAGATTTGTTTCTCTGTATCATCTGAGTTTAGCTTCAATAACACACTTAAACCCATTTAAATATAGTGTCTCTCTGTATTGTTTTTACAGTGACAACTTACAGAGCAGTCAGCTTACACTTCAGGATTGGCTCTTTTATGGACTGATTAAACTACACCCAAAAATCCTGTACATAAAATATGTCACTACATCTGCTCTTCCAGCATATGGCACACTATCCACACCAATTTAAAGAAACCACCAGAAACATATTTTTCACCACAAATAACAAGATAGACTGTTCAGTTTTATTAAACACATGTATGCTTAAGGGTGGTGTTCTGTTGATAATTCTTCATTAGTTCATGCTTATCGCCTTGGTTTCTTTTTTTAATCAAACACTTGGAAAGTCAGTCATCTTAAAAAAAGAGAAAATTGCAGACATTGATCTCAGCAATCTTAAATATCAAATCAGGAACTGCAGAAGCAGATAGGACCATCCATTACAAAGAAGCAAAAAAATAATTTATATAAGAATCATGAAAAGAGAACCAATAACATGATTTTTAAGTTCCAAAACCAGAATAGAAACACTATTGGCTCAACCAAGAAATGTTTAAATTTTATTTCTGATGTTGCAAGAAGCAATACTGAGGCCATTTATTTCAAACATCTTTAGAAATCATGCGACACAAATTTAATGGAAGTTCTATACTTATTTCACTGCACACCATAATGAAGATGGGCCATGTACAATAGTATTACAGAGGCAAAGAAACAAAAATTACTTTTGTAGAGAGATTTTAATGATTAACAAACCTGAATTTGCATAAACATCTATTACAAAGAGCAAATGCACTGGTTTCAATGATGACTTCTAGAGCTTTATTATCTAATACATCTTAATTTCATTTTGCACTGTTCAGGACTCTGCTCAACAGTGTAAAAATTCATAATGTCTCTGTTCTGGGAATCAAAGGATGTTTTAAATACACTATTTATATTGACTAAACTGTCTCCAGAATGAGGTCTTTCTAGATAGAGAAAAAAATTTAACTCCAAAATTTGCTTTTGCTCCATAGTAATAACAGTAACATTAAGTGCATAGGAATGTCCCATTAAATAGTTCTTATGACACAGAAGATTCAAAAAGCTAAAAATTATGTGATGATGCAATTAATTCACTTATGCCCATTTGTGTGTGCAGTTAATACATTATATACACACACAAAAATATATATAGACACATACATATATATGTACACACAATAAAGTTAATGTACTTTATTTTTACTTTGGTTCATCTTTAAATACTACTCCAGAATATTCCATATGGTTACCTTAACAAAAATGCTACTTCAGAAGTCTATCTAGAAAGAGAGACTGCTGGCATAAACTGATCAGGACCCACTAGATGCTGTGATGTATGCCAATGTAATGACAGCTGAGGACTTGTCTTACCAAATTTATTACCTGTGCAGATATTCTTGCTGAACTTGGTAAAATTAACATGTTGTACACAAGGTGTGGCAACTGCCTCCTCATCAGCACTATGCAACATAAGCCCCCATCCTTCCTATTGTGTATTTCATGATTAAAAATAAATAAAAGTCTGTATAGCATTTCCTACTTGCATACTGCAAGACTTCCCAGTATTTGCCTTGTGCATCCAAATTCTTCAAATATCTAAGGAAATACAGAAAATAAACGTAATCTAATCCAACAGCAAATAGGAATGATGACTAAATTGAATCACTTACTTAGGCGTGAAGAATATTATGCTGGCAGTTTTCCTGAACCATCCATTATCAACACCGGAAAATAAGAGCTGAGATGAGGTTTAAGACACAGAAATGCATGAAAGTTCCCAAAAATATAAATAAAACACATCCCTGCAATTGTAATCTTGGAACAGGTTGCAACAGGTATTAATTGCTGAGTGAGGAATATGTGGACCAGGATTAAATTAAAATAATTTAAATAAAGATAATATGTATTTTATCCTTTTGATACCTCTGCAGTCCTGAACTCAAATTACTTTCAGCCTTCTCTCTCCTTCCCATTGATTTGATAGATCCATACAACCATGGTGACTAGCTGGCCATCTCATGTGACAGTGACAGCAGATAACAGTTACTTGAAATATCAGTAGCCAATACACTTTAATGTCCACTTACACTTTATCTTAATTACAAGGGGTTTTTTCCTCCACCTGTAGTTCACGTACAAGACAAAAATTAGTAGCAATTATATGCGTAGTATGGAAACTTATTCCATTAAGATCATTTGGGAAGTGACAAAAGGTTAATTTCTTTAGGACTTCATATTAAGTTTTAACTCTAACTGGTAGGGTAACTTATAGGCTCAGTATAAGCACACTATTTTCGAAGAGTAAATGCTGTAATTTTATTGAATTATGTTATTTGATGGAGAGTGTCCAAAGAAGGTCACTGAAATTGGTGAAGGGACCAGAGAACAAGTCTTACGAGGAGTGTCTGAGGGACCTATGGTTGTTTAGGCTAGAGAAAAGTAGGCTCGGGGGGACCTTCTCTACAACTACCTGACTGGAGGTTGTAGACAGGTGGGGTTCAGTCTCATCTCCCAAGTAACAGGCTATAAGACAAGGGGAAATGGCCTCAAGTTGCCCCATGGGAGGTTTAGAATAGATATTAGGAAAAAATTCTTCATTGTAAGCATTGTCAAGCACTGGAACAGACTGCCCACTGAAGGGTTTGAGTAACCAACTCTGGAGATATTTAAATGACTTGTAGATGTGGCACTTAGGGACATGGTTCAGTGGTGGACCTTGCAGTCCTAGGTTAGACTTGTTGATCTTTAAGGCCTTTTCCAATCTAAAGGAGTCTATGATTTTATATTTTCCATACATTTATGTTAAATTTTTGGATTGATATTCCCCAGTTTGCTTTTCCATAGATATTCCTTAATTCAAATGCAAAATGGAACCAATGTTTTAATCACTCATAGAATTACCATCACACAGTTTACCCTTAGTTTATGCTAGAGTCAGCATTAGTCATTAATGACCACCAGCAGCTATCCTCAGTTCAAAGCTGGGGAGCCCAAAAGCTAGGTCTCCTCTGTTCCCTGCTAAGTCTGTTGATTATCTTTATCTTCATCCACTCCCATATATCCATGATGCTCCTGATCCCCATTTTCTAATTCTTTCTTCAATGCAGCCAGGAACAACAATTTCTGTATATCTATGTTCAGAATTTTCTTACTTTTTTCTTTAAATTATATAGATAATAAAAATAGCTATGGAATGTGCTTGTTCTATTTTTAACATCTGTTTGGAGACCATCCTGCTTTCATAGATGCTTTTTGTGTCTGTAATTATTTAGTTCATTGCTGTTCTTCAGGAAGAACAGCTGCCACCATCCCATCCAGATGTCTATTTCTCTCTTTCATCTATTAGTTTATTTACTTGTTCTATATTTGGTGTTAATATGGTAAAAAAGGAAAAATAAGGCAACTGTAATGAAACCTTAGGAAGAAAATCCACTTGATGATATGTCCAAAATTCAGTGTTCCTCTTCCTATCAATATGAGAAAGCTCCAGAATTGCATTTTAGTTAAACTACCAGGAAGATATAATGGGGAAACTATATTATTGGCAATTAAGGATGTGGGATTAAAACAACTGAAAAAACACTTGACCAAGAGAAGGAACAAGCACTCATTCTCCTTGCATCTGCCTGTGAGGCTAGGAGAGCTCTGGAGAAAATTCCAAGGTGGCTGTAGCTCTGACAAGACTGAAGATAAGGTATAGACTGAGCTGTACTTTTGGAACTGGTATAACTTTTTTCACAAAAAAACAAATCCCTACGCTGTAATGATGAAATTGATCCCTAAAATACCTCATGTTTCCAATCACAAAGTTTTTTCTCTCTAGGAGAACGAAAACTCTTAACGTGTGCGCTGTTCTTTACCAAGGTAGGTAAGACAAGAAAGATACTGGGACCAAAAATATACAGAGAAATACTGCATATTTATATGCAAATATAATTTTAAAAAATATGGGACATTCTTATTCTAGTTATCATTAGTTTTTCAAAAACTTTCTCTGAGAAGATTTTCAATTTTACGTTTTATTTCACAGCAGACTTTCATCTAAAAAAACCTATTTCACACACCAAAGCCTAGAAGAGACACATACTCTTTTCCCTACCTTTTTACTTTGACTTTAAGACTTTTTTCTCTGCACAAAATCTCTTTTCTTTATTTTTTGGATATTTGTGTTCTGGATTTTGCTCCTAGACTGATGAAATACATAACTCTCAGCTCTTAGACCCTTTGAATTTTCCAATAATAATATCAAATTCTGTAGCCCTAATATTGGATTTTATGGCTCTAAACAGGGTATGCTTTCCTCTAGGACTCAACTTGAAAAGCCTAGCACATGACTTGAATGTTGACCAGTCCACCTTTCCTGTTATATCTGCACACCAAGAAGTCCATGCCAAGATCTCTTGGAACACTGGGAAGACAAAGATATACTAAGTCAGGCATGAGTTAACTGGTAAAATACATATTTTGAGGCAGCTGTATCATTACTCCCTCCATCTTCCTCCACAGCTCTTAATCAAAGCATTTAAACTTTCTTAAGCCCACCTAAGTTTCATCATCCTCAAAATGTGTTTTGTAACTGTGGTTTCCTATTTCATGGAAAAATACGTATTTTTGCAAAATACACTCTTCTCATTGAGGTTTCTATCGTAATATTAATCAGTGTTACTTCATGTAACATCATGTGCATTTTTATACTTTTCAACCTGTTAGGCAATGTAAATATATTGAAAAATATTTTGCCTGACAGATAAAGTTAAAAAAGCTTTAATTTATCTCCACTTTACTTCATGTCTGCCATTTTTTATATTCCCTCTTGAAGAGAAAAGTTTAAGGGAAGGATTTTCTAAGGCACTTAGCAGAGATCTAACTGTTTCCCCTAAAGGAACATCTGTAACTGTCTCTGATTACAATGGCAGGACTGTAATGCAAATGCAAAATTATTTTGAAAATCCCACCTTAAGAGATTCCAGTCTAGACATAAGGTCTGTGACCTTGTCAGCCACTTCTTTTTTGTCTTAATTCAAACTGATCTCTTAATATCTTGCCTCTTTTACCAGTGACATTTTAAAGTTAGGTTTTTATCTTTTAAAAGGTATTTCTTCATAAAGTCATCTTTTTTCATAATGCATCTAGCCAGATGCATTATTTTTTCCAAGGTAAATCTTATTTAATTCCAACTTGTACTGTACATGAAACCTCCCAGGTACTTATGATAAACTGATGCTTTCAAAATCTTCTTTTGTGTGGTCCAAAGCGACAATGATAGCAAATTCTACATCTATAGTAATGCTCCCTACTTTATTGCTAGTAGAATAGCCAGACTAGAGCTGCAAATACAATTTCCTCAGCCAACTGAATTTATTTTACTTCTTCACCTAATTTCAACCCTTTTTATTTATTTACTGTTTCCTTACTAAAAGGCTCCATGTTATAACAAGTCTGCCACCAGCAACAGATATCCATTGGATATTTGGCCTCCAACCTACATTCATTTCTCTTGTGCAAATAAAGCTGTAAAGTAACCTGACTGCTGTTGAGGCTCATTGCTGCCTGTTCTCATATTTCACAAGTAACAACTTACAGATAATCCACATGACTTGAGGGCTCCACAAAACTACCTTTGAACCGTTTCTCAGCACGGAGTTAACAGAAGGTTGGATATAAACAGTGGGACAGAGGAAAGATGTCTCAATCAAATACTGGCCAAAGTTGGTTTGATAAAATAGAAAGGTACTTAAAGCTCTCTCTAGAAACAGCTGGTGCTTTTCTTCTATTCTTTTTGGCATGGCATTATTAATGACCAGGGTTTGTCAACACATTTCAGGGTCTTGTGGAAAATCAGTTAGAATGTTACAGCATCATTATCAAGGTCAGTGCTTGAAAACAAGTGGCACCACAGTGGTGGTTGAAATGCTGATGTTGCTTTGATCCTGCTCTTACCTGCAGGAATCTGGAGCAACTTACCTAACCACAAATATTAGGAAAAAAATGGGGGTTTTTTCAGTCCTCTCATGCAGCAGGGAGATTTCTTAATGCATGAGAGGTTTCTTCTTATTTCCCTGGCAGTGCTGTGACTCAGACACTCAGATCACTCACTGGATATCAAGGACAGTACTATTTTTGACAAGACAAGAGGGAGAGGAGGCTTTCCTTAAATATTGCTCCCCTGATTTTAAAGAGGGTTCTCTAATTGAAAACATTATGCTTCCATGATGGTAAGGTAAAGCAATATTGATGCTTTTGCCCTTTGGTCAGCTTTGACGCCATCTCTAGTGATGCACCAATTTTCTCTAGGGTACATCCTCCCTGATAGTTTACGAAGGTGCACCAAAACAGCACAATAAATGTATCCTTCACAAACACTGCACATCAGCTGCCTTCCCTGGAAACAAAAGCACCTGGGGAGAATGGTACAGTCAGTTCTCACCACAGCACAGTTTCAGGGAAGAGCTAACACATGTACCCAGCCTATAAGCCATGAAGTTCTCCTGGCTTCTGCAGTTCACATAGAGAGCTTGATGCCAGGACATAACCTGCAGAGCCCTCTGGTCTGCTCCTAACAAAACCCAGCATAGCATAGTAATGAAGATGCAATGAAACTTGCTTTCATCCTCCTTCCCCCATCCCTGCAATGGTATGAAACTTGACACTGGCTAACTTGTTTCATGGGTAGATTTTCCAGACCACACCGTGTTCTTGTTGCCACAGTTCAACCGTTAGTGTCTATCGAGCTTAAAAATAATTATTTCTGTACTTAACTGTATCATAGAAACATTAAGGTTGGAAAATACCTTTAAGATACTTATGTGTATTTTATATTGATAAATAAATATTTGCAAAAACACATCTTAGCAAACTTTATATATCTGAAAAATTCTGCCATCAAATTTGCTGTCCTGCTTAAGGACACCATTAATTGTTCTAATAACCAGAACCATAACTTATATATAGTGTACAGTATTGCTCAGATCTCAAAAACTCAAAATCTGAATTTAGAATCAAATCAGAATTAAGAAAAAAGTAAACTTTGACCTGATATTCCATTTTGCTACTATTACTATCATCCCAGGACAGCTTCACCTTTATAATCTTACTTCCTTCACATGGCCACTCTTTGGAAAAGTTAGGATTTAAGCTGAGATACTGTGAACAACTTTGGAGGATTTCAAACTAAGATGAAGCCCACCCCATCGAAGGTGTATGAAGTGAATAAACACAGGGTATTCAAAGCAGACTGGAATATCTGTTCACACTACCATCAACCACAAACTCTATTTACTTCTCAAACACTAAAATTATGCAGACAGAAGTACATCCAATTCCACCTTCTGAAGGACTAGGAACAAGGTAATAAATTTTTCTTACTAAATATTTGCACACTCCAAATTTATTAAAAATGCACAAAAAATTAAAACAGATTATTCTTGATGAACCCTCACCTTTCCAGAAATCAATGTTATCTTGAATAGGACTGGCCATTTAACACCACTTTGAACAGTGTGAAACCTTATCTTCGTTTTTTTTTAAATGCACTGTCATTAAAAGATTCTATGACAGGATTCCAAACCCTAAACATCAAAGTTAACACTGTGTGACAGCTGGTGTGTTTCAAACTCATCACATTTACTGGTCTGTAACAGTGTAAATGACAAATTACCTGCAGTAATTACTGTTGCTGACAATATATTTTCTCTGGTGATTGTTCTGTGTGACTCAGAGATGCTTATCTTTGTCAGTTCAGTCCAAATCTCCATTTCCATGTGACTTGGACATTAACTTATGAAGTATTTACAAATTAGTTCCAATATCTGCCAAGACAGATATTTGGGACAGTATAAATTCATCTTTTATTACATGTTAAGCAGTCTACCACTCTAACATTATTTTGTATTATCAAATAAGTATTTATGATGAAATTGTGTGCCCCAATTAAATGCGCATTTCTTTTATTAGTATATTGGGACACACTACAACGGGTCATTACAATGAAAGAATAAAATGCAAATAAATAAAGACATTGACATTTTCACAAAATGTTCATTCACAAAGCAAGACATGAATTAAAAAAAATAAAGGATAAAACATTAAAACTTAATTCTCGTTGCTTTCATGTGAAAATTTTAAAGAACACTTACAGAAGACAACAGTGACTTTTGATTTTGAGCAATGTGAGTTACAGGCTAATCAATACAGCTCAGTGGAAGCATTTCCCTGGAATACCTTTTAAAATATAAAATAGACACAATTCCTTGCACCATTTCTCCTAAGAAAATACTTGGAGGATGTGAAAAGACTGCAGCATATAACAACAGTAAGAAACAGATACAGTCTTTTTGAGACTATTTGGAAGCTTGTCAGAAAGAAAAAAAATACTCCTACAAAAACTCCTATGAACCATTTAGGTAGAGCAGCTTCCTATTTTATTGCTAAACTTGTTGACAGAGCTCTTGGTTCTTGAGAGAAACATTAAGATTTTCAGTTCTTTTCTTATTTAACGGGGAAGACCTCAATTTTTGCAAAACTGACTACATAAATCGTAAAGGGGACTGGTTTCAAGAAAGTTAATTCATTACCATTTCTGAAATAATTTCTATTTTCAGTTTTCCAGTTCAGTCTTGAAGATTCCACAAGACTACTACTAGCATTTTCTTAAAAAAAATTTTAAAAAAGAGAAAAAAGATTAAAAAAAAGACAAGGCAGAGCAGTTCTGTGTATTGAAAATGTCCTCAGGAAAAATACCAAGTATCTCTCACAGACACAGTACTTTCAGAAACATTGCCTCACAAAATGCAGCTTCACTAACAAAAGTGAAATTTCACCCCAAAACCTTAGGATTGTATTGTACAGCAGCAGAACATAGACTAATACTTCGCTTTGTATCAATGTGACTTTTCAGATTACTGCTGATGACTTTCCAAGTGTTCCTTGGGGCATCCACAGAACACAACCCTGAAGACGGGTTCTAACATATTTTCCTCAGTGGTATTTGTTCCTTCTTGTTGACCCACTCTTTCTGACTGCTATAGAGGGGTCTTGCCAATCACGCTATCACCTTTATTCATGTAGATGAGCTGGCAAACACTGACAGAGCAAATCTGGGAACTGAAACTAGTTTTAGACAAAATTATAAGGGCAGAAGAAGCATGAGTTTAGCTTCCACACTACATATTCATGCATGACCAGCCACAGACTGGCTGTAGAATCATCAGCACATTTCAGTGTGAATCAGAAGTTACATGCAGAACTAAAAATATGTCTTTCTGTATTCGTAGGAGCACAGACACTGGATGAGTCAGTGAAGTGGATAAGTCCACTGTGTTTACTTCCCACACGAACACATTTCAAGGTAGATTTCACCATAATTCTACGTGCAAAGGAGGACTAGCAAGGGTGCCACTCCTGTTGTGGTCAAAGGGTCTGTACCACGTGAAAGCAGTTTGACGCAGTAAAGTACACGGTTTTGTAAGTCAGGAATCATCAGTCCAAAAGACTGACAAAAGGGAGCAATATTGACAAAGATTTATTGCAGAGACAAACCTAGAAAGGATTTGTCAAAGACGACGACATACTAAATTATAATGATTGACAGTATAAAACATGAGTTAAAGAAACAGTCTTCCATTTAGCATAAAGCAGATTAATCTATTCTAAACATTTCATGAAAAACAAAGGACACTTCTAAGTTATTTCCAGAGTCAGTAATTACCAGACATGCCACGTGTTATGCAGTAGAAATCAAATTGTAAAAAATTACAGGTTTCCATGCTCACAGATTGTGTGAACAGAAATAATTCAGGGATTCCTATCTATCCAAACAAGAAACTTCCATATTCATTCAAAGAAAAAAATTGCAACTCTGATATTAAAAGAAAAGGCTTCTGAAGCCCTGGACAATATTAAAAAATATGTCTCCTTCTATGAGTCTTAGCAGACAGTTAGCTTTCTTACCCTCTTGCCTTTTCTGACTGTGTTAACTTAGATCGGAAATATTTTTCAACAGTATAATGCCAAAAGATAGACAGACATAATATCTGTATACTGCCAGCTGTATACTACCCTTAAAACCTGGCTAATTTGCATCATGGCTATAGACACCTTTATTTTACTGTGAATGTGTAGAAAACCACTGACTTCAATAGAGCATGGTCATATAATCTTAAATAACTGTTCCTTTTTTTAAAACCGTCTTGCTTCATACAGTAGCTCCAGTCTCTCACTGACCTTGGCTGGAGTCCCTCTGAGAACAGGCAACACTCTCCCAGCATGAGGCAATCACCAGCTGGCTCAGACATGATAGATGTGAGCCATCCAACTTCCCTCACTTCTGGCTCGCTCAATAAGACAGCAGCAGATTCCCCATCTCCTAAGCCAGAAAGATCCTTATGACTTCAAACAAACTATCCTCAAAAGCCTGCCTACTGTTTTTCCTGATCTTTGCAGTCTGTCACAGAAGGACGGGCCAGGGGACGTCCAGCTCTGAAAGGATGTCATGTTGCAGTTAGTTAATACCAGCCATCCTCTTGCTGCCACCATCATAATTCCCATAGACCACAGCTACCACCCAGTACTGGGATGAATAGATGAAGTTTCAACCAGACAACATCCCCTCGTATTCAGTCTCTTGCACTTAAACTCTTTAAAGAAATATGGCAGCTGCTTGGTTGGTGGTAATTCTGGATGCAGTTCAGTTCCAGATTAAAGTACCTAATATCTATGTGTGTCTTTCTGGGCAGGATTCCACTGCATAAACACATACCTAGCTAACAGGTCAGATCCAGCCTGGTACCACACAGATATCCAAGACACTAGCAAAGGCTGTCATGCAAGGCTCTACAGGAGGACTGTAACAGCACTTTGAGGACAAATAGGACACACCGTAGCATCTAAAACGTTATTAGACCTGTAACTGGGCAACCAGAACCTTGCTATGGACATCTGAGTTCACATTTCAGTCAGTGTCACCTCCAGAAATCAGTAATGCAAAATAGATACCTAACACAGGGTTGAGTTACCCCCAGGTAAGTGGCTCAAACTTATGGAAAGAAGTAATTTCTTCTGCTTGTATCCAGCAGAACTCAAAAAGTGCAAGACCTACAAGGTAAGTCTTAAATTGAATCTGCTAATCCTGTCTTGTGGATTGCCTAGAACCTGTAAACAGACAACTGAGTTGGATCCAGCTGAATCCTTGACCTCTGCTGAATATAATGTGAGCTTAGATGAAGAGATGTACATTGGGATGTCTTAATTGCAAACTGAATTTCATCTCCTGTGTCAATGTCAGTAAAATTCTAACATAAAGAGTCAATGTAATTAGCTATGGAATGAATAATTCATTCAGTGCTGTATGATTTTTCAGATTTTCTATTTTTACAATATACTGTGTTCATTTTGCTATACCTTCACAACTCTGCTTTCCAATCATATTGTACTGACACAGCACATAACTGCACTGTAGAAGCTGCCAATGGACAGTGGCTGATTTGAAACTGCAGAGGTGTTCAGAACACCAAGAAACAGGAGGTACACTGGATGTCTGTTGTAATACTGTGATATAAATATTGAGCAATGTTAATGTTTGGAAATATTTTAATTTCAGAATTTTTACATAAAAGAAAGATCTCACTCTTTTCTGAGTTTCTTTCAAACTGAGTATATTCTCAAGTTGGTATCTGTACCTCCTTTTATACATTGAAAAATTCCCCATCACACTAAGAATGCAAAATATATTCCTTGTAGAACAAAACAATCAATTCTGATGTCTGCTTCTGCAGAAAGATTTTGAACAGTACACAGAAACTGTAGAAATGCAAAATAGGCCCTTGCTTTTCATATAATACCTTTTACCATCCTCTGTTCCTAAGGCCAATGGGGAATACAGCTCTGTGATGCACGGATAGAAACAGATATATAGATATGCACACGCACACATATACCATACATATACATTTGGTAAAAGAATGATTTCTGTAAAAGAATTAAGCATTCAATACTGAAGATCATACATTTGTGTCTTTGTCAAGGGAATACATTTTCTGTTTAACAAGTCAAATCATGTTCTACCAAAGATTCTTTAAAAATGTGTTGGATTTTGATCAGCTGAGAAATCCATCCTGCTATAATTGCATAGCCAGATGAACAGTTGTCATGAACTGGGTCAGTAACCAAGGAAAAATGGGATCTAAAAACTATCCTCTAGGAAAAAAAAGTTCTCATTCCGAATCGAAACAGCCTTTAAACTAAGTTGTCAAGGATAACCTGATTCAATCCAAATAAAGTATAAATGAGTTCAGTTGTATAAGATACAGCAGATATGTAAAAATGGCTTGCGTTGTTATCTTAGTAATGCAGTTGCATAGCAACAAGCTCAGTCTCAGTGATCATTCCTTTATTAGCTTTGTGAATTATTGTACAGCTAGAAAGTGGATATTGGAGAGAATTTATCCTGCAAGAAGATTGAGAGCTTCATGTATCCTGACATATTATAAAGCAGAATGGAAACTGGGCCAAGTAATAGAAAACCAAATCAAATAAGCTTTGAGTTAAAAATGCTCTGTGCATAGAAGCTGACTTGTTTATTACTAATAGCAACCCTAGCAGTATAGCTGGACACCATCGCCCCTGTGGAGTTTGGATTGCACGGTGTGATAATGCATGTGCATGCGTGTTACTTCTACCATAATCGGGGGGGGGGGGGAGGGGGAGCAGAGGGTGTATCAACAAAATTAGAGATGGAGAGACAGATGGTTCATCTTGCCCACATCGTTATATTCTCTGGTGCTTTGCTGACGAAAACATTTCCTTACTCAAGCCGTATCACGGCATCGCTACAGTGATGTTAAAACCAGCCCATCAGTATGCTTGTTTATTGCTCTGTCCCTTGCACTATGCTGCACAATCATTCTGTCTTTATTTAAGCACAGTCAATAAGCCCAGCTGTTCTACAAGCTGCAGAACTTGAGGAAAACTTGAAATGTTGCTGAATTAATAAAAAATAAGTCAAGGGAAATAAACAGGAGGAAATTAGCTTTTTTATTGCCATCATGTCTCATATTGCGGTATTTTCAAGTAACCAAGATGGGACACTCTAAGCATATGACCACTCTGAGGTCACAGACTAATTTTGTAACTTCTTTGCAGCAGTGAGGGTAAAGGGTATACAGCAGTGCTGAATAAAGTTGCATATTGAGGCCATATTTATTCACTTATTAAAATGCGGTCTCATTTACCAATGCACTAAGTACTATCAGCTCTCATTATCTTCAGGATGTCTTGTGGATGCACTTGTGTGTCTGAAAAAGCAAGCCCGAAAAAACAGGCCAATTTTATACTTTAATTAACTAGGGACAAGCATACAGCTTTAAACACAGAAGATGGATGACTTAATTCAACTCTGGATTACATCAGTTTTACAGTAGCTTTCATCCATGGAAACTCAGACAACCATATCACTCTTAGAAGAGGTTGGTGTAGGTGCTAAAACATAGCCCACATGCCTCACATGTCAGTTAGATTTTATCACTTTAAATACAGAGAGGCATTCCTCTTCAGTTCTCAGAACTAATTTGTGGGAACTGAAATGTACAACTGGAACAAAAATAGCTAGCAATACATGATATTGTAAAATAACCACACTTCACAGCTAGCTGAAATCCTA
This sequence comes from Platyrinchus mystaceus, assembly GCA_035041135.1. Taxonomy (NCBI): domain Eukaryota; kingdom Metazoa; phylum Chordata; class Aves; order Passeriformes; family Tyrannidae; genus Platyrinchus; species Platyrinchus mystaceus. Next base: position 29,589,098 of record JAWWLV010000045.1, read on the forward strand.
CCAATGTACACTGATGCAAAACCATTTTCCACGTCATGTCAGAACCCACCGATGAACTTGTCCTGAACATCTGAATAGGTCTGTGCTCTAGGAAATAAAAACGGATTTTACCTTCAGCATCCTCACAAGAAATTCAACAAAACTTTTTCTCAAAAATCCCTGCCATTAAACATCACTTCTGCTGCACAGTATAGGAAAAAAGTAGGAGCTTTTCCAACTGTTTATGTCCCAAACAATTGATGGATTTACAAGTCAAAAATAAACCAATGAAATCTGAACAGGAGCCCACAGGCAGATGCACTTTTATGAACTTGACTTTCTAGATGCCAAGAGGAATCATTCATCCAAAGTGTGTCAGAGTACTACGTTAACAAAAACACCCATGTGACAGGCAGTTTATTCCCACTCAAAAATAAATGTAGCTTGCAAGAACCAGAGGATAACAACTGAGCAGCCAACCAAACTTCTGATAATCAGGGGATCTGAATCATAATCAATATGATCTATTATTTCAACAAAATTGCAGGTCCCTGTTACCAGCATTTCAGGTCCATCCAGATACCAGACTGGTGGTTCCCAAAGTGGAGGCATCTATGCTTTGGGGATAAGAATGGGCTGCACTTGCACTGCAAAGACGCTGCCTAAGTTTCCTCATAAGCATCCTCAGAAGACTTATATTGTAAACAAAGCATTAATGAAGGAAAAGAAGGCAAGACCCACACTTTGGCTACACACTATACCATAAACCCCCAGATATTAGTTTATTACCTGGCTTATAGGATAATGAAAACTGGGCACTGGCATATATGTAGCAGAATTCTTTTCAGATGTACACAACTAATACAGAGACTTCCAATAATGGGGAGAGAAGAGGAGAAGGGAAGGGGAGGGAAGCCTTTAAAAAAGGTAACTTCAATTTATACTGAGGACTATCACTGTATTTTAAACATTGCATGTCCAAAAGCAGTGGAGGAAGTTTGGCAGATCTAAAAGAAAAGAGTCTCCCACTCTTGAGAACATCATTAGCCCATCATCTCCTGACCAAGTGCCAGAAGTGAGAAAGAGGTATTCCAGAGATGTTTCTTTAAAATCTTTCATACACAGACACATATAAACACACACTCAGAAACCCCAACATGTATCAGTGCTTAGCAAAATTGACCAAACCAACAGGTATCTTTCTTAAGTGGGGAAAACACCAGTGGCATCAGCTGAAATCCAAGGAGATATGTTATTTTTTTATAAGCCACAGCTATCTTCAAGAATGGAACCCAACAGGAGAGCTTAGTAACGACACAGTTTTGATTGCTATGGGCAAAACAAAGGTAAAATAAATCCCAGTGATCTGACATTAATGACTGCATATGAAAAAATGGCCAAAAGATAGACAAAACAGTATCAGATGCAGGATTGCTGATCAGACTAAGTGTGACAATCTGTTCTCTATACATTATGTCGAGGTAAATTTTTTCAGTCATTACACAGTATCAATAAAGAGCAAAGAATATGGGTCAGATGTGAAAAACTAATGTCAAAAGGTACTGGCCACACACTGCAGACTGATACTTTCCCCTACATTTTCCCCTTACCATTGAAACTCCCAACTAATTATTAATTAGTATTATTCTTATCATAATTCCTACTTTTTGCAAATTCATCACCATTATGAAGTAAAATGTGTAGTTTTCTCCTTAAACTTTTTCCGTATGTCAAGTCAATCTCCCCAGACTCTTAATTATTTTAATGTTGTAATCCCTTCCAATTTGCAACAGATTTGTGATTTGATTTAATTTGATTTGCAAAATATGCAGAGCTGCCAGTATTCCCAAGAATTAACATTTCAGGTGTCACTCAGCTTGCTACCACCATGCTTCTCAGTAATTTATGTGGAAACAATTATTAAGACTTTGCTTTACTGAGAGAGGCTATTGCAGAAAAAAAATTAAATGCTGTTGAAAGCATTGACACCATATTCAGAAAAATGTTGTTAGCAAAATCTCTGAGACTCACAAAAACTTAGATAGGCTGAGGCGGTGGAGGAGGGAGGTCTAGCAAGGTCCAGCTGGATACACCTAGTTAAAGTATGGTGAATTCAAAACATTCTTTATTGCTTTAAGTAGCTCTTTCTCTATGTCCAAGTCAAAAAAAGACCAGAGCCATGGGCTTTGAGAAACCTGATCTAGTGGAAGGTGTTCCTGCCTATGGCAATGGGGTTGGATTTAGATGGTCTTTAAGGACCCTCCCAACCCAAATCATTCTATGATTCTGAAGAACTACTTCATCCCTTCTGTCTAGTATGGCTCTGAAGAACAAACTCTCCAAATGTTCCAAACACAGTCATGATATGTTATATGAAAATCCCTCACAATTTTTTTTAGGAATCAGAAAACGAATGAAGGAGCACAAATGTGATGGTACCAGGCTGTAACGCACAATAATAGCCTCACAAACCTAGAATCTCCACCTCATTTGCCAAACCCTTTGGCTTCACAGTTATTTCCTAAAAGCAAGCAGTAGGAAAAAAAAACAGCATGGCTTGGCTTAAGTGAAAATGAAAAAGAAAGACAAAATAATCTGGAATGGATTTCACAAAATTATTATGAAAAAAGGTTACACTGCCTGCACATATTTAAAACACAAGTGCCCCGCTCCACATGTGGCAGTGGTCTCACACCACTCAGCACTGCTACAAGGATGGACAGGGCTGCCTATGTGGCCAGACAATGCTTGGAAGAAGTAGGCCACAATTTGCAACTTGCCTGGTATGCTTTTAATAATTAATCACTTAAAAATTCACATGTATTTCCTGCTGAAGTACAGTGCAATTGTAAAATTTCACTGCTATCAAGGTACAAAGTTGTAGATTAATCACTTCTCTCTCAAAAAAAAAAACAAAACTCCAGAAAACCCCACAAAACACAAACAGGAAAAAAAAAAAAAACAAAACCATGCAATACATAATTTAGTAAACATCAGATTACAGCATGTACAAACATTAATTCAAAGATTCTGGCTTATATACTAACACTCCTTATGTCCTTCTTACATTCAGTTATTTATCTTTTTACCCAGACCACAAATACAGGGACAGTCAGCCGAATATACCATCCTAGGGTACTTATGAAGAGCCCCAGTGCCTGCCCCTCCAGCACCAGTAAATGTGAAATGTGAGACAGCCCCTGGGGAGGACAGTCTCTAGGAGGGTAACATCAGCTGTTACGTCCCCCCATCATCTCTGGGACTCCTACCCACAGGAGAGGCAGAGCACACCACCAGCACTTCCATCAGTGCCACTGCCCCTTTTTATGCTGAATTGAAAACAAAACCAAAAACAAACCCAAAAACCAAGGTGGCCCACGCTTTTGCACAGAAACAGAGCCTTAAAAATCATCTGTGGCGCAAAAAATCCATGGCCTCTTCAGGCCAGGGTAGGCACTTTCCTCTGCCTTAAAACAATCTAGGGAGGATGCATCAAGTCTCACAGGATCTTCTTTCTCCTGCTCCATTTTTGTTGGGTTACATAGGTGAGTGGTCCCCAGGCAGAAAACTAAAGACAGCTGTTGAGACTAAACATGTTTAATTATCCACTGTGGCTAGTCTGAACTCTTCACTGTTAGAGCCAAGTGTGGAAAAGAGAGAACTGTCATCTCTAATTTCCTAATTTCTCCCTTTTCTGTTAAATCATAGTAATAAGTGCTGGAGGAAAAGACATGTACTGTGCTGGTCAGACCATTGCCACCAGCTGCAGATTACACAGCAGCCCAAAAGACTGGAAATGACACTGACTTCTCCCTTATTTCCAGAAGGAAAACTTTCTTTTTTCCAGCCAAGAAAACAGCCCATGTATTTTTATAATCCCATTCAGAGTAAAGATGTGAGTGTTTTTATTCCAGTAAAATACTGAAGCATTCAGATTTGATCACAGCTAACGGTAATGGTGCAGCATTACTGCTACACATACAAAACTACCCCAGCAGAGACTCATGCCATTTTCTGTCTTCCTTCCCCCAGCGCAACATCATTACATTTCAGGCTCTGGGAAGAAAGTGGAAGGGGAATGAGAAAATACCAATGTAGAATACCAACTCATGGTAGCCAGGACATATTTTTATGCCTTTAATTTGCAGTTTCTGCACACATTTGGCATATGGATGCAACTTAGGACCCATCTCTCCTTCTCAGAGCTATGATTGATTCCTGAACATAAAAATCTGTCACGAACAACAGATTTCTGTGTAAATATCATTGTGACTAAATATAAACCTGAGAATTTTGCTTCCAAGGTGAATACAAATAACAAAATCTGAAATTGATTTCTTCATTCCATCCTTTTTTTTGAAAATAAAAATGTAATTCAGACCTATTGTAAAACTTGCAATAAAAATACCTGGACAAATCAAACCGGAGCTCTTTAGGAGGCAGTTATACGCTGTCTAAATCAGTCTTTTGTGTGCACAACTCTGATAGAGACGGATAGCACAGATTTCTTTTCAGATGTCTTCCACAGGAGAACAACTCTTCAATGTCACAGATTTTACGTCTCTTTTCTATTTTGATCAGTGACTGCTAAATTATATATGTGTTCATAGGATGGAACAATAAGGCATGTTATGTTAGTCTGCCAGCAAGTTGTGTGGATGTCACTCATATCATAACCTGCCTAATGAGGTTCAGGTATAATTTCTCAATGTCTCCTTCCTGTGCTTCAGCTATCCTGTGCAAACAATGACATATTAATGCCAAGCTACAGATCATTTTCTTCCTGCTTAGTAGCATTGCCAAGGATGTGCTACCAGAACTTCTGGTCCAGTTTAAAGTGTCAGCTATTTTATGCACAGCTACAGTTCCATAACTGGATTCGATTACACAGCATTACAAGGAACTGTGACCTGAAATATATTTTAAAAATTTAATATTTAGTAACACACAGGGTCACTTGTTTGCCCTATTCTTGTTATTCCTGAACTGAATTAAAAAAATGCCTCCTCTTTAGTTTTATTGATATTTCAGATGGCAAGTTAAACCCAGAATTGCCAATGAGGCAAACAGAAACTTGCCCAGAACTTTAAATTCTGCAGAAGGCAAAAGAGGGTCGAATGACTACATTTATTGCAAACATTGGCAAAGCGCAAAGTGCATTGGACTCTGTACACAAGTACTAAGAGATATGGACAGAACTGCATACTGTATAACCACACTCATGTACTCCTGGAGCCCTTGATAGTATTTGTAGTATACTTGCAGCTCCAAGGTACCCCTAAAATACTCAGGATTGACTTTGCACACAAGAGATGTCTGTGTGAGGCTTCTGCAGCACAGCTCTCATGAGTAGTTGGCAAGAGGCATCTCTATAACACCTTTCTGCAGTAGCTGAGAAGTGATGCTGTCAAAGCTGATGAATCCAGCTATCTTGAAAGAAATAAAAAGGAGCAATGCGTAACTTTTTGCACGAATTACGTAAAACAGAGACCGCCCAATGGTATGAATGTAAACATATTTTGTATATTTGTGTTTGAATTGGTTTTAAAATATCATTTCTTTCACAGACATATTTCATAATTTTCATTTTTGCCTCTTGGAACATGGAAACCAAGTAAAGCACAGTACTATTTTGGCTGGTTTATTTTTCCCGTCAGTCTCCTCCCTTCACCTTTTTGATCAGCACCCAAAACCAAGCGGACCTATGAAACACTCCAGACTGCCTTACAATTTCAGGCAAACAATATGACATATACATAATCTGTAAAATGAATCAGCCTTTCTGCACTGTATTTTTGTAACTATTTTGGTGTCTATTCTGTTAAACATTTCATTTAGATGCTCTGTGACTTGAACAGAGATTAACTTTAGAAGAATCATATCAGTGCTCTTAAAGTCTATCATCCTGTTATTTCCATCCACAAATACACAGCTCTTACCTGTACATGAATAATCATCAATGCGTATATATCCTGTTTTGCAGACACACATAAAGGATCCTGGTGTATTTACACACATGGTATTCTCACGACAGTAGTGCCGTCCTTCAGCACACTCATCAATATCTGTGAACAAGGCAAAGAGGAACATGAGTCAAATTCAGCAGTGTTCTTTGTAATCTCTCTACACTGCTACTCACTTCCATCAGTAGTGGGCTAAAGAATTACTCAAAATACCAATGCATTTTGGAAAGTTTTTTTGCTTTCTTCTTTTAAAAAAACTGCTTGAAGTGTTCAAACAACAGAAGCACCATGAGCTTTCTGTAAACAGTTGTTAGTGGAGTTACAAAGAAGATTACATTGGCTTACATCTTTCCTTTTGAAGTGCCTCTGATGTCGTCCCTATGATTTAAATAAGAACAACAACAAAAAAACCGAAACAACACCAAACCAGTATGCCAAAAAGCAGACCCACTACCTCAGCACTGCAATGCTATCCATCACTGCACCCTGTACAGTCACTGCAGTCACCAGTACACAAACACGCAACTATATGCACACTATATGCCTTTGATCTAACAGGAACTGTTGTTTGGGAAGAAACTGTGAGGAATATGGCAAGATCTGAAATGACACTGGAACTTAGAGTAAGTTTCTCTTAGAACTATAAAGTAGCTAATCATTATTTTTAATATATATAAACACATATATCTATATCTGTATCTGTTTATGTCTACATACATATGTGTATATAGATACATATACACACCATATCTGAAATGAACCTGAAAGGATCTCATATATAAACACCTGCTCTGACAGAAAAATTTGAAACTTGGTAAAATACTTCCTGGGGCAGAATACCTGTTACGGTATAAAGTCCTAGAGCAAACTCCAGACATAAATCACTGCAGGCATGGACTTCAACACCTAATTGGGTTTGGTACTCTCTTGGGCTGCAAAATTAGACATATTTCTTGTAACAGGTAAGAAATGGTAAAACAGAGAAAGCACTACCGATAACAAAAAAACTTCATCACAGTATTATTATACTGCAAAGAAGAAAACCTATATTAATTTGGAAGTGCTCAGTAACACACTGCTGATACAGACATAATTACTGAGACACTCTGTACACCTAGTTATATTGTCATGCAATGTGCCACCGGACCTTGCTACAAAATACGCTAAAAATCAAAAGGGTGGATTGTTGGTTTGGAGTTTTTTTCCTGCTCATCAGATTTGATTTCCTCCCTGTTTTCAATGATGTTTCAGAGTTGAAAATAAAATCCCTGGATTGAAAAGTCTTTTGTTGCAGAGTCTAATGATAGTTCAAAACAATAGACTGTACATATAAACTCATATCAGGGTTGACTTCTTGATGCTGTGATGCTACATGTCAACAGTGTTAAATTCTGTACTTTACTTCTGCTTAGGTTGTATGCTTACCAATTCTCTGTCCCAATTCTTCTTATCTTCCCAGTGTCTTTAAATCAATAGCTATTTACCAATTGCACTCATTGCCTGCTCTTTTTTCGCCCTTTATTCCTAGAAGATAATTTGCCTTCCAGTACAAAGCAATGTGACACACTGAATACTAGTGATTCTGTACTAAGTTCCTAATTTCATTCAGTTTTGAAAAAAAACTTCTATTTTCCCCAGTTTCTCTGCCCACTGGATTCTGCTGGAGAAGCTGGGGGCAATTGGCTACAAAACACGGAGGTGTTCCCTGCGAATGCTAAGGGTGGTTAGCCACACTCTTATTACTTTGCATAAATTCAGTTCCTAAGAATTTCATGGCTGATATACTTCAACTGGTTTCCTCTCCTTCCTTTCCCTGAAAGATCTGTAGGCATGGAAGAATCACAGCTCTATCAAGGTGCTGGTTTGGAAAAGGTAGTTTTGCAATTTTTATGTACATGCATACACAAATGTGTATTTACAGCGAACACAGTGAGCATACTAAGGCTCAAAACACATTTTGTGATCATTATCTAAGAACACAAAAAAAAAAGTGAAGGTATCATAAGAATATCACAGAAGCAGCTGGTTTTGCATGGAAAGTGAAATAAGGCACACAAAAGTCCAGTTCACAAAAACAGCCAACAGTTACAACATACGCCTCAGCCTCTACAACAAATGATGCAACTTGTGTCTTTCATAATTCCAGTTCACAACTTCATATTAAATTAATGGTGTTGATTTGTATTTAAGTAACAACATCAGTCTTCAAGTAATTAGAGGCCTTATGTTCTCCGTGTCAACATACTGCTGAGAAGCCAGCTTTGGCACTCTCAGAAAATTCTACTTAAGGATCCAAAGCCTCAAAAGCATTAAATTGAATTTTCTGAAAACTATATTAATGATTGCTTTGGCAGGTAAACAGCCACAGGAGACCTAAAATGCCAATAGTTTTTTTAAAAAATTAAAGTCAGAGCTCATTTGCTTCAAATCTTCTAATTTAGAAGTACTTTAAATAAAAGCTTTCATTTTGCCAACATACCACATATTGCGGTTTTTCAAAATAATTACCTTTCTTCTTTTTAAAACCTTGCTTGTTCAATTGATACCAGAAATAGAAAAAAAAAAAAAATACAACCCAGAATTGATCAGGTTAACTTTCAAGTGTTTCATTTGAACAAATCTGATTTTTTTTTTTTCAAATGGATTTGTAAATATGTTGCTCCCATTTTTTAAATGCTCAGTGGAAATCAAAAGTCTTTCCCACTCAGCTATTTTATTGCTACTATCACATGGCTATGTTACATTGGCACCTAAAGACCCTCTACACAATGGATACATAGCAGATAAGAAGCTGCTCTAACAAACAGTTTGCAACTTTAATACTAAATAATGATAATTAATACAAAAAAGGATGAAGTAAGTAAATGACAACTCGTCACACAGAGATTGATCACACTAAAAGCATACTATTCCATTCTCCTTTTAGCACTCCATATGCAAGCTTCATATACACTAGGTATTAGAGATCAAGGAAGACTGAACTGGAGCATGGAAGGAGCCCAACATCTGTTCTCTTTCAAATCTACCAAAATAAAAGCCCTTTCATCCTGTTTACTTGTTGAAAACCCTAGTGTAGCCTTTTATTCATCTGTCATGGTTTAACTCCAGCCAGCAGCCAAGCCCCACGCAGCCACTCACTCACTCCCCCACCAGCAGGATCAGGGAAAGCTCAGGAAGGGTAAAAGCCAGAAAACTCATGGGTTGCGATAAAGACAGTTTAATAGGGAAAGCAAAAGCTGCTTATACAAGCAGAAATTCATTCACAAATAAGAAATTCATTCACCACTTCCCATGGGCAGGCAGGTGATCAGCCATCTCCAGGAGAGCAGGGCCCCATCACATATAACAGTGACAGGGAAAACTAACATCATCACTCCAAACATCCCCCAATTCTTCCTCTCCCCTCCCCCCCGACTTTATATACTGAGCATGATATCATACGGTATGGGATATCCCTTCGGTCAGTTGGGGTCACCTGTCCTGGCTGTGTCTCCTCCCAACTTCCCATGCACCCCCAGTCTCCTTGCCAGTGTCGCAGTATGAAAAGCACAAAAGGCCTTGGCTCTGTGTAAGCACTGCTCAGCAACAACAAAAACATTTCTATATTATCAACCTTGTGCTCAGAACAAATCCAAAACACAGACCCATACCAGGCACTGTGAAGAAAATTAACTCTACCCCAGCCAAAACCAGCAAGTCACCTTTAGATATAAATGCACAACAGAAATCCTGATGCATTTCAATATCTAAGAAAGCCTACAGCATTTATCTTAATTTTCCCCTGCCAAAAAGCCTAGTTAGCATATTAATGCTCATTCATTTCTTACTGTTCAGCCAGTAAGATACTGAAGTCAGTTCAACAGGATAAATGCACCACTCCAATGGCTTTACACATATAACAATAAAGGCTTGTGTGTTTCAAGTCTGTGATGTGATACTGAGCCACCAGCTGTGATGTACTGACAACAATGTAGTCATGGAGATCATCAACCTGCTCTGTTCCCAGTGGAACAGATAAAAGGGGCACCTCTGGGAAAACTGGTTAGTGCGAAAGTGTTTGGAATCTGCACTTCAATGATTTATTTATACTTGCAAAAACACCAAAGATGGAAAAAACCCCTGCCTTTCTTTATCCCCCCAAGCACTTGAACAAAATTCATGCAAGATATATAACTGAAGAAATGTTTCCCTGTATTCCTTCCTCCTGCACCCTAATGAGTTTGCTTCCCCAGAGTAAAATTCCCAGTTATGTTTTACAATCCCATTAACAAGAAGAGAACTTGACTTGCAATCTATAAATCATTGTTGACCAAAGCCTCACACTAACAAACAAAGCCTCTCCTTAGGTCTCCCTATAAGTTACTGCCTTTATCCATCACAAAAGCCTGCCAGAACAAATGAGTCTGGTACTAAGTCAGTAAATACAGGCTGTTAAGAGAGGAGGCTATTTCTAGAATTGAGGATCCTTTATGTATAGTATCCTGCCTCCAGCCATTTCCCTTAAAACTAGATAATCTCTAACACAAGTGATCTCCCTGGTTGCACTTACAGAGCCATATGATGGCCAGGGAGATGCTCTTGCAGGATTTTTGCAACAAATAGGTAAACACCTAGGAAGAGAGGGAACAGGAGCATGAAAAGCTTTATTTATAAAAAATTATTTCATAAGTGCATCAAAAATTACCCTGAGCACAAGAGCACAGTAGATTAGACCTACAATTTCAAAGCAAAACAAATAAAATCCCCATGGTATTATAGTAATGAAAGATTCTTTCTGCACAGCCTATAAATACCAAGCCCCGCATTTACCTGCTCTGTAGCTGTTACTCAACAATTAAGTGAGTAAAAAAGAAGAAAACGAACAGTGACCAATCACAGCAATCCACACCATTGAAAATGTGGACTTAAAACCTTTAAAACAAACACAACCCATCCTGTATCCTGGACAGGATCACAAAGCACAAAAGTTCTGTCCTTTTACTTTGTCATTCCTCCACTTAGAAGTCCTTCTTTTCTCACCTTTTCCCTTTGACTTCAAGCTTCTCTGCTGTTTTCCTCCTTCAGATAATTTTTACCTGAGTGGGTTTAGTCCTGTCTGCAGATTTCTCTCACCTATCTCTCCTCCTGTGTTCAACCCATCCCTTCACCTGCTCTTACTCTTTAAAAGAAAAAGAATAGACCATAACTTTGAAGCAAGCTCCCACCAGCTTACACATCTGTGAAAGTATTTGGCTTTTTCCTTCCACCATCAAACACACTAACTCATCCTCAAACTCTTCCTTCCCAACTGTTCCAGTGTTTAGTACACTAAAAGTTCCCAGCTTATTGCTCTAAAAAAAAATACTCCAAGTAGGGTCTCCCACTTCCCTGACCATATTTCCAAGGTCCTGTTCTCTTCAGGGTCCCTTCAGTGTCACCTACAGCCTGGTTTCAGTATCTTGTGTGCTTCGGTTTCCATAACACTATCCTCCTATATGTCTCTTCTTGTGCATACCTTTTCTCACTTGCTAAGAGGACAAAATATCTTAGGGCTCTGGCACAGTCCTTACTCCTCCTCCTCTCACTACTATTTCTAGGCTCTCCATCACCTGGCAAGCCTATTGTTTAACTACTACTGTTACTCCAGTCAGTCACAAAACCATCACTTCACTTTTGTTTTGCTTTGTCAAATCCACTGCAGCAGTTTTTTCAACTGACATATTTCACACAGGATGTAAAACATCAACTTCAATCAAAATTGTGTATTTTTTCACAATCTCCCACATTATTTATTTCAGCTGACAGCACCACTATAGTCATTATCACTCCTACCCTCTATAGATAATTTTTGACTTTTTCTTCTCTTGGCAACACCTTGTGCCTTTGGTGTTGCCAACAGCCAGTAAAAAGCCTTGTTCCAACAACAAAATTTCTGTAAAAAAGAGGTAACATACATATGATCTACCTCTGAAACTGGGGTTCTCGGTTTTGGAGGTTTTTATTACTTTTATTTATGCCAAACTTTCTACAGCTGTGTGTCCTCCCTCAAAGAGAAAAGCACTAAAACCTAAGAAATCACAATATAACTAGCCTTGTGAAGCAACTTTAAGACCATACCCGACATACTGAGTTAAAGCATACAAAAATAACCTCAAGTATACACAAAGACCAAGCAGAAAAAAATAAAATAACCTTCCGCTATCCGTACGATGCTGCTCCCAACAAAGAACTTGGGCCGCTAAAAACTCACTGTAACAACGCACAGGGGAGGTAAGAAGAATTAGGCAGCTACTTGTGTATATTGATTTTTATTGAATTATTTAAAGACCTTTAGAGTATCTGGGTGAGTTGTCTTATTAGTGTTAGCATTGTTGTAATTAAACTAATAAGAGGTTGGTACATCTTGACTAGACTGCTAAAGCTTCAATTAGACTAAAAATAAATTCTAATTATTAGATCTTCACACAAGACATGTTCTTTCCTTTTCCATAACTAAACTGCACAGATAACACATATACACACTGTACATATCTTGGTGATTTTCCCTTCACACTATTTTCAATCTGTGATCTTTGCTTAAGTTCATGATTTCTCTGTCCATCTCCTGTAGCCAGAGAGTGGGCCATAAAGACAGAAAATATTCTTGAAATAAAAGCAAAGTCAGTCAAGGTCTACATTCCTTGACAGACGCTCTATGTAGCTTTGAAAGGACACAATACAACATTACAGTGTTTCAGATATATCATTTTTATCAGTACAAAGAGTTGTTTTTATTTCAACTTGCCCCAGTTTTTGGAAAGGAAGACAGACTTGAGATAAAATTGTCCTTGTTAAAACATGCAGTAGGAGATACTGTTCAACGGCTACTTGTGAATGTGAGACTCTTGGAAGAAAATGAAGTCTTCATCTCAGTCTCAAAAAAAAAATCACTGGACTCTACATGCATTATATAGTTTTAAAAATATATATCACAGGAAATTTTTGAAAACAAATATTGTCTACCATCATGTAACATTTTACTTGGCAAACTGCATCTTCTTACTATTTTTTTTAATTAATTCATATGGTAGAGTATACATGACAAAAAAAATAATTATATGCAGTTATCTGTCAGACATGAAAGCATCCCAGGGGACCTTTCCTTAGGCACCAAACAACTAGTTTAATGCCGTTGCATACTGAAAATAAAAGGGATGTTGTATATGATTTTATTAATTAGTGAATTCCAAAAATCAGAACAACTTACTGAGACTCCAGTTCATGATCTAACCACCTTCACCACTTCACTTTATGAGAAACAGGTCTTTAAATCTGAATTGCAAAATAATCTTTTTCTTTTTCTGTTTTAGTATGACAACTTCCCATAATTTTGAACTGTGAATGTCAAGAATTTCAAAATACCACTGTTAGTGTTTTTGTTTTTCCTATTTTGAAAGGGTAATAAGGAGCATTTATAATTTTTTATAGAAACTACAAATATGTATGAGGTTGTTCTCAGGAAGAGACAAGGCAGATTGTACTGCACTGATGTATTTAAAACTCCTTGGAAGACAGAACCTGTAAGCAGTGTAAGGCCCCTGTGGGTGGATTAGACTGCATTTAGGGTTTGGGTATGATCTAAACCATAAAGCACATTTTTGCAAGCTATCCAGTAGATTACTGCCTCTTTTACAGAAAGAAGTGGTGAGCAATGCCAAACTAGTTAGAGTACCATAACAGATACAAACACTGCTATTGCTCTGCATTCTTCATAAAAGAATATTTGTTTTAAATTCAGTTTCCCTTAATGTAAGGCATTTCTGGGTCTTTCTCACAGCCCTTGGTGATCCAGCCTCTATGCATTGCTAAGACTGTGTCACACTTTTAGACTGAGGTTTTAAAAGTTGCAAAAGAAACCCAACCAGATGGCAGTGGGAACTTTTCAGCACAGTGAAAGCACCTAATTATTTCAGTAGTCACCTCCCAGCTACTGGTGAAAACTGGAGCAATGAGCAAAAGGAAAAGAAGAACAAAACTAAGGCTTTAGTTTCTTTTCTCTTTTCCTTGGAGGTTGCAGATTTAATTAATTAATATGGAAACTTTAACCTTAATTTCTCATTTAGAACCAAAATGAATCATATGGTTTTATTGCTGGTGGAAAAGGGATGCCCTCAGTACAATAATGCCTATCCTTAACCAGGAACAAGTAGCACAAAGGAGTTTAAAAGAGTTTACAAGAAGGTCCCTTTATGTGACTAGTTTCAGCTTTGTTTTTAATTGTAGTAACATCACTGTCAGTCCTGGCTATGGGTGGATGATAGAATCAGTCTGAGTGTAATTCCTTTAAAAGTAAATAAAACCTAATAACACTGAATCACTTCCTGCAATTTGTACATGTACAAGTGGTGGAACTATCTGTACCCCAGTATGCACCATGCTTTATGAACTCGTATGAGGGGACACTACTTGTACATTTTAAGTCAGGAATATGCTTTATTATTTTCTTGAATTAGAGCCATGGTAGACAAGAAGGATTTGCTCCACTCTGACACACTGATACATTAAAACTTGATAATTCTTGTCTTGGTAATTCTTCATATTTAGACTTCTCAACAACATAATGATGGAAATAAGATGACACTCACTGCCTTTGATTAGAAAAAATATTAATAATTTATAATACATAATACTGTTTAATATTAATGTTCCATTTTAATAGTAATAATATTTAATTAGTTTTTAATAGAATTTTGGAAATAAAATTCTGCCCACCTAGAGCAGAAGTTTTTCTTTCTGCTTGATTAGTTTTCCAACCCAACCCCTGGGTTGGGTAATGATTCAAACACTGCCAGTTGATGAAGACAGAAGTCTTTATTTCTTAGCTATATGTGATACTATTGTCACATTTCACTTACAAAAGAGAATTTATGTATGAAGGGAGAAGCTTGGGTAACCTTCCCAGATTCACAAAACTGACAGTACTGTAGAGCTCCTACATAGGACTCTCACCCAAAAAATACAGTGCATACCATGAAGACAGAAAAGCTAGCAAATAGCCCAGTATTGGGCTATTATTAAAGAGCCAGAGGACTTAATAGAATATACTTTATTACCCTGGGGTTTATCTCCGTTACTTACACTCTTACCAATATTACACCTACTTTAACAAAAAATATGTTGTTGATAACTGTACTTGGCCAACACAACGCAACACATATCCTACTGCAATTTGATTATTACTATTTATCTAAGATTTTCTCCTCATCACTGTAATATGTAGAAGTGATATTAATTTTGAAAATGTAATTTATTTTTGTATCCAGTAGTATAAACCAATAAGACTAACAGTAAGATTAGGTAATTAGGTAATTGAAGAAGTCTCATGCTTATATTGTTGGGGAAGAGGGCTGAATAATGCATTAGAAATTTTATGCAATCACAGGGATAAATTAGTAAGTCTTTCCAAACAGAATGAGAACACACAACCCTGACATGATGGAAACCTGATGAGGTCCAACTAAGTGGCATTTCTGACATGCTTCAAACATCTCTGGAAAGAGACAATTTATCCTCTTAGACTGCTTACTTCCCTCCACTGACAAAGATTCAAATCAAGTCAGCTTATTCAAAAGCAGATTTCTTAACTGAAAACCTTCTCCCCTCAAGGAACAATCATCAGTGAAGCTGATGCAATTCTCAAAGTAGACAAAGTCACTCAGTCTTTGGTCTAATTTCATCTGCTACACTTGAAACTGGGACAAACATGACAACAGCAAAGAAAGTACAAGAGTTACTTAGGAAAAAGAATAAATTAGAATATAAATGGAAAATGGTTTCAAAAACTTGTTTAATATTACTACATGATCCCAAACTGTTAAGTTAGCTATGTTGTATATTGCGCAACTAGTACAACTATATTTCCAAATATCAAAAAAATAAACATTACGATCCACACACCCATAAGGTAAATTTGTGATGGCTAAAGGCTTGACACTGGTCAGCAATTTAGCATCCTCCAGCTGCTTCCTCACTCCACTGTCCAGTGGGATGGAGGAAATAACAAAAAAGTGAAAGTGAGAAAAAACTCATGGGTTGAGATAAAGACCATTTAATAAGTGAAGGGGAAAAAGTGATTCTAAGGCCATCACTCTCCAGCTCCCACCATAAGACTGGTGCCCAGCCAGTCTCTGAACAACAGCCACCCCAAAAAGAGTACCCCCATTTTTACTGCTGAGAATGATGTCACAAACTTAAAACATAGCACCATACAGACTGCTATGAAGAATAATAACTCCATTGTGGCCAAAATCAGTATATGATGTAAAATGGCCTCTGGATCAGGCAAAATCCTCTTGATAAAGAAATAAATAACTCGGTTTTCTCAGGTCATATTCTGTCCTGGTCTTCACAAAAAGAATACTGTATTCTCCTGTCTTCTTTCTTAAGCCTGCTCTCCTCACTATTTAACCAGCAATCCTTAGCAATGCTTCTGAAGTGATATCAGATTTTGCACAGAAATAGATGAAATATACTCCTCTAGATGCATCAGAATATCTTGGTAGCCAAGAGTCACGAATTTTATCCCTAAGAACCTTTTCAGCATAACTCCACAATCACAAATGTAGCAGGCCTTAAACACTATTTGAAATATATCCTGGAGGATGATCATCAGTTTAAGAGTACTGCAGGTGTTGCTTTGGGAAAAACTAATTACACTTAATCAGAACATCTGTTTTTGTAAAATGTTCATGTAAAGTGTTCTGTACACCTAACATGCTATATATATATATATATATATATAGGATGCTATATCCATAGCATATATATATGCTATGCGTATACATATATATATAGTACTATATATATGCTATGCATATATATATATAGAATGCTATATTCAGAAGCACCAACATCTGGGCAGCACAGCATAATTCATAACAAACCTGCCCACAAAGTACCTGAAACTTCATAATAACCAGAGGCAAAAAACACATTTCAAAGTATTTGGAATAAGGCTTATAGCAAGTAAATGAAGAAATCCCAGTTATTTAAGTATTGCTTTACACAGTCCTCCAAGGGAAAGCTAATTGTGACATAAATATTAACAAATGCTATATTTATAAAACAGAAAGTTATCTACCATAACAGTATCTAGGGACATCACACAGCTTTGGAAAAGCACAAGTTCTTTCTAGGACAGAAGCCAAAGCCTTCCACAATTCAGATGAAATTTATGCAGCTTTTCCAGACCCACACTGAACCCAGCTTTGAATACTTTTATTTTTGTTCTTCTTCCTTAAGGACAAGTTTCACCAATGGGAGCATCATTACTTCTGTTTATTCTTTGAATTTTGACAGTGCTGAGGCACAAATCAGGATTGTATTTAGTGAAATTTGGCTCTAAATCAGAAACAATTACATTCAATTTTGCAACATATTTGAAGTGCAAACATAGAAACAGCTCTTGTACCTATGGACTCCAACCATTACAAGAAGCCTTCTCTGAAAGGCTTTGTGTTTACTAGACATTTCTACACATGGTGTTGCTTGCAATTAAAGCCATAATAATGTTAGAGTGAAGAAAGGCCATCTGCTGAGAAAGGGAGGTTGGGACCATTTCAGCCTTTCAAGCTGAGGGACAGGACTCTAAAAAAACTTGGTGTTACACTATTGCTATTGTGCCCTTTGCTGTTACTTAGTTCAGTAATAAGGTAAGAGTCTCTCTCCAGAAATAAAAAACCTCAATGCTCAAAAAGGGATATTTGGACTAGAAAAAGGGTTACAATACCAAAAGCCCAACTCTGAAGAAGCATGGGTCTTTCAATTCCCTGTCCCTTCTCTTCCACAAAAACAATCTTAAAGCTACAAGTTGGAACCTTATTTCCAGTCCTACCAGCACATGACCCTCACAGTCAGGGTCAGACAGCCAAGGCCAGGTCTGGACCCATGTACCAACTGTGCATAGTTAAGTGTGGTGCCTACGCTGCAGCTACAGCACGTAACCAGCAGCAAAGCCAGGCTGTTTTTCCTGCTGAGGTAGCTTCATCCTTTGCTGGGAGAACCTCTTATGGAAGGAACACAACCTCCTGAGCTTTGTTCACATGGGCACATCTTCTTAATGGGACTTACTCCCATTAGCTTCAATGAGACCAAGTGTTCCTGGATCAGGAACATTTTTAAGTGAGAACTTAATGCATTCAAACATAGTAATATGGAAAATTATTATTTCTATGTAAATAATGTGTCCCAACCTTTTATTCTTATACATATCTTCTGAAAGCAGTTAAGCAGACTGATAATTACCACCCAGAACAATATCATTTACCCATACAGAAGCAATGGCTCCAAGAAATCTTCTCAAAAAATCATCGTATTGAAATCGTGTATTGCACAAACTGGTGAATATACTTAAAATACAAATGCATCAGCCTCACATATGATAATCTACTGTGTCCTCATCAAACGTTTCAATGCTGATCAAAAAGCTTGGTTTCTCTTTTTTTTGCTTATGGGATGCCTGGCAAGTTCCACACATAGCAACAGACCAGAGATCACTAAGAAAGCATATTTTGTTTTTCTACTTTCATTCAGTGGAGTGACAATAGAGCTGATAAAAAATCTTCTCAAAGCACCTGATTTCACCATAACTCCATTGCTGCAGTGACCCCCTCAAAAAGGAAATGGCTTGCAAGTTCCCAGAAATGCAAATCCACAGCCTAAGCCACAGCACAGTCTCCAGGGGCTATGGGATAAAAAGTGGTTAATGCTTGAAGTTATACTGTATTACTCGCAAGGTACTGATGTCAGATGCCTGCTGGAACATGATGAGAGCCAAGGGATTTGTTTCTGTATGATATTTAGTTCTACTTCTCAAAATGGCTTCAATCAGAAAGCTTACCATAAACAGTAGGCAGAGACATATAAGAAGCAAAATTAATGATACACTCCTTTCCTGAAAACAGCCACAAATTCTCAAATCTAAATCTACCTGACATTAATGCAGCTACTAACTCAAGCAAGCTGCAGGCATTAACTTTGGCAGAGTTCAGCCAAAGGAACAACCTTAAAAGGCCTAGATTCTTCCCATTTATTGTGCATCACCAGAGAACAAGGCAAGTATTAGGTGGAACTGCAGAGTACCTTAAGCTCTACTCACGGATGCTTGACTTTCAACTTTATCTGATCCAAACTACTTATTAGTCACAGCTCATTCTGCTGCCAGCACTTAAGCTTCATGGTAAGAATGCTCTGACAGCACACTGGCATTATGTGTTTGCAGAATCAGGGTTTTCATGAGGAACAGCAACAGCTAGCACAAACACTAAGAAACTGTGAAGAGGACTTTGGCTTTTGCTGCTGGAGTGGGGATGGGGTAATTTCCCCCCCATTATGCTAGATTGTAAAGATGATTCTCCTCTGATTAAGTAGCCTGTTGCTCTCTGATACCATAAAAGCAATTCAAATAATAAATCTTTACTTAGTGTGATTAACAGTACTAGTCTAGTATTTCTTAGTTTCTGGGGACAGCGAAGTGGAACAAGCAGCAGTGAAAAGAGAAACTAAATGTTACACTCTTATGTTTTTCAAATGATTGACTTTTAGATTGCCTGAGTATCTGAATACCATGGGAAAAAAAAGGAAAAATTTTCTATCACAGAACCATAGAATATGCTGAGTTGGAAGGGACCCACAAGGATCAAAGCGACCAATTCTTAGCCCCACACAGGAAAACCTCAAGAGTCATACTATGTACCTGAGAGTATCACCCAAACGCTTCTTGAACTCTGTCAGGCTTGGTGCTGTGACCACTTCCCTGGGCAGCCTGTTCCAGTGCCCAACCACCCTCTGGCTGAAGAACCTTTTTCTAATATCCAACCTAAACCTCTCCTGATACAACTTCAGGCCAGTCCCTCAGGTCCTGTCACTGGTCACCATAGAGAAGATGGAAGCACGTTTCTAATTCAAGACCTCAGTCATATTAACTGGTCACCTCCATATTGATCAGACTTTTCATTTTTTTTAAGAACTTAATTGAAGAGATTAATTGATCAACATGCTGCATACCTAATTCATTGTGCTGAATAGGTCTATTCCTTTGACAACTTATGAACCAGTACATTCATCCCAAAGTAATTTATACAACAGAGATAAGCATTTGTACAAAGTATTACCTTCACAGTAGGCATTGTCTTCTCGAAGTGCTCGGAAGCCATCTCGACAGCTACAAACAGCTCTGTCATCTAGGTTTCGGCAGACAGAATGCTCCATACAGTTATGTCCTTCAGTGCAAAAGTCATGGCCTGTACAGAAACAAGCATGATTGAGGATTAAAAAGAACCCAGGGATTATAAAACATTCCTGTCAAAGACAGTCCTATCTTTTTCTGCGAGGTCAAAGAATACCTTTCTATTGTCTGTGAGATATAGAAAAATAAATTGTACCAAGCATGAAATGGATGAAAGGAGTAGTAAAGGCCACAAGAACAGACTGTTTGTAGGTCTTCAATTTAATTTCAGGTTATGGCATTGATCTGAAGCAGCTGGATACCTGGCTTGCTTAAATCCCCTTACTGTCTCCTTGTCATTCTTAAGTACTTTTACACAATACATCTTAATTATATATTTCTTGTCATGTGTTTTTGTTTTTTTGAACATTTTTAAAAGAGCTCAATAGCTTAGACACTCAGCATCTCATTTACTAGTGGGATTACTTTTTTCCTAGCACTTTTTGTTCCCAGGTGTATTTATAAAATCCTTCCACATTTAACCAGAAGTCTTTGATTAACATTGACTTATTTTGCTTTACTCTTCCCCTTATCTCTTCCTTTCAAGCTCCACTGACTGAATACGCTTCCCTTATTGCATCATCCTTTCCATTCCAGAGAACTTTACTTTTAAAATCTCATCTTTTAGCCATCCCTATTTCCTATTTTCCTGTTTTTTCTTTTCCCTTTTATTGTGACCATTTTCCATTGCACCTTAATTAAAATTTTTTAAGATTATGAAGTTCTTTTCCAGGCTGGAAACTTAGTGGTTTTTTTAAAATGTATTGTTTGCTCTCATGAAATTTAATGATGCTATGTTGCTGAACACCATTAAATCATCCTTTATTATGCTGAAATCTAGCTGGTTGTAGTAACTGACCTGAAGCTTCTAGTTTCCACATCTGTGTATAAAGGTGTGGAGCTTGTCTCCTTCATTGTTTTACCATTAATTTCATTTGTTTCAAGTTTTCTTCTTTCACTGAAGTATTGGAATTGATCAAGCAACAGTACTGTTCTCCAATAACTATTTTCTTCTCTCAAAACCACAGCAGAACTGGGGAATATGGGTCAGGCTCAGGGAACCAGGAGTGGTATGACAGCAACGAATACAGAATGCAAGCTGGAATCAGGCTGCAACACAAGCCTCTTGCAAAATAGCAAACAGCTATTTGTTAGCAGTAAAGATTATTATTTTTATCACTCCACCTGGTTTCTTCTTCGTACTTTGCTGTGAAGGAACATCCTCTCCTAACCTCACAGAAGCTTAGTTAAACAAGCACTCGAAGAAGTGCAGAATGCTTGGGAGTCAGGTCAAAGTGGACTTTTGCACTTGGACAGCTCAGGAAGAGTGTGAAGCAACAGGAACAAAGCAAAACAAGACAAGGAAACCGAAGGGCCTGTAAAAGCAGAATGTTTTGCTATTGAGACCCAGTGACATGGTCATGTTGGAAAGATTACAGACCTACTGTGATGAGAGGCTAATGTTTTTCTTTCTCTCTTTCCTGCTGTGGATTGTCTCTCTGCAATATATAGATATGCTTAGGTAATGTTACTACCGCAGCTACCACAGTGCTGGTATCTAACATAGGACATTAAGGAGTAAAATGCTCTACCTTTTTACTGTGTTAGAGGGTCTACAATACTCCTTGATGACAGCAGAAGTGTGTATGTCAAGAGCAATTTCTGGCCATAGCAACATCTACTCTTTGCCTTTTTATTGTCCTTCCCATTGAATCCTGAGTTCATGGCAAAGCAATGCTCTTATTTCTGCATTTCCTGGCCTGTATTGGATTGTATCAGATTTTGGCATTAACTAACTAAGAAGATACATGTCATCCACAGAGGGTGAGGGCATTTTACTGATTTTTTGGTATTCTAAAGATTCTCGACACTTTTGCAGCAGCTGTATTAATAAACAAAATACATGCTGCTAAATAACAGCCTACAGCAACTTCTTGTTTAAAGAATGAGCTCCTCAGCACATGAGAAGCCAAGCTAGCACAGTTCAGGGAAGATTGAAAATCTTCAGAAAGCACTCAACCAAAAGATATTAAAATTTTCTAGCTACACCAGGCACAAGAAACAGAATTTTCTCTAAGCCACTGAAGATTTTATAGAAAATTATCATTAAAAAATCCTTTTTGACTGTGACAGACTGCAAGACCTATCTCCTCTTAAGTTCTTTTCTCCTTTCTTATCTCTCTGCTTGATGTCATTAATCATAACCTTCGTGTTTGTGCTGAGTAGCACAGAAAGAACTATAGCTGCACTCTTACTTTCACTGAAGTATACCTAAAATCAGTCCAAGAGTCTAACATCTTCTTTCATGCTAGGTATCAATTTATCTTATTTAGCTATAGAAGAAAGAGATGTAGCCACTTCAGGATGCAATTGCTCATAGCTTTGAAGATACCAGTATTATTCTAGATCAAAAGAGCGGGCCAAGGACACATAGCACTTCCTACACCTCTGTCCTTTGGTAAGGATCAGACTGGGTGTAATACCAAAAGGTATGCAGCATACAGAATTATTCCCCAAATTTCCTGCTTATGGATGCAGACCACAAATACAAACAAGTAAACAAGTTACTCAAGTATTTGAACAACTGCATAGCAAGAACAGTTCTCTGAAAGAGATATCTCAAAGCACCTCAGAAAGATGCTGGCGAACATGGATACTTCTCCAATCCCATTTTGTTTGGACACTGGAGTGGGTGATAGGTATTAAATCACTAATTATAGATATGATTTCTTTGACTTTCCACTAATTTTTGGCTGGAATAAAACACATAAACATGTTTCACATAATTTACACTACTAGGCATTTTACAAACAATTTTCACACTACACAATGCAGTTGTTACCTATTCAGCTTCTTAAGATTTACAGTAATATCATGCATGTGAGTGTCCTACTCAAAATTATCAGGAAAAAAGTCTATATAAGAATGGAAAATTACACTGAGATTATATGTATCCTGCTCATTGAGCTTATATATATCCTGCTATTACTTTACCTTTACAGATTTTGCAGCAACTGTGAGATAAGGGGATCTGCTGAGATTCTGGGCAGTTCAAAGCTGTACAGCTGTCTTTAGGAATACGCTGCATTTTGTGGTCCTGTTAAAGTGAGGTAATTGATTAATACTGTGAGATAGGAAATAAAGAAAATGATAACTTTAGTGGAGTCTTAGCACTGTAATATACAAACAAAAAGCTGCCTAGGCCAAACTCCAGGTGCCTTCAAAAACCATTTAAGAGGACAACGTAGCACGATAGAAGCATCAGGAACTCCTATACTCAAACCTCTTCAAGGAAGCAAAAGTGTGGCAACAACTCTCATTCTTATCTTAGCTGTCAAGCAACTTGCCTCAGAAGTTTCACTTCGCATTATGCCTGAAAGAGTAAGAATGATTTCTCAAAAACTGAGGCAGCAGATTCCAGAATCAAGGGTCCTCATAATGAATACTCTAAAGAAGCTTATACAGCAAGTAAAATCAAACTGGTATATCTCTGATCTCGCTGCTGTGGTAGTAACACTGAAGGAAACTGGCACTGAGTCCCTATTAGGAAAGACGGGGTTTCTCAGCTAAGTTTTCATCAGGCGTCTGGAAATGTACAATACCACAAGATAATATCTGAATACCTTCAGGCACTCAGTGCAGGTCACATGAAGTCACTGCAGTATGACCACAAAAAATGATTGCCTTAGCAATCTGGCTACCACAGATGTGCCATGTTTAGGCTTCCTTGGGACCTAAATAATGTGTCTTGCAATGCTGTAGTCATGATATGGCAAAGAAGGAAAACAAGGCAAACAACAGCATGTTCCTTAGAGGCATCTGCCTTAAAATAAACAATCTAGTTAAAACAAGAGCTCAATGAACTCAGGACCCTGCATTTCTGCATGCAAGGAAAGCATCTAAATACATGCATATGCCATTGCATTTATTATTATTATTATTATTATTATTATTGTGGAACTAGCATTTAACTTTAAATCCTCTTTAAGCATGAAATATAAAGATGAACATGAACACAATGGCCGATATCAAAATTCAAACTTAACCTTAAACAATGTTGACAGAGAAACCAACCTTAATCTGATAATACAGTAAAGCAAACCAGACATAGATGTGCTTTACGCCAAGACAAACAAAACCAGGCAATCCCACAAGATAAATTTACCTTTGATAGAAATAATATCAATCATGGTAGTCTGGATTGCATTTAATTCTTCTATAAATTCTAATTTGGAAGATAATTTTTCGTTCACTTATTTATAATATTCAAACAGAAAAGTGTGTGCCTATAGCATGCACAACCGCAGCAGCTGAACAAAACAAAACGTGATGTTTCTAACTATGTGCAGACAAAAAGAAAAACTTCCCTACATTGCCTTGATAACATCAGTATAAGTCTTCAAGCATGAAATCAGTACTTGTGCCACTCCTATTAATATCTCTTGGCCTGAAGTAATTACTTATATCCTTTTATGAGAACTCAGGAAGTAATCAAATAGTGCCTGCCTATGAATTCCTAACTGACCAACACAGTTTACAGTATATGGATTTTCTGCTCTGAATTATCATTCACAAGGCTGTTCAGCAGAAACTCTGTGTACTTCAGTCCTTGAAAAAGCAACATTTCAATCAGCCAAAGTTGCTGTTTACTGTTTCCACCAGGACAGTGAGGCAGCCTACTAGCAAACAAGCCTAATCAGCAAAACACAGACTAGCCCAGCCAACAGAGGCATTTTTTTCATACAGTATCGCAATTGCCAGCTGCAAGGAACACAAGGCAACCTCATATGACTTTTGATGATTGTTAATTATATCCTTTGACTAATCAGAGAATTCATGTCCCAAGTGTCACGTTCAAAATATGAGCTCACAGCCCTGAGAAGCCTACAGCTGAATCCAAAATTATTTCTGGTCACTTTCTCCTTTCCATTCTCAAAAGGGTTTCAAAGCACCTACTGCAGGAAGTAAGCTCACAAAGATTAAAATCAACAACGGTACGATTAGAGTCCCCGGTTCTTCTTTGTAAAACCCACTTTTAATAACTGTATGAAAAGGTTTGAGATTTCCAGAACTTGGTCTGATAACTGTATGGCCAGAGGAGTTACTCCTCTCTTTTTCTCTGCCCTAGAAACGTGTGTTCAGGTTTTCAACTCCACTCCACAGCACAGCACGCAGCTCTCTAGCTGGACATGATTCTTCCCCATCCCCTCCCCTGGAGAGACAACATGCAACCCACTGCAGTAGTTTGTGCAATTCTCAACCCACAGCTGACCCTGGGATATATTTTGCCCTTAAAGTGCATTTATGCCCTGAAGAGCAGCTCTATTCATGCAGCATGGCAAGACTGACTCAGCATCAAGCATGCTCTGTTTACAAATAAAAAAAACCTAACCCTGCCCCATTTCCATCACTGGAAATACCAGACACCTAGTGTACCAGCTCTTTTCCTTCATTTCTCTCCAGATTTTCCTCTAAGAATTATCCTGAATTCCAAATTATTCCCCCCTTACACATGAGCACATAATTTTGAACAGTAACACTGCACATGGAAACATAAGGTAGTCTGCTGCTGTTTTACTACTGATCACAGAGATGATATCTAGGGAGGAAAGAATGCTGCTTGATTGTCAAGCTGCATCATCAAAGCCTGCAGCTACGCAAAGTAAATTTATTTGCAAAATTTTATGTGGAACTCAGTAAGACAAAATAAACACAGGACCTATTAAATGTCTTTTCTGTTGTCACTTCCTAAGGTAGACCTGTCTGTATTTCAAAAGTTTCTTTCAGTGGGACTTTGATAATTCTAACATGCAAGAATTTTTTTTCCATCAACAGTATTCTTACCTTGCACTCAAAGAGAACACAGTCGCCTGAGCTTGAATATACAGTTTCTCTTTGTCCTTCAAAGTAGGTTCTGCCTTCAAATACACACACCGCTTCAGAGGAAAATAAAAAAAAATAAAAAAAAACAACACAGTGATTTTGTATAAAAGTGTTGGCATTCTGTTTATAGAACTGATACATTTTCTTAAAGATAATTGCATTTCAAAATGAAAAGACTGAACCGGCTGCAAGAATATTATAAACTCATCTCTAGTACTCTTGGATATCATAAGAAAAAAAAATCAGAGGAGAAACAAGAAAAAAAAAAACCAACAGAAAAGTACACATAAGTTGAAGGTGAAGGATACTGAAGAAATATGGAGTACAGGTAGCTACTGAGACAGCAGAAGAGATGTGTCTCAGGTGATACCAAGGAAGCTATGACTGCCTGCAACACAGCTCAAGGGTGCACAGGAAGACGGAGCTGTGAGAGCAGTGCCAGTGGCATGAATAGATAATTAGTTTCTTGAAGAGGAAAGTTACACGATGAATGTTGATCACTGAAGCCACGTTTATTTGTTATCACAGCCCTTTGATGTTTCATCACCCCACACAGTAATTTAAACATTATGTATTTGTATCTTGATTATCCTAGTTATTTACCATTACTGCTGAAGTATATTAGAGTATATGAATCTTACTGTAGAGGAACTGACTCAAGTATCCGATGATCAAATGACAGAATGATATCCCTAGGATTAGTGTTTATTATACCATGACCTGGTCTGGTGCCATTCCTGTGCTCTGGCAGCACTGGGTTTTACAGCTGCATGCTGACACAACTCATACTGGATCGCTCACTGAAGTTCCTATTCAGTATTTAAGAGTTACATAAAAGATCTTCACAGCAAACTGTCTTGTTTGGTTGGCTTTTTTTAATGGGTCCGTTACTGCAACTACATTATGCAAAGTATAAAGGCTGAGTAATATAACTGCTAGGTATAGAAAATCAGATGTCTGTCTCTGTTGCTTAGGACACAGTCAAGGCTCATCAAGTAACCATAATCATGAAATAACAGGAGTAGTTTACAACTTCCAAGTTCTAGATTACATGTTAGAGGTCTAATTTGCTAATCAGTGATTTGGAGATGCAAATGAATTATACTTTGACAGGGAGATTTATTTATTCTGCTAAAATAGACCACAACTTCTAGGCATTTTAAAATATTTAAAAGTACAAGAGTAGGGCTTTTTGTTTGTTTTTATTTTGCGTGACCTATATTAATTATCATTACTCCTGTTATTTTCATTTCTGCTTTACTTTTTTTTAACTTGCAGCTCCTTCTTATTACTTTGTCAGCATATAAAAAGTAAAGTTTTGTAACTGATGTTGAAAAAGTAGTGATAGGTACAGCAACAAAAATGGGTTTTTAAATTAAAAAATATGAGTTATAAAATATGGAGTATCTTGTGTGATATAAGCCTGCACAGCACTTTTGAGAATTAATATCACGGTATGTTACAACAGTTTAAATCCCATGAACAGCAGAGTTTACAGCCAGACTTAATAAAGAAAGTATAGAAAAGAGCTGAAGGGGAGAGTCTAGAGAGAGTCCTAGGGCTAACACAAGGAGGAAGTTCGTACAACATCCACAAAGAGAAGTCACAGAGTCAAAAAACCTCAATATAGTGTCTCTTTCCTGTCCCAGAAAACAAGCTCTTCTAGAAGGAAGTGTATGAAAAAATTCAATATAAATATTTACTAGGGACTAAGAGAACTTGAATCCAGACAGGACAAGACAATCATCTAGTCATATATATCACCTTCTATGTATTAAAGCCCATGACACTAAACTGAAATATATATATATTAAACTCTCTCCCTTGCCCCATACATTTCAAGCTTCTAAGAACAGCTACATGTGACAGGAAAAAATGAAGTACAGCAATACCCGAGGACCACACAATGGCAATGAACTGTTAACTTAACACATCCTCATGTTCCCAACAGGCAGACTATGCCTCTTCACAAGAAAGGCAAAATACATCAAAATCACTGTCATCCTATCTTGGAAGAAAATACATACTCCTAAAGCCAAAATATTCTCAACATATGAGTAAGACTATACAGTCATCTTAAAAAAAAAATTACCCAAACTGCCTCAAAGTCCGGTCTCCTTATTAACGTCAACAAATCTCTGATTCTTCAAAGAAACACAGAAAATAACATACACAAAAGAGCCATCAAGAGAACACATCCAGCCTAGTGTGAAAACAAAAAGTTTTGGGTTTTTTTTTATTCCACCAACAGCCTTTGGAAGTCATTGTAATGCAGTGACACAGTATTATAAATGCTTTCTGCAAGAAAATCATCTCTCCTCCATAAAGCCTTGGAAACAAGGAAAACTTGAAAATTCTGTGTCTGTGAGAGATGGTTTTGCCCAGATGGCCCTTGGCCCTTTCCCATGTATCTTCATATACTCAAAGATCATTTCTCAAGGGTTATAATATGGCAGTGGCATGCATATTTCAAGACATTTGCCTGTGTGAGTCCCAGAAATTTCAAGCAGTGCTCACATTCACACCTCCACAACCACAACACTTGGTCATGACAGAATAACAGAATATGCCGAGTATGCCATAACTGCCTTTGTCTCTTTCCTGCTCTTTTGCCAGCCCACTTCTCTTCCACTGCCCACCTATGAGGCATCCTGACAAACAGCAAAGGGCAGATTTCCATCAAGTTACCTGAAGGCTTTTAAAAACTAAGATTGTCTGGGTAGGTAAGTATGGAGCACACTTGAAAGGATTTCTAGAATGACAAAGCTACCAACTTTTTTTTCTGTCCCACTTTGATCCTAAGACATTGGAACCCATATCCAGGCAGTGTGGAACAGAATGTTCCTCCTGTCTCCTTACAGCAACTGCCATAGCCAGTAAGCATCCCATGATGCTGGTGTTTCCTGTCTTTATTTTCCTTCAAAAATAAAGATGTTTCAGCAACATGAACATCTGGACTACTATTGTGCAATTGGAAAAGTCCAGTGAAGATTTAATTTCTACTTGGCTAGATGCTTCCCAGGATATTTTGATTAGTTTGTGATTGGTATCTCTCTGGGGAAGCATATCATCTTTCATCCTCCTAAGTCCTCTCATTCGACAAACTGAGTCACAGTCAAGACATTACCTGATGATTAGTTGTTCAGGATCTTGATAGTTATTGCCTATGTAGAATTTCATCTACAGTTGTATTACATCAACAATTTCCTCTTGCCATCAAATTTCCACATTCCCCCAGTACCTAAAATAATATATATTATTAAAAGCACAGGCTCCTAAGAAGATGAAACAGGAAGCCTACAACACCTGCTCAGAAGTTTGACTACCCTTGATCTATTTGTGTACAGAAAGTGATCAAGTATTGCAGTAGTAAGCGTGTGTACAGTGTCTGAAAAATTATTAGTGAGGTCTCCTTATATTTACACAAATGTAGTGATAATACAACTATTCCCCATAGTATTATTTAACATGCTGTCATGACATGGCATCTTTTCCATATTCATCCAGCAAAAGGAATTTTCAGGAGCCCACTGGCTGTTGTGTTTGCTCAATGAGTTATCAACAGTTTGTCAAACCGTCACTTCTCTTCCACTGGTCTTCAAATGACACTTTCTTTTTTGCATTTTATAAAATGTCCATGCAAAATCCACTACCCACCAAACTCCTGCCTTATGTTTGCTGAGTTCTCAGGATGTCATTTTCTCATTTCTGTATTTATCACCTTCACTGTCTAGACTGTGTATGCCTTCCCGTGAGGAAAGCCTGTACACTTCCCTGCGATATCTAAGCTGATTCAGACTCAGACTTATCACCAAGAGAAAACAGAAAATTTAGCACATTGGTGAACTCCTCAAACCACTTTAATTTCTTGTATTGCCTGATTAGTAGCAGATGGGACTTGAAGTTTTGTGAAATTTGTCAGTAATCACGAATGTTCAATTTAAATCTGGTAATTAAGTCTATGTTGCTGCATTCTTTGTTCATTTATGTTGGTTTGTTGGCAGGGCAGAAACTCACCCAAAATTAGCACACACAAAAAGCCCCCCAGACCTGTCTCATTCACTTAATTTTCCAGCCTCCTTCTTGGAATCTCCTTGATTAAGTTTTCTACTGTTCAGAGATCAAGGCTTAGGCATTGTGTAAGTCCCATTAATCCTACTTTGCAAGCTTACATAGTGCAAAACCACAGTGTGGTTTTATCCTTAGAAGTACACACAGAGATAATCATCACCTTTCCTGAATTTCTCTCTCTTGACTGCCATATCATTACTAGCCATTGCTCTCACCCCTTTCTCATTTATCTTTGCAGGGATTTAGGCATTATTTCATCTTTGCTCAATTTCTGGACAGCACAAGCTTCTCTGTTACTGAAGTCAGTGAGGCTGAAGACTCGTCTCATTTCATGCCATGTCCCTCAACAATTCAAAAACTTCAAGCTGAAAAATATATTGCTATATATTTTTGCAGTCAATCACTGCTAAAAAGCTGCATATATCTGCTTCTGCTTCCCCAGCTGAAAAAAAGAAAATTTGATCTGAAATTTTATCATGATAAGGAATCATTTGCTATTTGTGTGTTATTTCTTATTCGTTGGGAAAGCTAAATGTCTCTATTACATTTAAAACACGAAGTCATTGTTCTACACTGCTTTTACAATCACTTAAGAGCATCTACAGTGTGAGTCACCTCTAACAACACTAACTGGCTGTTTAGTCACATTGGCAAGGAGTCAAACTAAAATAATAAATTCCTTCCCCTACCTCTCATGTTTCTTATATTTTTATCAACTACTACGAGGAAATGACATAACTCACCTATCCTACATTTCTTGTTGAAAAGTCTTCTATAAAATTCATCTGAGCCCTGGAATGAGGGCTCCTTGAGGCATCCTTAAAGACTAAAAAAGCAATTTGAACACTAAAAAAGTACATGAAAATGTGACTAAAAACTCTGTGGATAGCAGTTCAGCTGAGGCAAACAGATCTAACAGATGAAGTAAAACTTCTAAATTAGGCTGCCAGACAAGAGAGTCTGGGAAAGAGCCCACAACCAATCAAAGCCAATGGTGATCACATTGCACAAAGAGAGCTGTCTCCTGGTAAGCAAAGATCCAATCTGTACAATGTGTTTCATGTCAGCTTCTCTTAAAAATGGCATTACTGCTACTCACACTGCAACTTCAGCTTGGTTAAGTAGAGCAGCCAAAACAGTTCTACTGACAGACGTGCAAAACTTTGGCTTTAGAGCAACGGACCAAATTCTGCTTGTTAAAGAAAACTGGAGTATTTTAAACTCTAAACACAGGATTTTGAAAACTGGTGCATGACTCATGTGATCAAATTGCCCATCCATTTTATGACAAATTAACTGTGTTGGCCATTTGATACTCAAATAACTTTCACAGCAAAATGTCAAACAATAAAACCAAATGCCAAGACAAAAGCCTTAGAGAAAACCAAAGAAAAGCAATTAAGGTTAATATTAACTATTTGACCACTGTATTACAATTATATTAAAGGTTTATAAATAGCACAGCAGTCTGCCAGATCAAGACAACTCCAATGCAAAATTGCATGCCTGCTTAATTCCCATAAAGGTGGGATTAGACATTATCTGCTGGACTCCGCATGCCAGCTATCCTCAATAGCAGTGACATAGCTGTATTTAGCAAAGGTGCAAATAGCTATTGTATCAAATGCTGACAGCTCCTAATGACAGGGAATTTCTGCTTCGGTTCCACCTTCTCTCAGATGAACTGCTGGGATAGTTGTAAAAGGTACTTTTCCAAAGACTTTGTTAAAAGAACAATGGCACAGTGTAGTAAACTGGACACCTCCCTAGAACATCTTATACTTCAAAACATGCTTAAACTCATCCATACAGTCATCAGAAAGCCTCAAGTCACAAGGATCCATATGCAAGATGAAATTCAATTAATTGATTAGGACTGAGTGTTAATAATTTCTGAAATTAATGAAAACCTGCTAAACACTTGCACACTTTTGAGTCTCTATTTTGAAGTCTATCAGAGCTAAATAGTTATCACTAATTAGCATTAATTTATTACATAAATAGAAGTTGTGTTCTCCATTGTCATGTCATAAGTTAAGACCATCCATGGATACGACGCGGGAAGACGCACACCTACTCCTGCAGATGAGCTTACAGGGGGCTCCTGTTACTGTGCTCCACAGAGACTTCAAACAGGGTGGCAGAGGAGAAATAATGTATTTTATTCATTGGGATTTGCCAAGAAAAGCCCAATTTACCCATTTTAACAGACACATTTTTGCACGTGCAGCTCTGTAGACACAGAGCATGCTCGGTAAAAGGCAAGTGCCTCTGAATGGCAGCATCTTCAGAGATTTTGAGTTTCATTTGACAGTATTAAGAAAAAAACCTATGCAAACCACAAAACTACACTTTTCACCACAATACAGTAAAACTGGCATTTATTAGGGTGAAAATAACTTGGAAGCAATGTTCCCATGCTCCCAAGTCACAGAGGTTCCAAACAGCTTCTGCTTCAAAAATTTACAGCTACTTCCAACAGTCATGGGGGTTTTTGACCAACAGCTTGCCATGCACCCACAGACTACACCCATATATGCGTGACTATCAGCAACCCTACACGTTTCCACTCTCCATCAGACTCTCCTTGGCCCAGAACAATCTCCACAGATATTTTAGCTAGAAATTCTGCACTGTGACTTTGCTGCACACCTCTCCCTGGTGAAGGCACAACATCCTGTGACCTGGCATCCATTTCACTGTATTTACTTTCCACTCAAATCCAAGTGCTTTCACTACTCCTACAAATGGCAGCCCCTCGTTAACTTGGTTGTCGCAGCAATACTCACTTAGGCCTTCTTTGTGCAGGTCAGTCTAATGTGTTTAGAAGTTCCCAGGAGTGCAGAACCACATGTATTGCTGTTACTAGGTCTCAGTTCTTTCAAAGCACCTGTATCTAGCTCTGTATAGGAACTGACAGGGTTTTATGCCCCCAACATTTCTTCCATCCAGTTTTGTTCCCACATAAGGAATCTGCCCATCCTTCCATCCCTCTTCTGATACCCATCATCTTCCTCCCTCACTTCAGCCACAACGACAGGATGAATCGGCATAACCAAAAGCACTCCAGGAACTGCATTTAATATTCTTAAGCTATCAGCAAAAGGTTTCTAACACAGAGAGAAAGGTAAAAACATTTTTTGAAATCTTGATTAAAGTCAGTAATGCAAATTGGATTTCCAAATTTGTTATGTACTCACTCTTAACATTCATTATCAAATAACATTTAATCAAAAACGAACTTTAAAAATCAGGTATTATCAATAGTTTTGGAATTTTTCAAAAGATAATTTAAATAGAAACCTATTACATCTAACATCATGCCCGTGTTTCTCAAGGTTGCTAGAAGTTACTATTATCCATTGTCCATTTCCAAACAACACAATACTTCATGTCTACAGTCAGTTCAGCATTTGAAATAATTAAAAATTTAAAAGTAGCTGAAGCAGATGTTCACCAATTCTGCTTTGTCAGAGCTAATTTCTCTGAAGTGCATCTGCTGATGCTCCAACCCAGTCAGGGGAAAACAGTAAGCTGGAGTTCATAGCAACTGTTAACGTGACTATTCCTTTTTGTTTGGCAACAAGAAATCCTTAGAGTTACTGATAATTAAAAAAAAAAAAATCATATCTGTTAACACACCTATTGTCTTTAGGAGGACCTTTCCAGACATTAGATAAACTTCCCTAATGCACGTCCTGTGCAACCAGGTGTGTTTGTCTATATGGGGCTGTAGTTTATGCCAGTGTCTAGGAAACCTGCAATATTTCCAGCCTCCTGACACATTAACAAACTCACTTTTTTCCTTTTCCATTGTACGGAAACCACATATTTTTCCAATACCTTTATATGGAAACCAAGAATCAGAAAGTATAATTAAAAAAATATTTAATTTTTAATTACTGTCTATTAGCATCAAACCTCCATAAGGCAAAGCATAACTGCAATTTCAATGACACAGAAAAGAAATGGGAAGATCTTTAGATGTAACTCATTTCATTACCGAGAATCTCGGAAATCACTGGAATGGATTAAATAGCATTCAGACAAAAGACTTAATGAATTATATGGAATCCATTCTCACAGATTTTCATTTTCTTCAAACTCTTGAAAACCCGAGAGACCAACAGTAGTTTCTATTAACAAATTCTTCAGTTTGTTATCAATATACTCTCAGCAAAGGCTTTATTTTCGTTAGCTGCAGAGATTTAGTATGGATATTTAGTAGAATTATATAGAAACAAAGGATTTATAATGATCAACCTTGACAGATAAGACATTTGGGCAAAAAAAGTACTATCTTTCTTGTGGAATAACCTGGCTGTTAGAGGGAACTTTATTGGGATTGAGAATATGAATCCACCTCCCATTGCCTGTGACCTGGCCTCCCTGTGCCTCAATACATGAGGAATATTTTGGTATTTCCATGAGAAACATGAGGAGCAAATAACCATAATGCTAGCAATGTGCTTTGGAGATAACATTACCACCATATTGAACTACATCAGAAAGTCAAATTAGCTTTTCCTTCCCCATCCCTCTAAATTCTGTTGTTCTAAGGGCTAAAGCAATGGATGTAAAATATCTTGAGAAAAATTAAAAAGGAAAATGTTTCCCTCAGATCTTGAATAAGCATCAGTAACTCAGTATGCCCATTTCCTGCAGACACAGCCCTGAATCAGAAGCCAAGACATAGCCCACAGTGCCAACAGCCCCAAGTCAAAGTTCATGAACACTGAGGCAGAAGTGCACAATCACACCTGAGAGAGAAGCCTGACAGGACAATGACTCACTATTTTTAGCTTCCCCTTACTCCCCCCACATCTTTGGCTCTATGTTCAGTGTCTGTCTCTTCTCTGACACTCTAAATGTCAAATCCTGCAGAAGAGAGGACAATCTTCTGTGTGTGCAGTAACTAGTTCAATGCGTCTTCATAGCAGCAGGATTGTAAAGTTACCTTAATGCAAGTAATTAATAGCAATAACAAATACACCTCCTTAAATACATCATTTTCTCAGTGCCTCTCCCTATTTCCAAGTCAACCGTGGTGTCCTAAGAGCTGCACTCTAAAAGGCAGCATCCCATCTGTTTTTGCAGTATGACCTTCACGGTTTGTGGGGAAAAATGCAAGGGCTATCAATCTCCAAGGGAGAGAGCATCTTTGTTTAAAAAAAAAAAACATTTTATTTAAAAAACTACTTTAGGATTTTATTTAACAGACCTTGAGATCTGTCCACATATGTTTAAAAGGTATTAGACTTCAAAACATGGAATTTTAATGAAAAGAACAAAGGACAGGGCTCTTTGTGTCTACATTCAATTGACAGACAGCAAGAGGAAGAATGACCGGGACTTGCTTTAAACAGCACTGGTAAACAGCTTCCAAGATGGTGAAAGACTGTACACACAGGCTAGTTTTCAGAGTACAGCAGAAGCCAAGGTGGGCTCACACTGTAAGAATGTACCTATTCCTTCCATTGAGTTTTCATGGGGCTTAAGATGTCACTCTGGAAACAGGAGCAAACGTGCAAATGTGTGAACAGGATGGTTAAACTGATGCATAAAAATAATAAAATCATAGAATATCCTGAGTTGGAAAGGACCCACAAGGATCACTGAAGTCTAACTCCTGGCCCTGCAACAGGACAACCACAAGAATCACACCACGTGCTTGAGAGCACTGTCCAAACGCTTTGTGAACTCAGAGGGTTAGACCATGGCAGTTGAGTGCATGTTTCAAGACATTTGCCTGTGTGAGTCCCAGAAATTTCAAGCAAGTGCTCACATTCCCACCTTCACAACCTCAACACTTGGCCATGACAGAATCATAGAATATGCTGAGTTGGAAGGGACCCACAAGGATCATCAAGTCCAATCCTTATGTCTGCTCAGGACCAACCTAAAGAGTCACACCATGTGCCTGAGAGTACCATTCAAATGCTTCTTGAACTCTGTCAGCCTTGGAGGTGTGACTGCTTCCCTGGGGAGCCTGTTCCCATGCCCAACCAACCTCTGGGTGAAGAACTTTTCCTTATATCTAACCTAAACCTCCTCTGACACAGCTTCATGCCATTCTCATGGGTACTGTCACTGGTCAGCACAGAGAACAGATCAGTGCCTGTCTCTCCCCTTTCCCCACAAGGAAACTGTAGACTGTGATGAGGTCTCCCCCCAGTCTTCTCCAGACTGACCAGACAAACGATCTCAGCCACTTCTTGTACATCTTTCCCTCTAGGAATTTCACCAACTTTGTACCCCTTCTTTGGACATTCTCTAAGAGCTTAATATCTTTCTTATATTGTGGTGCCCAAAACAGGACCATCTCAGAGCAGAGTAGGACAATCCCCTCCCTCGACTGGCTGGTGATGCTTTGCCTGATGCCCCCCAGGACATGGTTGGCCCTCCTGGCTGCC
>JAWWLV010000045.1:29631225-29674720 GCA_035041135.1 Platyrinchus mystaceus
TGTAGACATTCAAAAGCCATCTGGCCATGGTCCTGGGCAGCCTGCTCTAGGTTGCCATGCTTGAGCAGGAAGGTTGGACCTGGAGACCTCTAAAGGACCCTCCCAAACTCAACCCTTCTGTGAGACTCTGAGACTGTAGGAGCTCCACTGATTTTGTTGACCTACATGAGTTCAAGGACATGTTTTTCCCTTTTAAAAATATTTCACTAGAAAAAGTTATTTGTGTCCTATTTCTAAATGAATATAAATACTGACTTTCTTTTGAAGTCACAAGAGTTGCTGAATAAAATGGTTTAAATGGACAGTAGAGTACAATGTAATTCATCTCAGTAGTACAAGTGCTTTTTATCTCTCATTCCAAAATGATACTATCATTACATGATGCAAAAGCCTGAGAAATAAGGTTGATGTGAATAATTTCAGCACTGAAAATCCAGAAAGTAGAGGCTGAACAGACACTATTCTGCTAAATACTAAATAACTTTCAGAAGTTCTGCATGCTGACTACAGGAGGTTATAATAAATAACACAGCTCTAGGGAACAATCCAGTGCTGGCTATATTCCAGATATTTTTTAGTACTATTCTGAAGTAGGCTAATTTATCTCATTTTAGATGTTAAAAAAAACCCCTCAATATAATAGAATTTATGCACTTGTGCTATTTGCACTTGTGTTCTTTAAAAAGCCACATATAAATATTTATAATCAACTAATTTTTTGCATTAGCTAGAATGTTGCTTCTCCTTTACATTCTGAAGTGTGCATTTTTTATAAAAGCTGTGATAAAATACTAATCATTGCTTCACTGCTAAAACCAGTCTCTTCTTCCTCCAGTACTAATGCTTGCTTTGTCACCCTGAGTCTGCTGGCTGCCCATAGCCCTCGAACTTGTGCCGTGTCCCATTCAGCATGCTGGAGCTGCTCTTTGGTTTCCCTTCCTCTGATTTACTGCAAGGATAAGATGACCTGTTCAGTCAGTGCTGACTCAGCCTGCCATTCCATCATTTCTTTGAGCTGCAGTCTCTTCTTTGTGCCACACTGAATGCAGGAGAAGTTCAGCAAGAGCTGGAGAAGTAAGGCAGGGGCTGCCATCCCACTCTGCTACTGATGGACATCACCAAAAGCAAGAGGGTGCAAGCCAAGAAAAAAAGTGGCAATTTTGTGAGAAGGTGAAACTTGGTGAGAAACTGTGCTGGCTTTGGCTGGGGCAGAGTTAATGTTCTTCTCAATGACTGGTATAGGGCTGTGTTTTGGATTTGTGCTGAACACAGGGTTGATAATATAGAGATGCTTTTGTTATTGCTGAGCAGAGCTTACACAGAGCCAAAGCCTTTTCTGCTTCTCATATCTGCCAAGCTGGCAAGGAAATTGGGGGTGCATGAGAGGTTGCAGGTGAGGTGACCTAAAATGACCAAAGAGATATTTCATACCATATGCCATCATGCTTAGTATATAAAGCTTCGGGAAGAAGAAGGGAGGGGGGGATGTTTGGAGTGACAGCATTTGTCTTTCCAAGTAACCGTTAAGTGTGATGGGGCCCTGCTCTCCTGGGGATGGCTGAAGACCTGCCTGCCCATGGTAAGCAGTGAATTCCTTCCTCGTTTTGCTTTGCTTTTGTGTAAAGCTTTTGCTTTCCCTATTAATCTGTCTTTCAGCCCATGAGTTTTCTGGCTTTTACCCTTCCAATTCTTTCTGAACTTAATGACGGGGGAGTGAGTGAGTGGCTGCAGGGTGCTTGGTTACTGGCTGGGGTTAAACCATGACAGCAGCACAGGTTCAAGTCCACAATGCTTCAATTCACCCAGATAAATTATGATTTTCAGGGTAAGCTTAATCAATATTCCTTAAGTTTCTAGATAAAGATTTTGCACTCTTGCTGATGGCCAAACACTGTGCAAAGGAGAAGCAGATGGGTTTTCACAGCTCCTTCTCTCTGTGTCAGTAGGCTACAAGTGCTGGAGCTTGCAGAATAGTGTCTAGCTTTGGGGGAAAAACAGTGTGTCATGAAGAGCAAGAGGGGAAATCCCTTTAATTTTAATCATGAAATTAAAATTTTCTATAAGTTAGCACAACAGGTCGCTGCATAAGAAACCCACACATGTTATAAGAGCTACAATGTCCATATTTATGTTTTTAATTATTTTGTTCAAAAATTCTTCCCAAGTTATATAACCCCTTTACACACTTTCTCTCCACGGCTGCTAGCAACAGAATTGTGAGCTGATCAGTACAAGCCTATGCTTCACACATTTGCTTAAAATACTTGTGTTAGAGTGCAAATTTGGCTACAATGCACCAGAAATTCATCAAATGTTCTGTTTCAAAAAAACCCAAACAGGTGCATGGGAAAATCACAGCCTCCAGATTTAAGCATAAGTACTCAGAGTTCAACCTCTACTGGAATCTGTTGGGATAGGTTTAAATAGTTTGGGATTAGGTCTAAAAGTATCTACAGTGTCACTGGGAGGAGGACAGTGATGAAAAAACAGCAATTTCTTCCTGGAGATCAGTCTTTGATGATGGGATTTACTGCACCAGATACTGGTACAAATATCACTTCTGGCCTTAAAAAAACGAAAATCAGCTAGTCTTTAATAATACACTACCTCCATTTAAAAAAACGATGCATATAGCATATAGCTATTGGAAGTAGTGCCTCAGTGTTAATACACCAACTAATAAAAACATTACTATAATAAGATTTGCCGACCAAGCACCAATTGTCTCCAATTGGCAGTCCTTCCACAATTCACTTAAAATAAATGAACCTGTCCTTGTACTTCTTAAACCAAGTCTGAGGTCTAAAGGAATATTTATAGGGTCAGTAGTAGAGCTTAGTCTCTCCACAATTCGTATCAGTGCCTATCACCATACAATGCATTTGTCTCTGCAGAGGAGAAAAGAATTTAATGATCTTTTACACATACCTTCTCAGAAAGGTTTACAATTGCATTGAGTATAGGAAAGAAAGTAGTCTCTGCCTTCTGACTACAAACAATTCTCCACAGGAAGGTCCCACTGAACTAAGATACATGCTTTGGTAGCTGGAGTGAATTTTGCATTGAATAGCTTGTCTTCAGTTGAAAGATATATCCAACACACTGGCTCATTTATCTGCCCTGGAAGATTGCTGCGCTTCTTTTAGCCCATTACAGCTAATAGAAAACGCAGTGATAATTTGCATGCATTGCCATTCCTTATGCTACCAGCATCAACCTTCACACAAGACAAAACAGTACAGATTGTCTGAACGTCCTTAAACAGAAGTATGAAGTTAGGGGAGAAAGGTCAGGGTTCAGTTTGTTGTTTGTTTTGTGGGTTTTTTTCCTTTTGGCTCACAAGAAGAACTAAAGCCAAAGCAATATTGGTTAATCTAAACCCTTCCTTACCAAGTGTTCTTCCCTGAAATAAACATTCAAGAAAAACATAAAGAGTCAGTTGTGCTGAAATTTCCAAAGTGTTGAAAACATCATCAAATAAGATACAACAAAGCTGTACTGTCCAAAATGTAAGTGCTGGGCTGAAGTTCAATTCCCAAGGGATGGTAAAGTCTCTTAGCATAACTGCTTAATGACAGAACCAGGCTTTAAAGTCCAGCACTTTACATTCCTATCTGACACACCTGATATGCATCACAGTAACTGATGTAAAGACTAACCTCACAACTTTATCTATCTAAAACTTCAGTATCTAATATAATCACCTGGGCTTCCTATACAATCCATGGAAGGAGATGTCCACATCTGAAAGGCAACTCATCCCATCCCTTCCAGTCCCTCTCAGCACCAAGTGCCCTCTGGAGGTGCCAATCTCTTTCACTGGCTATTAAGAGAGCCAAACTGGTGATGTCCACAAATAGTAAATGATACACAACAGGTAAATGAAACAGCAAATGACAGGAGGCTTGAAAATGCTTGGTTACAGTCTGTAACCCTCCTTGCAGTCTGAGTGTTAGCACATGTTATGGCGCAATTTTGGCCTGTACCAGCCAAGATGCTCTGAAGCAGTGCCAGGCATGGCTGTGGAGACAGCCCTGATCAGAGGCCATTCCCAGTCAGCCATCTGGATGCAGATAATCTGTTGAGGGGGAAGGGGAAGAGAGTTTAGCCATGCAGATTGGAGCCACAAGTGCCACTTAGCCACAGGGCCACAGAACTGTGTCTGTGCTATTTTAATTACTAGTGTAAATGAAGCCACTTCAGATTATATTCCCAAATTCTGAATGCCTAAAGCCAAGCAGAATGACCTCATCCTTGATCACTTAGGGGTTAATAAATAATTAATTAAATAAATACCATTAAAAATCCAGAAAGCCTGTTTGCTGACCACTGTAAAAGCCTGAAGTGCTCTACTCTTAACTCTTCCCTGCCAGCTATCATTAAGTCAGACCCCGTTCTTTTGATTTTTGATGATTTTGTTCAAACACCAGCAGAAGAAAGGAGTAATTGAGAAAGGAAGCACTTAGCTCTGGCAGAGTGAGACATGGCCACAAGGCTGCCAGAGCCACAGCCTGGGCACTTCTACTTACACAACAGTTTGGCAGAAACAACCCCAAGCATGAGCCATGTTCACCAAGCACACTGACCTCAATCAGCTCAGACCCTGAGCTGAAGACACCAAGAGGACAGAATACAGCTGATACATACATACGAACTCAGAGACAACTCAGCATTTCCACCAAGCTGGCCTGAAGAATAAGTCAGAGTCCTGCATCACCATTACCTCTAACTTCCACTCTTTCACTGGAATATAACTACCTTGTCAATGGGACTCCAATTTTCATTCTCCGTCCTTAGGTTCCAGGAATTTAGTCACTTCAAAAATTGTTTGATCTATTTTAAAAGTCACTTTAAATAACCTAGATGAAATTAGGAATGATTTTTCAAAATCAACTTTTACTTATATTTTCTGATCTAATTATTTTTCTAGTAATTTGTCAAGAGAGTAACACGTGTGCATGTTAGTTAGAAATTGAATAATGAACTGGCATCAAACTCACAACACTGAAAGATACAACACTTTTGATAATATTAAGAATATCAAGCAGGAAATATCAAAGTAAACTTCACAGTGTGCAGTACCAGAACTGTATCTTAATTTGAAGGAGAACTATCAATGCTGTATGACAAGGTCAGTGTCCATATGCTCATTCGCATTTTTTCACTCTTGTCAAGACTCCTAATAAAAACAACTTTGGAAGACATTATACGATGGCAGTGCTTCCCCATTAACATCCCAACTCAGTTCACAGGGAGTACATTAGAAAAACATACTTCAGAGGATCCAGTTTTCAAATTCTGCCAACACAGCCAGAGTTTCAAATAGTGTCAAATAGAGGCTTGAATGCCACACATCTCACATCCCTGAATTACCAGTTCCCTGAGTCATCCAATATGCACGGAAATTCTGTGTAGCTGGTTAAAAAAAGTATTTGAATTCTCATTTCCTCTTAATTAGAATTAATCTACTTGAGTAAGTTAATAAAGTTTCATGAAATTGAATGGTTTGTGTAACTTCTAACACAATTAAATATTAATAAACTCCAGTGGGAGCTAGATCAATGGAGTACAAAACGTCTTCCTGAAATTTATCTTACAACATGTCATTTTACCCAGTTATGTATTTCTCTATACTCTGTAAGAAATTTTATATGCAGTAGAAGAGTGATGAAACCCCACAGAAAAATCTCAAAATTTACAGAATAAAGAAGTGCGTGCATCTCATGTTAAATTTCAATAGTGGATTCTACCACAGTCTATAATAACTAACCATCACATATGGAATACATGTAATCAACCTGATCTATTATATGTAGTCCGTCTAAGCAGTGATTAAACCAAAATTGTCCTTCTCTAGCCCTATTTACAACAAAACCAAAATGCTATAAAACCAAAAAGTAATCATATATCCTAATTGACAATATTAAACAACTTCTATTTATTTTCCTGTATAATTCTTGTATGACCTTTTGTGAAAGAACATTTCTAGGTGTCTGGTTTTTGCTGGTCTCTTGGGTCTAGATGAGTTTTCTCTTCCCTTAATTACAGAAGAATCGTAAATCTGAACCTCCATTTCTAGCACTGCAATATAAGGTTGGACATACACTCTTCTTGCGATAAAAGTGTTAGACACTGATCAAAACAAACACCAGGCAATTTTTCTTGAACTTCTAGCAGTT
Organism: Platyrinchus mystaceus; assembly: GCA_035041135.1. Lineage (NCBI taxonomy): Eukaryota > Metazoa > Chordata > Aves > Passeriformes > Tyrannidae > Platyrinchus > Platyrinchus mystaceus. The sequence goes on from JAWWLV010000045.1 coordinate 29,637,405, forward strand.
TGGTACAAGAGATAAACAATGGAAGATAAATGCAGAAAGCTTTTTAATTAGCTTTTTTTCTTTTGATAAAAAATATTGATGCTTAAAAAAAATGCAACTAAAATGAAACAAAATATCCCCAAATGAAAAATTAAAATCTTCTGGTTATCAATTTCCCAGAATACTTCAGAGAAGTCCAAGTTCCCCAATTCCTCAATCCAAATATTTAATTCCCTGACCAGTTCTTTTGCTGACATATTTACAGAAAGGTTCATATTCTTTAAGATTTCAAAGTATTCATTAGAAGAAATCACAACAGTAAAACTTACATTGACATTCCTTGCAGCACTTGCCATCCACATAGGCCAGGGCAGAATTAAGTGGACAGTCAGCAAGGGGGCAAATCAAAGCCTCGCACTGCACCGTACCGTTCTAGAAGAATAAAAGGGGCTTAACTGGTAGTTATATTTAGCAATAGCAGAGATGTTCTCAACTTGAAAAATCTATTTTTAAATGCAGTGAATTCTCTAACAACACCGAAAAAGACATTTTAACACAGATCTTTTAATAACTAAATGAACAGAAACTATACCTTTAGACTGGCACACATACAATCTTTTAGACATGAATCATGTGTTCTTTAAGATGATAATGATCCATTTTTTTAGAGGCAAATCTATTTGGAGGCAAAACATTCAGGTTTTTTGTTGATTGGCAGACAGACTACTGTGAAATAACAACTGCACAGAATAATACTCTGCCTTCTGATTTTTATGTAAGAGACAATACATTTCTAAAGAGGTAATAATACTCTAGCAGTGAGAAAAATCTAAGATAAAAATATGTAATGCATTTAATACTAAATTCAAAGAATTTTAAATATTTATCAGCTGGAATTGATACCATAAAATACCAAAAGCAAAATTAATATCCCTTCAGAAATACAAAGATCAAAAAAATACTAAGCTTAAGGAGACCCATTTAGCAAATTATAGATAGAAGCAAATCAATCTAAGGTGCAGTACAGACAACAACAACCTTTTCACTGATTTCTAATGCCTTTGGACTAGGCATTTCATGAGTTCCAATGAAATGAATGAGTTTTACATGAATGGACAATAACACAGATGCCATGGTTTGGTACCTCAAAGGTTACTTGCAATCACTTCTGGAGTTGTGATATCTTTGGCAATCTTCCATCCACCAAATCTTTTTCATTTGTAATATAACAGAGCTTACATGTGACCCTGACATTTTACTCTTTATTGCTTATTGAGATGTAACCAAAGGCAACCAAAGGGAATCGGACACAAGGGATCTCTTAAATCATTTGCTAGGAAAAAGCAATGTGTTTATAGCGACAAAAAGCAGAGAATTAATTATCCAGAGAAACCATTTGCAACTCAGTGCATGGGAATAACATGATATCTAAGTATATTGCATAGCATCTGCATATGGTAGCATGAAATACAGGAAATACACATAACTAGCAGTGCTGAAACAATAGGGAAGTACATCTATTAATACTATTCCTTAGATTTAAATCAAGTATTAAAGCACTTTGGTGTGACTACCTAACATCTGGAAGTTCTCATTATTTGCTTCAATAAAACTAATCAGAGGAAACACTGGAGTTCTTGACTCTCCACTCAAACCAGAACCATACCATGCAAGTGCAGTTCTTACAGCCATCCGTCCAGGATTCAAACTCTCTGTAAGTCGTGCCTTTCATTGTGCATGTCCTTTCACAGTAGCACTGATCCAACTTGTTCATCCTCTGTTCAGCTTGAGACAACTGTACAGTTCACAAAAAAAGTTTTTGATTTGTAACTGGTTTTCACATTAGTAAAAACACAATTCGAACTGTCCCTCTTATCATCAAGAAAGCAGATGAGAGAATACATGTAGGGAAGTGCAGTCAAAGACACTAAAAGATATATTGTAAAATATGATTAAACTATCAGTCATTCAGAGATGGAAATTAAGAAGTAAGACACAATACACTCCATCTTTCTCATCATCATCACATCAAGGGCTGTCATGAAACAAAATGAGTAGGTCAAGATGGATACAGCCCCCTTATTTCTCAACTTTTGTATGTGTGAACTGATCAAGAATCTTGCTCTACATTAAGTCTTTGCAGACAGTAAGTTAAGGGCAAAAGACCAAAATCTGAGTCGAGTGGCCAAATTGCAAGTAAAGTTCAAAACCAACATGTTAGCAATTGTTTCTGCACTTCAGCCAAAGCATTTTTAATATCTGTGTATTGAATCAGCCAGGTAAACAGCATTTCTGCTGATATGTAAAGAACTGTCATTTAAATCAGAAGACTAGTCTATTTTCACTGGCAGACATGAATGGTTTTGGATTTTACAGGAAAGAAAGAAGTCCTGCTTTGGATTCTTAATTCCTTGCCTTGTATATATTTTGTATGAACATGCCTTTGGCATGCCTTTGTTTACTATTAAAATACACAATTCTATAAAAATATTAAAACATGAGAAAACTCTCTGAACTGGGAATCTGTATGTAGAGATACTAGGCATGGCTATAAAAGATATAAACATACCATGTAGGGATATAAACATACCATGTAGGGATGTTTTACATATACCCATGTGCACATCCCCATATAAGCATGCAAAATCTACAAAGACAGCAATTTAGGACTGACAGTCCTCATTTCTCCCATGACTTGAGTCCTAGTAAACATTACCTTAGCTGATGTTTTGGCTAAAATGTCTTGCAGTTCCATAATTTTCTGCACAAGTCCATGGAAGTCATTACAAGTTGGGCATGCTAGAATAATAAAATATGTGTTTTAATAAAAAACCAAACAAACATGTATTCACAATAGGTTCAATCATGTCAAAGTTGACAACCAATACACTTAAAATTCAAGGGTTTAAGAAAGCTTGTAGGACAGAAGGAATGCACAAAGAACACCTTTCATTTTACAATACAAGAATTAATAGACTTACTGCGATTAAGGTCTGGGCATTGAGAAATAAATCCTTGAGGCATGACAAGTAATTGCACATCTTGCATTATGCCCTATGTGTAAGCGAAGAGGAAAAAAAAAGGACATATTATTTTTACCTGTCAAAATTATGTTTTCCATTCACCATGTAAATCATTAAAGTCCACACAGAAAAGCTACCTAATAAAAACAACGCTAATGAATAAAAAGCTTCTTGTCTGGGTCCAATTCAGTGATAGAAGAATAAACAGAAACTAAAATAGATAGATGTACAGACATATTGAATAATTGTTAAAGACATGAGATTAAATGTCAAGATATAATTATGTGGCAAGACTTTGGTTGTTTTGAATTCATTGTTATTTTTAGCTAGACACAGCAGAAAAGCTTGAAAATGACCTTTAAAATTAATTCAAAAACAGTTACAGTTCCAGTTACTTTGAAGTACACTTTTAAATATAATGCAAATTTTTTTACTAAGCTATAACTCTTAAATAGATTTGAAGATTAAAGAAACAAAAGTCAGGAAAAATACATTCATGTCAACCCCTAATGATTTTATGCTGGTTTTGGCTGGAGTAGAGTTAATTTTCTTCATAGTAGCTTATATGAGCCTATGTTTGGGATTTGTGCTGGAAACAGTGCAGATAACACAGGGATGTTTTTAGCTATTGCAGAGCAGAATTTACGCAGCAACGTGGCCTTTTCTGTTTCTTGTACCGACCCACCAGCAAGGAAGTTGGGGGTGCAAAAGGAGTTGGGAGAGACACAGTTGGGACAGCTGACCCCAACCGACCAAAAAAGGGGTCATATCCCAGATGATAGGGTGTCACACACAGCATTTAAAGCTGGGGCTAGAAGAAGGAAGCAGGGGACATTCAGAGTGATGGGTGTTTGTCTTCCCAAGTAACCATTAGATGTGATGGAGCCCTGCTTTCCTGGGGATGGCTGAACACCTGCCTGTCCCTGGGAAGTGGTGAATGAATCCCTTGTTTGTCTTTTCTTGCGTTTGTAGCTTTGATTTACCTATTAATCTCAATCTCAAACTACAAGTTTTCTAACTTCTACACTTCTGATTCTCTTCCCCACCCCCAGGGTAGGGAGTGAGTAAGAGACTAGGTGGTGCCAGCTGGGGTTAAACTACAACAGGTTTTGATGGGTATCCTTCCATAAAGCTTGCAGAATGTTGACAAACTACATGTCTGTTACACAGCTGCAGAGTTGCATGTTGGCAAGAGCTTAGGGAAATTTTAGCATGAAATTCAACTATGATATCTGGAAAGGGATGGTTTCACCAGAAGAATAGATCCCATGCTTGCAGGCAGAATTTACATGCATGCTTAGTCATTAAGATATAATTAGTAGCCAGCTTGCTGCTCTTCAGTAGCAAAGGTCAAAGAGCAATTTGAAAGTGAGCCAAGAACTGTGTTATGTTACGGAAGCACAGACTGGTTGAGGTTGGGAGGCACCTCCTGAGATCATCTACTCAAACTCCACTGCTCAAGCAGGATCAGCCACAGCCAGGTTGCCCAGGAGTGTTTCTAAATGGCTTTTGAATATCTCCACAGTAGTCTTACTCTGATCAACCTCCCAGTAGAACTGTTTTTTATGTTCAGATGGAATTTTAGGTGTTTCAGTTTCTGCCTATTTCTTCCTGGCCTTTCAGTGGACACTACTGAGAAGAGTCTGGATCCCTCATCTTCATTCCACTCCTCCCAAATTCAGGTATTCATACACATTAACAAGATTCCCCTGAACCTTCTCTTCTCCAGGCTAAACAATCCCATCTGTCTCAGCCTCACATCATATGAAAGATGCTTCAATCCCTTAACCATTTTATTTAAGTTCACTCCTTTCCTTTCAGGGAATGCATACCTTAAAATAGCCATGTGCAGTATTCCTCTGTCCCAGCCAAAAGGTTGTACCCAAAGGCAAGTCCATGAAAGGCTTCTCCACAACTCTTTCATAAATTCTGAAAAGGAAAGGGAAAGTAGAGTCCCAAGATGTGTTATCATTCAATTTACTCAGAGCTGGAATATTCCAAGTGTGACAAATTCTTATAAAACAACACTCTTTACTTACTTATTGCAGTCCACATGTAAAATCAAGTGAGAGGCACTGATTGCTAAGGAAAGTCTGTGCCATTTATCATCTGCCAAAATGTATGGGAATACTTCTGTGTGGGAACGATGACTGCCTGAACGATAATGCAACCTGATTTCATTTCGATGACCGCTGCTTTCCAGCTCCAGGTACCTGTATCATAAATGCATCATCATGTCATCGACCATTTTTATCAGCACAGCAACATTTTACATAAGCCACCTTATCATCATCATGCAGGAACTACTTAAAAGAGGAAGAAAAACAAGCAAGGAGATACAAAGACAAAAGTAGACCCTTTTCAGATTCCCACTGCGTCTTTCTTCTCGATGACAAACAATAGCAGGTTACAACTTTCATGTAAGTACACAAGATTTCAAGCCAAATATTTTTTTTCTTCTAGCAATACTGTTTTCCATAACATGATCTGATCGGAAGTATTATGTTATTATGAATAGTTGCCTCATATCCTGAAAGCACAGTAAGGATACTCTGAAGGCATGAATGCATAAAAAACAACTCCGAGCTTTGCAGTAGGGACATCATTAGCAATTACCAATCAGGAAAGTAAGGACTGAGATTGAACACTGCTTTGTTTGCTTTCATGTGTATGGTTACACCTCCTTTTATTTTTTTTTAATAAAATTTCTCCAAAGAAATACAAAATCAATAAATGCTAACCCTTCAGAAAAATTTATATATGTGTACATATTAGCTTTGTTAAATAAGTATGTGTGTTTGTGGGATGGGTGTGTGTATACATACAACTATATATGCCTGCACATATATACTTAAATACATTTATACATGGTAAAAACCCAGCAGCGCAGCTGTGCCAAAATAAGTGTACCCTACACAAGATTTGCAGATTGCAAATTCAAGTTTTGATGGTGAAATTTCAGCAGCTTAGTTTTAAAAGCACTCCGTAACGAACTCAGTTCTTAGACAGGCTGGTCTCTTGCATGTTGGAACTCTTATGGGAAAAAGCTTGACAAACCATTTGTTTTTTAAAGTAGTAAGCTTCTCATTTTAAAATTCCCCCAAGAAAATATGTTTTACACAGGAAAGGAAAAATGAAATGGAGTTTCTCTAAAAATCATACACAACATACAGCTAAAAAGCAAGGAAAATAACAATGTATGTGGTGAGACACACAAAAACTGAGAGAATGGACAATTCATTTTTGTCTATTTTTGCAGTTACATCTGCAATCAGGCAAGACAGTGGCTTGTAATCTGAGTGCACCTGTTCCAGGGTGATGTCATTAACTTTAACAGGCTATCTACATTAAGGAACAGACGAGACAATGAGTACAATTTTGAGGAGTGAAGTTGAGATCAAATCAAAACTATCTTGTACAATCATTATCCCTAGGAAGAGAGGCTGGGCTCACTGTACAGCTCTCCTTCCTTCAGGGTGTTTCACGGTAGAACATGCCTGGCAACAGCAAAAAAACAACTCGTCTTTTGCAAATCCAGCAAAGGACAATTTCTTCTTCGTCCTTAGTATTAACAAAGCAGTTAACTAGTTTCAGATATAAATTTTATAATCTCAGACAATTTACCTTCTCATGGCCCAAAACCAATTTTTACATTGGCAAGAAGTGGAAACTAACAGAAGGCCAGGCTGGAAAAAAAATGGGCGATAGTGGCAGGACATCAGTCAACTTAATAACCTCCTTCATAACTCAAGCTTCAAGGATAAAAATAAGGTCACTCCCAACCTAACAGAGAAGGGGAACATTGTAGAACTGAACTCCTCCAGCAACTTCTAAGTGTCTCCATCCAGTCACAGACACAAACTGGAAAACGAAAGGCATAGATACATTGAGAAAGGCCTCCTGGTAGAATCAACAGCTGTCTACTCCTTTGAAGTCAATGACAGAACTAATGCCAGCACACAGAGATGCAGGCAAGCAGGGAACAAACTACACCTGTAGACACACAGTCAGTACAGAATGTATAAATCAAACCCTCGTGTTACCCCTTATGCATATAATGAATGAAACATGGCTTTGCCAATAAAAAGAAGACATTGCCATACAAATTTCACAAAATAAAAACTGCTGAGAGCAGATGCTGACAATCGATGATGCTGTAATAAGCAAGGAAATCTGCCTACACAAAGCTGTGCAAAAACTGTGGACACTTGTGGTTTTTGTTTTAATGGTGATTAATGCACTGTTTTGATATTCACAGACAACCTCTTGTTCTTCCATTTGGTAAACTAACAAATACAACTCCCTTCTAAAGGAGAAAATATGCATCAAAGTGAAAATGAAAATAATAGCCATTAGGAGAATTAGTAGGAGAATAATTTATGGTTTATTAATAATCTGTAGAGGCAGCAACAAAACACAATGAGAAAAGCAAGTGGAATGATAGCAAGAACAATACTGCTTTCAACTTAAAGTAATGCCATAATGCTGATACACAGGGAAGTGAAAATGAATAATTTCCACCAAATTTTTTACAAAATACTCTGCTTGTTATTCCACTTTTCTACATCTGTTTAACTGCCTGGACTTACATGGCTCAGTCTCATGAGCTTCAGGAGATGGGACAAGCCTCAGCACTGAAAAACTCATTATGGGTGAAAAATGCAAAGTTTGTGCACAGTGAGGCTTCTTGTTCCATCTGTGAGGCTGTAACACTTGGGTGCATGCTTTCCAAAAGTTTTGAAGTGTTTGAGAAAGTATACTAAGCATTGACAAACACATCTGGATTTTAAAAATTCATTTCGGGCAACAAAAATACACTACACTTCTCTGTACACTCAGGATTACTAATCATTTGAGAGAGAAAAGAGGGTGATTTCAGTTCCTAAATGACTTACTCCCAAAGGAAATAATAACTGCATTGTACTGCAGTCTTCTCCTAGCCAAGAATTTCATTACTGAAAAGCTTCAGGGGAACCTCATCAGCTGAGTCACTGGTTCCTTGTCCACACCAGCCCAGCACAGTCCACTCATCACAGGGAGAGCAGCAAAGATGTCCCATTACAAATGTCACTGATGCTTCTTCCAACAAGCTCAGTTGCTCTTCTATGCTGCAGAAAGCAAACAGCTCTTGGAGTGAAAAATAAACCCCAATGAGAAACACAATAGCAGAACCTGCTACCCACTTTCTAATGTCCGTAAGATCTGCGGTTGTTTAATCAATACCAGGCTACTCGATTTTAACCTGCAAAAAAACACACACACATTGGGTTAAACTGATTTAACTTTGCTGGGAGATCATACGTGCTTAGGTGTTACTATGCTTGACATGCGGAGAAGAAAATGCCAACCTGGAGAAAAAGGTTTCTCCATAGATCACTCTATGCATGCACAATCATTGCAAAGGCAGCAGCCAAGGCCACCACTGCAGATCAGCCGCTCTGCCTGGAAACCAAATAGACAGCGATCCCTTACATACTAAGGATGAGCCTGTCTTTGTATGAGGAAGAAATTTGTTTCAAATGCTCCGGAGGAATTTGAGGCAGAAAACAGTGATGTGTTCTCTGCTGCCCAGCACTGATCTGTTGTAACTGCATAAGAGTTGGGAGTCAGCAGATCTGCTCAACTGTCAACAGATCAGCATTAATGACCATCCTGGCAAAGGGCACATGATCACAACCAGCCCTGGCAGGACCTGCTCTTTGGGCTTTGACAGACCAGCTCAGGGGAAGCTGCAGAAGTAAAAGTCAGGATATACAGAAAAACATTAGAGATTTAGGAAGTGAAACATCAGGCAGTCCTGCTGTACACAGTATCAGTCTTTGAGAAGAGGGAGGTACAGCCGTTCCAGCTAACAGCCAGCATTGGCGATGCCAAGTCTTTGATAGCTCACTTGTTCATTTGGCATCCTTGCTCACACAACAAACGCATACTGTAACTGTCCACGCTTACTCCAGGCAACTAATAATTTTAACTTCATTTTACAGCATGCAGACAAATATTTTAGAAGCCAAAGGCAAGATATCATGTCTGTTGCTTAATAATTTATTACAGGGCAGTTTTTTGGATTTTTTTTTTTTTACTTTTCCTATTTAAATTATAGGTATAGTGTTAAAAAAGTTCTTCATGCCTATTCAATCTACACTAAAAAGGAACACCAATAAAATTAAAGAGGAATATGTACTCAAGAAAAAAAATTAAAATCTCTAGTTCCATTACTCATTAAAAAAATCTTCATCTGAAGATTTTTATGTGAAAGTTCTGGCTTTTTTTTTAGGTATAATTAAATAAAAAAAAACAAACAAAAAACAACAACAAAAAAAAAAACACAAAGACATTCTATTCAGTAGACCCTACTCATTGCAAACTACGGTTACAATAGCACTAAGCTATTCTGCTGGGTGTAGATTATGAAGATGTAAAAGCAATTCACGTAACACCACTATCACATTCAGCAATGCATTATTTGCTATTTTCCATGGTATGATGACTGGGCAATCAGGAGTGTGAGCCTTATTCTTCTATTTGGAAGTAACATTAAGCGTTCTGAAACATTAACTAGGAGTTTTTACAGCTTGGTGCATCCCCTAGAACAACATGGCATCAAAATATCCCCAGATGGATTTTCATTTTTTCAACCTTAATGATTCTATGATTATATGAAATGTCAAGCAGTAACTTCATTTTACCTGTAAAAATCTAGTTCCCACTTCTTACGCTACTTCTTGACCTTACCGGCTTTGCCCTTTTCCTTGACTATCTAGAATTCTACCTAGGCAAGAGAAGATTGGCAGTTCTGCCAGAGAGAGAAAAATTTAAAAATGGTCTTTATTTTTCTGGATACATTGGTAGCACTTATTGCAAGTGCACAGTGGGCAGGAAAGCCAGCAATTCCACTTCTGTCCTTGTCTTTTGCTGAATGCAGTTTTGGACCCAGACACGAATTTTCTGACTTATGATTTTCTGACTTTTTTTCAAAAATGTTGATCCATTCATTAAAACCAAATTTTTTGACAGAAACATTATCACAGCAAAGCTTGCAGGGTCTAGGATGAAATGCTTGCTAAAATGAGAGAGAGAGAGAGAAAGAAAATCTAAGATTTTCTAAAAGACTTTCTCAAATACTCTTTAAAATCATGGTTGTTACCTACAGAAAAACGGAGAACCCAAGTGAAGAGAGCTCAAAATTAGAACAGGGTATTACCCATATCAACATAGAATGCACAAACAATAGGACAGTTAAACCAGCCTCTCAAGAAGACCTGATGGGGCTTTTCCATTACATCGTATTATCAATAAAACACAGTCAGGTACAAGAGAAATCTAAATTCAGTAAGTTGATGTCAAGTCCTATGCCTGTACTAATAAATAAAGCCAATAAGGCCCATTCCCTGGTCCTGAAGATAAATATGAACAGTAGTGTTCCACTACAACTCACACCCATATTGGTGCTCTCTCACACTTTTTCCCTGAAATTGGTGGGTTTTTCCACACTGCCTGGTGGGAACAGGCCCTGGCCAATGCCGCTCGACAAACTGGCCCTGACATCATCTGCAGGAGAGATAAAAGCATGCCAGGGAAGATGCTAACAATTATGCAAAATGAACAGCAGGACAGGGGTCCATCCTGGGTACTGTTTGGTTTACTAGCATAGCCCTGGCCAGGCACTGCCAACAGAGATGCATCACCACTGCATCAAGTGGGGGCAAAAAAAAAAAAAAAGACAGTGATATTCCTCAGGGCATTTTTATCCATCTGAGACAAGTTCAAGTCCCTGCTCCAAATCAGGCAGAGTGGAGATTAACCATATGAGGAAAATGCCTCCAAAGCCCCCCAGCCAGAGAGCTACTGATCATTCTGGCATTTACATCTGTTTTGCTGTTTATTTTCTTCCACCACAAAATGGTGTTCCAGCACAACATTGCTCCTTGCACTGGATAGCTATGGAGGACAGCTGGGGAGGAGGGAAGTGCATCCCTAATGTGCTCAGGCACTGGGGTCCAGTGCTGGGATATGCATGAAGGAACACCCTCCTCATTGGGATGTTCATGCGAGAGGACAGCCAGGCGAGAAATGACTGGAAGGGCAGACAAACATCATCCACACACATACACCTGCACAAACTACTACTGCATCGCACTGAACCTTCTCCCCAGACAGAAGGAAGCCACAGCACAAGGGAGCAGCTAGACGAGTGAGCTTGCAATACCATGATATGAAAGCCAAGGCTAGGAAACAAACACCTGAGACTGTTCAAATCCTTCCCATCAGTGTCCCCTTAAGTGTCTGTACCTGATTCAAACTAATAAAGCACATGGGACAAAAATGGATGTCAATAAGATACTGCTTCTATCACCATCTTGCAGCCCCTCATCTGATTTCAGTGGGACTGCTGTGGTTTGGAAGCCTTTGCAGGCTTTGAAGTCAAGAACTTGCCTCTCACCTGAGAGATCTCTCTGCTTACTTTGCAAAACTTGAGGTCAACTCTGCCTCTAAATCAGGGGGGAAAAATCTCCTCCCCCCCTTGCAGAGTCTGAATAGCTTCTGCTGAGTTTAGTGCTATGATCCAAGAGTCCCTGGCTGTAGCAAGAACAAGATAACCCAGACCCTCCAATGCTACCGCTGATAAGAAGGCAGGGCTCCCTTCCAGCCTTCCCACAGCACTGAAGGGAGAAGCCAGGAGCCACAAGCAGGAGCTGAGGTCCCACCAAGCTCTTCAATGCACTCCAAGAAAAGCTATTCTCATTAAAGGTGCTAGCGCTTGCCTTGGAAAAAATCAAACCTGATATTACAGCACATTGTCCACGCCATTCCTGTTTGAGCCATGCATATGAAATCAAATTCCCAAACAAGAAAATATTTTTTAAAATACTAATTCTTGCATTTGAGCAATTGCTCGCATTCCTCTCATCTCTCTCACTAACCCCATTTGTCAATATAGTTATTTCCATTTTATTCTCACTATCACACAGTCCCAAGAATATCAGTCTTGCCTATCTGAAGCTTCCCCTTCTGCTAAAAAAAAAAAAAATCAATGAGGGAAGAACTTTCTCAGATCAAACACTATAAAAACAAATGGCATAAACCATCCCTCTCTTTTCCTGTCTTAACAAAGTTTATCCAAGGAGAGCAAGAGGACTATAAATAAAATAAGCAACTTAGTGATACATGCATTAGTAAAAGAAAAAGGCACTTTCAACATAACTCCTCCTGTTTCCTACCCTGTAAGAACAGTTTTCTTTGTTATTTACTTGTTCATAAAAGCCTTTCAAACAACAGCAGAGGAATAACAGTATCTGTCAAAACTCACATTTCAACTATTTCAGTGGTGGTTTAGGAAGGAATAATCTTTTGTCTCTTATTTTAAAAAGCCTGTCACTAGCCTCAATTCAAGTAAGAGGTTCCAGGTATATGAGCATTCTGTTAAGAATTTCTTAACCAATTCACCCTGGGTTAGTTGGCACTATGATGATTAACATTGGACAGACTGGCCTCATTTGATTAAAAAAAGTTACAGAATAGTTTTCAAGGTGCAGACATTAAAAGAGTTTATACACTATTGGTAATTTTTTTCTTTTTTTTTTTTTTGAGTGTAAACTAAACTGAAGAAAAAAAAAACAAAACAACAAAACAAACCAAAAAAACCCCAAGCAACAGTGACATGGTGTCAATCAAATTTATAATAACTTTCATAATCAACACTTAAAGAAATAGGTCATTCCTAACATCGAGAAGACATTAAACTGAGTATAACACAGAACTGCTATTTTACAAATATTTCCATCTAACCCCATACTTGGGGATAGAAGTTAATCTCTCAAACAAACAGAAACAAGGAACTTTTCTCTTTTGGAGCAAAGAGCCCAACCAAGCTGTCAGTATCTACAAAGAGAATCCTTTGTGACAAAGAATCTTCTCATGCACTAGAAAAGCAGTGAATGAATGAAAAAAAATACTTATTTTTGACAGCTTTGATGAAATATGCAACCTGTATCAAAAGAACAGAAGACTAACATCAGAGAAGTTTTAAATCACTAGAGAAACTGAATTCAAAAGCAATTTATTGTTATGAACAAATTCTGGAGGGTAATGATTATCATCAGACCAGTAAGAAACAGCCACTAAGATTTAAAACCAAAAAACCACACTACAGAACACTTCTTACCTAACATCTGCTCTGCAAATTATTGGCTTAAGTGGTGATTATTGGCTTAAGCAGTAAATACTGAAAGCTTTTCTCAGTGTAATGTGCTTGCAGTAGAATTTGTGGTGTCAGAGAGGGCTCTTCACACTGCAGTCCAGAAATACTGATACTCATACATCAAAAGCAGGGAACATACCGTTCCACCTCTATTTTAATACAATGATCAAATGGGAAAACAAAAATTGTGCATTGGGAATTCACCTCTGGCAACCTATCTCCTTGTACACATAAATCAGTAAGAGAGAAAATGTCACAGATAAGTTCCTCCAACATACTGAAAGAGGTCTGAAACTACTGTACAGTACAGCCCATTTGACAGCAGATAATCAGAAGACACCAACCACTGTGAAAACAAATGTTAAGTAAGGCAGAAAGCGACTAAATTAGTAGAAGTACAAATTAAGTATAGAGAATAGCTGTCCATAATATTCTATTGATTTCAATGCTCTGTTTCAGAACATAAAAAGCACTAACCAAAGGAAAGAATGACTAAACTACAACCCAGCAATTTCCTGCTTTAAGGGCCCTAATATGCAGTATCTCAAGAGATAGGAATATAACATTAGTTACATAAAGCCATCTAACCACTAAGGGAGAAAAAAGTTTACTATATCTCTCCACTGCTGATGATTAAATGAAAATATATGATGAAATAGCAAGACCTAACATATATTACAACCTCATCACAGATTAAAATAATCTCTCTGCTGATTGTTCCTTCAAGAATTACATAAGACAAATTCAGAAGTGAGGAGGATAATACAGCTTAAACTGAAAGCTGAGAGCAAACACACAGTAATCAGTGTTTAACAGTGCTTCTACTCAGACTTAACGCATCCCTTCATTAACACAGTTAAACATTCACCTTGCTACTGTGAAGTACAATGCATTTTAGGCATGGCACTGTACGTGGTCAAGGTGATGCACTCAAAAAAATATTCATAACTTCTATCTTTCAGACATATGCCATATATAAATCTGCCATATAGAAAAGATGCATTCAGCTGCCTGAAATTCACGTGAATGATTACTGACATGTAATTTGGATTCCCTGACACCACAAAAGCTTTTTTTTTGAAAGTATCAACCTCCACACTGTGCCCAAAACTAACGCTGCCTGAGCGCCTTGGCTGCTCTATTCGGTGGGGAAAAAAGCAATGTCTATGGAAAAGTATGAGCAAGTTCAAAAGAGACAGTTAAAAGTATTGTTTCAGATTCTTTCACTTTAAGTTTGTTTTTAAATATTTTAATATATTAAATACTAGAGAAAAGCATAATTGTTATCAAATGGAAAGTCAGCTTTGATACTCAGCTAGGAAAAGAAAAGTAAAACCACATTTAACTGAGTATGAAAAGATTACTATATTTGCAGAAGATCATTTCAGGAGCTACTTTTTGTGGTGACAGCAATAGCCCAGCCTCAGCAAATGCCCAAGCCTCAGACTTACATGGAGAACTTTCGTGTCACTCTGACAGCCCAAAGGTGGCATTCAGCACATGACGTTCAAGAGCAAACTTTGTGAAACCAGTCCTGTCAACTTCTTAAGACCCAAAGCCTTAAAGAGTTGCATGATCATATCTCAGTGGAAGTATTTAGGTTTTATGAGCCTCAAAATGGAACCAGCAAAAAAAGAACAAAGACAACCACATAAAACTAGATAACACAGACTAAGTCAGTAAACTCTGAATCATGTAAACTATTTTAAGTTTATAAAGAAAATAATAAAATTTAAAAAAGTAACTACAATTTAGGAAATGCTCTCAATTGCTGTAAACTAACATATTTGCACCAAATTCTTCTAGTTTCTTTTTAAATGGATTACCCAATATTATCCCAAAAAACACAATGAAATATTAACAAGTAGATTGTTCTTTAGCTGCTTCAACAAATCTGACCTAATGAGTGACTATTTGCCTAAATAAACTAGAAAAGTTTTTTCTTCTTTTTTGATTATCCAAAGGCTTACACGGAGACCCAAAAACCAAACAAAGAATATATCCCTAGAGAAAAATTGTAAGAGGAAATAATAAGATAAAGAGGACGAATGGTGGCAGGAGTTTTTTTCACCAAAGCACCAACTGGTTGTTATCTTCATTTTCGTAGCCCTAACATTATAACATTAGAATAAGAATAATAATAGTTTTCACAGTTAAGAGAAAAAGGGCCCCAAAAATATTCAACAGTGCCACTAAGTTACACATCCACAGTTAAAATATCTATACACATAACACGGACCTTCTGATTTCAACTAGAAACCTTGACAAATGCTTTCCGTTGATGTAAGACAGTTCAGATTTTGATATGCAGATAACCAGAAGATCACAGAATCAAAGAATCACAGAATCAATTAGGTTGGAAAAGTCCTCTGAGATCATCGAGTCCAACCTATGACCAAACACCACCCTGTGAACTAGACCATGGCACTAAGTGCCACATCCAGTCTTTCCTCAAACACCTCCAGAGCAGTCCATTCTAATGTCTAATCACCCCTTCTGTGCATACATTCCTCCTAATGTCCAACTTAAACCTACCCTGGCACAGCTTGAGGCTATGTCCTCTCATCCTGTTGCTGGTGCCCTGGGAGAAGTTGCCTGGGGGTCCGACCCCCACCTGGCTACAACCTCCTTTCAAGTAGTTGCAGAGAGCAATAAGGTCACCCCTGAGCCTACTCTTCTCCAGGGAAGCCCAGCTTCCTCAGCCACTCCCGTAAGACTTGTGCTGCAGACCCTTCACCAGCTTCATTGCCCTTCTCTGGACACACTCCAGCATCTCAATGTCCTTCCTGAATTGAGGGGCCTGGAACTGGACACAATCCTCGAGGTATGGCCTCATGAGTGCCAACTACAGAGGGACATTCACTTCCCTAGTCCTGCTGGCCATGCTATTTCTGATACAGGGCAGGGTGCCACTGGCCTTCTTGGCCACCTGGGCACACTGCTGGCTCATGTTAACTGGCTGTTGACCAGCACCCCCAGGTCCTTTTCCACTGGGCAGCTTTCCAGCCACTCTGTCCCCAGCCTGTAGCACTGCATGAGGTTACTGTGGCCAGGAAAGGTTTTCTAGCAAACATTGCAAATACTTTAAGTTCTCTGCCATTCATGGGGAGGCATAAGCCTGTAACTGGAGGATTTTTTTTGCTTTTTTAAAACTGCTTGCAGTGTTAAAAACTGGTGAAGAGGTGAACATACAGGGCCCGGCTTTGTGAATCAGTGCATCTATACTGACATGACACTTTTACACCAGCTGATCATCTGGTCCTTATGGTTACGAATGACAACAGAGAACTGCCTTTTGATGCCGTTGGTGGCAAGAGACATGTAAAGAGTAACATGTGTTCCCCTTCCCTTAGCCGATTTGGATTTGTGAATTTTTATGAATCTGTACAATATGGCTATCCAAACACTATGAATATTTGCAAAAGATCTGCTTCACAACAGTTTTGCTCTAATTTATGTTCAATTTTTGCTGCATAAATACATATACTTTTATTAGCCAGCATACAGTTATCAGTACTTACCTGTGATCTAAATGATGAATAGAGAGAATAACCCCTGAATTCAAATGGGCTTGTTTTAAGGTCACCAGAATTGTGAATTCATATTTATTTCTTAACTTCTGAAAAAAGATTTCAGCTGTTGCTGGAGATGCCTTAACACTTCTTGAAGTATCTAAAAAATACAAGAGGAAAAAACACTCAGTATAAAGTTTTACTTTACTTTATATCCTCATTCAAATAGCTTACAAAATAACAAGGTATTTATGAGAAACACAATTGTACAGGCAAAAGCAGGGACCAAAGCATTTTAAACATCAGTTTTACATTCAGTAGGAGCCATTTCAATGAAAAGGACACATTTTTTAGGACACCTATTCTATTCTGCAGAAGGGTGGTGTTTTGTTTTAACCAGGGTCATAACTCTTACTTTCTCCATGGATGCCCACATGGTACCTTTAATATCTCCTTCAAAGTATGGGCTCACTAGCAGTGAAGCACAGGGTAACAACACTAAATATGAGGCTAAACCATGAAGCATGACCTGAGCATCTTTTTAATGACTTCTACAAAAATGTAAAATACACAAATATTATTATTTATTTAAATAAAGAAACTAACATAAAAGAAAAAATCAAAACAAAGCAAAGAACAGACCTCTTTAGGGACAATTTACTCAGCTTTAAGTAATTTTAAAGTTATCTTAAAAACTCACCAAATTTCAAAATATATGATTGCTAATTAATCACTATATACTCCAGTTGTGTGCTATTTTGCTGCTGCTTCTTGCACAGAATGTCATGATTCTTTGTTAGAGTAATGACATACACAAAATAAAGATTTTAGTTTTAAAAACCCACACACAGCCAAGACTGACGCAATATTTCTGCTGAATTTGTACATAACATGCATAGAAAATAAAAAGGCCCAAGCTCAAAACCTCTAGAGAGATAATTTACAAAATAAGATGTCAAATGGTAGAAAAACAATTCCCAAGGTTTTCCATAATACACTATACCAGGAAAAAATTAATATACATTTTTAATGCACAAAATCAATTCATTAGCATGTGTAATCAACTGTGTAAGAACTAAATCAATTCACAAGCTTCCTGTCATAGTAATTTGACCATCCTGCTCCACGTGGGGACACTAGCTCAGGAACAGCAATAGAGTTCACTGCAGTAGAACTGGTGATTTTCTTTTGGCAGTGCTGGAGCTGAGCTCTCAAGTACACCACTCTCAGTGCACACCACCGATCTTAAAACAGTTTTATTCTTTAAGCTGGACCTATGAAAATGCTGTTCTTCATTCAGAGAGTTGATTGTGTTTTATGGACCAGGAATATTTTTAATACGTATTTAAGTAATGTAACAACATGTACAACTCTGAAGTCCTAACCAAGCTCCTGCACAGTGTCACACCAGGCTGAATTTCATTTGTTTTTCACAAAGGGGAATCCAAAAAAACAAAAAAACCACAAACAAACAAAAATTCTGATTTCTAAATTTCTACCAAATTCCTATGATATTCTCATTAGCAACCGATGAAAGAAAGTATATGCATAACACCCCTACCCTTATACAAGGCCAGTTCACACATAAATAACCATCTCCCTCTTCCACCACATGCACTTTTATTCCAACTGGAGCTATTGGGATGCAAGCATTGCACTACAGATGGCCTGTGCTTTAACAAGGAAACAAATCTTCACCATCACATGGAGCTCTCCAGAGCTGTCTCAGACCTCGTTGCTTTGCTGAGAGAGGCAGGGGGAAACACAAAGCTGTCTCAGCAACCACAGGAGAGGAATCTGTTTTGAGGTCTACTCATGTCACTCCGAATCACCCCATCACTAGATTGGAGGAGAATTTTCCATTGTCTGTTCTATCAAAACATATCTGGGTACCCTATAATCATTCATTGTGTCCTTAGATAACCTTCTTGTACACAGACAATAGCATCAAGACCTGATTACATCATGCTCAAAGCCTATATATGAAGATTACTGTCACATTAACTGCTAGAGTATTAAATTTCCAAAACACATAGCCATTCAGTTTTGGTATTGCAAATAGGTCAGTTCATACTTGCTGCTCAAAAAAGCTACACAGCCTTTTGAATTATTACTACTCTTACAAGGCACAAAACTCTTTGTTCAGGGCAGGCACCAGGTGGATTTCTTAAAAGCAAGATTACTGACAGGTCCTTGATCCATCAGATCCATTCTTTTTACACTAACATAAGACTGCAAATCTCTCCTTCCAATTGGCTTTCAACACTAGCAGTAGATGCTTGATAGATGACCAGCTATGCTTGATAAATAATGCTTCAGGCTTGTTCTTGACATTTGGCTTCTAGTAATCAGTTTAAGACCCAAGGAAAAAACTTTACTGGAACTGGACTTCTTCCATAATAGCTTGGAAAATCAAACTGGTGTATCTCAAATAATAATTTGTGGTTTCTCAACAGTTACATAAAAACCTCATACTGTGAAGATTTCTAATACACAAATCCAAAGACATAAATCTCTTCAAAGTGCAAAAATAAGGAGAGAACTATTAGTTTGAATGGGAAATTTGTCTCTAGCCATAATATATATATAGGGTTTACTTTCCTAGAATATTGCCTGTGTTTGGTTTGACCACACCACAACAACTCACAAACCCACAGTGTCATCCCATCATAAATTTATAGAAGAATGAAAAGTGACAATGAAAGAAACAAAAATCCAAACACTCAAAGCATGTCTCACTCCTCACTCAAGTTAAAAGTCTTTTAACACCTAATGCTGCAAAGCAATCTGAAAGCCCAGTGAAGAAAACCACTAACCAGAAAACCTGCAGGAACTCAGCCCTTCAGAAGACAAGCTTAGCAGCCGCCTGTGTTTGCAACAACCCTCACTACTAGGATGCATTTTCCCCTCTCAGAGAAAATCTGCAGTCAGAGCTCTGCAGCAAACACCAACACCACACCAGTCTTTCCTTGAGGTTTCAAGAGCAGACGTTGTCACTTCAATCATGTTCATGAGATGATAATTACTGCACTATAACCAAGACAGCATGTCAAACTTTCACCAGGATTCATTCCACAGGTCCAAAGGCACTTCCACCAGTGCAAACCGGTGTTGCAGAAAGAAGTAGTTTTATCCTTTGCTGTCACCGGCCTTTAATTGCTTCTCCTCATCCCTGTGGTGACAACTGCATTCATGTAAACATATGAGGAACCATATTAGGCAACTGACTGAATCTTAACTAGCCCAACAATGCCCCACCAAAAAAAAAAAAAAAAAAGACGCCTTTGGAAGCAGCCATGAACAACATACTGAAGGTAAGCAGGGAAATTTCCATACACAGCACCAGCAGCATACTAAATCACACAGTGGAAAGACTTAGGACAAGCCATTCATTACAGATGTTTTCCAATCCACAATAAAAAAAACCAGTTATTAAACAGTGGATAACTTGTTTCATCAAAGGGTCTGCTTTTGAGTTTCTGAAGAGCATCTGAAGCTAAACATACAGTATGAACTGAATTATAAAACAGATTCCCACAGAAGTCTTTGAAGGAGGCATCCTAACTAATTGAGCTCCATAGTTTGTTTCATATGCACATAATCGGCTTTTAACAGCAACATCTATAAATCAATTCTGCATCTGACTGTAAGTTTGCTGAACTATCCAAATTAAAGTCTAGTGGTTTGTGAGAAAAAGAAGGGCTGCAGGCTAAAATGAATCTGAAAAATATAATAAGGCTGGCTCAATTTTGTTTAATTTTCCTACGCTAGTTGGGATGAGTGTCACAAGCATATATTCACATTCTGTCACTTCCCCATATTCCAATTTTTGGCTAATATTTTCTTAAACAAGAATTTCACACAGGCTACAAAGGGCAACTGTTTGCTTTATATTGTTCTTTTATTTAAGTAATCAATGTGGGCTAAGCTGCTCCCAGCCAATGGGAATACAAATACAAAGCCAATCCAAAAGCCGAATCTTTCCAACTCGGAAGGGGTGTAGCAGGTTTTTAAGTGGAACACAGTACATTCAAATTCAGGAGTTGCATTCCTGTAATGAAAACCGAAGATAGAGAGAAGTAAAACAACATTTATTAGACCAAAACCCTGCTAGACATGATGCACTTTACATACTTTAGCAGAAAGGTTGGTTGTTTTGCTATTTGAACTGATACATAACATCAGTTCATAAAACATTTTGAGATAGTTTTCCTATAGATTTTTTATTGGCTTCTCATAGATTCTCAATCTTT
This sequence comes from Platyrinchus mystaceus, assembly GCA_035041135.1. Classification (NCBI taxonomy): domain Eukaryota; kingdom Metazoa; phylum Chordata; class Aves; order Passeriformes; family Tyrannidae; genus Platyrinchus; species Platyrinchus mystaceus. Next base: position 29,658,370 of record JAWWLV010000045.1, read on the forward strand.
TCAAAGAGAATAGCAAAACAGGAGCAGCTATAGTTTTCCAAACCCATATAAACCTGAGCTGATTTCTCCAGTGCTGTAGGAAGGAATTCGGCAAGAGTCTGGAGGAAGGTGCTGCAGTTCTACCTCAAATTTAAAAGACAAGATACAGGGTAAACACTAATCCTGTAAGACTCCCAGTGGGGCCATTCCCAAAGGGTGTGCTTAAGCTGCAAGGCCCAGGAGCACTGTCCAGTTCCCAAGCCTGAGTGAACACTAGGACTACAACTTAAATGTAAGTCAGGATACAAATGGGTGCATCTAGATCTTTATATACCCAAGTTCTCCCTGTAAACTGGCTACAGCCTGCTCTCCCCAGAACAAAAAAAAGTGCCAGGAGCAAGAATGCTAGTAAATCTCTCAAGTTAAGTGATCAGGACCTTGGGATACCCACAGACTGCTTAGGGAGATAGCTCACAAACTGTCCTTGTGATTTAGACACCACCATGATGTGATGTGTCTCCCTTCTTATTTCCATTAAAGAAATGGTTCAGCAAGGATGTATGAGGATAGAAATGCAATGGATGGGAAGGAGAAAAGAAAGAGGGCAAAGTGCTCTTCAGTTGTAACTAAACAATCAACACAAAAACTGACTTGAAGCCAAATCATTAAATCAAATAAAAACAAGGGGAAAATGTCACAGTTTGTTCTCACAGCATCTGGGGAGGTTCCAACTGCCTTTGCTTTGTAGCTCCCTCTATTCTGAATGTCAGCTACAGCTTTGGTGTGTCATCCGGTTTCCTCCAGTTCAAACCATATGCAAAGTCCCATAAGTCACAACAGACAACTCACAAAAGACTAGAAGAAGGACATATCTCTGAACACATTTCCTCTCCCAACTGTATTGGCTGCTCATACTTAAAAAATTCAACTTCATACTGTTCATCCTCAAAAAATGGTAATCATATCACTTCTGCCCAAAACTATGGCTCACCCACATGCTACGTACTTTGATGTTTAAAGTCATCTTGGCACAACTAAGAATTCAAATCCACTGCAGGACGAGAGGAGAGAAAGGTACTGAGAGCCTGGACACCTAGGCTTAAAGGCAGTTGCAGTGTTTCTGATCTGAAATAACCAAACCACTAAACTTGTTTATGTAATTGGGAATAGTTTGTACATTTGTCTAAATGATCATGATTTCATTTAAAGTGCTTTGCTTGAAATGTTTTCTTCTCCATGGTCAAAGTCCCCAAGGAATTTTTGCTTGGTTTACTAAGCTTGTTTGCTTTCTTAACTTTTTGTTTTGAAGTTATAGGAACATTAAAAATGAACAACTATGCAAATAAAATTAAAATAGAACATATGTAATAGGGGAAAAACCTTCTACCTGGTGTGATAGATTGAAATAACTGAGTGGTAGCAAGCTTTCAACTCTTTCTGCCTGCTCCTGGCACTGACTTTGGATGACTCTTTAGGATAGACTTTGAAAATTCAACTGTGGCAAACTACAGCTCTAATGTAATATGCATTCCCTTTATATTGACAATAATATCACTGAAATCTCCCTAGAAGCATTCTGCAAAAGACATGATACAAATCTAGTTTGAGAGTGATTATTCTAGTGGCTGGGTTAAGCCTCTGAGCCTATGTACTGACTGGCTGCTTCTAGAAACCAAGAAAAGTCACATCTAACTGAATCTTTCTGTGATGCTAAGTTACCTTCCCACAGCCCAACTAATATGACTTCCCCTGCTAAAACAGTCTCTTTGCATCCCTGTGAGGCTACAAAACAGTTGTTGAGGTGCCAGCCACTGAAGTAAAAACTCTTTCAAAACATGGCAAACCCCTAAAATGATCTTGAGAATCATTCTTTGTGGCACACATATACTTAACTAGACTGCACTGTGTGGAAAGGGGAAGGTGGATCTTTCCTTCCAGCCCATCCACCCTCTACACTAGCAGAATTCAACTCCTTCAGTGGAGCTGTCAAATGAAGGGTACATCTGCTCAACATGATTCTTCATCTGCATTACAGACCATGGAAATGTCATTTCAGTGGTGGTGTGCCTCGGTGTGCCAGCAGCACAATGCAAACAGCCACAGACAGCACCTTTGCTTCGTTAGTATATCCATACAACACAGAGAAGTAAATGCAGAGAGAACAAGTGGTAGATTTACACAACTATATAAACATTCATTTGAGCATAGGACTAGGTATGTATCATGGTTCGCTCAGTCTCAGGCTTAATCTGGCAGAGCACAATGCTAAGACACTTGGACAACTCTCATCCTCCCTTGGGCTGTCATCCTTTCAGCAAAGAAGGAATTTGCAATAGGATAACAAGTGGGAATCATTTACTGTAACTTTAAAAAGGCTGCACCTCAAACAGTCAGGTGTACTCTTCCAAAAATATATAGGGTCCATGACTAAGGGTTTCATGACCTTTGGACTCAGTAAGCAAAAAGCAAATAAGAGGTAAATAGGTACAGTAAAGGTTCTAGTGACTGTATCTCCACTAGCATATTTCTGAAAAATTTTCAAACCTTTTGCAAATGAAAGGATAAGAAACCTAACCATAGGAAAACCTGAATTCTAAATGTGTAGGACTCTGGATTAGAAGACTGTATTCTCAGCACAGGAGGCTGAAAGAGCTGATTTGCTAACAAGCAATACAGATCCTGCCACACTAGATTGTGACTAAAGCAACTCCCGCCAAACCACCATAGAAAATGAGAATGTGCTCTCCTGAACATTTCTGAAAGGAATTTTAGAAACGTGCAGATCAACACAGGGGGAAGCACCACACATGCAAAAGGACTATCAGGAATTTTTGAAGGCAGACATGATACAGAAAACTTAGGTTCCTTGTTCAGAAGAAATAGTATCCCTTTCAATGCAACTATGCCATCATGCTAGATGCTATCACCAGGAGAGAGGGTGCTTCACAGGGCAGACCTATTACATGATAACAAAATGATTAAGATAAAAGGCAAATTCTGTTCTTATTACTGAAATTCCACTCCTAGGAAATAAAAAAGTGTGCTGTGTGGTATGCTCTGCACCATGTATTTATTATTGCAATGCTTTCTGGTGATTTATAGTTTCCAGATTATCAATTATATGATGCAATAGCTTTTTTTTTTTTATTACCAGTTTTGCCTCATCTATATTCCAAGCCTATTTTTAATTCCTCTTTAAATTTTGGAAATGTTTTGTATGTGCTCCCTTATAGGTAGTATTAAGTACTGCTACTTAGAATTATGTTGTTTAGGTTTTTCAAACATAGTACGTGTTATAGTGGTATTGCTGTGAACAAGGACACTGACGTAGCATTGAGTGGGATTTCTCTATGCTTCTTCATTTCAATAGAGGCTCCAGCTACATTTAAAAGACAGCAGCTACTGTAGCTTTATAATTATATATGTGTATACAAACATGCACACACAGAGCTCCCTTTAGGCACAAAGCAGTTTTCTAGAAGCTGCTTTGAGAACACCTTGAAACCTGTGGAGAAAAATCAAGCCTGTCTTGTTTTCCTTGCTGCTGCCATCTGTGGCATATGCACCTAGTTATGCTTGGCTGCATACTGTCACATGAGCACTTTGTGTCAAACTGACCTAACAACAAACAAAAATATCACACCAAGAAATGCTGTTAACACTGGGACACTGAAGAACAGAAGAAAAATAATGCATTGCCTTCCAGCCATACTGGTACTGTAATAAGGGTATGATACACATGAGAACTACTAAAAGACTGATTTTATTTTCAGTCCCTTATCATATAGCATGGTCAGAATTTTAACAGTTATTCAAGTCATGCTCTGAGGGGGAGGACAGGAAGAAGCAGCAGTGTTGCCAGCCTTTTCCAAATGAAAAAGCAGGCTACTGAAGGTAAACAAAGCCTAATCAATTAAAAACAATAAAGTACAAACCTAATGAGAATAACAAACCATCTAAACAGATTATGCTAGGTGTAGATCAAGCTGCATGACATGACCTACCCTTCTCCCTGAAGACCTGACACAATTCAAATTCTCAATTATATCACATTCAGTGGTGGACTATCATACAATAACAGACTGTAGATCAGTACCCACCATGGTACCTCTGGATTAGGATCGTGCTTGGTGTAGACATTCCAACACCCTCTCAGCAACACACCACATCTCTCTCTCACTTGGTTCTCACTGTGCAAGTGTCAGTAAGACTTATTCATGCTCTCTGCTCAGTCATTTTCTCTCAAGACCTCCTTTTGTCACCAGTACGATGCTCCTGAGGACCCAGCTCCTGCAGCCTGTGTTTCACAGAATCATTTAGGCTGGAAAGGAGCCCTTGAGATGATCTAGCCCAACCGTAATCATTTCTGAATGCTCTGGAGGGTTTACCTTTTTCCCCCCATTAAGAATCTGTTTCTCCCTCTTTGCACTGGTTTGAATCTCTCATCCTAGTTTTCCTTTATCTCTGGCTTTCTGGGGTACAAGCATTTTTTGCCCACATAAGGGCTAATTGCCTTCAGCTCACCAAAACTGCTAAGAATGTTTGTGCTGATTTATTTTCACACAACACAATGGTGAGCTTAAGAAAATGTTAATATGAGATCTATTGTAATTTCACAGATAACCACAACAATGTGGTCTGCATGAAAAATTAACTTCAGACACAAGAGAATGGCCAACAGTCACCAATGCAGACAGAGCTCCAGAAAACTTAAACACCAATCCTAACAGCAAAAATAGCAGAGCATGGCAGGGGAAGGGAGGCCACCACTGTTAAAAATTACATCTGAAGCATGCCAGGCACATCCAACACATCTTTGTTGCTAGTCACAGGTCTCCAGCAGCAGATTGAGCAAACACCAGCAGATAGGGGGAGAAGGCAGGAGACTGAACTGTAAAGAGAATTCAGGCACCTGCAAAACTTAGGGGGAAGTGGCAGAGAGACCTCTACCTGAGAGTAGATGGGGGACACCAATGCCACCAACTGTACTGGCATACTTGGAAAAATCTCTACTCACAGAATATCTGTATTGATGCCAAGAAAATGAAAGGTTAGAAGGTTTTGAATCGAGAACACCAAAGAGCAGGGATCCAAAGAATATCATTACACACAACTCAGCTGTGAGCAGGGCAGACAGACAGAAAATACACAGGGAACTTAAGCTACCATTGCCAGAGGTTTCAAGTAAGCTGGGAAGAACCAGAGTCCAGATGCTCCTGCAAGAAGTTTTCTTTCAAATCAGGTATAAATGGAGTCCATGCCTCTACGAATGTGTCCACTAGCCCTGGTAAATCAGCTGCAGGTTTTCAACTCATACCCAATTTATAAGCTTGGATGAGTTAAAATCACAAAATTTTTCCAAACCCTAATGTATTTGCTCTTGTAGGCTTATTTTAACTGGGTATCACTAAAATATTCTGAAGTGCACTAAAGAACAGGTTTCAGGAGAATACAAAGGCACCAGTTTCATTATTGAGTACCAGATGTTTGGCACTACTTTGTGTCTTTGAAAATCTCTCCCTATACTAGAGCAATTCTACCAATACCCTAGATCTTCAGAGTACAGAAAAACTTACAGGGTCATCCACCCATCCTTAGCATATTAACTAAATGTAACACAATTACTACAACATAGTGTTTTCTAGATATTTTATTTCATGCTATTTTCTAAAAAATAAAAAGCGTGGAGATTTCCACCACTTCTTTTCAGTAGCTATTCCACAATCTAAACTAGTTCACTGTGAAAGTCTCCTTTTATCTTAAATCCTCTCCACTTGTAGTATCATTACATTACTCTTACCTCTAGCTCTTTGAATACTAAATAATTCCTTCATTTTAAACCTCTAAGAATTTTCTAATACTAGGCACTTATCGTACAACACTTTTGTCATTGCTTGAACAAGCTGTACATACTGAAGTTCTTTCGAAAGCTTTCTTAGTAAGCAAGTCCTTTTGTTACTGTATAATCAGGTTTGTTGTTCTCTTCGGTCCTTGCAATTCATTGATATTTTTCTGAAATACAGAAACCCAGGGTGAATGCAATAACCCAGACACAATATCAGTTTTAAAAAAATTCAATCTCCCAGATCTTATTCTGGTATGCTTTCCTTACACTAATGGTGTCTGCTGGGATTCTTAAAAAGAGCATCACTGAACAGGGTACACAATATTTTCTTTAAGTCTACCCTCTTCCTTAAATGGGTGCTGAGCAAATCTAAGGACTATTTCAAGTTCAAGGCATATTAGTCAATGTCACAGGAAACTTTAAGAGTGCCTTTGGAACAGCTGGGGCACAACATGCAACTGTGTGTTTAGGGAGTTATTAAAACACAGATTATTGACTGCAAAACCAGAAAAGGTCCTTTGGAACCCTTCTGGATCATTACACAGCTGTATCTAGAGACTGGTAGGCTTCCAGCCATAGAGTCAAGGCTGGTTCATGTCACCTCTTTTTAGGATAAACAACATGGATGTTACCACCATCTAATTATACTTAAATAATTATTTATGCTGGGGAAATTGTATAAATGTTGCTCTGACAGAGTAAGCAATTCTACAACTGGAGGTCTCTTTCTTATTATACTCCTCTGTTTTCAGAGAGAGAAATAGCCACTCAAATTCCACTAAAAGAGTTCTCAGTTATGTATCGCTAGCAATATTGATTGTAATGGCTCCTTTGGAAACATTACAGTCTATTGCAGCAATGTTTTGCTGCAGCCAATGTTAATCTGCTAAAAGCCTTTTGAACACTGTGTCTTCAGAAGTGTCTTTTAGTCTTGTAAGACACCATGCCCATTGCTTTAGCACCTTGCAACAGCCCAGTGTTGTGAGAAGTATCTCATGAGATGACTCAACATAAAAGTCAGTTTTCTAAGCCTGCATTTCTCTGAAGTCATCAGCATCACACACACCCCAAAAAATGTATGCACCAAAACAGAAAAGCAAACAAAATGTTGTTTAATGTAAAAAATAAGAAGAATTTTTTACTGTAAAATTCTTCCACATTGAAAATGACTACAGCTTTTTTTTTCCTACCAAAATATGGTTTAAAGAGTAAAAAAAATAAGAAAAAAATTTACTTCCTCAATGGAACCATAACTTAAATGACATATTTGCTACAAGTTTTTAAGGTATAAGTTTTTAAGGCTCACTAATAGCTACCTGAGTGAACATTCGTGATGGGTATTTGTTCAGTCGAAAAAATTAATAGGTAAAAGTACCCTTTCTTATCATATTTCCCCTCAGATTTTCCTGAGAGGAAATCTTATGGACAATGCCAAGAGGGAAAAATTAGCATTTCTTAAATATTGTGACAAAATATAGAGGAATTTAGCCAAAACAGATGGACAGGAAAAAAAAATAGTGAAAAATCCTTTCTTGCCCCTTATTCAGCTGTACCCTAACAGTACAGGTAGAAGAATACAACTGCTCAGTGGATCTGCACCTTGGCACAAAACCAAATGGGACTAAATACAGGGAACTGAAGAGTCACTACATGGAAATACAGTTTCCAATGACAGCTATATAAAATTTCCTGCTCTTATCCAATGGTTTTAAATAACTTATAAACTCAGTTCTGTACCTTCCTCAAGACTCAGTGGAAATAGTGAAGTTAACTGTACTTGGAGTTATTTTTCCAAGCTGGCATCTATATGCCCTGGAGGATACAGATTAGAAGAACATAGATGGGAAGGAGTAGAGAGTAGAAAACCTATTTCCCACATCTTATAAGCAAATAGTAGGGGAAAAACAGACATTGTGACTGATCTAGATGTAGGAAATGCTGCTGTCTTCTATGAAACCTCACTGGAGAACGAACCACGCTGCAGTGGGGGGAGAAGCCATAAAAAAAACATTAACCTTGCAAGTCTCAGGCATACTTTGTGACTACAGAACTATGTCACAGCAAAAGCAATTACATAAGGGTAGCAAGACCTCGTTTTCCCACATCACTACCTCTTGCTAATGCAATCCTCCCCCAGCAATATGGAAAGATGTGTTCGACAGCTACCCAGAAGAGTCACTGTCCTCTCACTCGGGGCACACATATTGCATGTGCTGGGTTCTCTCTGGTACACAGGACAGATGCTGTCCTGCTATTAATATCGCATATTTTAACTTCAGCCAACACCCCCGCTACGCTGCCAGGAGAGGCTGCCAAGTGAGCAGCTATCTGCATCTAGTTGCTCTTGAGGGGGACATCAACATGGAGAGAGGCCTCCTTTGGCCCCACTCCTTTGACCATCCTGTCCCTTCTCAAAGCTCCAACCAGGGCTCTGCCCCACATCACCATACTGACACCATCTTCATTATTTCCCTTTCATACACTCCTTAGCGCTGTACATCATACCCATCTTCAGCTTTCCATCAAATATGCTTGTTTTGGGTGATACTGAATGTATGAACAGAACGTGGTTATTTGCATCAACCTGAACAACCAAACACACATTATAAAAAGTTTTCGAGAAAAAGTAGTCTCATATCAGCTGTCTCACCAAGCCCAGGCAAAGCCACCAAAGTCATGCTGCTTGGCACCATTTCCCAAGGGGTTCTGGGTAGGCAAGGTATGGTACCTACACCACCTAGCAGGTATCATTTCTCTCCCCATGCTTTAGCTTCTTCCAGAATCCATGCTCTTAAGAATTTAAGAGACTTACGAGAGGTCATATCAAGATACATGGAAAGAAATGTGAGTACATTTAAAAAAAAAAAAAAATCAACCCCCAAAGGCTAGAGGGAATATTTAATTTCTGCTTATTTCCTTTCCCTACTGACAAAAAGTCCACTGCAGAAAAACAAAAAGGACAAGAAAATAACACTTTGCATAAAATATTTTTCTTGAGATGATCAATGGCATCATTTTTAGAGCTGTACTTAAAACAACTTTATTGCTCTACACTTACACTCTTTTGATACTTTATATGTCTAATACACATTCTCAACAACAATATTTATTTCAGCATAAGACAGCTGAAATCCACAAATGTTACAAGCCAAGTTTTCTGTCATTCCTAAACATTATTTTGTATCAACTATGCACTAATTACTAGATTCAGGGATAACAAGCTTTTCTTCTCTGGAAGCCAGAGTTTCCTTGGTATCTGCCATATATTAGGTCCCCATTCAGTTTCTATTTCTCAGTCCTACCCTCTGCTGTTCCATTACAAGCATCAATCACAAGCCCACAATATTTAAATCTTTTTCTTCCCGCAACTTTTTCCCTTTCTATTTTACAGATAAACCAGCACAGCAGTAGTTAGCAAGCAACACAATCTCCAGCACTGGGTATCTTCACGAGTATTCAGCAGTGGTAAGTGCATCATAGTTCTCCATGCATTAAAGCTCAGCATGGTTTGGGATGGGAAATGGATGCACAATTCTCACATACTGCTTCCTCCTTTTTGGGCAGGCTCTTCAAGCATCCCAAACACCTCCTCTTGCTACCACTGCTAACAGGTGGAGGAGAATGCTGAACATTAAGCTCTTCTGGAGCAAGGGGATGCCTTGCAGTAGCACTTAGAGCAGCAGGCCCTAGAAAAAAGCAGCTCAGCTCTTCAGGGCTCTCCTTCAACACCCAGACAGGCTCCCCAGCAGCATCAATCACTACACCGGCTGTGCCCTACCACAGTGGTTACTGTTGAATGGGTGCAGAGGTGACTTAGGAAAGTGCCAGAGATGGAAGGCAGCTGAGGGAAAGCTTCGGCTGTTGTTCCAGATACGCCAAAACCTGGACCTTTCTGGCTGTCAAAGAGCAATTGCTTACACTAGGCATTGCTAACATCAAAAAACATGTCGGTGCTTACTGAAATGAAACTTTTTTTAGAACGTTGATTATCTACACATGATCTCTATGCTGGAGGTCCACATTTTGAGGATTCAGTGTTTCCAAAAGAAACCAGTTTGCATGCAAGACAAAAAATGCTGCAGATAGGTATTCACTCTGCAGTCAGCTAAGCCAGTTGGCAACATTAATATCCTCTTCTCCAGCTGTCTGTTACCTCTCCTCTGGGAGGGTTGTACAGCTGGAGAAAGGGGATTTTAAAGGACTCTAATTCATGTCACTGCAGTCAGCCAGGTTTGCTCCTGAAGCTGGCTGACTTTGCCATCAGCAGACATGGGAACACTCATATAATCTCTTGCTTTGGAAGAGCTGTGGGGACAGTAACCTCTAGCTCCTGGGTAGTGACAAGCAGCTGGGAACAGTAATATTTTCAGCAGGCTCAGCTGGAACCTGGAGAAAGCATCTGTCCATAGTTTCAATGACAGGTGGTAAGGAAAAAGCTCTGTGTGTGAAGTGCATAGGCAATGTAAATCTTATTTCTGTAGAGAAAGTTTACTCACCTCTACTTTTAAGGCTTGATTTTTAGCTCCTTTTTTTAGTAATGTCCAGAGATGGTGTCATGAGACAAAACACAGTGAACTTTCCAAAAGCATATAAGATATAGTAATATTGCCTTGCCACTGTTTTAAAATAATGTGCTAATGATCCAGTCATACAGCAACAGGTAACAAATCTCTTGTACCAGGAGGCCTATTTTAGGGTTGTTGTTTTTTTTTCCTGCCATCAAGTGCCAATTCAAAGAACAGTACTGCCGAGTCCTTTCATTCATCCCACTGACAGATTAAATTATTTTCTGGTGCTTTATAGCACATCTCGTTCCCCATCAGAATATACCACATCTCGCCTCTAGAACTGTCACTCTTCATCAGAATTATCAAAATATTATTTATAGCCATATTATGAGTTACATATCCTAACTGGCAGAGAAAAAAAACTTATCCTCTGAATGAGTTCCAACTTCTGCATTGATACACAAGCTCTCACATTTTCATGACTGCCATCTCCTTTTTATCTTTTTCTTTAATACACATTCCTGTGTTTGTAACCATCTGACTGCACTCTTCTGTCCACCTTTCAGCCTCTCCTCTTTGAGGAGTATACACAACTTTTGATGGGCATATACTGTCCTTACATATCACTTGGCTTTCTTTTTTTTGCCTCTCATCATTTGATCTATGGTGTACCTTCTACCACTCTCTACTGCTGCTGGAGAGAGATAAAAGATGTCTCCATTACTATACACACACACACACACACACACTCTCTTTGGACAAAGGTAGTCTAATACATAGTATTTCCTCTCAAGGAGTCAGATCCAGAAAGACTATCAAAATATTATATCTATAAAATACATATACAGAGTCTAAAGGGAGGAGGGAGGGTGACAAAAAGTTACTGCCCAGCAAAATGACAGAGGAGACCAAGTTACTCTTGCAGCCCCTCTTTAGATTCTCACACCTCAGAACACCATTTCCCACTGCCAGTTGAAATACCTGGCTTCACTGGGACCTCGCATGTGCTTAACGTTATGTGTCCTACCATGGATTTGAGACAGTCATCCAAAACAGTTGTCACCCTTCAACCTTTCTTGTAGTTTTGTCCGCCTCTTCAAACTTCCCTGCAGTTATTTATGCAACAAATGCTCTTGCAGCAATATGATTTCCATATTGCATAGGAAAATGGCTATTGACTTTCATCTTCACCTATCTCCTCAAATTGTATTAATGCACTATATTTACAAAGAAAAAATTTTAAGAATGACAACTGGTACTTCTCCAAAAGCCTTCAACTAAATTAATTACACTTCAATCCACCCACCTGGTTTGGGCTTTACCCAAGTGTCATCCCTGTTTTGCAAAGGGAAGAATGGAGGTACTGAGAATTTCACTGACTTAGTAAACAGTCACAAAAATAGATATTTTGACTTCTGTTCTGCTGCTCTGACCAGAAGAGGAATAATTTTCCTCTCAACATATTTTGACATAATAATATCTGCTGTTGGCTAGAAAGCACTGGCAGATGTTCACACGTAGCAGGACTAACATTTCTGAAGACTTCCTCCTGTTTTCTATTCATAATTTTATCTTCCCACAAGCTACACTGGAACATTTTACAATTACTTTGAAAATCATATTTCCAGAAAGACAAGTCCCTGCAGCTAACCAGAGCCAGATTACAATGGCATTCAATTGCTACTATCCACAATAACCATGGAGAATCACACACTTAAAAAGTTTTAGAATCCAAGACCACAGCATCTAGATCTGCTGCACTCAGAGCACACAGGTACAAACAAACAAAAAAAAAGTCTGAATGACAGCAAATTTCAAATGGCTATAATTTATTTCTAAATCATGAACTGTATAAGGAGCATTCTAAATGCTCTTGAATGGACAATAACAGCCTAAACCTACCTTTAGAGAGTAACTGCTTACTGGTTTAATGTGGCCTAGAAATATAAGTACTTTTGAAAAATCAATTACGTGAGGAAGAATTTGTCAGAACAGACAATTAGATCCTAAACCCTTGTATTGTAAATTGATACTACATCTAATTAAGCAGTCAAACCTGACTTTTTGCCTAGAAACAGAAGGAAAGAGACTGCTCTGCTTTAGCTGTATGCACAATTTTCCCGTCACATATCTCTGTCTGTTACCTGCTCGCAGTTCAACATGTTACTTTCATAATTTTCTTCTAAAATAAAGAACAGCATTTAGGATTTCTGTACATTTTAAGCTTATGTAAAGTAAGGCTTCACATCAATTGAAAATGTGGTCTATCAAAATAGGCAACATACTAAAATATCATAAATATGTATATGGTACAAGACAACATTCAATATCTAAAGAAACCAAAAGGCAAAGGATCACAAGTTAAAGCTTCCAGAATAAGTTCACAGATCATCTAAAGTCATTTGTGTCATTCTCAAAAAATCATTTCTGTCTAGGACTAAGGCTTTAGCTGGAATAAGGAAAAAACCACAGAGGCAAACCTAAATTCCAAGTCAACGTATACATGTATTTGAAATTCGCACGCTGTAAATACATACACTAAAAGGCATACACTGCAGCAATGTTCCTAAAGTGTGAGCTCTAAGAGCAGAACAAAATTTACTAAGTGGACCCTGTGGTCTAATCAAGGAAGGAAACTCCTCTATTTCTAAATGCAAGTTCAAAAATTAAAACCTCTCTGTTCAGTAAGGACCCCATTTACTATAAAAAAATAGCAGTCATCTTATACAGTAGTAAGGAAAATTGTCTCCAGTCCTGCAGGGCATTGAAGACTTCCTAAGGGACACTGAGTGACTTCAAGCACCATTTAGACACAAGTGTTTTCATCCTTGTTATTCCCCTGATTCTTCATTACAAAATAAAAAGGTTGTTGTGAAAATTTGAAACTCCTATCGCCTTTTGTTATGAATGAACTGCTAACCCATTTGGGAACTATGTACACTCATAATTGCAAGGAAAGAGAGAACAACATGGAAAAAAATTCTTTAGTAATCCAATATTTTTTCATATATATTTTCCCAGTGTCAGGACAAAAAAGTCGTATTCTTCCAAATCTCTAATCCTGTTACCACTGAAGACAAAGTTACGAATTCCCCCTCACCTCAACCCATTATAGTACAATAGGGCTGCAACTCAGAACCATACCTTAAAAATTACAGCTATTTTAGGACACAAATTCCACTGCCACACAACCGCATTGCCATTCTAAGCAGTCACCCTCTTCAGAGAGGGCTCTGCTCTGGGGCTCAAGCCCATCAGAGATGTTTGAAGCTGGCATGTGCCAGTGTCTCAGAACGCATATGCCCATGCGTCTCCACATTCGTGTCCACAGTGACACATGCTGGCTGTTCTGGGGAAAAACACGTCTAGAGAGGTCACCTTAAAAAAAAAAAAAAAGCCTTTGGCAACTACTAGCTTCTGATAAATTATCTCATTTAGGCAAACATGAAAAAAAAAAATCCCTTTCCAGATTTTATCTCCTTGAATTTTAACTCTTCTGTACGTGAAACACAGTCTCTTGCCTGTTGCACTAGAATAATCTGTTCAAACCCAAGCTGAAACTTCTGGCATGACACAAGAAGCCAGTGATCAAGTCCCCCCCTATTTTAAAATTGCAGGCTGATGTGGAGATCTGCTTGTGCTTCACCAGATGTTGAGCCATATTCTTTGGTTTTGTTTAGTCATAGTTTATAAGGAGCATTTAATCATCTTTCAGAGAAGAGACTTGCTTCTAAAAGCCATTTTTAGGCTTTTTTGTTTTTTAATTGATATAGGGTTGGGTTTTTTCCTGAAAATATTCTTGACTCCAGCTTTATTTTACATATCAATATGTTATTAATGTGCAATTTAAAAATACACTTATAATGAGCAGGTGTAGGCAACATAACTGATGCCAATATATTCAACTAGACATTAGGAATTATTTTACAGTCCTTTATGAATGACAATAAAAGGAAGTTTAATATTTTTAATAAACCTTCTAAATGTATTTTTGAAAGATGGAAGATTACTATTTTATTCCTATTCCCAATATTAGCAAAGAAACAATCACAAGCACTAAAAGAGACCAAAACTCATTCTTTGTTTCTCAGGAGGGTCATGTCACAGAAGCTCCCAAGGGCCACTTTCCCTTGGCAAAAAAAAGGGTGTTCTTATTTCCAGCCATCTGCCTCCTTTCTCCAGGGCACTTCATTTCAGCATTTTGCTCGATTCACATGAAACTTTCACTGAGCTTTTCCTTAGCTGGAACTCGGGTATGATAGCGTTTCCCAAGTAAAGCAGTAGAGTGGGTGGTGCTATTATTCATCACTGCACCCCACGACTCACAAAACAAGCCATCTGCCATCCCCGTTCCTGCTGTACTTTAATTAAGCGTCTATCAGTCAAAGGGAAAAAAAAAAGGGGGGGTGAGAGAGGAAAAAAAAAAAAAAAAAAAAAAAGAAGGAGCGGGACTGTGAAGAAGAGTGGAAGAAAAGCGACCAGGAAGGGAAGGGCCAGGCTCCCGGTGTCTCAGGAGCGAGCAAACCCCTCGCGGTGGGGAATGGTGCGGGGCGCCCCGTGAGCGGCGCCGGGGCCCGACGGCCGCGGCCGGAGTTTCGGGGCCAGGTGGGCCGAGGCGGCCGTACCTGGGAAGAGGAAGGCTTTGCTCCCGTTGTGCAGCCCCGGCACCTGGCGCACGCCCTCCGTGGAGCCTCCCAGTTGTAGCTCGGACAGCACGTCGATCTTCAGCGAGGGGTCCACGCCAAAGCCTGAAACTGACCCAGAAAGTGCCGTCACCCACCCGCCGACACCGCAACTTCCCGAGCTCCCCCCCGAACCCCGGCGCCGCTCCCCGCACCTGCGGCCGCCCAGGGGCCAGGGCACCGCCACTGCGAAGCTCCGCCAGCCCCGCTCCCGGGCGCTCTCCCGGCGGGTCCGGCATCCGCCTACCTGGCCCCAGGCAGAGGAGAAGGCAGAGCGTGCTCAAGCGGATGCCCGACTCCATGGTACACCGATGCGCTCAGTCCATAGTCCCCCTTCTCCGGCTGCTGCGGGCAAAAAGCCACCGGGGCACAGGCTGGGTCCCTCCCCGCCTCTCACCGAGCGGCGCGGACCCCGCGCCGCCCCGCAGCGCGCATCACGGCGGGCGCCGCGCCGCCCCGCCGCCGGCCGGAGCACACAAAGGCGAGGGCGGGGGGCGTGCGGGCAGCGCAGCCCTCCGCCCGCGGGCAGACAATGGGGGAGCCCGCCGGAGCCTCCTGCCGCCGCAGCCGTACGAGCGAGGCCGCGGCAGCCGGGAGGCGGAGGCGGCGCGCCCGTGCCCCGCAGCTCCCCGCCCCGCCGCCACCAGGCGCAGCCCCTCAGCTGGAGAGGAGCTGCCGCGGCAGCCTCCGCCCGGCTCCTGCGGGAGACCCGCTCTCCTCTCCGCCGTCCAGCAGGGACAGCGGCACCGGCGGGAGGGGCCGCTAGTTTATGCCACGGTCACAGGAGCCGCCCACCGCCTCCGCCGGGCCCGGCAGGACCGGGCAGGGCCGGGGGGAGGCACCGCCCCGTCCGCCGGGGGCGCGCCGGGCGCGGGGGGAGCGGGAGTTTCTGTCGGGGAGCTATTTGTGGGCCCGGTCCCAACAGCCGGGGACGCCTCTGGGAACTTTGAGGGGAGCTCTGCCGGGGAGCTCCGCCGGGACCGGGGGCGGCGGGGAGGGCCCGTGTTCCCCCGGAACACTGGCAGCGGCCGATCTGCGCTGGCCCTGACCCTCGGGGCGCTCTCCTGCCTGCTGGCGGACCCGTGCTGAAGTCACCGGTTGTTTCCTTCCCGAGGTGATGCCGTCCAGTGTCTGGCGAAGCCACCGACTGATCTTTGAGCACGAATAAAAAGAATTTTGGAAGGGCGGGGTTTGGGGGAAAGAAACCAGGACGTTTCCAGTCGCTGACAGAGGTGGGAATCTGCAGAGCTGGCGCGGGGATGACGACGGCAGGATCGCTTGCCCTGTAGGACGATTCTACACAGCGGTCCTGTCCTCTGTTCTTTAACAGGGGGGGG
>JAWWLV010000045.1:29684663-29703827 GCA_035041135.1 Platyrinchus mystaceus
GGCTGTGAGAGACAGCAGCATGTGGATAGACCAGCACTTGTGTGCTGAGCTGTCATTGCTGGTACCCAGCCCCACAATACGGATACTTCTGGCATCTCCATCACACCTGCTCAGCCCTGTTCAGCTTCGAGCAGGAAGAGAATACAGCTGACAGGCATGGACTGATTTCCCAGGACTATGAGAAGACTCTATATTCTTGCCTTAACATCCTGCTATAGCCATGCTTTTTAATGAATGAAATAAAGGTAAATATTTTCTCACCCCCATTGTGAAGGTATACATCGTTGGAAAGGGGAATTCACTTCTTCACCTGTTCAGGTGACTGGAATGTTCCTTGGGGAATGAGAATAACTCAATAAGCACATTAGTGCAGAACAGCAAACCTTGTGTGAAAGTGTGGGGAGAGGGAGAAGAATAAAGACCACAAGACACAGAAATTGTTCACTGCTACCCCATCTGACCTTTCCTGCTTGTACATATTTCCCTTTCTCTGCATATGTTACAGTTTAAAGTAACTTTTGAACACAAGTGAGCAGAAATGCATATGATCTGAGCTCAATGCATTTTACCTAGCTACTAATTCCTTCCCAACTCTGCTGCAAATTCTCACCAGGTACATTTTGGAGCATCTTTAGTAATTTTCACAGCTATATAGAACAGGAGAACTTATGGCCATCCTATCGTCAATCAGTTTGTTCATCCCTCCTTCCTCCGGTTCATGAACACCTTTCCTACAGCAGAAGTTCTGGTGATTAGTCTTCAAGGACATGATTTTGCACTTTGGATTATTAAATTTCATGCTGTTTCTGTTCTGCTATTCCACAAGGTCATCTAATTTTTCCTGCATAATAATCAAGTTTTCCTCTGGTCTGTATTAGCTGTACATACCAGTTTTGTGTCATCTGCAGATTTTGTAAGCCCACATCTAGTTTTTACACCAAGGTCATGAAGGAAAACATGAACCAGACTGGGCCCAAAGCTGCCCTCAAAAGGGTTATAACTATAGCTCTATATTGTGTTATTCAGCAGCCTTCTCTGTTCTACAAGGTCAGAATGAATCCCCTGTCACCTCTGACTCAAATATTAGTTCCTGTGAAGCACACCCAGCCTCAACACTTTCTTTAAGTCTAGGTAGATTCATTCTACTTTTTATTTGTTTTTTTTCACCCATATTTATTCCCTAAAATCTTTTCTGGGGTTTATATAGGAAAAAAACCAAATGAGCTGTGATCACCTCCCTCCATCACTTCTTTTTAACTTTTTCTCATGCCATGAAGCAGCATATTTCTCTCTAGAAATGGTGCCAGCAGAGGACAAGAGCTCTGCCAGCATCTCCTGGGGAGAAAAGTTGCTACTGAGAAGGTGAAGTGTCAGAACAGATAGAAGCAATGTTTGGATCGTCACCCGATCCTATTTTTTTGTTGTTTGTTTTTTTTTTCTTTTCTTTTTCACTAAGTCTTTAACAGGTTTAATGAACATGCAGGTTCAATATTATTTGGGATATTCTTGTCAAACACCCTGAGAGACTCTTAATGAAGGTAAAGAGTGTTCAGGAAAATCTCCCTGTACTGGCAAGGACTCCGTATAGATCCTTGCAGTTTTTCCAAAACAGGTGAACGCTGGGGCATAGAGGGAAGGGTTCTTGGAAAAAGCAGGGCTTAAGGCCCAGCCATGCTGAAATCAGGGTAAAACTGCAGCCTGAGGATGGACTCAGAGAACAAAGAGGGAAGAGAGAATAAGACTGCTGAGCAATGACAACAGATATGCTCATCCATCAAAAAATGAGCAGGAATAGCTCAAAGGGACCAGCTCCCACATTCACCAGCTCCTCAGCTGGTGGTGGGAGTCAGCCGGGTTGCCTTTCAGGCATACGTGCAGGGCTCTGACTGCTCACGGTTTGTTGAAGTTTTTATATATAAATATATGCAGCTGCTTTAGTTTGTATAGATCAGGTCAGCATCAACTCTCCAGGCCCCTCACTGCCCCAGTGTATGTATCAGCCTGGCAGCCAGCAAACACTTCTCACCTCACCCAGCGTGGTAGTGGAGAAGATGTAGTCAGGATTAGTGCCAGTAAATTATTTTAAGGGCTCGCCCTGCTCGTGGCAGATTGCTCAGGTTTTCCTGCTCAATATGTTCAAACCCTACAATAAAATTTCTGTTTGTTCAAGGTCATCTGCCTAACTCAGAGTTTGGGGGTGGGAAAGTGTCACTTGCTGCTTGCTGGCTGGAACCAAGTTTCCAACATTTCCAAGTGGGAGGTGAAGCCAGCCTTACTTCAGGTTTTTACTAAAGATGGCTCAAATTTGGATGAAGCCTCTCAAGATTCCAGCCAGGGCTGTGTGGAAAGGCTGCACGAGAGCTAGGTTCACTCTTCTGCAGCTGTACTGATGCAGCCCAGCAGTGCCCACTTCACAGCTGGCTCCCTCCTGGCCAAACCACAGCAGCTGAAGCAGAGCTGCTTCACACCTGACCACACCGTTCTGTGCAAACATGCTCTCCATTTGCTTTTCCCTAGGGAAAGGATGACTTCAATCCCCCTGCCATCCTCATTCACAGCCCAGCACTATCTCCATTCCAGATCCTGGAATGGGATTCATTTACTGCTTGGCCATACTTGGATTAACCTTTCATTTCTATCTGTCATTCAGCAGCTCCCACACTTCTTTCCTTCTTGTTCTCTTTTTATTTCAGAAGATACAGTATCTCCTACTATGTATTTTAGTTTTCTTCATGAGGTGCAGCTCAGCAAGGCTTTTGGATGTTTTCGATTTATCTCTGCATTTTCTGACCTTTGAGACCTAGCTCTCCCAGCTGTCAGTTCCTTTTTCATTAGAGGCAGGTTTTTTCCCTTAAACACTTTCTGTGGATTCTTATTTTTGCCAGACAGGTCAAGTTTCCTTTCTTACCATTTTCCCCTTTTGCCTTCAATACATAAGAAAACTCTTAAATAATACACAGCTCTGACTTAAATTAACTCCAAGCCTTCACATTACAATTTTTTAGTTCCTAACTCCACTGAGCCTTCTTTCACACATGCAGAAAAAATTGTCATTCTGAATCCTAAACCTTAGTTGCAGACCTGTTCCAACTGATTTATAATTATCTGATCAAAGATGATTTTTGACAGCCAGTTCCTTTGTTACCCTGTAAGATTCTGAGTTTAAAGCAGTATCATCTCTAGTTGATATAGTGACCTTACAGCAGAACAAGCAGACCTTCTCATCCAAAAATATCAGGACTTTACAATTTCTAGTGGCATAACTTCCCAGACTATAGTACAAGTTAAAAACTCCTACCAACATATAATTCTTCCATCAACTTACAGAGATCTCCACCTGTATCCACAGCTGAGCCTGGGGATATCCACAACAGATGGCTCTGACAGAAACATATTTTCTTCTCTATGCCTTCTGTTCATCACAAAGCTTCTGTACCTATTCCCACCATACAGTCCTGCACAATTGAGTAAAATCTTTTCTTGACCTTCATGATTGTACAGTTTCCCCATTAAAAAAAAAAAAAAAAAAAAAGCTTAGAAAGCAGAGAAGCTTTGATGGCTATCTCTGCAGCACTCATATTTTATTTTGACTCTCGGAATGTTTGCTGTTTTTCTGAAGGCCACAGCTAACAGCAAGCAATTGCATGAGACTGCCAGCTTGCATTAAAGAAAAAATAAAAAAAAGAAAAAAAGAAAGTGTTTGTCTCCTATATTTGTAGATTAAAGCTTGAAAATATGACTCAGATGCACCTGAACACTCTGAAGCAAAAAAGGAAATCAGGAGATACCTGAAATTATTTTTTTAAAGGCCAGTGTAAGCAATGTCAAGAGGTTTGGAGTTTGAGCTGTGGTTTTTGAGAACTGAACCTGGTGGCAATACCATGGCTAATGGAGGGAGAGACAACTGAAGTCAGCTCAATGCCTGTGTATACTGTGTAAAAGGAAAGGGGAACCTGCACATAGAACTGACCTGCTGAATCACAATCCTTGTATTAAAATTAGAAATAACCTTCTATCGTTTCGACCAGGAATCATGAGATGAAGCAGATTTCATGACCTGAAAGTCTTCTTAATCAGCCAGCAAAGTAGTACAGAACATAGTTTCATATATAACAGACTTTGAAATATTTTATTACAGAGGCAGTGATGTAGAAAATGGTTTAATCAACTACTGTGTGCTCCTTATCTAGGGAATGTTTACCAGACTGTTAAGATATGTCAAGTAAGTAATATGGATCATGTCATCCTAATAGTGAAAATGCTGGAATAGTTCAATCTATGAAGGAAATATATAGTAGAGAGAAAACCTTTCTTCTCTTGATCTCAAAGCTCTCTGTGACGCACTGTACTTGAAACCAGTAAAGACGATCCAGAATTTGCAGTGTTCATTTTTGTGTGTATTCAATAATTGAATTAAATCAATTAGAAAAAGACACATAAGCATACAGTAGGTGTTACAAGAGAAGTGTGTGCACTTCTGACAATTAAACTGATTACACAACTAGATCTTTAAAACCTTGGCAACTAAGAAAGAGCTCATCAAAACACATAGCTGTAACCATCTTCCTTTTGTTTCTGACCTAAAACATCTTTCTCTCCTTTGATCTTGCTTTTTATTGTTTTTCCCATCCTTGAATGTTAATAATACACTCGTGTCATTTTTCAGATGGATGGAGAGACCATGTGGATGCCATCTTATCCTACTTTTCACAAGGTTAGTGTAAATAAAACAACATAGAACATTTATAAGGAGCAGATATAACATGTAATGCCGTTTTGAAGAATTCATACCACTGTTATTCATCTTCTGTGATCATTTAATAGAGGAAGTGTCTGAGACGACAGATGGGAATCGAAAGCAATGCACTTGGAAGAAAATGGAGATTACAACTATCCCTCCAATAATTTGAGACTGATTCTCAAGCTTCTTCAAAAATAAATGCAGAGCTCAAGGTCAGAAAATACATTACTTAGACTAAACCATTAGGATGCAGAACAGCACCATAGCAGATTTTGCTGTCTGCAGATATCCTACATTTGTCTTCATCAGCAGTGGAGTATCCAAGTTACTGCAAGTGTCTTGGAGTACTAGGGTCAAGTAGTTCATTGATTGCAATATACAAGTAACTATGGAATGGCAACAAAACTGCAGATACCCAGATGGAGCCCAAAGTCCCAGAGTATATGAACTCAACAAACTTTTGTAGAGATCGTCCATAGGCTAAGGGACTGCTATCTCTGTTTGTATATATGTGTGCACATACATATATATATCAGAGGACTGGAAAGGTGATGATGGTTAGCTGTGATGTATTCAAAAGTGGCAAGACCTGGCATGACCAACATGGTATGAAATAAGGGCTGAACACTGTTCTGCTTTCGGCTGGGATAGAGTTAATTTTCTTTTTAGTAGCTGGTACAGTGCTGTGCTTTGCATTTAGTATGAGAATAATATAGATAACTCACTGGTGTTTTACATGTTGCTAAGTAGTGCTTAGCCCCAGTCAAGGACTTTTCTGTTTTCTGTGCTTTGCCAATGAGGACTTGCACAAGAAGCTGTGAGGAAGCATGGATAGGACAGATGACTCAAACTGGCCAAAGGGATATTGCGTACCCTAGAACATCCTGCCAGTATATAAACTGAAGGGATATGGTTGGGAGCTGCTGAACACTGCTTGGGGATGGGCTGGGCATTGGTGGTGAGCAGTTGGATCGTGCATCACTTGTTTTTCTTGAGTTTTGTTCCCTGCTCTCTATCTCTCCCTTCTCCCCACTCCCCTCTTCATTACTGGTGTTATTATTTGTTTTATTATTTCATTTTACATTATTTCAATTATAAAATTGTTCTTATCTCTACCCACAGGTTTTAACTTTTTCCAATTCTCCTCCCTCCTGCCCCACTGGGGTGGGGGGTGGGGAGCTGTACGGCACCTAGTTGCTGTCTGGAGTTAAACCATGACAGTGGGTTACATGTGCCACTGCTAATGGATTCTGCCACTTTTTGGTAATCCACATATGTAAGTGCTGGCCAACAATACGGTGGGAAAATGTTTCCATGACAATAATCATCTCTTCTTTCTCCCCTCTCCACTCCTACTTCTTCCTACCTCCTCCTGGCTTGCATTCACAATTGCTCTGCAAAAAAAACAGTAGCTCACTGAAAATGCTTTTGGATACCAGCCTATGGTAACTCTGCTCTCTGGGTGACATGCTATGGAGGAGGTAGGCAACCATGGAAAACCTCTAGTCCTATTGGAGCAGGTAGACAAGATGAAGCTACTAGAATGACTGAGCTCAGAAAAGTGGGAAATGAACTTCTAGTTCTCCAACTCATAATTATCCCACACCTCAATATCATTCAGAATGTAATTTTTTAACCACTTGCTACACAGCCTTACCTTCTTTAGAATCATTGTCTCAGCCTGGTCTTGGGAGACGGAGTTGTCTTGTTTTGGATTGCTCAGTGTGATTCTGTCTTCTGTGGTTTTGATCTCTTTCTTACAGTTCTGCAGAAGCAGATGGGAGATCTAAAGTTTCAGCTGCCCTCAAATTGTATCATCTCCTGTGGAAGAGGGATAGGCTGGGAGAGAATTTGCATTCCCACTGCTGTGGCTTGTACAAAACTAGCAGGAGCTTCCTTAGTAGAGGATCTTCCCTAGCAGTGAGACACCCTGACATTGAATGCAGAAATGCAGATAGGCAACAGCAGCAGCTCTCCTAGCCCTACTGCTTTTAACAAGATGCAACACTGTAGGATGACCAGATGCATAAGGAAAAGGCAAAAGTCAGGAATGCATTTTGCTTGGTGTAAGTCTCTCCCTGCACAGTCTGGATCAACCGCGCTGACTCCTCCCTCTCCTCCCTCCCCTGCTGTCTCACAGCCCAGGTCCAGTTTCTCTGCTGTTGATTGTGCTGGAGGTACAGAGAGGCAGCATCAATACTGGGAGACTTAGCACAGCAGCTCCAGTAAAATGCAAAGAGGAGGGTGACTGGTTATGTCCTGTGCCCCCAGCAAGGAGAAGGCAGACCTTACATGCGCTGTTTAAAGAAACCGGAGGAACACTCCTCTAGGATTAAACGAAGCAACCAGATGGGATGCTAGGACTCTCTGCTCTTGCTTGACCCAGAATACCATTTCAGCCTTCCCTCATGCCCTGGGCAGCAGCTGCTTTTACTATTTAGACTAAAGGTTTTTAAAGGTGGAAAGTGAAAGGTGACCAAATTTAATGCAAACAACATCATTTCTTTCAATGCTGCTGGTCACAATCACATGTCTTGACTGTAGTGGCCTACTGAGCCACCAAGGTATAGGAGGACCTCTAGATTAGTAGAGTAGACACACAGTTTGGGGTCCAGAGAAATGTTAATTTCCAACAGAAAGATCCAAAAACGTGAGGTCTTGAGAATCCCAAGCTGTTACAGGGGCATTTCAATTATTTCCCGGTTCTAATCCAAGCTTTCTTCTGTGCAATCCAGGACTCAATTCCTGCACTCACATGGAATGAACACCAAAGGATGCAACTGAGCTCCAGATGTTTTGTGGGTCTCTGAGTCCAGGCAATATGTATCAGCTTCTCTGAATATGAAGGATTCTTCTTCCTCTTCTTCTTTGTCCTCCTCTTCTTATTCTTATTTTTCTTCTTCTTGGTCATATTTGCTCACCTTCTGAGAGTACTTTAAAACTTCAGTCTTGATCCCTTGATACTTCATCAGCCTAGCTCTATCAATCATGTGTCTTTCCAAACATGGCCCACTGAGAGAGCTCTAGAAAGAAGCCAAACTAGAACAGGCATATAAAAGTCAAAAAAAGAAAAGAAAAGAAAAAAAAAAGCGAGCCCCAGGAGGTACTGAGCAGAATAGCAGCAGACTAATACCAAGGAAAACAAATATTGAGTTGAGTTTGAAAGTAAGTTTGCCTAACTTACACATTTCTTACAACTTTACTAAACAGTTCATATTGTAAGAAAACAAAAATCAAGTCATTCTCCTAGAAACTAGTGGGTGTGAAGAGCAGAGCCCCACTGTCATTCTGTGTAGCAGTTACACCGAAGAAAGCTGTTACTGAAAGAAATATGGGGCCATATCCTGCTGGTCTTATTTATTTTGGCAGTCTCCAGAAACCTGGTGGTTCATGTGAATAAATGAGACAGATTTAGCTTGAGGTGACAGCAGGTAAGCCCTCAAGCAGTGGGAGAATGGAAGTGAGACTGCCCAAGATTAGAAATCTAATGGTCTCCCTAAATTAATCTAAATAGGGAAGACTGAAACTGTGTGGTGTTCAGCCAACTGTATAGCAATCCATCATTAAAAATAGAAGAGGCGGAGAAGAAAAATGAGAAAAAAAATAAGATTTCTCTGCAGATAGGTTTCTAAAAGGTACATTTCTCTAAAAAAAAAAGGCTGCAAGGATTTCATTTGCATATTTAATCATTGCTTTTTAAAGATCTTTTCACGTCTTTGAAATCTGAAAGCATAAGGAATTTATTAGTAAAATGACATTTTGTATTGAATTTGAATATATTATAGCTTTAATGATAACCTTTATACAAAAAGAAAAATTTTTATGTAGTCTTATTTAAAATTAATAGATATACATTCTGTGCAGCCAAATGTTTGATTTTCTACAAGTACTGCTACCATTTTTATTTCTTGTAAAAAGTCTTTAGAACTATGCAGACACAGTATGGCCACCTCTGTTAAACTTTTCATAAACAAGCAGTCTTGTTTCATGCAAATTTGTTAAAGGAAATTTGGTCTTGTGCTATGAGTATTTGAGGGAAGAGATAGAATCTCACGAAGACTTGAATTCACTGGTCCACACCAATACTTCTAAAATACATAAGAATACCTGTAAAGAGACCTGTGATTTTCCTGTAATCAGTTCACCGTATTACAAGTATAATGTCTAGGGATGTTATTCTATAAAAGGCATGGGAACTAGTTTTAGATACCTTATGGTACCTTTACATGGAACAACTGAGCCACCTTGTAGCCTGTCAGGTTCATTTCAAGTGTGCACAGTGTAAATCATTCTTTTCCCTTTTGCACTCCATTCCCTATAGTCATGGCAGTAACAGCTTGCACCAAAACTGTCAGTTTTATAGCAAAATATCTCTCAACATGCAATGCATATGCTGTGCGAAAATGTCAGGGTGCATTTTCCTGATGTGCATGTCATGCATTGTTTTCATCAATCTTTTATTTTTAGGAAAGCAGGAAAAAGAAGCTCTTTTTCTCTCTGCAGATGAGAAAAAAAAGAAAGAACGATTTAGTTAACTTTCCACATGACTTCCATTTTCTTCAGGAAAACAGAGCTGTGTGTCATCTTCTAGTGTATATTCTACATGTTGAACATTTGTTTCTAAAAATATTAAGAAAACCGCATCACAGTGTCAACTGAATGTCCGGAGTGTGCTCTTAGATCTCCTGTCTGACAGCTAAGTGTCTCTACAATTATCCGTCGTTTGTGCCAGCTTTTTACCTGCTTAGACTTCTGTGTCATACAAATGCTGCTTGTGAGAAAAGAGAATAACTGTGTGCCTTTGAACATGACACAGAGCTGATTAAAAACATGGGGGGGAAGTTAGTATTTTTGTGGAAGATTAGGATATTTCATACCAGATTATAGTCATGCTTGCAGTGGAGTGATAGGTAGCGGAGAGCCCCAGATGGGACATTTTGAAAGCTGAAACAGGTAGACTGACCCTTCATTTGTATGAGTAGGGGGTGAATAGGTTACATATAAAGACAAGTGGGTGACAGACATTGTTCCTTCCCCAAAAGAAGGAGTATTTCCCCCATTGCAATTGATGAATAGCACACTGTGTTTTTATATCGGCTCCCATTCAGATTGACTTTCCATTCATGAGAGTAAAGCAGATATGGATTTATTAGATGGAGAGAAGGGAAAGTTCAGAGGAGCTATAACCACCTTCTTTCACCATCAGCATGACCTGCTACAGCACATATGTCTCTCATCCCAGCACGTAAGATCTTGTGACATAACACGGACACGGCCTTCCTGTTTGCATTTGAGTGGATTGCAGTTTTATCTTCCTGTGGAGTAAAGTATTCAATTTTTTCTTCAATACTTTTCTTGTTGCAGAAGAGATGATAAGGCAAAAGAAATTTTGTTAATATGTTAACAATTCAACACAATATTAAGATAAACTGTATCCTGATCCTTGCAGAAAATAATTTGATATAACTGAGATCTGACCACTCTGGAGAATTAAGATCTTATTGCTCTGCAACCATCAATCTCAGACAGTCTAGGAAAAATGGCCCGATAAGACTAAAGAAATTAGAAATAAGTGAGGGATTGGATTCTTCTTGAGAAAACTTCTCAGTCTCTACAGGAGAGCACAGGAAAAAAAGGTAAATAGGTAGATTCATTTCACCTCTCTTGAGACATTTGCAATACAAGTGCTTCCATCTGAGCTCATCATGCTAAAATCCCTTCCTCTGAAGGAGACACTTCTAGATGTTGAGTCATCTGACCCATTTTAGATGTTGGCTTCAGGGTGAGATAATAATAGCACAGAACACCCAATTTCTCTCTATAAAGGAACTCCAGATGACCAGCTCAGACGTAGGTGCATACCAATTCATCATCAGGCAGAGCAATTTTTCACAGCATAAAACAAGTTAGAAAATTGATGCAGGTTCTACCACCATCTTTACCTTATGCAATGAGACATCTCTACTTGCTAGAACTGTATGGGTCTGTTCTGAAACACTGAGTCATTTTTAAGGGCTTAACTGAAGCTCTTATCAAGCACACTGAATTTTCTTAAAAAATAGTATTTCCTTAAACTGAGGTCACCAAGCTAAGTTCAGTTTCCAAGTAACAACTTCTGTTCTCTCTCTGGAGTTTGGGTAACAAGTGACAGTTCCAAAAGATCCTGTAGGAGAGCTCATTCTGTTCAGTTTTGCCCCATGATCTGGACAGTCACTTCTGCAGCCCAATTATCTCTGGGAAACCATTGTCTCTGTCTTCCTTACCATGAAATTTCCAAAGTTTTCAAGGCATTAAAGTCCCTGAAGCCCTAGAGAAGATTAAAAAAACCTGCATTTCTCTTACTAGACCCTGACAAATCTCCAAAAGTTCAACCTTCCCAAAGAAATCCTCTTAGAAATTAAGAAGAAATCGTAGCTGGCAAAGGGTATGTCCATGGTGTGTCAAAGATGAAATGGCAGCACAGAAGGTGAGAAAGTTGAATCTTGAGTACACTCAAGCCCATTCACACCACATTTTAAAGAATGGTCATTTGGATATCTCACTTTCCTCTAACCCAAACTGCTCAAGTCTGAGCCAGACCCTGCAGCTTCTGTTAGCCCCAGGTGGTGATTCACTGATGAGCCTTTTGGGCCATAGAGCAACCGGGAGGTTGTTCACCACACTGCTGACAGGGAAGGTTTGATAAAGCTTCTTTTAATCTGACTTAAAAACAACCTCCCACAAACTGTTTTCTTTTTTGGACGCTGCACAGCATATGTTCACCTTGGAAGGAGGTTGCTGCAGCAGAGAGAGCAACTTCTCCACCAGTCCTTCAGGCTTACACCCACTAGCCCCTGCTTTTTGTCACCCTCCATGATCCCTTCCCCCACACCAGCTATTTTTATTCTGGTGAAAATATCAGCTGTGCACTAACTAGAGCCATTTTCAGATCTCCTTTCCTATAGAAATGTTAACAGATACTGTACCCAAGTGCTTATAATTCATTCAGTGAAGGACTCTCAGCTGCAATGGTGAAATGTCCCAAATAACAAATCACATGTCAGCTGAATTCATGTCATAATTTTTAATATGCTCTTTGAATTCTTTTCCTTATGGTGTATTTACTTTGACTGATTTATCCTCTTGCAGCTGCTTTTTCTTTCTATATTTGTGCTCATTTCAGTCATATTGCGGTTTATGGGGTTTTTTATGCCTTTTCCAATGTATCCCAAACAGAGATGGGAGAAGAGAGTAACTGAAGAAAAGAAACAGTGAAGTAGTGCAGAAAAGTGAAGTGATCGGCTTTTGGCTTCTGGCTTAAATCATTCTGATAGTTAACCAGGAGCCCAGTTTTGTCCTGCTGCCCTGATGCAAGAGGAGAGCTCATAGATTGGGGGGTTGTTTTTTTCTTAAATTGGCTTCAGCGAAAGCAATGCAGGTGTCAGTATGTGTTTCTCCATTATGCTGGTGAATATGGTGAATACACCTTCTTAACAATCCCTTTCTATTAAAAAAAAAAACCAACCTGTATAATTAACAAGGATTTTGTGTCTTTGTTTTCCAGGCTTTTATTAGCATGAGAGACCATAGCCTTTGCTGCAGCGGCATAATTACTTTGGTTCAGAAAGGAAAAATAAAATTCCTTAGAATTTAATTGGCTAAGCTGAATTAATGACCTTCCTGGTCCTAATTAGAAACAATACAAGGAAAAATTAAAGCAAGAATTATCCATTTCCTGCAAAATCTCTCAAATTATGCTAATGCAGCCATTAATTGCTGAAACCATTCTATGACTGGACATGCAATAAAACAATCTAGCAATTTTAGAAACCTTAATCACTGTCTCTGCATGTTTATATCATAGTACTAGAAGTTCCTGACAAAAAAGTTCCTCAGCTAGCATGAAAGGTGCTCACAGGTGAGAGAAACAATAACAGGCGCTTAAGTCACTGAATGTGAATTTTCAGCCTCTAGTCCTAATAACCTTATTTAACGCAGGCTTAGGGCTATAGGAACTATGGGTTGGGTTTTTTAAGCAGAGATTGACAAGAAACAAAATCTAATGAACTTTGCAGATGTCTCTTAACCTGCATGGCTTCAGTGACACAGAGTCTTGTTGAAAGAGGATGGTGTTTGATAGGTGGCATCACAGCTTTACAGGTTGGTCTGACCAGTAAAGGAGAAGACAAAACCCTGGTACTAGTAAGGATCATCATATCAAGTGCACAGGGGTGGCCTACACCCTGTTGAATTTATCATTATTGCTTGCTAAGTACTTAGTAGAAGCATAAGGGAAGAAGATCCATTAGTGAAAAGAAATGCATATTATTTGAAGTCCAATGCTCTTCTCTGTAGGTGTTTTCATGCATAGTAAACAGATATTTTCAAATCTTGGTGTCTGAATATGAAAGTTCTTTACACCTATTTAGACTCAATCCTCTGCATATAATGTGTATACACAGGGGATTTCTGAGAAAATCATGCAGCAATCTGTGGAGAGGTGTGTTTGGAATGCTTGGATGTTTATTCAAGTGCCTGACAAGGAACCTTGGGTTGGTTGAGGGGGTGTGAGGTGCAGCCAAACATCCGTGGGCAGTTCATATGCAGCATGAGCTGCTCTGTGCATCTGACACATCCTGTAGAAGAAAATGTCAGAAGGGGAAAAAAGATTCAGAAAACACAGGAACCACCATCTTGCAGTGATTTGTATTAACTATTACTTCAGTAACAGAAAAGTCAAGAGTACCTGCAGAGAGGGAGGAAACATGGAGAGAGCTACAAAGATGAGAGGAGGAAACAACGTGAACAATCTCATACCTTTAGGCTGGACTCCTAGAGCTTGGATCCAAGATTTTCCTTTTCTGTCAGGTATGAGGATGTGTGGGCTCACCAAAGAGCAAGGTTTCTAGTTCTGATAGAGGCAAGACTGTGTTTTATGAGGTGAGCTAGATAATAGTTGGGGTCACTGAGGAACTTCTTGGTGCCTCAACCAAAACACAAT
Organism: Platyrinchus mystaceus; assembly: GCA_035041135.1. Classification (NCBI taxonomy): domain Eukaryota; kingdom Metazoa; phylum Chordata; class Aves; order Passeriformes; family Tyrannidae; genus Platyrinchus; species Platyrinchus mystaceus. The sequence continues at coordinate 29,698,385 of JAWWLV010000045.1, forward strand.
CTGGAGTAGAAGCTGCCAGTCAGAGTGCTATGAAAAGAGTTTTGGCCCTGAAAACCAGTTCTTGAACTTTTTAGAACCTGTGGGTACTTTTTATTTACACTTTCAGGCTTATAGTCTTCACCTGAGGAAGAAGATCCTGATTACCCTGTGCCTCATCTCATGGGACTTTTCTGGAGATTGTTTTGCATACGTGGAATGTTTTGATGTGATAATAAAAGCCACTATAGAAATGAAAAGCTATTGTCTGAGAGGATTCAGAATGTGCAGGAAATCAGGCATTAGACCTCATCTGCACGTACGTACTTCTCCCTCCCTGGTCAATAATCCCTTCCCTAATCTGAGAAACTCTCCTTTGAAGTCCAGTATATATGTTCTTGTTTTAAAAAAGGCAAAAGAGGGAAATTAATATTGTGCAATGAAATTCTGTACATTATAAAATCGTTAACAAGTTTTGGGTGACATGTACACATAGTCTAAAGATGTTTGCTGTCAATCTCAGGGTTCTCTTTCCAGCACAGAGGGATATGTGGCCTTTGTTGACCATTCCTCCAAACTTGCTTCTGAGCTGTTGCTTTCCTGTCCTTATCCTCATACCGTTTCTTCTCTAGCTCTTGACTGATGAGTGCAAGTGTTTTTGCTATTTCTGTAGCTCTTTCTAATTTGCTCTCAAGATTCTTGGTCAAGTCTCTTCCTGCTCCATTCAGTACAATCATGTTTTGTTTTACAGAAGATCTGTGTTTTCATCTCAAGTTTCTTGTCACAGGACTAGTTTTCCTTACAGAAGAATCCTTTTCTCCCTTCAATTTCTCTCCAGTCTCCCTCTTCATGCAAATAATACCCAGTATCAGTCCTCACATTAGAGTCATCCAAACTTTTAATCATGTCTTTGCTTACTCCCTAGTCTCTGGTCTCCTCCTCCAGGCTGGTGGGCAAAGCAATATCTTTCTCAATGAATGGCTCAGCTGCTTTAGCTGAAACTTTTAAAATAATCTTGCTGAGAGGCTATAATCTCAAGATGGAGAATTTCAAACAAAATAGACTTTAACTTGATCATAAAAGTTGGTTGCAAAGGTCTTTTAAAATCAGGAAGCTTTTATGGTACATAGTGCTACAGGCCCCAGATACACTAAAGAGTCAGTTCCCTAAGACTACTGAAGCAAAGTAATCTATTAAAAGTGATATGCTGCAGCAGATACACTTATTCTAATTTATAAAACAGAAAGTTTCATGGCCAATATTAATTTTCTTTTGCTACAATACATGGTTTTATTTCATGCTTCATTAACAAGTGTGGGTGTTCTTGACACTAACTCAGCTCTTTCCAACTAGGTCTCATGCGTTCATGCTCTTCCTCCTACAGTGCAAAACAGGGGGACAAGGTAACTGTTAAGAAAAAAAAGGACATGACTTACTACTTGTAAGCCTGAGAATTTTTAGTCTGTATTTAAGAACGATTCTGAGATTGGCAATTTCCTTAAGGTGGAGATGGTCAACCTGCAACAAACCAACCCAGCATATCCAGAGCCCATATCCCTCCTCCTTCCAGACCCTCCTTGAATGCTCTCCAGCAGCTGCCCCAGAGCAAACAGTTTGTTCTGGAGGTGGCACTGGGTCACTCCGTCTCCTGAGGCTTGGCTGCACCATGTCCTGTCCATCTCCTGTTGTGGCATGGGGTCCCCAGGAAGGTGCAGCTGAACCCATCCATCTCATAGCCCTGACCTGCCCAAGCCAGTGAGCTGGAGAAGGCTGGGAAGGAACTCTGTGACTACTCTGTAACTACTAGGCCACTGCTATCTGTCTTCTTTGCCAGGGTCAGTGGCAGCAGGTAGGATTTACCTGCACATACACACAGTGTAGTTTTCTAAGAGGAAAAAAATTCCCATATCAACAAGCACCTAACTAAGAACAGTGTATAACAATGAACTGGTGTAATAAATCCATGATAAAATGCCTTCTCTAACAGAAGATTGCCAAGTCACACACAAGTTTAATTCTTACAATGATAGAGCATTTAATTATAGTGTTAGCAGTATCATCAAATTAGCTGGAAGATACAATTTAGTTAATTTTGCAGATTTACAGAAACAGAATAATTTGAAGCATTTATGTTCAAAATAAGTGGGATATCCAGATGAGAAAGTAGGGATGAATTGTAATTCTGTTCTCAGAGATGAGGACTGAGACACGTAGAGAACAACCACTCTCTCTGTTCTGCTCTGCATCTCCTTGACACCAAGGTCGCACAGAATCCTATCAGTGAGCAGAATTGTACTCAGCTGCTTTGGAGCGCCAAGCCCAGGTTTTAACCATGCCCTACCTAAAGTAACTTTTGCAAATCAATGCAACAACAAAATTAGACATTTTGACATACCTTATACTTTATTAGACAGAATTGTGTCTCCTTAATTGCCTTTATTATATGCTGATTCTATACTGACGACAGGCATTGTGTTTTAAATTCTTAACTATAGAGCAGGTTTAAAAGTTCACTTTTCAAACTATCTTTAGTGCCTTTGGCTATATGTAAAAAGTATGGAAAGCTCCTTCAAGGAACTTTAAAATTCATACAGCTTACCACAGCTCTATGAAGGAAGCATTTGGAGGAGTGCACTGTGGTCGTTGACTCTATTTTCTTACCTTGCTGCCTTTGATTCATTTCCTGAGCTGGGACTCTTCGTTTCTTCACAGAACTTAATCCCAGCTGGTACCTATATGGAAACTTCTGGGCCATTGACAAAAGAAAAATACAACCCAACAATGCTTGCAGTTGATTTTACGCTGTGGCAGGGAGGTTGGGGAAGCTAAGGAAGTGCCAGATATCAAGCTGTTAAGTGGTCTCAGATCTTGCTTCTGAAAAGCACTTAGAAACACCCTGAGATCCAACTTTCTTCCAGGAAGCAGGAGATTGCATCTAAGTACATGCAAAAGAAATGTACTATAATAAGCCATCCATATATTGCAACCATCTGGGATGCATATAAAGTGTACCACCATAAAATCCCTCCATTTGCTGTACAAATTTATTTAATGGAACTAGTTTTGTATATCTCATAATTAAACAGCAGTTGTGCATGTTCAGGCATCAGGTGAGTTATTTTGGCCATAATTCTAAATAACAATAGTTAAAACAACTATCATGACCTTTTTCCTTAAACTATAAAACCTCTGAAACAGTCTCTTCAAAGCGTTGGTTTGTTCTGAAAGTTTGCCTCTACAAAACGAATTCTGCCTCCATCTCTTGTTGTTATCTAAAGGATTGCACTGCCATCCCGTGGCAGGAAAAGCCATTTAAAATTGCCCTCTTGTTACACTCCGGATTTTAAGCCATAAGCTGCCTAGAGCAGTTCCATTTTAAGACTTTTTAAGCCTTTTTATTAGTTATAACCTCGAATTCATGTCTGGAGAAAAACTACACATTTTTCTCTAAGAGAGATTTTTTTTTTTTAATTTAGTGAGAAAAATAAGTTATTCTGGCAGAAGGATTTTCATATAATAGGTAACATATAACTGAAGAAAAGCATTTTACTAAAACACCCAGCACAAAAATCCATTACACCCACTACAAACAAGCAATATACCAGCTTTAGTAAAACACAATTCATCGGTTTTAAGTTACTCACAAGAGAAGGAAAAGAGTAAAAGAAAAAAGCAGATTAAAAGACCAAAGAAAGAAAGAAAACAGAAAGTAGGAGAGAGAGGAAAGAAAAATAGTTGCTGACAAGATTTGATGATTCACATGGTGTCAGCTGGAACAAAGGAGAGGAAGAGAGTCTTATATATGTATACGGTTTGTTTTTCCCTCTCAGGCAGGATATCCAGTTACTACCCACTTAGTGCCTTCCAGATCAGAGTAGCTGTAGCCAGTCACAGGCTCCAGGGACATGGTGTGGACGGGCTCCCAGGCAGGTCTTCCTTGGTGGACAGCCTGGCTCGGCCCTGCTGGCTGCCGGCCATGTGCTCTCAGCAGGCCTTATCATGGACCTGCAGGTCCAGGCCCAGCCCTTCCACCCCCCCTGCCCCCCACAGTGAGTTGGTTCCGACCCATATCAGTAAAGTGAGATTTGGATCCAGTATCTCACACATCTGTATTGATTGTGGCTAGGAGAGACATTAGGTAAAAAGCCTTCAAAATGAAACATAGGGAATTAATTAAGGAATAACTATCCTATGATAGAGGTTTTATAAAAAGGGGGTGGAGGATAATAATTTCCTCCACTCTTCATCACATTTCCACTAAGGGTTTCCCAAGTGCTTACAAGGTGGTCTCTTCTTAGCAAGAGCTTCTTCCACTGAGTTGAAATGTCAAACCCATCAATAGAAGGTTTTCAGTACTTTAAACAGTGGAAACACACAATCTTCTTGACAGCCTGAGGTATTATCTTCTAAACCAACAGTCCCAACTTCACATCTTCAGAGTGCTTTTGCCATCTCCTGCACTGTCAGAAAGCCTGGCTACTTTCAGAGACCCATAAGCAATCCCATATGATACCTGTCCCTGACAGCAGCCCAGAAACTGTGCACTCTCATTTTCTGAGTGATGATCCCAACACCAGTTGTCTTCACACCCTGGCACAATCCTTTCCACATCCCTCTTTCTCACACAGATGCAGATACATGCATTGGTTGCATAGAATCGCAGAATATGCTGAGTTGGAAGGGACCCACAAGGATCATCAAGTCCAGCTCCTAGCACTGCTTAGGATCACCCCAAGAGTCACACCTGAGAGTATCATCCAAACACTTGTTGAACTCTGTCAGGGTTGGTGCTGTGACCACTTCTTGGGGGGGCCTGTTCCAGTGCCCAACCACCCTCTGGGTGAAGAAATTTTTCTAATATGCAACCTTAACCTCCCCTGACGCAACTTCAGGCCATTTCCTCAGGTCCTGTGGTCACCACAGAGAAGAGATCAGTGTCTGCCCTTCTCTTCCCCTAAGTTGTAGACTGCAATGAGGTCTCCCCTCAGTCTTCTCTTCTCCAGGCTGAACAGGCCAAGTGACCTCAGCTGCTTCTCAGACGTCTTCCCCTCAAGGCCCTTCACCATCTTTGTTGCCCTTCTTTGGACAATCTCTAATGTCTTTCTTATATTGTGGTGCCCAAAACTGCACACAATATTCAAGGTGAGGCCACACCAGCTCAGAGCACAGCAGGACAATCCCCTCCCTCGACTGGCTGGCGATGCTTTGCCTGATGCCCCCCAGGACACGGTTGGCCCTCCTGGCTGTCAGGGCACTTATGACTCATATTCAACTTGCCACTGACCAGAACCCCCAGGTCCCTTTCCATGGCACTGCTTTCCAGCACCTCATTCCCCAGTCTGTACAAACATCCAGGGTTGTCCCATCCCAGATGCAGAATTCAGCACTTTCCCTTGTTGAACTTCATATGGTTGGTTATTGCCCAGTCCTCTGATTTGTCAAAGTCCCTCTTCAGGGACTTGGGAAA
>JAWWLV010000045.1:29713121-29753819 GCA_035041135.1 Platyrinchus mystaceus
CCTACTTCACTAAATGTTCTAAATATTTTGATTTCCTAAACAGAGGACATACTGTGTATTTTTTCCAAATGGATACTACAGAATTAATGCTGGGGGTGGTAGTTCATTTTCACCCGAAGCCCAACTCTGTAACATTAGTATGAACCAACAGTAAATTCACTGAAGTTAGTGGAGCTATACCAGCATGGTCTAACCACGTGTTTATTAGTCAGCCAAAGCCAATTAGAGATTTGAGTGGGCACTAGGACATCGCCTTGAAATTGCTCAGAACTAGACTTTGCCTGAAATTTATCTCCAGGCAATTTCTGATCATGAGCTAAAGAATGCATTTTTGCTTGATGCACTTACAAACATTAAATGCATAATTTTATCTTTTCTACAAAAAAGGTTGTTTCAAATATATGCCTATCTCCTCTGAAATTTAACACATCTATTTATTATGTTACAACTGATCCTGTTGACACAGCAGTGACACATTTATTATCAGGACAAATATATCCAAGCTTGAAATACTTAGCACATCAGAGGCACTATACAAACTATCCTATATGGACACTGTAAGGAGTAGAAAGGATGATGATGCACCTTTATATTTAGGGTGCAACTTCCTTTGAGAAGACTGGTTTTCTTTAGAGGTTTAGAGGAAAATTGAAGCATTTCACAAAATCTGTAGCTGGTAAAATATGACGCTTCACCTCTCTTGGAATTTTTAAGACAGTAGTAGGGCTCAATCATGTCTTTCTCATTTTTAAACCTATTTTTTTAAATTTTTTTTTATATTTTAGAAATGCTTTACATTTATAAGTAAGTGCATTCTTCAATGGAATTGAACATCAAAGAATGCAAAACTTATTTTCTCCTAAAGTTTCATTGTCTAAATAGTATTAAATATTTTAATTATAGATTCTACCTTTCATGATCAAATTCCGTTGTTTGTTTCTTCAGGCCACATTCAAGGCCAATTGCAAAACTGAAATATACAAAATCTTATAAAAACACATATAACGTAAAGTTAAGGTCTCATAGGGTATATTATCCTTTCAAGTTTCAGCGAAGATCAGATTTTTCATAGAACTTGCTTTTCCCTGTGACTGGATGAGTTCTTCCAAATCAATATTAAGTAAACCTTCTATCAGATAGAACCAAATTCACACATATAAGAAGCCCACTGAAGCCAACAGAGATGAGAGCAGAAATGCTCTTCTCTTAAAAAAGTAAATTGAAACAATGTCCAAAAGAAACACCACTTCATAAATAAAACCTTGAGACATTGATTTTCCCACTTGACTTCTGTGGTGCTTTGTATGGTGAAAATCATTGATTTACAGTAATATCTCCTCAACATAGCAATTTTTTGCTCAGGCATTCCACATAGACCCCAGTCTGTCTTTACACAACTGATTCTACCTCTTTAGCAGGATGTATAATAATACATTATAATAATAATGAAGGGTTCCAAAACTTAAATTATCTGAATTTGTAACTGGGTCTATATCTTCAGTTTTAATTAATCTTTATGTGCGTACAAGTATCCCCTAAAATAGCGCAAATGTTCATTCTGATGAGTAGTCAGCAGATCAGCTAAGGAATTAATCTTCTCCAGAGGGCTGGAATAGAGCAGACTTTTCAAAAACATGTTTCTCACTTGTGTGCTACAATCACAGTCACAAATAGTAAGAAGGATGTTTTCCTGACATCTCTGTAGCCCCAAAGGAGGCAAACATGCAACATCTATAATAGGCTGTTCAGCAGAGAAACAGCAAGAGAAGCAACACACCTGTTTTGTTTGATGTGTCAAGCACATGTTCCATCAGCTCCCAGACTACATTTGCAAAAAGAAAATGAGATTCCTCTGCCCTAATTCAGTCTATACTCATCACCCTAAGCTCCCCTGACAATCAGTAGGTAAAACCAGGCACCATTAGTGATGGGCAACTATCTCCAGATGAACCTCAGAAAGTCCCATTTCTAAACTCTGCATGACTAAAATTAGAGGAGAGAAATCCTATCCTGAACGACTGGAAGAGAATTGCATGCCCTGAACAGCCATTTTTCTTTAGTATTTTGCAAATGAAGGATGACAAGATCCTTCCCTTGAGAAATTTTTTCCTTGAGAATAAAGGCCCAGGCCCCCTCAGGGGATATTCTTATTTCAATGCTCAGCTTTCAGAGTGCTGAAAATTATCTTTTAGCTTTTATGGATGGTACTCCTTAGGTCAGAGCAAAGGCATAAGCAAGAGAATGCGGGACTATGGAAGGAGAGCTGAGAATGCTACATTTTATTCTGTTGAACCACCTTTGCCGAATTAACATGAATGCAGAAAGCAGCTCCAGCTTCCAACTCCAGCAGAGGCCCATCATCAACCAAACTCCTTTTCAGGAATGCCATGGATCTGAGGCAAGCACTCAGGATTGTACATGCCAAACACATGCATATCTTCAGTTCAAGCTCTCTGAGGTACACAGAGAATCAGAATAAAATGTTTTTGTAGGGAGAAAAATAAACATATATGTATGAAAAGAGGAGCTGTGATCTCCTTTAGCTCTTTTATGTTTGAGCTGAAAGACAGGATGCACCTAAAAACACATGCTGAAGAGGCAGTGTGAGATATTTGGAAATAAGGAGACCAATTTGGAGCAGGAAGGCAGGTCTCCAAGTAAAAAGCAGTAGCTGAATTTTTGCTTTTACTGATGAGATTGTAAAATGCGAGACAAACTCCTGTAAAGTCTTCACATAAACCTGAAGAAGAGACATGGAGTGTTCTGTGTGTAAGGAATTAGAGAAACATCAGGAGAAACAGTAAATGGTATGGTTGTAGAAGCCAAGAGAGGACAAAGAAAGCAGGAGGCTTCGTAAGAGATAACAATGAGGAGTTTTGATTATAAAAAGTCATCATAGATATAAACAAAAGCAGATTTAGTGAAGATCGAAACAGAGAAATATGACTGAAAAGAGCATAAAAGGGAGAAAAAAATCCATTTGATAAATGTAAAAAACTTCTCAGGGAGTGAAGGGTTACTAAATGAGATGCAGAGTCATGAGAGAGAAGAGCTGAGAAGCTAGAACTGAGAAGAGCCAAACATTTCTACATGAAGTGGTTTTGTATACAGAACTCAGAAAAAACACAGAACTGAGACCCAGCCTTCAGGAAGTGGTTGACTACTTTAAGTGGGTAGTCAACTCTTTTTGCATCTCCTTTTTAAGATCCAGATTACATAATTTCCATACGGTTTTATTCAAGAGCTCATATCATCAATTTTCAGAGCAAAAGTGTGTGACATGTCCCTTCCTGAACAATAAAATGAGACTGTTGCTATGTTATGTTACAGGAAAAGGGCAAACCAAGAGCGGGCAGTATTTGGTTGAAACAAATCTTTTCATTTCAGCTTTTACTCCTTCATATTGTAAATTTAGGAGTGATTTTTGAATACATAGTGAACTACAGTTGGTCTTGCACTATAAATATTTGGCAGGCTGGAAGGGAGAGAGGTCTGATATTGCCCACTCACCCTTCGGCCCACCATGGGATGAATAACACTGCTGACTGAAAACTCCTAGAGAGTTTATAAGATAGGTTAGACAATGATGGAGCTTTCATAGTGTCCCTGAGCAGTCTGTTCCAGTCTGTAACATCTCCTAACCATTAGAACCCAGTTCTTTCAAATGTCTGATTTAAATCTCTCCTTGCAGTTTATTTTCTCGTTATATCTTGTATCCATCATTAATTTGGTGAATAATTTATTTCCTTTCACTTTGCTGCTACCTTATGCACATCTAAAAACTGTATCCTTGCTTTGTCTTTCCCTGATAGACAAAACCCCACACTTACTTCAGTCTTTACTTGCAGGCTGTGAGGGTATTTTAACCTGTCATCATTCTTGCTTTTCATCCCTGGGCTCTTTCCAGCTGGTTCATGTCCCTCGAAATGGGATGTGCAGCACTGAACACAGTATTCTAGTGGAGGCCTTACAATGCAATGCGTGGCAGCAGAACACTTTCACGTCTCACAGACAGCATTTCAGAGGACATAACCCAGACTGCAAACCAAAGGAATAAATGAGTAATGCAAAGCAACAGTAAGACACTACTGCTTTAGGTTCAGCTTGTTATTTCATACAAATCACCATCCCCTTCTGTTTGACTGCTCCCTTGTTCTGTATTTGGGCAGTCTAAGCCCCTGTCTAAATATACTACTTCAGGGTTTTTTTACTGAACTGCACCCTACTTTCTTCAGGACATTTCACTAGTTTTCAGGATCATGTTGAATTCTGAAATACAAGTGACTTCTTAAAATAAACAAACATAAAATATCACTGAAGAGCCAGTAAAAACAATTTTTAAACATTGCTATATCTTTCATTGAGAAAACAACAGTTTAGAAACTGGAACCTTAAAAAAATTTCCTAATTTACTGTGGATTCTTTCCTCTAAGCTGTACTGTATTTTCTGCTGTTCAAGTATTTTACGTTTTCCACACTGCAAATTCACAGCTCCTAAATGCAGTGGCAGGTGACAATTACTTTTAACATTTGGCTAGAGAAGTAGCTACCTCTGCTTGTTGTCTACCAGTATTTTTAGCATCCACACACCGTATAAGTGACCAAGTTCCATTTCTCCTTGTCTGAGAGCTCGTCAAACTCATGTCTAACACTTCCAGAATGAGTTCTAGTTATCCAAGTGTCCTTAAAAGGTGGGGGAGAGGGATGATCTTCATCATTCTGGTGGAGGTATGGTCCATAAATGAAATCAGGATTCAGGGGCTAGAAAACAGATACATGACTCTAGCATAATGGCTGGGAAGGGAAGACAACAAATTCATTTCACATGTATCCTCATTTCTCAGCAGACTGCTCCTCTGGCAGTGAAAAACCCCAACAAGGGCAGAGCTGACTAATTTGCCTCATGAACAGCATCTCAACTTCTGTTATATGTCCTGTAGGGCTGCTCAGGATCTCATGCCCAGAAACAGAGGACAGCAACCAAGTCCACAGCACTTGCACCCCTTTAGGGATCCGGATCGGAGTCCTTTGCTTTGTTATTCCCTGAACCTTTTAGCTGTACGTGACCAACCATTCTCGGGCACACTTGGACCACCAAGCCTGCAGTCATCAGCTATCACATCTTCAGTGTTGATACCTCTGATCACCTGCAAGGAAGCAGGAAAAGCAGATCTGATTTTCACCGTGTGATCAGAAACGACAGCTAAGAGATGAATGTAATCAGACCAGGCTTCTCTCCTACCCCTCATTTTGGCCACTGCTGTCCTTTTATAAACCCCCTGTTACCACGGACTCGAGCAGTTTATTTTCCTGGGCTCATTTCTTCCATCCTACCGTCTCCGACGGCTGTGGGCCCGCTGGTATGGACCTGGACATGCCACTTCTCTGGGGCTGGAGCCGCTCCCCTGCTCTGCCAATGCTGGGGCTGTGACACCGACCCACGGCAGCCCTGGCGGCTGCGAGGGTCGGCAGCAGCCGCACCACAGAGCCCGGGAGCCCCATTTCTGCCGGGTCCGGCGGGTTGCCGGGGGCAGTCTGTCCTATCGGTGCGAAGGACACGCCCGCCCGCCCGCCCGTCGAGCCGGGAGTCGCGCTCCGGGCGGCTTGCTCACGGTGACCGCGGGCTGCGAACGTCAGGGAGGAACCCGTCACCGCTGGGAGATCCCGGCATATATAAGGGGTGCAGGGGATTCGCCAGCGCCGGCCGATCCCAGCCGCTCCGCGCCGGGCAGCGGGCTCCGCGGCTCCGCAGCTCCGCAGCGCCATGGCCCCCGCCCGGGCGGCGGGGCGAGCAGGTGAGGGCGGCGGGCCGGGCCGGGCGGGCCGGGGGCGGGCGGGCTGCACACCCGGCCGGGCTGCACCCCCCGACAGCCTGCACTTCCCAACGCCGCCGCGCTCTCCTCAGGTGCCTTCGCGGCGCTGGCGCTGCTGTGGCTGCTGGTCTGCGGTCCAGGGGACTGCGGCTGCCACCTTCTGACCGTGGCCGATCTCTTCGACCGGGTGATCCGGCACTCGGGCAGGATTCACAGCCTCTCCACGACGCTCTACGCCGAGCTAGTGAGTGCCGGGCCGGCATCTCTGCCGGGGAGCGGGGCTGCGCCGCCCTGGGAGCGGCTGACGACGGGGCGGGATAGTGGGGAAGGTGGTGGGATGGAGGGTAGTGGTGGTAGTCTCGGTGTATGTTTAGGTTTTCTTCCCCTGTAGGAAAAACACTTTCCTCCCCGTGACAACGAGCTGGGAAAGCCCGCTCGGAAGTGCCACACGTCGGGGATGCTGACCCCCAACGGCAAAGAATACGCCCAAAAAATCCCGGTAAGATGGGATGGCGGCGGCGGGCAGAGACAGGGCAGAAGGGGATACAGCGGGGGTTGAGATGCTGGAAGAGGACTCCGCGTGTCACACTGCCTCCTTTCTCTCCCCTGAAGAAAGGGGAAAATACCTCTCGTCCTGTCAGAACCCCCAGATATCTCATTCATCACACTGGGATGATCGCCTTCGGGCTGGAGATAGGCAGAGGGGCTTTTATGTTGCCGCAGCTTCATCAATAATGGAAGGAAGAAGCTGCTAAGTTTTGACCCCAAACAAGTGCACGTCACGGAAGTATTGCATATGAATCATTAGTTTGTTGAATTTTAACAGCTGCATATAGTTACCTATGCTCGGATCATAATATATTAGTTCTAACAAGGATATTGAAGTAGTACTTTGTCAAAATGACTGAGAGACAGACATCTTTCGATTTTGTTGTGGCAGTCTCTGTGGAATGGAAGCTTAGAATACACATTGTGCGTATGTGGCAGAGAAGTTAAATTAATCAGTGTCACTGCAAAGTACAAAAAGCAATCAGGAGAAAGAAATAGCAATCATTATCTCTGAATTGGTAGTTAGGTAAGGGGAAAAGAACAGCAAATTGGTTTAGACAGTTGTAATGGCAAAGAGAAAAAAATCGTTATTAGTTTAGAGAAGAGCCAGAAGAGTTTCTTCAGACAGAGAAAAAGCAAATTGTGATGTCAGGGATACAGCACTGGGAGAAACTTTTGCCTCTAGGAGGAGACAGACAAAGACAACTGTTAACGTTTTTGGTTTTGGTTGTGATGGAATGAGGAGCTTCGCCCAAGATGTCCAGAAGGTCCCCTGGAAGGGCAAAGGGAGATGACGCCTTGCCCGCATTAGCTGAAAACTAGAGAAATACAACTTCTGGGTGTTATTATATATAAGCAAATAACCAGAGAGAGAGTGGCCCTTAAGTACTGAATTGCAGCTATAAATCTTCATTCTGCTGAGATTTCACAATGAGACTGTTTAAGACCATTCATATGATCTGCTGCAAAGTAACAGAGCTTTATGGTTTTAATTTATAAGAGAGAAGAACTAACTCACTTGATACTGAAACTTTTGCAAGCCTGGAAGGAACCACTTTCCCACTTTAACCAGCATATTGAGCACCATCAAGAGCTACCTGATGACAGCCTTAGCAAAGCTAAGCAGATCAGCAATATGGTACATGAACTGAAGACTGGAGTTGAGAAAGTAACAGAAAAGGTAAGATTTTCAATGTAGCTTTTATTTATACCAGTTACGTGGCATGACTGACTTCGGGGAGGGGACAGTGTTTGCTCCCACTTGGAGGTTTTCATCCAGCAAAATGCTGGACTTTGTTACAGATACAGCCATCTGTGTGTCAAAGGATGTGACTTAGTTTAGCGATTGGCAGATACATAGATGGCATTATAGATTCCCATATATGACAAACAATATTTTATTAATATTAAATATATGAAAGAAAGACACAAGTACAAAGACTAGAGCCTTCTACAGGTTCACATATGAGCCAGTAATGACTTTACTTTTCTGGGGTAGTAGAGGAGATGTGGGTAGACCATGATAAATGCTTAATTGTTTTCAGTTTTATTTGGATTTACATTCTAAGTAATTCAAGTATCATTGCTGTCTGCTGAAAAGAGCTCTTTCCTAAGGCAATAATTTTATGCTGGAATAAATTCTCCAAGACAACAGTGACATTGCTTAAGTCCAGTGCCAGTCACAAAACAATTTCAAAACTCCATTCCAAATTCTGGCAGATCATATATAAATTATAGAATGTATTTTTGTTATTTCCATTTCTGTCTTCTTATTACTAGAAGTCCTGACCTTTGCATTTCTTGTGCATTCATATCTAAGCTTATTTGTAGTTTTAGCTAAACCAATGAAGGCTGTGTACCCATTCTCTGCAATGGCCATACTGCCAAGGTGCCCATTTCACTACCAAAAGTGACTAATTAACTAGTATCTTACACTAGCAGATCACCTTTCAGCTTTATGAACACAGGTGGGGAATACAACTTTTAAAACAGCAAGTGGCTTATTACTAGGATAGGCTGAATTGTACCCTACTCTAAAATGCATCCCTGATTAGGGTGACTCAGAGCTACAAATGGAAACTCTGTTTTCCAAATGCAGCCATGGTTTTAGGTTAAAATGGCCTTAAAGTTCAGAAGTGTTCAACCTCAAAGCCTGACTTTTGCTTCATTCTGTAGCTGAAACAAGCCATCAAACTCTAAATTAGCTATACATTTTTTGTATATTTACTTGCTTTATTTTTTCTAAAACACCTTTGAAGGAATTACTAAGAAGGAAATCTTTGAAGTATTGACCTCTCTGTACTATGGACATACCACAGGGGAGGAATAAAATTACAAAAATTAAGCAAACAATGCAAATGCATTCCATATTTTGCAGCTGTGTTTTTCTGTAGGACAGAAAAATTCTAAAGTTGCTTCTGTTGTGAAGCTCCTGCTCTGAGGTGATCATAGTCAGCACAGTTCACCAGGTTAAACAGCACTGGTGAGCACAAAGCTCATTAAAATAAATGGCTAAAAAATCTCAAGATAGATTTGCTATAATTCTTCAAGAGAAAATCATTACCAAACAGGGGTTCCTCTACTTAAACTCAGATGGAGCTATACCCCAGTATTCATTATTGGTATATCAAATCATTTCAGTCTAGTCCAAAGATTGTATAGATACTATAAGGATAAAAAATGCTTTTCTATGTAAGGAGCTTTACATATATCTTCAATAAATATGTGAAAGATATGGAGTAGCACATCCCAATATAGTGATGCCTCAGTTGACTTCTGCACTAGCATTTTCAAGATTTGTTGCATGTGTAGTTACAAGTTGTACTTCTTTTCCTGTTTTCAATACAGATGCAGTCAATGGGGATCATCAGCAATTCATTAAATGGAATGGCATCATCTGAAGGCACTGGTTTATCAATTAGTAATGAAGCAAACATGATGAGTGACTCTGACTTCATCCACTGTTTCAGGAGAGATTCCAATAAAGTACAAAGCTACCTAAAAATTCTCAAATGTAGGATTATGCCAGAAAATAGTTGCTGAGTTGTAATCCCTTGACAAGTAGTCTTCAGCATGTTGTTTATAAAGATACAAAAATAGAACTTATAAAATATCATATTTACAGTAATTTTAACAGGAAAGTGGTTTTGAAATCCCTTGGCAGCTATTTTACACAGTTGACCAATGCAGATGAAATACTGAATAAAGCATCATGTGTGTATGTGGGTTAATGCACCTGATAAGAAGGAGTACTCTAGCAGTAGATAAATAAACGTTCTTGCACATTCCACTGTGACAGACTACATTATGGCTGATTCACACAGTTTAGATATATACATACATAGAATCATAGAAAGGCTTGGACTGGAAGGGACCTTAACAATCATTTTGTTACAATCCCCCTGCCATGGGCAGGCACACCTTCAACTAGATCAGGTTGCTCAGGTCCCCATCCAACCTGGCCTTGAACAGTTCCAGGGATGGGGCATCCACGATTTCTATGGGCAACCTATTCCAGTGCCTCACCACCCTCTTGAGTAAAGAACTTCTTCCTAACATCTCATCTAAATCTCTCCTCTTTTACTTTAAAACCATTCCCCCTTGTCTTATCACTATTTCCTCATGTATAAAGTCACTCACCCTCTTTTTTATAAGCCCCTTTCAAGTCCTAGAAGGCCACAATGAAGTCTCCCTGAAGTCCTCTCTCAGACTGTCTTCATGAGGCTCTCGTGGGCCCACTTTTCAAGCTTGTCCAGGTTCTCCTGAACAGCATCCCATCCTTCTCAACTGCATTGTTCAGCTTCATGTCATTTGCAAACTCACTGAGGGTGCATTCAGTCTCACTGTCTGTGTCATTGACGCATAAATTGAAGAGCACTGGTCCCAAGATAGAGCCCTGAGGGACAGCACTTGTCACTGTCCTCCCCTGGGACATAAGAGCCAGTGACCACAACTCTCTGGCTGCATCCATCCAGTCAATTCCTTATCCACCAAACAGTCCACCCTTCAAACCCATGTCTCTCCAATTTGGAGATAAGGGTGTCGTGTGGGACTCTGTGGAAAGCCTTACAGAAACTGAAACATAGTTGAAAGTGAGATTCAATTTGTTAAACCTTGGTACAAATACATCTATGTACTATCAATAAAGTATACTTTTACATAAAGAAAATGTTTCCCCCCATTTATACATACATACATACCTACCTGCAGAATATTGCTTAACACTGAAGAGTGGCATTGATGTTGACCAGTTCACATAACTGCAGGGCCCACGGCAGACTTCTATGTTCACATCATACTTTTCTTAATCATTTCTACGGGCTTTTACATGTGTCCTGTAAGATCTAGCTCCTAGAACTTTTATTAATTTTGAATGCCCTTTTATACCTGTAATGGCTTTACTGATTTCAGTAGAAACCCTAAAGAAAAGGTTGTCCTGGTAAAAGTAAGCCAGAATTCTGGTCCAAATAGCATTTCAGTCCAAGGCCTGAACATGGTGTAGCAATAAGTCTTTTTCCCATTTTACATGCTGACACAGGGCTTGGGTTTTACAGTAATGACAACAAACTCCCTAGAAAATAAAAATGTGAAAGCTGTCAGATATTTTATGGAAATCACATTTGCCTAGCAGCAGGGTGGTGCTGATGGCTGCACATAGAACAAATCCTCTTTGCATTCAGATCCTGAATGAGCCATTTGAATAAGCAGTTATAATCAACAGGGATTTATCTTTAATATTCTTGACTATTTCATGCCCAAATTCTCTTTTCTGGCCTTCCCTGATCTTGATGGTTGCTGACAGTAGCTGGAACTCAGGTAACCAAGAATGGAGAGTAAAATGCTGATGATTATTTAATAAAGATACTGAATTTGGGCTTCAGAAACTTAGCAGGGAAAGACTTCAGAGAAGCATTTATGCAGACCAGAGGAACAATCTTTTCAGTTACATCTCCATAACTGTCAATATCCTCAGGAATCTACTGTCTGGTAGACAGCTGACGTACTTTTGCAGCTAGAAGCTGTGAGTGTTCACAATTCACATCTTGTGTCTGCTGTGCCATGTATGGTAGAAGGGCAAGGGGTTACATCGTGCCTGCCCTTAAGTTCCTAGCTCCAGTTCCTTCAGCAGTAAGATACTACAAACACATAACAAAATAGCAGCATTCATCTGCAAATTTTGAGGAAATTCTGGAAACAAAACACAGCTCCAAAGAGAGCAAAGGCAGGCTCCTCTGGGCAACGTGACAGGACCACAGGGGCATGCCACACTGCCTGCATCTACCTGTGATCACGGAAGACGTAGTAGCCACTGACAGCTGCAGCATCTATCCTGTCCCCTTGTGTGTCCGCAGTCCCGGAGCACAGCAGCCCGCTGGCGGTGAGTGCCCCCCGTGCCAGAGAGGGGTTATCGCTGGCTCCCAAAGCCTGAAGCGGGGCCGGCACGCGTTCATCGAGGAGACAAGCGGTGCCAGGGCGCAATGCCGCCGCGCACCGCCAAGGACACCACAGCCACCCTGCGACAGACGTGAGATGTGGCAGACACAGGAGGGCTCGAAGCGACCGACGGAGGGAAGCTCCCTCCCGGACCGGCTCTGTTCCGTCCCATCCCGCCCTCTCCCGTCCTGTCCCGCTCCCGGGCCGTGTTCCCATAGGAGGCGGCCGTGGCCCCCATAGCCCTGCGTGGTGGCGCTCAGAGCGAGTTACAAGGTGACTCAGAAATCAACCGTAATGACAGCTGGAAGGACCTCCCAGGCGTTGTGGCTGAGGGTCAGGTGGAAAACATGTCGAAAAGGGAGCAGATCATACAAATAACTCGTCTCCTTCAAAGCGCTGAACCCTGGGGATGCTTTTCAGTACAGAAATGTAAAAGCAGAGAAAATGACGAAGTAGGTGGCACATGAGGAACAACAATGCACCAAAGTATTATCCACAGTCCTTCATCCTCATTAGTGCTATATTTCAGATTTGCCTGTAGCTGAAGTGAGGCGTGTTGGTAAAACAAAAACCTCACTACATTGCCAGCACTGCCTTGCTGCCCCTTGCAATTGAGATAAAAACTGAGCAGTGGGCTGAAAAGAGCATGTTTTTCTCTTTGGCCACCAAAGCCTCAAACAGAAATACCAGTGATTGTTGCTTTTTTGCACAGGGGAATACTTAATCTCCTGCATGACTTGTCTCCGAGACAGCAGTGGAACTAGTTAGGATTATCTGAAAATGTAAAATCACGCGCTACAATCAGATGCTTTGAAGTTTGAGAATGCATCACTTGCATCTGAGAATATTAACTTAGGAGAAACAATTCCATAAATTAATGAAAAATTAGAAAATCAGCATTGGCTTTCAGTTAAGCACTGGCCTCATGTGCAACAATCTGTAACACTGTATGCTATACGTAAGTCATGGAGTAATTTCTGTTTGTGAACAATCTGTTCCCATTAACTTTCCTTGTCAACCAAATATATTTAAGAATTAAAAATATCTCCATTGTTCTTCAGACCTTATTCCATGAAACACTGCAGGATAACCCCAGAATATCAACACTTTTGTACAGTCCAGTTAATTTTTTTCAATTAATAGGAGCTGCTTTTGTATGTTAGAGACTTTCCATCATTTCCTTATCCATTTCTTCAGAATGAAGAAGGATACAGCAGAGATACTCCCAGTGACTGAAAATTCATTTTGTTCCTTTCATAATGTGCTAAATGGTTTTTATAGTGTATCTTAAATTTAAACCGAATTGGGTATGTGCTGATGTTTGCATATTATATTTAGCGGCTAATGTCACCTGTAGTTTAAGTCTTATCTAAAACCATATGATAGCAAAGCAGAAACAAATGGAAACAGTCTTCTTTGCACAATATACATTAATGTTCAGCTGCCTCATATTACATTCAAATGTTGACCTGCAAAACAAAAATTACTTGGAAAAACTGAAGAATTCCTCAAGGGGTGGATTCTTATAAAAACTGGTATTTCTGTGTGCTTGAAAGAGCACTGGAAGATCACTACAGAGATGTTGCCTTGTGACATCCCCTCCACCCAAGCCCACATTTGTTGCTCAGAATTACAATTAACAGAAAAACAAGGAGTTGCCATTTCCTGGACATTAATTTAGGTGCAAGTCTGCATGGGGAGCATCTCAGATTCAGTTTTAAGTATTCCAGTTTATCTTACACAGCAGCAGTCATCAGGCACAAAGCTTAGAAGCATGGTCATTAAAGACTTAGTCCACGGCAATTCCATCCACTGTGAACCTTTCTGGGCTTTTTGGTCTCCCAGTGGGAGCTTTTTAGTCTCCCCATGGTCCAAAGCTGAATCTCAATTTAATTGGACCCTAATTCCTCTCTGGTCCTTTCTTAAGGCACTATTTACAGCTAACTTCTTGGAATTGGTTTGTCTTTCCTTTGAGTATGTGAAAATCAGTAATGGTCTTGTTGGTAGAGAGTGCTGAAGCACGAGAATGTACTTAATTTATGTCAGTCTTTTGACTGTGGGACATATATTTGTCACAGGAGCTGTGTGGCTACAGTGATGGTAAGTGGTATTTAAAACCTAGTACTACTAAATCACAGCAGATAAACCAAATCTGATGTATTACTGCAGCTCAGGAGTGACATTTGACCGTTGTACTATTGTTCTGACACTGAAGTTAGTAATACAGTTTTGTGCCTTAAAGCAGTCCTGTTCTTCTCAGCAGATCATAACAATTACTTCCTGTTTTTCAAAAAATCAATAAAAACAAGACAACTTTCAGAAAATAATTTTATATTGTAAATCTGTATAACTTAAGTGTAAGTGCTGACACAGCTGTGGTCAGCAAATCCAGGTTTTAGGAATGTTATAACAGGTGAATGGAGGAGCCAGCTGGCCTCTCACTACACAGTGTCACAATTGTTTACACACAGTAAAACGTGTCTGTGGCTGTACCTGAGACAGGAAAAATCTACATCATTATACCTTCTAAAAG
This sequence comes from Platyrinchus mystaceus, assembly GCA_035041135.1. NCBI lineage: Eukaryota > Metazoa > Chordata > Aves > Passeriformes > Tyrannidae > Platyrinchus > Platyrinchus mystaceus. Next base: position 29,727,450 of record JAWWLV010000045.1, read on the forward strand.
TCCAAGAGATAGACTGAGAAAATGAAATCAGCACTCTCGTGTTAGATATCAGGGAAGTTCCTCTGAGTGCCTGACCTTAAGAACAGACTTTCAAGATCCACATTTAGACCTGTCCGGAGGATCCCCAATCAGTGGGATGAGAAAAGCCTCTCCTGTTCCTGAGGCTGCTAGGTTGGGCAATGAGATCCCTCTGTCAGCAGCAAAGCCTGAGGGCATGGAAGTCTGCAGCTTGGGTAATAAAGCAAGTACTGAGTCTCAGTCCTTTCTCCCTTTCCCTGTTGTGTCATGTATTACATTAGCATTGATAAGTTGCCACACCAAACAGAGATGTGCCCATTGAGTATAAGTATCTGCTTTGTCTGTGGCCTCTGAAGATTGGAGCTTTTTAATTGCAGCTTGCAATTTGAGGTACTCAAACTTTCCCCAGCCTCAGGATCCCAATAAATGTCCTTCATAATACTCCACAGCCTATTAACTATAGTCTTTAAATGCTAGACATGGAAATACCTCAGATACCCTACAACCACGTGGCAAGGTCACACATCAGGTCAAATCTTTTAAGTCAAAGTATTACATTCCTAGTTTTAAGTGGGAGTTGTCATTGGTATCCATCACCTCACTCCATTATACCAGATACACTCTATGCCTTACACCTCTGCAATGTGTCTCTTACAAAGTACTTCTAGTACCTGATGGGGATTTTGCATATAATTTGTGCTCTCTTTGTTCTTTCTAAAACTAGTATGCATGAATTATTTGAAGAAAACAAATACTACTTGATCCTTCACAAAGAAAAGGCTGGCATTGTAAAGATATTTTTGTATTCATGCAGGGTGCTGTTTCTCATTTACCAAGTTTTTACAATATGGACTGAAGAGAAACTTCTCCTTTAAACAGCACTAAATGAGAGGAATCAAGGTTATATGTGCCATGGGACAAAATCCATTTTAACCAATTGAATTAGACTATTTCAGATATAGTTCAAGATTTACATGTATACTTCTAGGTTTTCAAGACAGCTTGATCAGCATTTTCAAGTAAAGAATGTTTCATCTGGCATATGGAAACTATTCCAGCTGTGGAATAAAAATACTGATAGGAGATATTAAGAGATTTGGAGGACCATGAAATGGTGTAAGTTTTAACAGGCTACGATGAAACCAGAACTTTTTCAATTTAAAACACATGTCATATTACAACTGTGAAACCAATTCTGCATGAGCCTTGGTTGATCTTTGTCTCAGTGAGACATCTCTCACATGTATTCTGTTCAGCACATCAGCTCACAGTTTTGACAACAGTTCACATTTTGTGCTTGTAACACCATCAACTGAAAGAATTTCCCTGGGAGCACTCTGAATCGCATCTCCCCTCGCCAAAAGTGTTGCTTCTAACACTAATGCTTGACTGACCTGCAGTAAAAGAATATGAGCAGCTGGGAAGACTCCCTTTCCATGAAAGGTGAGATGGAAAAACCCCAATCACCCCCACCATACACTGATTTCCTCCCAAATAGGAAGCACTGACAAATACACATGCACACATGTACCACCACTTGATCATTTGACAGTAATTTGGAGATATCTGCAATCCCATTTCACAAGTATCTGGGCCACCAACTTTTGCTGGTCCTTCAGGTAGGAGCTGGCAGGACTATGACTTCAACAAGACAATTGGACAGTAAATTCATCCCCATGTTTACACAATCTGTTTGTTCCCCCAAAAGGCTTTAGGCAGAATCTGAGTTTGTTCTGGGATTCAACTGCAAGGTAGGAATAATCTCCTCACATTACTGTACAGCATATAACACATGGCATACTAAATGTGTTGAAAGGCCTTTTGAGGGTACGTATCCAGGCAGCTTACACTAATGAAGGTTTGTAAGTGAAAGAAAAGGTAACTTTTTAATTTTTGTGTAACTGCTTTTTTTGCTTTAAATCAAGCATAGGAAATCCCATGCAAGGAATGACACATAATGCAAGACTAGGACTGCAGTCAGTGACTGAGAAGGCAGGACGTGCACAAGGTGAGACACAAAACTCACCCAATCACGTAAAATTTTATGATACAAGCTTCATTATGCAATCTCAAGTTTTTTAGCCGCAAAGGTATCTAAACTTCACCTCACATATGTAATAAGGGGAATGTAACATGGGGAACGTACAATGTAACAAGGGGAATGGTAGATCACCTATCAAAAGGTAAAAAATTAAATAACAGTTGTATGGCTTTTGGAAAGATGTACAATACAGTTCAAAAGATTTGGAGCTTGAGGCAAGAATAATCAGAAACGTTCATGGCATGTATGATGAGAAAAGCCAGACTATATTGTCATAATCATCTCTTTTGCCTATAAAAGATATAAATGCCAAGAAGCAAACAGTCCCTATAAAACCATAATGTTCTCCAAAAGGTTTTGCCTGTAACATAAAACCTTTAGTCTCTCTTCTCAACAAATGCATCCATAAATGTATGAAAGAGAAAAACAGTGTTCTGTTCCCATTTTGAGCTATATAGCCTTGCAAATAAGTAAAAATAAAATCATAGAGCGATTTCCTTAAATCGGATGAAACAAGCAAGTAATTTTAAGTAGCTTTAATAATATTATTCGAGGCTACTTGTATTATACAGAATACTGTCCTGTCTTTTTTCATACAGACATATGCTAATGTATCCCTATTGGTACCAGCTTAAACAGGAATAAGTCATGAATAGGGCTACTATGGTATGTTATCTCCATAAGCACTTTTCTGAGATGGCTGTAGTGGCAATTTTTCCAGTTATGGGTCTGTTGCTTAGTGCATTTTGGCTACAATTCTGCATACTGTTGTTACAGTTTTGAAACACTGAAGAGATTACAACAGATTGCACTAACACCCCAACAAAAGCCACTGAAATTCAGAGTTAAGGATGCTGTAAGGTTCACCCATGGGAGAAAAGACAGGAGTTATTGAATAGCATTTCCCAGTACGCATTCACATAAAAGTTGCTTAAACATGGAATATTTTATAGGGTAGGTTGGTTGCCCTTTAGTATTGCACACTTTACCAAGGTTATCGGCTGACCTGTGACCATACTATTCAACATTAATAGAGTACTGACATAGGTGAGGACAGATGGAGAATACACAACAAAAATGCATATGTTTATCCTTATGATTCTATTGTGTTATTTCATGAATTTCAAAAAGAACCCAAAATCACTTACTGTCTTGAGAGAAACAGGTTTTTTCTATCTCACGCACAAAAGAAATTAATTGGTCTGACTACAATGAGAGATAAAAGCGATTCTCTATCAGTGTGTTTTTAATGAGTATCACATACAGTGCAGATGTATAAATTAGAGCACAGCTTCATGCTCTTCACTTCATTTTACTTACCATCAGTTTCTATTTCACTTTTAAGGTAAGTACAAGATTGGAAAAGACACAAGAAAAGACTGAGTATTGAAGAATACTTCTCATTAGTTGTTTGTAATTTTAATGGTGTTAGACTTTAGCAAATTTTTGAGTCATAAACTAGTTAGCTTTACAATGTTCAAATATTGTTAGTCTTAAAAGACTGCTCATTAGAAGCCTGCACTCTCCCACTCAGTTTACAAACTGCCCCTACTTCCTTACATTGATGATGTAACTGCCTTGTTTGCAGTGTCTTGGTCAGGATACAAATACAGTGGGCTCTGTGATGAATTTGCTCTTGGAGGTGGTTGCGTACTAGCCAGTCTTTCAGAACTTCCTGGAGAATTCTCCCTCCACCTTGGACTTGCCTGCTCCTCAGACACTTCCCATACAGATGGGCACGGGGAGGTAAAATTCATGGTGGATCGTGAGAGGTAGTTCTCCTGAAGACTTTCTTCCTGGAGGCACCTGTTTGAAAGCACTTCTTTTTCTTTGGAGTTTCGCCATTTCATCCTTCGATTCTGAAACCAAATTTTCACCTGTTTGCAAGTCAATGAAAGTTCATTATCATTCTTTTCTTTAAACAACTTTGCCCTAACAAATGTGGTTTTTTTCTTTCCATTCTCTTAGTTTCACATTCCTTCCTTATTCATTGTCATAGCAGAGATCCAGTGAAGCTAGCTGACTGACTTTATTTGAGGATTTTCTCATCACTATTTACTACAACTGGGCCAAATATTCTCCCTGACTTTCACCACCTCCAAAAGGTGATTATTTGGCTTAGACTGGAAAATGGAGAGCCCAGTGGCTAGGGATAGAGCAGTTTCCTATAGCAACATACTTCTAGACAGAAAAGAATTCCCAGAGAAAATTAATATCATCATTAAAAAAACTGATATTACTAGCAATATGAAGCCCTCTATTTAAAAGAGGATGTAAGAAGTATGACTGTCCCTTTACAAGCACAGCTAAAACCAGCTTAGCCATATAGCTTCAAAATGTTTTTTGTGTTGTGACATAGGACACAGGAGTGAGGATTTAAAGACATTTTGTCTGCCTGACTATAGTTTTCCAGGAGTTCCCTAGAATCCGTGTGCTTTTGACAGAAAATCAATTTTTCAAAAACTCTGAGTTGCAACTCTTTAACACAAGCATTCAAAGGCATCTATGAAATGCTGGGGAAAGCTTGGGGGAATATACATCTAGAAAGTGGTTTTACATAAAGAGAATAAAGATGAGGGTGATCAAACAAATTATTCGGATCCTGTTCTATTTTCCCTTAAACATTTGCATTTAGGTCTAGTACTCAGACACTTGATAGGAGGACAAAGGGGCTACGCTTTCAAAGGTTTGAGAATCATTGCCTTAGATGGCAGGTACTGTTCTTTCAGCACAACTGGTCAGAAAACTGAAGAAGTAATGTTCATAGCAACTGCTGTTCTTTTCAAGAGGGGAAAAAAAGAGACAGATATCATCTGGTCTATCACTATCATTAAATTATTTACCTGTAGTAGTAGTTACCTGTATATCACCCCATTATTTTTCACTCCCCCAGGCTCTCTTGAATAATATGACCACAGAAAATAAACTTAAGGAAATAACAGTAATATTAGACATTTGAATGCATTTTGGGAAATTTTTAGGCAGCACACTGGTGAGTGCAATTGCACATTTCCATTAAAATAGTTTTCCTGCAGAGATTACTTTTCTGTTCATCACACCGAGAAACACCACACTCTGCTTGTTTTGGTTTATTGTTGCAGTACTTGCAACAGAGTCAGTCAGGTGGCAAGGAATCACTGCAGACCACCAGATCTGACCTCCTGTGCAAAGTGGAGCCAACTACAACTACAAATCTCAAATTGATGAGAGCCTTATCAATTTCTGAAAATCTCCAAGATAAAGATCCCATCACCATTCCTAGGCTTTTCTGTCCCCCAGACAACTTCTGCCGTTTATATCTTAAGAACTTTCACTCCTGTTGCATGCAAAGAAACAAAATTGTACTGTCCTGTTCTTAGTCTTTCAACTGTAATCTAGAAGGTTGTGTCTACTCTAGCACCTTCAGAATCCCACCTATCAGCAAGTACCATGTTCATTTTCTGCTGTTCCGTGCCCTCACAAACTTTTTCCAGTTTCTTTCAGGTTCTGTGCCCTTCAAGCACTTTTCCTTTGCTTTTATCTGCAGCTAGGTCAGGTCCCTGAGATTCCAGATAGGGCTACTACTGCTCAGCCCCACTATTAACGTACCTGTTCAGTCAGAATAGCTCACTGAAAGCCAGCTCAGACTCATGTGAAAAATCCCATGAAATGTGAATTGGTATGTAAAGTGGGAGTATTTTAGAAGGTAACCCTAAAAAATTTTTCCTCCTACAGTATCTCTCAGCTCTGAAGATCTCTTTCCTTGTGCAGCCAAGTTTCTTTCTGTAGGGATGATCGCCTGTCTCTTGGGGCAGAATGGTTTCAGAGCAAGTGCTGTCGACAGCATTGTCCCTAGCTGTTCATCTGCCAGTGCAAAGGGCACTCAGAAGAATGCAGGAGGGCCCTATACTCTGTTGTTTTCTGCCTAGATCACTGCCTGTTGAGCATTGGGATGGAGCATAGTTCCCTACCCCAAAGCTCCCAAGGGGGCTCCTGTCAGACAGCAAAACAGGAGTTGGAAATGAAATGCAGAGGTCACGTTTCTTCCGCTTTGTATGAAAATGGAGCAATCAATTTTTTTATGTATAAATAGAGGAAATAAACCAGGAAACTGTTCAAGCATTTACTGCTTAAAACTGCCGTTGATTTACTGAGGTCTTTGTGCCATGGAAGAGCTCAGGGCTGCCCCTGTGCTGTTCAATTTTCCTCCTTCAAAGCCATTTTAAAGATTTTTCCCCAAAAGGACAGAAAGCCACAGATATTATATCATTCCTTACCTGAGACTCCTTTAGACCCAGGTTAAGGGCCAGTTTCTTCCTGTCTGTTTTACTAATATACTTTTGCTTCTGAAACATTTTCTCCAAAGCTTTCCTCTGGTCTTCAGAAAAGACAGCTCTTCTTAATATGCCTCTCCGGGACTTGGAGTTAGACTCCTGGGTCAGAAGAGGCAGCACACTTTCCTCTCCTAGTGGAAATAGATGAGAGTTTCCTATAATATCTAGCACATATCAGAGAAACACATAAGTGCTGTTCATTATAATGCTTGCAGACTCTTGTCCCAGTTTTGATTTGTTGGTGTTATAAGTGTGTTGTAATGCTTCAGTCATGTTCATTAAGGACTAAATCCTCACTTGGATCTAGAAGTGTTGTCAGTAGTCAAGAGTCTCCCCTTGACACAGTACAAAGTAAATCAGATGAGTTCATAGAGGAACATTAATAAAGAGCCCATGCTCCTGCAAAATTCATATACAGTCAGGGAGAAACTTCTCCACTTTCCTTTGCCTGTCATCATCATTGAGTAAACTCCAGTAAGTTTTCCTTTGAGTTTATTTTATCCTTGTGTGAAATGTAAAACCAGATAAAAGTGGTCTCTAATACTGATTCAAAGAAACTAAGTAGGCTTTCCTTATTTTTTTTTATTAAGGCTTTCAGAGTGAACAATTTCTCAGAAAATCCCTGGTTATTCACTTATTCTGGAAACCATAGCAATTTCTTTATTAGAGGATTTGGGGAGTACTTGGATTTACTCCTTTCAGCCTGGTTTCTAATCCTTTGACATCTCATAGCAAGTCCAGGGAGGGCAGTTTTCAATGAATCCAATCACATCCCCTCGACCCATGCCTAGAGTGAATCCTACCCTGGAAAACCCCTCAAAGCTGGGGGCAGAGCTGCAGCGGAGAAATAGAGGTGTTTGCATTGTCCCTTCACTGTGCTTACAAAGAGCACAGAAAATCCAAATCCAGATAAACCTCTTGTGTTCCTCACACCAAATAACACCCAAAGCCATAGTGCTTTCCCATGCTCCTTCTAAGCATATGGTGCATGAGGAACAGTCCCTGGGGAGCCTTGGTATGCCTTCATCACTCCCAGCTTCCTCAAATACTCACCCAGAGAGCAGGACCAGGGGCCATTTGAATAGGGCTCATCACCAGGCCCTGGATGTGATAACTGGGGCAGATACAAGCAGGCCAGAAAAGAGCTGCTCTCTGGCTCATAAATCTGTGCCATGGCTATATAACCATTGACACCCGCAATCTTCCTGTAGGAGTGGCAATTCAGACTCTAAAGATGCAAGCTGTCCTCCTCTTGTCCACCTTCTCGCATAAAGGGGCGTAGACTGCTGTCCTGGCTTATAGTTACAGCAGCTGGAAAGGTGTGTTGCTGTTCAATTTCTATCAAGGATCCAATAATTTTTATATCAAAGCCAATGGCAAATTCCCCATGAAAAGCAGATTCTCTAAAAAACTGCATATTTTTTTGTGAAAAAGTCTGTCTATTCTAGTCAGCTGCAATGGGATGGGGGGAGATTAAACACATTTGTCAAAATGATATAGTGCTCTTGAAAATACTAATTAAATCCAGATGCAGCTTCCACAAACTGTTCCTTGGGGCTACACCACACTTCAACTTCTGTATATAATACATATATACACATGGGTATATCTGTCCTTAAACACCTACAGAAAAACAAACATACATACACTGAAGATATTGTAGTAAAATGATGAGAAACTGAAGTGTATATGTGTATGTATTGCAAAGTTGACTAACTACTGTTGTGGTGCATGTTTGACTGGTTTGGTATTACATACACTACCCCTGCATCCTGCTTCCAGCTGTGACCAGGAGAGAAAGAATATCAGAAGCTGACCAAGTGTAGAATGATTATTCCCTAAAATACACTGTCACTGTGAAATGTTACTGATTTAGAGACCATTGCATTCTGTCAGTGCTTTTCTTGAATTTTTCTACACTTCAAGAACTGGTCTTTATATTTGTCCCTCATAACAGCCTGTGATAAAAAGTAATTATTATGATTTACAATGTTACATCATAAATAATCCTAAATTTATACAGATGCATTTCAATTTTCAAAATTATATCTGAGATCAGATAAAAAAATTATAACCTACTGGTTAATGTCCTGATATTTATTACACAGTGAGATACAGTAAGACTTCATCCAAACCAAAAAAACTATTTGCAGAACAAAAGTCAAAAGGCCACAATGGAGGTTTCTACAAAGGGCAAGTGAGCTTCATATTTCTCTGGAGACTGCATAGCCCCTTCAAGACCCCCACCCCAAGATCCGATCATGACATGAAGCTGGGGGCAAGCTGGGGACATTTCTTCCTCAAGCATGTTTTCTCCCTTTCTTGCTCAAATTTGGTGAATTTATTTATCTTTTTCCAGGCAGTGTCTCATCAGTTTTTGCTTATTTGTCAGCCATTCTCAGGTTTACTGGCAGGTACAGTCTGGCAGCAGAAGAGCTTCTCTCATCCCCACTGCAGGAAGAGAGACACCAGCAAGGGAAAAGGCATAACAGGGCTGATCCTTGCCTCCTGGCGTCCATTCCACAATGGAGTTGTCAGCCAAGGACAGAGGATGCCAGATTATGTGACCCCTTAAAATTTGTCTTGCCTGGCTGATTGTTAACAGTCAATCAGCAAGGAAACAACCTCCTGTGAGAGACCCAAGGCACCAATTAATTTCCATACAGGCAGTATGTAGGGTACAGCTTAACACCTGTATTAGACTAACTTAATAGGGAAGCATCTACACACTCTAAGGCACAGTTAGAAGATTAACTAAACAGAATTTAATAATGAGCAGGATGCTCACAAGCACAAGCAAACAACCATTTGGTCGAAAAATTTGAAACTTATCCCAAACTGACTAGCCTAGAGAATTATTTCAAGAATAACCCATATTCTAAAATGGAATCCAACTGTTACACAAAAACTAAATTTCATTTTGTGAATTAAAGGATTTTTCACTACAATGGGACAAGCAGTCATTTATACATTTCAAGAGTTACAGCAAAATTAAATACGTCAGTTTGCAGCTTGTCACTCTGAACGTGCATCAGAAGGTTTAGTGTTCTGCTGACATAAATATGACTCTGTTTCCAACTATTTCCTACGTTGTGGTTTGATTTTTGCTTTGTTTTGGGGGGTTTTTTTGAGTCTTTCCTTTGTATCCTAATATATAGTGATAAATGTCCTCTTAATCTGTGGAACAATCTTCATTTGCCTTCATGTCAGAGACCACCTTGAAGGAGCAAGTAAAAGCTTTAGTCATGGTTTCCATTTTTTCATTAGAATTCAATACATTCTAGTTAAATGGACAATTAATAGGTCACTTCCAAAATAGTAGTGTATCAGTCCTGGTTAATAAACAATCCCCACAGTTGATAATGGGCCTATGCATTCACCGAGTCCCTGTATACACTCAGCTCATCCACTAAATCCCTTTTCAGGTAGACAGGGTTATATGGGAAGATGAGCTAGAATGAGTCTATAAAAGTCAGTTTCATTCACTGCTTTATTTTTCAGTCAAGTGCTTTAAATGGTGTCCAGAAAATCCCTTGGAATGTGAGACAGGAGAAAAGACTGGCACATAGAGTATTGCTTTATGGCCATACAAAAGGGCAACTGACCCTTGCCCAGGCCTTTTCAATGTGAAATGGTTCCTAAAGTTCATCTGCACAGTGAAAAATTGTGGTGAGGTCGCGTGTGGATGAGTAAAGTGAAAGTGGTGATTGGTCATGGCGCTGTCAGCCATTGTGGGAGAGCCGAGGCCATGTAAAACGCTCTGTGGGAAAGTGTCAGCCCCCTAAAGAGGTGCTCAGAAACTTGCAGCTCATTAAACTGCCAGCATTTGCTGCCTCACTTGTCAAGAATCATTCAACTTAGCAACTGCCCTTCTGAAACATTCATAAAAAGCATGTACTTAGGAAGGGTTTGAATGTAACTGTGATAAAAAAGTATATGCTGGAGCATATATAAGCTCCAATTTTCATTTGGATTTGACATGCGATTTGTGCTTCTGTTTTGAAGAACAAGGAAATGCTCCTTCTGTTTGTATTCCTGAATCATAAACACATAAAATTATGACTGTCTATTCTTACACCATGGCAGGCAATCTTCCCAATCAAGGTTAAATTTGGCTTTGGATTAAATGGAAGTGCATTCCAGGTCTTAATCCTGAACAGATATTACACGCTGGTCAAAATCCTCTCCCACCTACTTCTTCAATTTTTTACATTATGATTAAAAAAGAAAAACAAACATGCACACATTTGACTGCTGCAAGAAGAATTACTTGTATTTAAATAATGCTAGGGCTTCCTGAATCATAATTTGTCCCTAAAAAACATTAAAATGCAGCACACATTTTATGATCCTTCAGCTCTTTTCTTATTTGCAAATGTTTATTGACACCGATTTTTAGAAGAGTTACTGATTTTAAAGAATCGTTTCTAGCAAACTGAAAACAAGGAGCTTTCCTAGGTTAGCTCTGTCTCAGTGTCTCAACGCCATTAGGAACCTCTCACAATTGCTCAGTGTACTTAAGTTTGATAAATCTTTGGAAACCCTCTGAATAGGATTGCTGTGATTTTACTAAGGAATTAGCTGCTGCCATTGCATCACCAATTAGTTTTCCAGAACACATTAAATCCTGCTGCTTTGGTTTACAGAATAACTCAAGCATTACTGATGAAGCATAAAAACTTACTTGGAAAAGCAGTGGGGGATGCAGGGTGCTGACAGGACCCACCGCAGCATGCTGAGTAGAATGGCGGGGCTCGGAGAAAAACGTGTTTGGAAAGAGCTGCAAAGAAAGCATAGATCTAATTGATTATCCATTGAGCTTAGGTGATATTCATAACAACAATCCTCCAAAAAGTCAGTGTGTAAAGTCCTGCCCCACAAGTCCTTTTTTTCAAGATGGTGATATTTTTAAGGCAAACAATGATAAACCAAGTAATTGCTCTGTAATTTAACAAACTTATTTTACATGTGTAGCTTAGCTATAATACATAAAACTCTCAGTATATTTATCATAAGAATGAAGTTCTGCAGATTTGAAATTTGCCTTGTAACTGCTGCAATTACGGATTTTTTCCCTAAATATTGAACACATTGTTTCAATATGTTGTTGAAATAATGAGTATAATGAATCTGAAAGTTATTTAAAATAACTCTAGTAAGCATGACATCCTAGAAAAACAAAATCAGTTTGTATTCCAATGATGTTAATAGTACTCAAACCAGTAACATCTTCAGTAAGAAACCTTTATGAATAAAATGCTGTAAGATGAACCAGCTGGGCTCTACAGGCCCAAGCTATAGGGCCTGATGGTCAGCTTGGTCTTGCTGGAAAAGTGCTCTAAATTTAAATAAACCAAATGCTAAAGAAGGCTATGCTTCACACAATAAAAAACTGCAGAATCAATCCACAGAATTAGGTAATACTTAGTAAAATTTTTATGGATTTTTTTTTAACCAATGAATCAAAAGTCTCTGTTATGTCTAAAAAATGTTTCCACATCTTGGAAAGGTCTTCATTACCTACTAATCTCTTAATTTTCTTCCGTAAGGCTCACAGGTTTTCCATTAAGATTAATTACCTAGCATCATGCTTGCTAGAACTGTACACTCGCAAAATGTGATCAGCATCAAAACCTTCAAGTCACTCTCCTCATTTGGTTTAGGTAGAAAATAAGTGGCTCTAGACCCGGTTCTGTAGCTGATCCAAATCTCTAAAAATAACCTGATTAATTTTTTTTAAAAAGAAGTAACTGCGTACTCAAGTAAAAAAAAAAAAAAGAAGAAATCAATAATCAGGGAGAAAGGTAGATAAACAGGAAAATGTCTAAGCCATGCTGCTAATTTTTAAAGGTTTTTCAACCGGAATTAAAAATAAAGATCGCTCAAAATTAGGCTCCCCAGTACATATTAGGGCATTGAAATAAGTTTTCTGACTATTCAATTTGCTATTATTCCAGAGCAATCAACTATTACTATAAAAGCCTAAGGCTAAACAATTTTTAAAATATTTACTTGCAATTGCTGATTGATAAGAATTTTATCAGTATAGGTTTTCATTGAAACCTTGCTGTTTGTAATGAAATATAAATATACTCCAAGAGAAATTAATTGCCTGTTTTTGAGGTATATGCTTGCAAAACATTTCCAAAAAGGAAAGATTTATATATATTGCTATTCTAAAGCAAAAGACCATCAAATGTGTAACCATGTGCTTAGAAACTTAAAATAGTCATGAACATGCAGCCAAATATTACTCATCTTATGTATCCAAGGGTGTAGTGTCTAAGTTGGAAAGGATTTTACTAACTCTAGAAGCACAAGAGCTGCAGAAGATAAAGACCTGCCAGATAAAAACAGCTATCCTCCTGGACACAAGAACTCGTTATTGACAATATCTTTTATCTGCTGCAGTTCCCAAAATCCCAAGTTAAGAGCTTTTCCTCCCTTCTTTGGAAGACACATTCCTCATGCCATTGTCAAGTTTCCCTTACAGTCAGGTAAAACTCTCCACTGCTAAAAGTACAACTTAGTATACAGAAGGTGCCACACTCCATTCTTTTGCTTCCTTTTCAAATGTCTTGGATATTCCTTGGCTGCCACAATGCCCTATTGCCTTTAATCATTGTTCCAGCACCTTATTCATGCCATAAAATTTTTTTGGCAGACCTTTTGGCTTGTCCTTGATATTCCACATTGTGGTTTCTCAACTCTGTCCATCTCCTTGCTCTGTTTTGATAATGTGGAGCTCAAAATGTATGAGATATGTGCAGGAGACATTTGGATTAATCAGAATTGAACAAGCTATTACTTCAGATAGCACGCTCCTACAAATAAAGACAGGAATAGAAAGGGACAGGTTTCCTCCATTCACCAAATCTCTCAACAAGGAAGCTGCTAGCATGAAGGTCTGAAGATGGACCAAGGTCAAAACTTGAGACATTTTGCTTAAGCAAACTCTGAACAAGCAATATATTTCCACAGAAGTTGCTGGTTGCTGGCAATGATTCAATGCACCAGCACAGCATTGTGATGCAAACAGCAGAGATTTTGGCACTAATTCTGCTCAAGTCAAAGGAAATCATGGGTCTGGCTTTCTTGGGCATTTTACTTAATTCCTTCAACCAACTGCTGTCTTTTCTGCCTGCATGGCACATATCCCTTTAAGGCAGAATATTTGCTTAAGAAATAAGATGCAGGAGATATCTTCATGTAACTCTGAATCAAGAGGTTCCTGAGACCGCTTCGGCAGACCGATTTATACTAGACCCTGAGGAATAAACAATGCCATTATGTCTCCCTAAGTCTATAGCCAACAAGTCTAGTATGTCTGGTTCATAAACTTCTTTGACGTGCTCCAGCTACACCGATACATGAGTGAAATCTACAGTACTTATATCAAACTGCATTCCTAGGTCAGGTCTACTGAAGATGTTGCACTTAAAACAATGTTTAGCAGTTATACAGAGTTACATCAGTAAAAAAATATGACATAATACAGAGATACTCAACTCTATCTTGGGAGTTTTCTACGTAGAGAAAAACATTACAGCTTCAACCTAACATATCCAAGTATATTTTTTATCTTTGATAAAAACAACACAAACTATTAATCTCATTAAATGGCTTCCACTACCTGCATGAACCTACATTAACAGAATTAAAACTGTTCAGAGAAAAAAATATATATTTCATATATATGCATTTCAGAATTACACTGAGATTGTAGCTGTAGGAATGACACAATACCTAGCAGTGCTGAGGACAAAGCACTGCCTATGCTTTTATTTTCTGTTCATATATCTCATGGCAATGCTACCAATATTTGTTGGTCAAGAGATCTAAAGCAAACACTGCTTGCTGTTCACATAAGGCTGAAAATTGCTAAAATCTCAGCATATTAGTTTTGTATTTTTTTGGCCAGAATGAAGTACACAGTAACTAAGAGGCAGCTGTTGCTCCCAAACATGTATAGTAACATTAACTAGAGGCCAAATGCTAATAATTTGTATTCAGGACATTTACATTTTTTTCTGCTTTGCATCTACATTTCATAAAAACTGAGATTGTGCAGAACTAAGTGTTTCACAAGAGTTGGTCTTTACAGGTTTAACATCACACATGCATGAAAACAAAATATCAAAGTATGCTATAAGTGCCTTTTGGCACTCCAAAAATTGTACAGTATGCCTTAAAAGAAAATGTACTGGATCATAAACACAAAAATATTAAATATCTAAAATAAAATAAATATTTTTTCTCACAGAAGGTAAGTTCTTTTGACATTGCTGCTGCATGCAAAATTTTAGTAAATGCTCACTACATTCAGCTTTGTGAATAAAAATCATTTTAAAAGACAATAAAATTATACTAAACATGTAAATGAACCTCAGGCTCACCTAGTGCTAAAACTCAAGGGAGTAGTTCAGATACTGATATTTTAAAATATACTGCCCACTTTGAAGATATTCTAAATTCAAAAGCCCTTCCATTCTAAACCATCATGCTGACAGTGGGATCAGAAGTCTTCCTTCCAACCATCCACCATTTTGAGAGTAAGGTTCGTAAGTACAACTCAGTTCAAACAGATAAGTAACTTTTAAAATGGCTTGTTATTAAAGGCACTGTTTGCTTTTCCTAATTCTACTTTTGTGAAGTAACTCGGAAAATAGCGTAGGCTATAACTCATCAGGAAAAGGAGAAGGGGTGAAGGAAAAATGGCTATTGAGGAAAAGGAAACTTATGGTAAACTTCTGATATTACCCATACAGGCTCCTTTTTTTTAAAGGTAACTGATAAAAATGTGGTATTGACCTGTGAAGAGAGATGGAACACCTCCAAAGAATGATTCAGAAAACTGCCTATAGCCAGCTAACAAGAAACAGAAAGGATGGGACCAGGGACCTCAAGCTGCATGAACACTTTAACTCTCCAAGTATTGCTAAGTTCACATGAGCTTCTTTTCACAGTGATGCCCAGGCTCCAGCCCTGGCAGGAAAATAAAACATATTATCAGTAAAATTATCAAATTTCATCTGAGAACCTTGGATGTTTTGTGCCCACAATGTGGGCACAGATAAACTGCAATTTTCTACCTACATCCATTCTTGGCAATGATTAAAGCAGGCTTTTGCAAAGCTGCAGGAGAAGTTTCATGTCTCAAAGAGTTCCCTGCAAATAGTCCAGCAGTGGCTTTGCCAGCTTAGCGGTCCAGCTGAGCCACATTCCTGCTCCTGAACCACAAGCCCTGGACCTCACAATGAGTCACAGCTCTGTCCCTAGCAGTTACTGTGTTTAGAATGCAACATTCCAGCAGCAGTTGTGCACCCCCCGAAGCATTTCAGCCACCTGAAGGGGAACCCCTGGCCACCAGAATGAAGCAACAGCCATTGCCATATCCTACCAAAGGCAATCACCGTGACATGGACCTGGCAAAATTACTGCAACAGCCTGCGGTGCAGCACCCCTCAGAGCTGGCTTTCCTCCGTTCCCAAAGTCACTGACTATTTGCTTCCCATTTATTCCTGTAAACCACAATTGCATGAATGCTCAAAGGAAGTTGAGACAAAAGGGCAGACCAGGGCAGCATATGCAGATCAGTTTTAAAATACTGGCAAACATTCATAGAAAGGGTTTTGAAGTTCAAATATATATTTCAAAATCCTATACAAAAGGCAGATGCTAGAATCTGGCTTGCACTTTTAGGTTGTGTCTTAGTGGGGCTTTCAAAAATTGGCAGAGTAGCCCCCATAAAGGACTTGAAATGTGCTAACAGCATGATCATCATTTCCTTAATCCTATAGCAATGTAATGGCCAATCATGTCACACTGTGGATTATCTGAAACCATGTGAATCACTGTCAATTTTCAGTGGCATCATTTAATGCCTTACTATTAGGGCATAATTTGCTGTACATGGTTTTCTCCATCTGAGGCAACACAGGTGCCTCAGGCTGGTATCAGATCTCACCTCTATGACAACCCAAAGCAACAACCAAACCATCATTTGCCAAAGACTCTATGGGTCTCATGGTGTCAGCAGCAAAGGTGGCTTTCTACCCTCTCCATGCCTTCTACACAGCCTTACTGTTTAGAAGAAAGATGGGGACCTGGAAAGCTGTCAGAAACAACCAACCTTGTTTCTGACTTTGCCCGTCTCCCATACACCCTTGCACTACTGCGACCCAGCACTTCACAATTACCAGTTCTTGTCGAAAACGGCATTGCTTCACTTCTCTCTCTGAAAGTTCAATGTATTGCCTAAGCTCCTTGTCTGTACAGTCAGTGAGAAGAGCTAAGTAGCTCCATATAACAATTCACTACCTTAACACAGACACGCAAGAAGGTAAATTGTGTCATCCTCTGGGGGCATCTCTCTGTACTGACTATAGATTAGACAAGAAATTTACTTTTTATTAAACAGCTGAATTACTATGACATTCTTTTTATCCTTCATAGGTAATGTCAAAAAAATACAATCACCTGTACAGCCATAAAGACTGTAAAAAATACAAAATTCAGCCACAAAGGCATTAAAATTATTTTCTTAAATTTTTAACATATTACAATTTGCTTAGAAATTATTTTCTCAAGCACACCAAAATTAGGGTGCAAGAGGACAATTCATTGGTTTTTCATCGTTGCAGCCCTAATTGGAAATCTTACAATAGATTAAAATGCACTGTTTATTTCAGTGGTATGCACTGATTAGCTAAAATTTCCTACCTGGAGCAGTCTTTACTTGTTGCAGTATTGTTAGTTCCAACTAGACAGAAGTCTCAAGATCAGTGAAACATTGTTAGAATGAGAAAATAACAAATGGTGAATTCTTTTCACTTTGTAGTTTGGTTCTTTTTCAACACATGAGGTTTAAAACAGGTTTTTGTCTTCTTACATTTGTAAAAGGAAATACTTCTTGAAGTTGAAATTCAAGATATTCACAGTCACAAGATTTCACGGGCAGGGACTTTAACAAACAACACCAAATTGTTCAAGAGGAGGAGGTAAAATCCTCAATATACACACAAAATACCTCAAGAGAAGTACGTGCTATAACTGCAGAAAAAGGCAGCCTTTCAAGAGAAATTCTCATAAGCTTTTCAGCACAAAGCAAAGGTCACTTCTCCAATGTGACAACTCACCTCCAAGAAACACAGCCTAGGTTACTGAAAATATTTAGGTGCCTAAGTTTCTAAATAACAGGGTGTATGTATCTGACATTTGAAACAGCCTCAAATTGCTTTATATATCTGCAATTGTTTTGAAAAAAAAATCTGCCTCCTGCTATGGGTCATGAATGACCACAAAAGTAGCATGTAAAACATTAGATTAAGAGTTATTTTGCAGACCTGCTTTATACAAGAATGCATAACACTTTCAGTGGGAAATGGAGGCAGAGAACTTACCTTCCAAAATTCAGGGGAATTTGTTAACAAAAAAAAAATCACAGTACAATGAAAACTGAAATCTGTCCTCGAGACGAATTTGCCTGATGAGGTTAATCCTTATCACAATCACGTTTTCTAAACACATGAGGAATATACTACAAGATTTCAGAAGACCAGCTCATTCCGCAATAGAAAATACATTTTACAGAAGTTAATTCACTAACTGTAGGCACGACTGATTCCATGGTTTCCCCTTGGTGAATTGCTTTTATACAAACCCCACCACTTGTCTTCCTACTGGAGCTCTGAGATCTTCTGGCAGTGCTTATATCTTGCTAAGCATCAAACTCAGGATCCCCTTCCTTTTTCAGAGATGGCACAGCAAGTCACCAGAGGAAGGAGCACCGTCCAGCCAATGCTCATACTCCCTGCTGAGCACAGACTGCCAGACTAGTGGCTGGGTTGGAGAGTAGCTGGCACTAGCCTAGCTTTGGCAACCATACAATGAGGACAACAATTTGTCCTTTAAAAGACATTTTGCAGCCACTCTTAAGATATCCTGGGCATTCCAAACCCATTCTATTAAATGGCTCACAAAGTTAACTGGAAGCAGGAAAAGTGCTGAAAAGAGTCTCTGATTTCTGATACTTATAGAAACTTCTTTGCCTCCAAAGACAAACTTTTAAAACAATAAAGGTGCCTCAGCGCTCCTGACAACCATGGCATAAGAAAAGTTGCCAAGTAGATCTCCCCACCCTAAAGAAATTTTCTATTCCCAGAAAACACCAACAAAACAAGAAAATCCTAAGACTTGTCAGTCAACTTGTTGTCCAAGTTAGAGGGAGCCAAGATAAAACACTGGCCTCTTTCCTGCCTTTTATTTTACTGAAAGTTACATGTCGCTTGAGGACACATCCTGGCTCGAAATCAATAATTAATAAGCACTAATTCACTAAGAAGGGGGACAAAGTAAAAGAAAAAGAAAATCACTTAACTTCAGTAATTTAATTATTTCCTGGTTGTCATAAAGGAACACGATTTTATTAAAAATGGGCAATAAGTGATATTTTAATCAATAAAAATTGATTCATATACGTATTACTTTTATTATTCGGATAGAAATGCTGTCATTACATGAGAGGGAAAAACTGCCAGTGGTTCAAAGAGTTAGCCTGCAGAAGAAGGCTTAGTTTAATCTCCCTGCAATGCTACCCATTTTCTGTACTACCTTAGGCAAGCCACCTCATTTCTTTTTGCTCCAGCCTCTTCTCTACACAGTAGAAATCTCTCCTATCTCACTGGTACAATGTGATGATAAATGCATCAAAATATAAAGTACCCAGATGTTACAGAAAGAAAAGCCACATCTATAGCACAGATGTTTATTATTATAAATCAAATTTATGTTTATTATATACTGCTTCTAATTGATTTCTTCTGTGTTATATGAACTGTCCTTCCTTCTGCTCTACTGTATTCTGATGCTTTAGGCAAAAATCCCCAAAGCTAAATTTTTCAGCAGGTTTTGCAATGGAATTATCTCACTGTCATGTTTATTTGTTTGGTTCCATTTTTCAATTTCCTTTCTCTGTTAATCTATCAAAATGGCAAAATTAAAGCCAAAAGCCTTCTCCTTTCCACATAAGACCATATTCATGGGCATAACTCTAATGACCATATTCAGCCTGTAAAGCACTTACTGTCATCCTCCACCAGGGCAAATTACATGAGAAGAGCAGAGATTTTCAGAAAAATTATTTCAGGTAGCAGATTAACTTTTCATTTCCCAGGGAGGTCACTCTGCCCTGGTGCCAGACAATAATTCCAGAAACTAAGTAATGAGGAAATATGAGGGAGTGGACCTCACAGCACCTGTGCTACAACGGACAGCACCTCAGCAGCCTCTGGACAACTTTTCTATGTCAGACAAGACTGAAGAAAACTGTCTTCTAATTTATCCAGAATATAACAACAGGACTGGAGTACAAGGGACTAAAACCCAAATTAGCAAGCAGCAATCGAGGACAGCACTGGCACTTCAGAGCAAGGTGTAAAAAAGCCTGTGGGAATCCCAAGCTGGTATAAAATGAAATACCATTGCAGAAGGTGAGTTTATCATAGAGCATTAATGTTCCTTCTGCTTTTTCTTCTTAAGTTTTTGTAACACACAAGGTTGTACTCTTAAAAGAAAATAAACTACATTTATTTTGAAAACCTATGATTTGATTACATTTAATTTTCTTAAATATATGTAGTGACGCAAAGTAATTATTTTAATATTTTACAGACAACAGACAGTCATTTCAAGTGTACTCTTTAGATGATGTATCTAAGACGACACATGTTGAGTACTTGTTCAGTTTTTGATTTTGCAGAACTCAAAATACTCATGTAGATAGGCACTTGACATATCCAGCTAAATCCTCTGAAATCTGTAAATTATGGGAATGGAAACTTGCTGATAAAACTCTGTTGTTGAGGAGTTACAAAAGGAAAAATTGCCATGACCAGATGGCCCAGATCAAGAATGCCATCCTACCTGGTCTCCTTTGCCACAATGGATAAGAGTTTTCCAGTTTACAGGAAGAATACAGGATTTACATTCTTTATCACTTATGGAGTGCTAAATGGTATCCTAAAATGGAGTGCTTTCTTCATGCCTTTCCTTGGTAGGTGCTGTAGACACATGTAAAAAGGTTCAGCTTATTCAGTTCAGTCCCCGGTGTGTTTTTAAATTTCTTCCTTTCTGAGAGCTTTTGGTGACCTCACCAGAATCTGGGACTACATAAGTAATTTAAATTAGTTTCCAAAAAGTCTGATATTTTTTCAAATCTCTTTTCTATAGCTTTTTTTTTTTAATTAAACCCGTAGGTTATGCCAAGCTAGTTTATTGGGGGACTTTTAGTCCCTGCATAACCTAAATTTATGAAAGTTCAGAAAGATTAAAAAAAATTTACTTTATCATGTTCAATAGTCTCATTAAAGACTTAGACAAAGGTTTTCCAAAACACCATGTGATTTGAGGGCTCCAAACAGGAAAGAGTTGATTCACTAAAAAAAAAAATTAAAAAAACCCCCAGTGAATAGTCACAAAAATCAGTAAATTAAAACCCCCTACCTAGTACGAATTCCTTGGTTAAAATATCTTCACCAGTCCCTGAAAGCTAAAATTCTTGTTCTGACAAAACACTCTTTTGCCCTATCACTGCAGAAGCAAGAAATATAACACCTAGCCTGGTCACCCCAGTCTTATGAAAGTTGTAACACCTAAGGGTCCTCATCACTTTAGGACATGCAAGTCAGATCAGAATCAGCAGATCCCTGTTAGAATATAAAAGTCATTGTTGCATGTGTACAGTCACAGGAGAACTTCTTCTGAGTGCACTATGCATGAGGAAACCTGGTCTTTCTTCCTGATCAAATTTAAGAGCCTGGTGCTTTTGCCGAAATCACTGGGAGCTGTGGAATCAGAAGAAACATAGCATTGGACTCCAAATCACTAGGCAGACCTGCCACACTTTTAGTACCACTACAGGCAAATCAAAGAAAGAATTAATCCTGGATGCAAGCAGTTGAAAAATTCAACATTCAGGAACTTCTGTAATAACTTACTACAGCTTTTTTTTTTTTTTTTAAACTTTACCTTTAGCAATGAAGAATGCTGGGGCACCTGCTGTCTCTCCTTTTACAAATAAACGTAGCATTTTCTCTAGAATGTTTCTTTCAAGGGGAGGATAAGGGGAAGGCAGGGGGAGCCCGGAGATTATGCACCTAATTTCAGGAAGATGATACTTGTCCTCTTTTCTAGCCTGGCCTATAGTCGGTTAAACAAACATGTTTAAATAACTGATATGCTTAAGATAACACTTATTGGCACCCGAGGTCTGGAACATTCAGAAATGTTAATATACGCTTTGACTCCCTCCTGTCTACCTTTAAAGTACGCCACGTTAAAGGATCAAAAACTGCTTGCAGAAGAGTTTGTAGGATTTAATTGAGGTAAAATTATCTTTGAGAAGAAAACAACTGCTGCTTCCAAAACAAGCCTTTTGGTTTCACACCTTAAAGACTTAATTCAGTAAGCCCAATTCTTCTTGTCTGATTTTCATTTTAAGTACATTTAAAATTGCATGATCATAAATAAAAACTATAAAAATACCACACAAGATTGGAATAAATGGATATAGCATAACAGAAAGGCAAAATACAATATAGAAGGCGAATCTAATATCGAATTTCATTAATTAATTTTGAATACAACTTCAGTTAGTTCCATGAATGGCAGAAATGTGCATTTCTTAAAATACTTTATAACGTTACTCATGCCCAGACAAAGTGTATTTGTACGGAAACTGGCACATTCAAGAAACAAAACGTGTTTTGTAAACCTGTTTGTTTCCAGTTCAATGACAGCGGTTCCTGCGGGCCCCCGGCGGCGGGGAGCTGGTCCCACCGCCCGGCAGAGCGCTGGTTCTCAGTGTGACACCGGGCCGAACGGCTCATGACGGACCTTTCACATCGTTTTAAGCCTTTTTTTTTTTGCTTGTTTCCCGCCCCTGGTTTTGTCAAAAGTTCCAGAAAATTGCCTGCTCTGCTTGGATTTATTTCCCTTCTGGCTGGAGGAGCACGGTCCTTCACGCCATGCAGTCCCCCAGGGAGAGGGCACTTGCCGAGTGGGCCGCTGCCTCCCCAGTTATCGCCACCCGGGGGGACGGGACCGCTTGCCTTTCTCCCAAAACTTGGGATTTCAGACCTTCCCGGCGTGCCTGTTGGCGGCGAAGCTTTTACCACCCCTTGAGGCTGCGGGACAGGACCTGAAAGAACTGCGATTAAGGGCGTTTAAAACAGCACCCGACGCTGCCATCGCAGGGCTCTGCGGCGCTCCCCCGCACCCGCAGGCGCGCCGCCCGCCCGCACCCCCGACCCCCGCCCGCTCCTCCGCGTCCCGCCGCCGGCGGCAGGGCGAAACCCCCGGACGGATCGCGGGGCAGCCCCCGCCGCAAGGAGGGCGCCCCGGCGGCACGGCACCCAGCGGGGCTCGGCTCCTAGGACCGTCCTTGCCGTTCGCAGAGCGGGGCCGAGCCCTCGGGAAGCCCCTCCGTGCCTCTCACCGGCGGCGGGACGCGGGAAGGGGCCGGCGCTCACCTGTGGCTGCCGGCAGGAAGACGCCACCTCTCTCCGCCGCCGGGGCCCGCGCCGGCGGGCGGCTGCCGTCCGCCCCGGAGGGGTTAAGCACTTGGAAAGCCCATCTTGTCGGGAAGGGAACCCCTGAGGGGCTGATTTGTTCCGCTGCGGGGCACAGCTTGAGGGGGACGGGGCTGGCGGGGAGGGGACGGAGCTGGGCAGGGCTCGGCGGCGCCCCGGCCCGCAGCAAGTTCTCGATGAGAAAACTTTTGCCCAGGTTGCCGAAGCCCGGCGTCGCAGGCAGGTTGAGGAGAGCAGAGGAGCCCACCAGGTCCCAGTACAGGGCGCTGGGCAGCATAGCGAGGGCTTCTACCCCCCTTGCCCTGCCCGGCCCGGCCCAGCCCGGCCCGGCCGCCGCGGCCCCTCACTGGGCTGGGACGGGGCGCCGGGCTCCGGGGCCGGGCGGGCTGGCGGGGCGCCTCCCCGAGGGCTGCGGGGAGCGGAGCGGAGAGCTCGGCGGGGCTGTCCGTGGAGACGCGGCGCCTTTTCGCCGGGCTGGAAGGTGTGTCCAAGCGCATTCATTATGTCAGCCGGGGACGAGGAGTGATGGACGCGGCCAACAATGCCGCCTTGCCCAGCAGCCCCCCGGGGAAGGGGGGTAGGGCGGGGAGCCGAGGTGGCTGTCCCGCGATGCCCGCCCCGATATGGCGGCGGGCCGGCGCCTCCCGGCCGGGGGCTGCACCTGCGTGGAGGGGACGGGAGGGCAAGGGAAAGGCCGCTGGCCTTTGTCCCGGCGGGGAGGTGGCTCCGGTGCTGGCCGCGGAGAGATCATGTCGACCTAATGATCCCATGAGGTAATGGGAAGATAGTCATTAGCTCACTCCCTCTGGGCATTTTTATCTGGCCTTTTTTTTCTTTTTTTCCTTTCAGTTACCCACCCCAAATACATGCTGGATTTTCAACATTTGTCTTAATAAATCTGATTAGGATCAGCACGGCACTGTTAATCATGTTTTCCTTGAGATGTGGGACAATGCTTTGTGCAGGCATAAACATTCTTTGTCAGGGTGGCTTAATCCACTTCTACTTCCTTGCATGTATTCTTATTTATTTGCTTACAAACAATGAAATGTGGCAAAGTTGTCTCATTTTGCAGTTCAAACACACATGCATAAAGTTAAAATTGGATGCTGTTCCCAAAGACCTGAAAACATCTCCCTGTTTTGCAGATAAATACTTTTACTTCAAAGCACCTGTTCACCAGTCTTATCTTGGGGATATTCCCTGCAAGATCCTCTGGAGCAAGCCCGTCCCTTAGTTTTGTGTAATAGCAGAGGCATAACCCCTTGGACATCAGGGTAGTTCAAAGCTAAAACTACCTGGACAAGTGAAATCATCTGTGCCCTCAGATGGGAAATGAAAAGGATGATTTAAATGCTGTGGCACCTTGGGAGGTGTAAATTAGATGTTTGGATGTCCCATGCTTTCCTTCACATCCTTGAGTGGCTTGGCCCTGCTACAGTTTCGGCACTTACACCATTGGCACTAAGATGTTAGCTGTGGTGAATAGGAACCTAAGAGTTGATGAGTGCTTCATGCCAGGGACCCATGGAGTCTGACTTTCTGTCTTACAGCAGTGGCTGTAAGCATGAAGAAGAATATGACCAAGATGAGTCTGATATTTTGTCCTGCTACATTTCCATTCTCTATCTATTCTCAGCTTAAACAATTTCCACAGCTTGAGCGCTTGTACTTACAAATCTGAAGGCCTTCATCTCAAGATAGTAATGCAAGTATTTTACCTGCGAGCATTTTAAGACTGGGGTTGCCTCTTGCCACAGAAGATGACAGAATCCAGCCTGTTGTATTTCGGAGTACATCTGAAGGTACTATGCATCGTTGTAATATTAAGATGCAGAAATACTTATTTATCCTGTTTTTAAGGGAAAGAAACAAGTATTCCCAGGACAGCACATTCTTTTGAGCATTGGAAGTAGCTGCCTTTCTAATTACCCTTCATACATTTATTCACACTTAAGGATTGACTCTGTGTTTCCTTTCACTGATTAAGTTCTCACAGAGTTCCCAATGGCCTGAGACACTGAAAACCATAATTGCATTTGGGAAAGTGGAGTTAGTCCATGCAAGTCTGCTGCATGAATAAAAGGTATTCAGCAAGTTTGTCGAAGACAGTAGTCTTTAAAGACAGAGTTGGGCTTTGGTTTCCTCCAAGGCTATTTCTCATGCCAGAATGGTCATCAATGCGTTAATCTCAGCTGTGTAGTTCAGTAAAGTATGATAAGCAAGTTGCACATTTCTGTGAAATATTAGCCCAACACACCAAATCACAGAATATTCTGGATTGGAAGGGATCCACAAGGTTCATCACATGTAGCATTGGCCGATTTGCTGCATAGCAGAGAGCAGTCGACCACATGATGGGTTAACAATTCATGTCAGGTTTCATCTGTAGTTCCAGGGTTCAACCCATGGATTGCAATGTGTGTTTAAGCAGTCCCTTTCTTCCCTCCCATTTTCATCTGTGAGCAGCCTCTCAGCCACTTTCTGGCTCTGCTGTTCTCATAGCTGTACTAAAAAAGCACTGGGAACCAGATCAGTTTTAAATAGGACAGAAAATACTATTTTTCAAGAGATTCCCTGTGCATACCTAAAACAGGTTGTGTGAGTTTAAGCAAGCATGGTATAAAAGAATAGCTGAATGAACTCACTAAATCAGAGCAGCCTCTGAGCACTTGGTCTTTGGGACACATGTAGCTCTGCTGAGCAGTAGCTAGCAAATTCTGTTTATCTTTTGGACATGTGATAAATAAAGTACAGTCAGGCCCAAGAGCTGTTACCTGTCAAAAGTTGGAGAGCACAGCACAGGAAAGCATAGATTCCTTGTTCAGATCTGGACTATGAAATTATTTGAGTGGAAAACAAGTGGCATCCCTAAGCCCAGGTCCTTTCTGGCGAATGCAGTCTGAAATTGTGTGACAAACGGATCTTTAGCCATGGACCTGCAAAGTTGTTGCGTGTGTATTACCCACATACATTCAGTAAGTAGAGATCACATGGTGATAAGCTCTCATTTCTTTTCCTTTGGTTCTGCAAACTTGGAAGATACTTGCTCTGTATTTGGATTTTGCCAATTTATTATTTTATCTTAATTTATCTTAGAAGAAAGTTTGCCTTCACTGGGTGTCTTGACTTGCATCAGGTGTTTGAAAAACATGAAGATAACACTTCTTGGGTTGCAAAACTTAAAAAATGGGGTACATGGAACATACATGACATGCTCAGCACTCAGTTATGCCTTCCCCGCTTGGAGTTCTGAGTACAGTCTTACTGCCAGGGCAGAAAATTTATGTAACATACCAAGCACAGGATCTGTGCAAGTAAATCAAAGTCTCCCTAACTCCTCTTCTACAGTAGCTCTGCCTTTTCTCAGACAGCATTTCCATTCTTGAGCCAGGGGATCTCTCCCTTG
>JAWWLV010000045.1:29753919-29778873 GCA_035041135.1 Platyrinchus mystaceus
GGACCTGCTGTTTGAGAGCAGAGGAGGACTGTGGCTGATGTGATGGCTAGAGACCATCTTGGGCATAGCAATTATTAAATGATACAGTTTTCTTCTTGGAAAACTAAGGAGGGGGCTCAGCAGAACTGCTGCCTTGGACTTCCAGAGGAAAGACTTTGTCCTGTTTAGGAGCTTGGTTGGCAGAGTCCCTTGGGAGGCAGTCCTGAAGGGGAAAGGATTCGAGGAAAGCTGGACATTCTTCAAGAAGGAACTCTTAAAGGCACTGGAGTAGACTGCCCCCATGGGCTGGAAGAGTGGCCTGGCTGAACAGAGAGCTTTGTTTGGAACCAGGAGAGTTTATGAACTTTTGAAGAAGGGGCAGGCATCTCAGGACTACTACAAGGATGTTGTGAGGTTATGCAGGGAGAAAATTAGAAGGACTAAAGCCCAACTAGAACTTAATTTGGCTAAAAGACAGTAAAAACTGTTTCTGTAAATACAGTAGTGACAAAATGAGGGCCAAGGAGACTCTCCATCCTTTGTTTGATGTGGGGGAAACACAGTAACAAAGAATGAGGAAAAGGGTGAAGTACTTAATACTGCTTTTGCCTCAGTCTTTAGTAGTTAGACCCATTGCTCCCTGAGTACCCAGCCCCCTGAGCTTTCATACAGGGACATGGAGCAGAATGAAGCCCCGGTAATCCAAGGGGAAATGATCAGTGACCTGCTACACCACTTAGACACACACAAGTCTCTGGGGTCAGATGGGATCCACCCAAGGGTACTGAGATGCTCATGGCTTGGACAGGTGCACTGTTTGCTGGGTAAAAAACTGGCCCAGAGAGTGGTGGTGAATGCAATTACACCTAGATGGTGGCCAGTCACTAGTAGTGTTCTTCAGAGCTCAGTGTTGGGTTCCATCCTGTTTAATATCTGTATCAGGGATCTGGATGAGGGGATCAAGTGCACTCAAAAGAGCAGTAATGGAAGTAGCACAGGTAATCAGCAAACAAGGAGAAGAGGTCCAGCACTGCAGGAGGGATTTATGTTTTAACGGTATGTTTAATTTCTATGTTCTTGTACCATTCCCAAACTATTCCCGCTTACACCCACTGCTTTGTGTACCAGTTCAAATAAAACAGTTCAAATAAAAAGCATGGCATGAATCTGTTACAAGCTGACTTCTTAAGCATAGCTTACATCAAAAAAATTTTTGGTGACTTGCACTGTGCAGACTTTTGCTGTATGAGTATTACTTGCACCACTTTATCTTTGGGTGTCCCACAGGTGGCCTGAGGAAGCCTTTGGTATCTTTTTCCAGGAAAGGGCAGGGTCTGGAAGGAGAGGAAAATTAGATTTGTGCACTCTGGCCAGACTGGGGTCCTGTCAAAACTAACTATTTTCTCCATTTGCCTTGGAAATATTTTCTGTGCATTGGGAGACATAGTGTTCAGAGAACAGAGCAGGAAAGTACCCTGCTGTATCACTCTGTATGCAGTGGCAAGGGGCAGCCTCAAGGAGAGCCTGGGTGGGTTTGTGTTGGATATTGGCTTCTGCTGTAGCTGCCCACACAATTCACTTGCAAGCCTCTCAAACCTTGCAAGCCACAGCTGCCTTATGAGGGAAGAGCAAAACTGGCATCCGGCCCACAGCATTAGAAGATTTGGGGCAGCCTGTTGTTGCCATTTTAATTTCTGAGCAGGCAGTTCGCCTTGATACTTAGTTCTCTTCCTACCTCCTGCTGTTTCTTTTTTTTACAGTCCTGACATTCTGAAAGCAATATAAACTTTGCCAGGTTAGTCAGGCTTTTGAGAAGCCTAGATTTAGCTAAAGCATTTCACAGCACTCCCAGCTGAACTTGACTATTCACCAGGAAACTCTTCTGTGCTTAGGAATCACCATCTCAACAAACACAGATGGAATTACGATTCTTTCAATCCAGTTCCATAAAAAGCTTCAAGAGCTCAGTTTCAAATGACTGAAGTAATTTCTGCCAAATCTGGCTTGCCATTAGATCTCGGCAAGTTGCAAAAAAATACACAGAAGTGAAATGTTGAAGTGTGAAAAGAAACTGATTCCCTGTCAAGTTACATTGCAGATGTGCACAAAATCTTACTGCAGCATGCACTCTGACTTCTGTGCATAGTTTTAACACATGTTGAAACCTAGATATATTGATCTGACTAAACTTTTAAAATTGTGCTTCTTCTTGCAGAAACCACACATGATTTTACTTGGAAATTTTATTTTCATAGTTTGGAATTTTTTTTTCACCTCTGTGACTATCAGGAATAGCATGAAGCATGTGAAAGAACTTATATAATGAAACTTGTAATTCACATTTAGACAGTAGCAGGATCTATTGCTCCCACTCTGGTACAGAGGATTCAGAAAGAAGTATATAAAATACACAATAATTTCTCAGAAGATGACTTATGTCCCTAAGAATAAGTCATATTTACAACTCTGCTGATGTGAAATGCTGAACTTACCCAATAGCCTGTCCAGCATTGTCTCCTATACCTTGGTGAGATTTACAGCAGTGTTGATACTTTAGGCATCTGGTAATATAAAAACCAGAGCAAGGTGTTTTCTGAGTGTCTTGGATATTTCACACAACTTCTATTGCATATCTTTGTCCTCTTGGGACAGTGATGGTGTTAGAGACTTGTGTAATTGTTTTAAGAGAAGTTTTTCAATATTGGATTAACCAGCTGAAATCCATGTAGTGGTTGAAATTATTAGCTACTTCTATGGTCAGAGCACTGCGGTCCTCTCATAGGTCATAGTTTCAAGCCACATTTTTAGCAAAATACTTAATTTTTAAATGTTCTTCTAACAATTTACAGATTTCAATAGTTGAAAGAAGGTGAGAGGATCACAGTTTTCTTTATTGTCCCTCTCTTTCCAGGGGACTTCCTCTGTCCGTTCTCTCACATGGCCCATCCACCCCATATTTCCTATTTTACAGCTGCTGCCACAGTTTCAAAGCTTTAGGATCTTCACGTTGAAGAGCACAGGCTCTGTACTGCTCCAGCACAGGTGAATCTGTCTTAAAATAACTGGGAGAGATGGAAAGTCTTTTAATATTCCCTCCATATGTTTCAATTACTGTACTAGTTTCTTTACTGTACCTAGAAGGGCCCTACAATAAGACACATGCAGATAATGCTATTGAAAGAGAAATCAGTCACCATCATAAAATCATACTCTCTTCCTGTTTCCTTTGAAAAGAGCAACTTCAGTTATTTTTTTAAACATTGTTCCTTAAACATTGGAAATAATTGTTTCCAAAAAAATAGCAGAGTTTCAAGTGTGGTTATATGTACTAAAAAGAAAACATTTGCCCACTTATTGACATAATTTATTTTTTTTAAACTTTGTAACGTAATGCAGAGGAGTATGTGAGGTGGGTTACTGCATTCAGAAACATTTTACCGAGGTGAAGGTTTATAATTTGTTGAGATTCCAAATGGCTGACTTGGATGACTCTGGCACTTCCTAACTGAAGTGTCAGGTAGTATAATGACATTTCAAGGCAAAGAAAAACACAAATAACTTGTGCAGCTGTGAAAGAAGTAAAATCTTGACATCTAGGTCTCAACCCACATTTACAATACAATTATAAGGTCCATTAGTCAACCATAAGTCCCGCTCAGGTAACACTGCATGGAACATACTGGACTGGTTTCCTGTGACAGTTTCTCTTTACTGCACACCAGCATATCATCATGGAGATTGTATTTTTTTCACCAAGAGAAGCAGGGCTGTTACTATAATAATAAAAAAGAAATCCAAATTCAGGGCAAAGAAGACAACATAGTCTGAGCTGGACATGTTTTGCAAATGATGCACAAGAAACAGATTTGGCCACATTTTGTTTAAGAACAAACAATGTAATAAAACAGCATAGCCATTCATTTATCCAAGGACAACATCTTCTCTCTTTCTGCAGGTGGAATGACTGTAATCTATTTCCAAGAGAAGAATGGTGCACTCGCCAGTTTGATATTAGCAACTGAGTGCTTTACCTGCACAATTCAGGGACCATCTTTTGTGTAGCCAAGGTTTTACTTAACAAAATAGTATTTCAGTGTGGTATTCTTGAAAGGTTTGAACCTATGTGATCCAGCTAGCTGAAAGGTTACATTCCATGCTGATCATGGTAGCTGAGCATCTCTAAAGTCAAGATGATCATTCATATTAGTTAGGCTTTCGGAAAACTGAGCCTTATAATTTCTCAAAGGAAATTCAGCTCTCAGAGTTTTGTTATGTTGTGATTTTTCTGCTTACAAAGGAATCATTCATTATCATGGTAAACAATAACAGATTGAACCAAAAGCCCCAGATATCTTTCTACTTAGGAAGCAAGCATAAGTGCTACACAAAAAATTTAGGAGGTAGGGGAAGAGAAGAAAAGGTCTGCAAAACTGCAGTAGGGGTTATGGTGCAGCAGAAGAATAGGTGGGGAATCTTGCATGGCTGCTGGCTGCCAAACAAAGCTTTTTTGGCTACGAGCAGCATAGGGACTGGACAGCCTGACCAAGCACACTGACCCAATGGAAAGCAGAATTTCTGCAAACAAAGAGAAATAGAGCTTAAATCTTCCTATCCTCATTTTTCCTAGTGCTTTCAGTGGGGCAAACTGACAGATCGAGGCGAGCTAAATAATCTCCAACATTATATTTTGCATTTAAACAGTAGTTTCTAGGAAACTGCCCTATGTGTTACAAGCCTTGTTTGTTGTTGTGTTTTACTTTGTTTTTCCCAGACATTATTCTTTGACACATGTAAGGCATCATGCCATGTGTATCATATCTTTCCTGCACATGATCTATAGGTCTGTAAAATTCCCGTTTTTTGCAGGAAGGGATAGTAATGCAACCATTAACATTTACTAAAATTCCTCTGGAAATTTTTTGTTCACCAGGCTATAGAAAAATAATTCTTTTCTGGTTGTTTCTTATATGAATAACAAAAAAAAGATGTATTTACTTCTGTGCATCAGTTTCTTACTAACAGTACTTTCCCCTGCAGTTTGGAGAGCCCGAGATACCTGAATGTTTAAGCGCTTATCTATATGACTTCAGCCTTGTCTCATGTAAACGTCTGCCAGGAAGGAACTGGGTTGTCAGCTTCATCCCATCAAAAAGCCTCCCTGTGCCATGAGCTGAAGGCAGGTTCCAATTGTTAAGTCATTCTGGCAGGAGCTGAATTTAAAGGCAGGCTCCTGTAGCTAGCGGAAGTTGCTGGAGGCAACTGCTCAGCAAAAGGCATTAAGATCATATGTTTCATAATTATTCTTTTGACTCAATTACCCATTTACTCTTTATTTTTATATCCAGTGGAACCTGAGGGCAATGAATACTGCATAAGGGGAACAAATTCTGTATAATAGTTCTTGTTTTGGTACATTCACTTAGTGGTGATTTATTAAGGGCTGCTGAATAAGCCTGATTAAAATGCATAAACAGTTCTGAACAGTAAACAACCATGTCTAAGGATGAAAAAATGGGACCCACATGCTGTGCATGGAAATTGCCCTTAACAACATGGCCTATTGTTGAACAGATAGGAAGCCAAAGGTTGCTTGTAATCAAATTTGAAGTTTCCCATCACTTAAAAAAGCAACATTTCCTTGTGTAAACGTTTCAATTTGTTGCTGTTGAAAACTGCTTCCTGACTTAATCCCTACAGGAACACACAATTTCTTTGTTTGTCATGTAGAAAGACAATTTCAGATAAAGTAACTTCCAGATTTAGACAAAGTAAAATAAATACGCTGAGCCCAAGCATTCCTGCAGCAATAAAATCTGCAGTTTCCTAAGATTAATTAGAAAAAAAGGACTCATTGCATCATTTTAATATCTTCTGAAAATTTCCTCTATTCTTGCTATTAAAATAATACAAAATAACAGATACATAGAGCACATTACAGCAGTACTAACCTCCTAAGTTTTTTCAGCAGCTAGAATCTCTGTGCAGGTTTTTTAATTTTCCCCTCATTAACAAGGTCTAATGTACCCTAAAAAAATAGTCTTTCTATTGCTGGGGGCTTTGAGTCATGCTTGGAGCAAACACAGGTACATTTCAAAAAATAAAAGTTGCTTTCAATTACTTTGATAAATAGAGCTTCAGAGCAAGGAAACCCAAGCCCTAACTGAACTATAAATGCCATTACATTTCCCTCTGGATGCAACAGGAGCTTTGCAGAGGCTTGCAGAGAGCCAAGATTTCACTCACTGCATTTGAGGTCTCTGAACAAAATGGCATCTTTCTAATGCTGTTAAAACTTTTTTCTTCTGTAACAAGTAGGAGCAAATTGTATTTAACTATGTCCTCATGTTTAAAACATGATTCTCTATTATACGTTTTATTTGAAAGGTCCTAGCAGCTTAGAGGTCCCTAACAACTGCAGAAGGGCAAGAAAGGCAACTGTTGCACCAATCCCCAAAAAGGGCAAGCTGGGATACTACAAGAACTAGGGGGACCTTGTCAGATTCAGTAAGGGCAAAGGTCTGTCCCCAAGAGTGAAGCATCCCTGCAGCAGCCCAGGCTGGGAAGCAACTCTGTACAAATGGCCCACCCTGGTGGCCCAGTAGGCAGCTGTGTGCCCTGGCAGCAAGGACAGCAAAGCTGCCTCAGGTGTAAACAGCAAAACAGCCTTTGGACTGTGGGTAGGGATTGTTCCCCATTTCTCCATACTTGTTAGACTACATCTGGGCACTGCATTCAGTTTTAAGCACACCAGTGCAAGACAGAGATTGTTAAACTAGAATGAGTTCAATGTGGGCCCTGAAGCTGGTTGGCATCTGAAGCACTTGCCCAGTGAGGAGAATGAAGGAACTGGACTTGTTCAGCTTGGAACAGATAAGTTTCAGGGGGCAACAAACCACCCCCCAGTACCTCTGATGCGTGTATCACAAGTGCGCATCACTTATGGAGTGTTTATATATTACTGGAAGAAATTCTAAACATAATTACAATTTTTATGACATCCCTAAATTTATGTCCATTTAATACAGTTCTCTTATTTCATGTTAGGAACTATTTTTCCCCAGTGTAAAATGCCACCATCAATACCACATTTAATTATGTTACATATCAATCTTTTATGTGATGCTAAACCAGAATCCTCTTTGTAGTCAACTTAGGATGTCTCCTACTTCACGCCTGTCAGTTTTCATTGTCTTTCCCATGAAGAAGTTAATCATGTTAGTTAAACACAATTTTCTCTTTATATATCCATGCTGACTCATGTGTATCTGTTCCTGTTGGCCACTTATCTTTCCAAATAATTACAGAAATTTTTGTGTTTTGTTGTTTGGGTTTTTTTTTAATATAACACAACATACCTAGGTAGCATGTATTGGGGAGATCAGTTGACTGAAACACTGGGCCAACAGGAAGAAATGATTTAGGAGATATTCTTATATTACAAAGAGATGTAATTGCCAGGGAATGGCACTCTGACATATTTACCATGTGTTATTTAACCTATCACTGTTTTTCAGTCTATCTGTCCTATTTGCATAAACTTTGACTCTGCACATTAATGCACCCAGTAACCCCTATTTAACCCCTCTTCTCAACTCACTGAAATAGAAGTTAAAAGCATGTTATCAATTACTCAATTAAGGTAGACTGTAATCTAGCCAGGTATTTGCATAGCACCTACTCCCTTGTATACAACTACTTCTTCTCTTCTTTCTTTCACACATACTCATGTAATTTAAATGTCTCATTTTTGTACTCTGCAGAAGAAAATAACATCTCAATGGTACCACGTAAGAGTTGTTACAGTTAATCAAACACTGGCAAAGTGGTTTTGATTGGAAAACACTCACTTGAAAACACCACAATCGTTTTTGTCTAGAAGTTCTTCAACAAAACTGAAAACTTGTGTTTTGTTACTATTGGCACTTGGTTTTGATGCTAAAATACCAAGTAATCACTAATCAACATGAAACATCTACCTGAAATTTCCCTTTGTAGGAAATAATAATGTCCCAAAATGTTATTCCAGTTGGGAATGCAATTCCAAAGATCAGAAATTATCATGAAACAGATTACTTTCAGGGTTTATGACTATGTGGTTTTCTGACTGTCCTTATTCCTGCCAGTCTTAATGCGAAGGCCATTTTTATTCTCAAGCTACTTGAAATATATTATTGCCAGCATCCCCAAAGCAGAGATGCCAAAATATATTGTGTAACTGGCTCTGCAGCTTCCTGAATCCAAATATCAGCCATATCAGATAAATTTAATTCTCTGTGAAAAGCCATTAGGATAAACTCAGGAATTTTGCAATGAAGACAGTATGAGTCCTCACATAAGCTGTTTTGGACACGCTGCTGTTTGAGGCTATGTTGAAATTGCTGTTAATTGGGTTCACGTTTTGTCCTTTGGCCCTCCTACTTGTCAAAGGTATTATGAAGGTGTAGGTGGCTGCTGTCTGCAAAAATCACCATTCTTACTGCATGTGACCAGTGGTTCTTTCCATTTTCTATCTCACCTAATTTTATCTTTCTCAGCATCTCCATTCACTCTTTTGACTGCCTTTGAAGGAGGCATAGTATTTTCCATTGGCCTCTTCATCTTCTCCTTTAATCCCTTTCAAAATTACATAACTATTTTAGTTAAAGGTAAACTGAGATGAAGAAGTTGGGGGCTGGAGCTAAGGAACTCCAGGAGTTGCAAACTTATGAATTGAGACAATTATACAGAGATGGCTTAGTAACTAAAAAGCAACCAAACTGTGGCTGTGGAGATCCCAGGAGTTAGCTTTGTAATGGCTCTCAAACAAGCCAGACACAGACTGTTCTATATTAGGCAGTGGTTGTGAATAAATCACACCTAATTTTCCAGGCAGGGCTCATTGACCAAGAATTGACTATGAACTTATTTTGCAGCAAATGTTACGACATCCCTTAACTATAACAGTGACCCAAATCCATTCTGGCGAATCTGAAAGTCTATGACATTTCCTTAGCACACTGTTTTGTTTGTATTTATTTTATGTTATATCCACTGATGGCACAAAATTGACTTACATAGTAGCTCTTTTTAAAGTAGAAAAGTTCCACATGGACTAACAAAACCAGTGAAGATAGGTGACATGTGGTGCTATTTTTGTGATGCTGTTGCATCAAAACAAAATAACAAATTATTGACGTATGTTTCTGCACTTAGTTTTGTAGTATCAACGCAGGGGAATAAGAGGAATATCCACCTAGATGCCATTTGTGTGCAAACAACATTTTCTGTTCTTCAGTTGTCACACATGGCCAGACTCAAAGCTGAGCTATTTTAATGTCAGTTACCCTTTCTTAGAACAAAACTACATATAGTGAATGTGGGAAGTGGCCAGGACTCTAAATAGGTTGCTGCAATGGAAAGATACTTTATTATGAAATATTAAAAGGAATCTGCCAGATAAAATTATCTGCACAGTTTTCCTGTTTCCCTGGAAAATAAAATGCCCTTAGGATTTGATGTAAAGTGCATCTCTTTGGTCTGCAAATCTGTTGTTACTGTCTTTACAGAAAGTATGGAAATTCTGAAAATTATACTAAACGTTGCCACCCAGCAGGCTGCCTGCTGCTGCCCACGGCAATGAGCATCAACTTTCAAAAAAGCAAAATTATTTAAAAATCAGTACTTTGGGTTTTCATGTCAGAGTCATAAATACAACACACACACACACACACACATAGAGTTGAAAATATGGTTCAGATCACACCAACATCATTATGCTCAAAGACTGAATACTGCAAAAGCCTTAATGGTCCAGTGATGATACAGGGAGATGTTTTATACTGAACCAAAGCTATAGTGAACTGTGCTATAGTCCACTAACAGCACACACGATATTCACCAAAGATGCTGACACTGTGTAGAGACAGGTAGACAGATGGACGACAGCCCAAGAAGAGCAAACTTGTTTTGTTAATGGCAGAAGAGAGAGCAATTCTTTGTTCTTATCTTGGTTAGGGTCAGACTTTAACAACCTTCTGCAGCTTTTGTAGTGCCTTAGTCCTTCAGTAACTCAACTGCAATCCAGGAGAAAAGGAGCATTATTCAAGGCAGGTAAACAGTGCAAAACCTGGCCCTCTGTCAGTAAATGATTTGCAGAAAGGTCTTTTAAAAAGGGACTGTGAATGACTGTTTACTTGCCTTGAGGCAGCAAACAAAGACAATCTCCAAATCCCACTATAGCAGTTGGCAAGTGTAATCCCAGCCAGCATATTTCAGTTCATTTCAAATACACTGTTCTAAGTGAAATAGGAATTTCAAGGAAGCAAAGTTAAAAGACGGTGGCAAATGAATCTCTCCTACAAAGGCTGAAATGAGGGATTACAAATGAGTGATCCCTTTAGTTAGCCTGCTAAATTGGTGTGCAGGCCTGGAAAAAGAGAACAATGAACACCTCCTGACACCAGGCTGTTTGTCTGGTGAGTATCCCTCAGTGCAAATGTTGGTACTGTGTGAGTACTTTTTGTGTTTCTATAAAGTCCTAATGAGCTCCTTGGGTGAGAGTGAAACCCTTTGCTTTTTCACACTGTGCTCAAGACCCTTAAACTTCATGGGGTCAGGCCTAAAGAAAGGGTAATGGACCATGAGGTCCAGCTTAATAGACCCGATATTAACACAGCAGCAAGAATGTCATCAAATGCAAAGTTTAGGGCAGGCAATGAATGAAGTATTTGTTACACTTAAATAATATACAAAGATTATAACAGAGTAGTAGCACTATATCAATGTCATCACACAGGACTTTGAAAATCCCCTATGTATGAAATACTTTGCAATGCATCCTTGTATTATGAACACCACAATTTACCTAAGTGCCCTAAAAGATTAATTACAATAATGTGTGGTAAATGTCATATCTAGGCAATAATATTTATCAAAATTTCTCATTATTTGACCTTGTAAAACCTATATGTAAGAAAGCCTCTTTAATCTATCAAAGAGAGTATTTGCATATGAGAGGCAAAATGTTTATTCATTCAGTGGCTGACATTCAAGTATTGGCAGATCAACAATTTTATTGGAAAGTGAATGAGATTTTTCACTTTTAGTTTAGTCCTGAAATGCTTATTTGTGCAAATAATATTTCATCTGACTAATGAAGTTAATTGATAACCAATAGTTAATGAACCAGTATGGGGTCTGCACCTTCTTGACTGTAACATTCATTTCAATATGAAACAATAAAGTAGCATGTGCTAATGAAAGCCCTGATTAAAGCAAATGAATACAGTTATTTAGGAAAACCAGGTATCAGCAACTCAACATGTTATTTAATAATTATTTAACTTCTTTTCATAGGCTTACATTTACAAATACATTACACTGTATTTGAAATAGCTCTATATTAAACTTTATTTGTAAATAAGGAGCTTTGTTATTGTCTCCACTCTGTATTGTTAGAAATGAAATGTAGATTATAAATAATGATTTGGTGAACTGTCTGATAGTGAAAAAACCACATTTCTAAAAAAAAAAAAAACAAAAAAAACCCCAACAAAACAAAACAAAAACAAAAAAACCAAACAAACATTTTTTTCACTGGACAGAGTTTACTTCTCTTGTAATGACTAAGCAAAATACTTTCCAATAGTATACTTCAAAGAGAAGCTGTCCTATGCGAAGTGTGTATTGTCCTTTTGAAATAGAGCCTCACACAGATGCTTGAATTTGGAAACAGAAAAATTAAGCAAAACAGATACTGATAAAGTTAGTAACTGTATTTAATTTTACACAAAATAAGTCTTTTGACTTTGAAAAAAAAAAAGGAAAATTTCCCATATGTGATGCCTGACATCATTCAGACCTGCCATTCACCAGTATGTGATTGCAGGTGATGGGGACAAAGAATGGCCCTGACCAGCCTGGGGCCTCCAGAGGGATAGAAGGGCTGGTCTCAGTGAGCAAATGAAAGCAATATAACAGCCCTGCCTGCTTTTCTGCCATAGGACAGTTTGTGATGGTTCGGACCTGGCTCCTTGCCAAGTGCTCCAACTCACAGTAATAACCCCTTCCCCCTCTCTTCTTTCCTTAGGGCAAAGGAAAAAACCTATAAAAATAAAAGAACCCGAAATCAACCAAATTATATAAAATATATATATATATTTGCATATATTACAGTTATATACAATCAAAATACTATGTACACCATAAAGGGATCCCAAACACCCCCAAAGGGAAAGGGGAAAAGGGACAAAAAGGGATAAAACAGAACAGATATGCACAATTGAAACCCAGGCTAGCAAATTAAGGAATTAGCAAAATAAAATCTCACCACATCCCTTAGAGAGACAGGCTCGGCAGACACGACCAGCACTCTCCGACTTCCCACATGGCAGACCAGCGGTCACTGCAGGCCTCAGCCTCTGGATAAGCAAGACCAACACAGGGACACACTGCTCCTGAACCTCACTGGAAGAGAAGAGAGCGAGGTCTCTAATCTCTGTCTTATTTATACCCTGGTTTACGTAAAAATGGTATGAAATACTGGGAAATGGGCATTTCTTTAGTTACAACTAGTTACCAAGAAGGCCTAGACTAAAACCATCACACAGTTGCAAACAGGTTACCTAAAATAGGGGAGTTTTTCTTCCTTCTGAGGTTAATTAAAGGCTGATATGTTGATGGAGGACAGGTCTTCTTATGTTGAGAGAGAACAGATCCTCTTCCCAGGGTGCCTTTTTCTTCCCACAGAGACTTTGTGTAGAAACTCGTATGATGCCGAGCCTTCCCCGAGATGACCAGGGAGATGGCACGAGATGCTGAACTGGTCTGGCTTGGTCCAACATCCAGAGTTGGCAGCAAAACTGTGGTTGTCTCACTGGGGGACTCGGGTGGACACCTCCCTGTCCAGCATGAAAAACCATGACACTTGTGTTTCTAAAGCCAGCTGTTGAGCTTGTCCACATTTCCAGGCCACTCAGGCCTGGATGACAAGCCAGGCAGTACAATAAAGGAGGCAGCCATGAGAGAAAAAGAGGCAAATTGCTTCACTGACATCTCTGTTTTGACTGCTAGAGAAAGATGGGGAACAAAGGCAATTGCTAAGGTTATTACTGATTGCAATTACTGATTTCACTGCTTGCTGTCTCTCAAAGAAGTATTAAGTACTCATCCATTTTTGAAAGTTAGTGGTACACTGTTTCATTCAATCATTAAAAGGTCATAAAACATAATAATCCTTTGAATTTTGACTATTATTCGTAAATTATTTGGGGGGGAAAATTATTCTCTGTGTTTTAAAACTTTCAACTCAATGTTCATGAGTAGGGAAGGAAAAAGCATTGAACACCATACGTATTCTAATATAATTTCCCAGACTTTGGTATAGCTCAAAGCTTTACATGGAGAAGCTGTACATCACCATTAACAAGTTACCTCAAGACCAAGGACACAAAAAAATATAGTGAAGAATGCTTGATAGCAGTGCAGCTCCAGTGCAGGAGTATGTATGTCTGCATTAATTATGAGCTTAAATTTTATCAATATTTAGTGAAATTAAAGTAATGTCTTCCCTAACACAGGACTCTGTTCCATTTTGAATGAGACTTTAGCACTTAAAAAACCAACTTTCTCCATCTGCCAGTGAGGACATACTCACATATCCAAGAGTGTAGGTGCCTTTGTCACCACTGCAATGTGAGCAAAGTGACCAGGAATTATAAGATAAGAAGGAGAACAAAGTGACTTTCAAGATTATCAGCTGAGGTTACTTCCTACCATCCATAGTTGGTGAACATATACTGCAGCCTTGAAAGAAATCAACTACTCTACAGGATTTTAAGCTTTTTATTGAAAAATTATGAAGCTGGCAATTTGAAGTAAATTAAAATCTGAACCTAACTATTCTAACTTTAGGAAAATTAACTACAATGAAACAATACAGTTGTTATTCAAACTTAATGAGAATCAAAATAATTCTTGTATAAATAAAATATTATGAAGTCACAAATTATTTTGAGCAGTAGGTGAAATCATCAAGGAAACACTGTATGCTTTAAATCATGAATTTATGTTACACAGACTCAGAGGACTTGAAATCTGCTCTCAGTTCTTGAACAAGTGGTATGTGAAGTATTGAAATATGAGTATATATGAATATATGAAATATGCCTCAGCTAAAGAGAAAAGTAGGGGGGTTAGGCTTTTCTGCTTTGTTTTTTCCACTGGTTATTCTTAGACAGCTTCCTGATCATCATTTAAGTCTTCTAGATCCCATTTCAGATGTGATTTCAGTTAGGGTTTGAGATGTGATGATTTAATAGGGACCCATGATCTTATTTCTGATGATGTGGCTCACACCACATGTCTCATGAAGTCTGCTGTAAATGATTCAGTAGTTAAGGAAAAAGATAACATCTTCAGATGGCATGGTCTTTGGAGCATAAGGGTTAGAGCTGTAGTCAGCCAATTTCATTCCTCTTTGATAATTCATACCATGCAGTTTACTTTAATCACGAGGCTCCTCAGGCTCTCATGGTATGTGACTTCTTGCTGTTCTCATTTGGCCTGAAGACATTGCTGTTTTCCAGAGAAAACCATGTGTGCCAGGTTTCCTACATCAATAGGAAAATACAGTCCATAATCAGTGACACATACTCAACTGGACATCAGTTTAGCATTTAGCAGGCTGGCACTCAAAATATAAAAATCCACTCCAGAAGAAGTGACTGCACATATTGTTTTGTCTGTCTCTCAGCTTCTCTGTGAGTAATGAAAATCTCTCCTAAGTAATAAGAGTAATTTGCACATGTGTGTGTGTATAAAATATACAACATATTGTATATACAACATATTTAGAAAAAATAATAAACCTTTCAAAATACAGGACTTGTAAGCTTATACTTTCAAGTTTTATTCCAGTCTATATCTCTCTACTTAGACACGAGGGCTTGACCTATGTGTCTGTGCAAGTTTTGAAAAGGAACTTGTTATTTTGAAAATCTACTATATATTATGTAGGGCTCTGAGGAGTTTCTTATAGAATGGAAGCAGAACACTGCATTTATAGGCAAGGACTGTGTAACTCCTGAATTATATTCTATTATTTATATTACTACTGTATGGGCTATAAAATAGTTACTTAGCCAGCTGCTGCTCTATCCTGTAAATAAAAAAACCCAAACCCAATCTATTGTTTTTCTAGGTTTTCACTGTTACAAATAAATAAGAGAGATATAAAACTCTGCAGGACTCTCCAGATTATGCATTGCTGCATATCTTGGATCTTGAAATCTCTTTAATTTACATTTTAAGTATTAATTCCAATAATGTATTCAGATTTTAGCTGAAGTATTTCTTGCTGTCAGCAGTCAAAGTACAATAACTGCTCACAGAGCCCAAAACAGATCTTATCAGGGGTGATGTATTTCACTTCTGATGATGGAGAGAACAGAAACAGTATGCAAAAGCCAAAAGCACACAACACTCTAGCATTGTAGGAAGCTTTCCTTTGGAATGATGTAGTGTCTAATACATGTTCTCATATTAATATATTTAGATTAGCAACATATGTCAGTTTGTAATAGTCAGACAGCAAATAGAGTACAATCTTTCCTGACAAAGATGACAAAAGGAAAATATAGCAATAACCTGTTACCCTGTTACATTCCTTTGCCATGATGGAGCTCGGTAAATGCATTTCCAGGACCAGCTTTCGTGCAAGGCTTCCCACTGACACCAAAAGACAAGTTGGCTGGCAAACCACCATTCAGGGTTGTGGCCAGGTTTTTCACACAACTGCCACCAAAATCCTGGGCTGCAGCTTTCAAGTGGAGAAGAATGGATATAGTAAGGCTAGCTCAACTTAGTTCAAACTCAGCTCATAATAGTTAAGATTACAAATAGGTGTGATCCTAAACCAAAAGGCTTGCATCTGTTGAAAGTTATAACATAAAAACTGAAATCAGCAATACCATTCCTTTCCTGGAAATCTGGAGTCTGTTTTTTCATCATGAAAAAAACTCTCAGCATTTCTTAGTATACCAATGATAGCAGGAGCTCTGCCCACAAAATGTTTCCAAGATATGGATAACCTGTAAAGAAAGCCTACCTGTTCAATAGTCAGTGTCCTGGGCTTAGATTGTCTCTCCAGTGTTTTTAAACTAATTGTTGTTCGCTTAGATAGAATAAAAATCAATGACAGAGTGATGAATAAATACTCCAGTTTCAAACCTAGGCATTTCCTCAAAACTTTGCACTGAAATGGTTAAAATAATGGATCTTCTCTTCCTAGCATCAAGGTGAAAAATGTGTAACAATAAATGTTTTCCCATCCAGTGAAGTACAAAAAGGTCTCTTTCTTCTACACTTGAAGCAGAATCACATCAGTATCATCTCTGGTATGTGTTGTGTTAGAAGGAAGTCTTGCCAAGACTCTGAGACAGCATAGGACACATGTGAGCACCACTAACTTTCCTCCTTTTTTTTCGTAGTCCATGAGACATTATTTCTCTTATAGGCAAAATCAAATATCTGAATCACTCCTGCATAATGGTTGTATCCAGTCTGAATTCCTTTTATTTACAAATGGCTTTGCAGTCTAGTGAGGAAGATTAAGTACCAGTCTGTCACAGTGAAAACAGAGATAACACTTCAAATGCCTGAGAGTAGAGAAAAAAAGCTGTAAAATACAAACACTACAAATACAGTTCCTTTACTTCAGCACTGCAGAGCATGAGAAGATTACTTCCACAGGAAAATGGAGTCCTACAGGGACCCCATTTCTTATGTTAATTAAAGTATCTGCTTCTACTTAAATATTTGACAAAAATAATGCCCATTTGGATTATTATTTTCTGAGGAAAAAAATAGTGCCTCTTGCAGACAGAGACAAAGGAAGATATATTAAATTGACAATGTAGTGAACACACAACCTCTAAATGCCACTCTCAAAACAAAAGCATGTTAGACAGGATGGTCAGAACTCAGGGTTTGCATTTGAAAGGAAAAGAGCGAGCAAAACCCCTAAAT
This sequence comes from Platyrinchus mystaceus, assembly GCA_035041135.1. Taxonomy (NCBI): domain Eukaryota; kingdom Metazoa; phylum Chordata; class Aves; order Passeriformes; family Tyrannidae; genus Platyrinchus; species Platyrinchus mystaceus. The sequence continues at coordinate 29,770,903 of JAWWLV010000045.1, forward strand.
GTTATTGCATGGTCCTGCTTCCTTATCTGGTGCTAAAGGAAAGCTCCTATAGGAGTTCATCTGCCATTACTTTAACTTGTTGGCTCTCCAAGCTGGAGGTCCTTCCCTCTCTGTAAAATCAATCTGCATTGAGATCCACCTGGTGAAAGCTACTGCTTGTTTGTCTGCTCCTGGAGTTTCCCTCCTGAAGAAGGGGAGATGGGGCCAAGGAAGAAACTTAGCAGGCGCTGAGAGCAACTGGATCTGGCCAACTGGGACTTCACAACTTTGGTTTTCTACCTAGGAGAGGTCCAGACAGACCTCACTTCAACAGACCAAGATGGGACCTTCTTCTTTGGTGGGGTGAATTCAGAAGGTAAGGTCCGAAAAGGGGAAAAGGTAAATCTAAAGAAAAAGTTTAAAGTTGACTGAAATGTTCAGGATTTCACTCTTTATCTTCTCTTTGTTAAATTCAGCCTATTTTTTAATTCTTATTGTGAGGATCTGCAAGAAAAATGGATGGAAGCTCCATGACTACACTGCACCAGGGAAGCTTCTCCTTGTTGCAATTTTTCTTCTAGTACACAGTTGTCAAGAAAGGACCAACACCACCTATTTTGGGGATTAGTTTTCCAGAAGTTTGTTTCTCAGATTCTTGTGCAGTGCACAGGACTGCCGTTCCGTGTTCCTCCCCTTCCCCCCAGTGTTGGCTGGGCAAGCCTAGATTTTCAGTGCTGCAAGATCATTTCTGCAAAAATCATCTATTAGGCACTGAAATAAATAACTGCGAGGCAAAATATGACCAGTGTATTTTCTTGTGTATTCATCCTTTAGATTTTTAAAAATATGAAAGCATTCTTATTTAGCATAAATTATGAGTTAAATCCTGTTTACTAAAGGAATTTACATACAGGGGAAATAAATTAGTATATTCAAATACAGAGTACATAAACCATACAAAGTGGTTTCCTCTTTACATTGTGTGTGGTCAAATTTACATCAAAATGCCAACAAATTTCTAATATTTTTAATTGTTTAAAGGCCTCCAGACTTTTAAAGCAATAATTAAATGCATTTTTATTTTCCTAGAGACATGCCACCTAATCTGCGCTGATTAACAAGGCTATTTTTTTATCTTTTTTTCTTCTCTTTTTTTCCTTTTCTTGTCCCTTTTTTCTTTTCTTTTTTTCTTTTTTCTTTTTCCTTTTTTCCTTTTACCTTTTTCCTTATTTCTTTTTTATTTTTTCCCCTTTTCTCTCTCTTCTCTTCTTTCTTTTTTTTTTTTTCCCCTATTATTTTTCCCACCCTCGATAACTGCCGGCGCTTCTTTGCTGGTTGCAGAGAGGACGGGGAACTCGGGGAGCCGTGAACGGGCGGTCCGTGCGATCATGCTGCCACCAGGAGGTTGACTGGCTTCCTCCGGGTTTCGCTCCAGCGGAGTCGCCTTCTGCTTCAAAGGTAGCTGTAAACAATCCGCAGCCCTTTGACAAAGCTCGTGGGTATATAAATAGCAATGAGAGAGAACTAATGAGCTACCCCAGGGCTCCATATAAGTTATGGCTAAAAGTGACTTTAGTTAAGTGGCTGTTAGTGCCTGCACCCGGTATGCATGGGTGAATGTGTGTTTAATTGCACTAACATGACTGCCACATACTGCGAAATACAGCAGTGGAAATCACTCCATTCTAGCGGTGACTCTTTCAACACAATCAGAAAAACAAAGTGCCCAGATGAAATTACTATGTACTCTTTCATATAAGATCATGACAATGTGATAACATTAATCTTACTAGTATTTGTATTTGGAATTTTTTTTTCAGTTACTTTCAGTAGTAATTAAAGTGTATTTCTAGATTACAGACATACATATTGGGTAGATGTAAATCTCCTAATGCGATTTGAGTCACTGGAGCTACCTTAGTATGTATCATTTGAAGAGCTTTCTCTAAGAATTCCTCTGTAGAAAATGCTTGTGCTACAGATACATGCTGCCCTCACAGTCTCTGACAATTTATTTAATGTTAATTATGGGAAAATTTAAACAGAAAAAAAAATTCATCCAAAGATACTTAGAAGTTTTATTTTTTTCTAGAGAAACTAACTATCCAATCTGGGACTATTCAGCTAACCTTTTCCATAAAGATCAATTTTTATAGACAGACACATGCAGTCTTTAAATAAAACATACTTGCCTTTACCAATCTGTGAGTCTGGATTCCTTCCATCTCCATTCCCTGGTTTATCAGTGATTTGTCCTGTGATCTTGAGTTTCTTAGTTTAGCTGTGTCTTTTGATGCTTAGATCGAGATCAACTAAATAGTTGTAATGAATTATTAACCTCTGTGGGACTGGAAAGGAGTTCTGAAGCATAATGACCTTCCCCTCCAGCTGAAATGCCTAATGGCATCTCTTCTTGCTGGCTAATGCAATAATATATGCTGAGGCATTCTAGTAACAGCTTCTCTCCAACAGTGGTGGGTGACATTATAGGGGTGAAACAGCTTACAAATGCCTTACCTTCATACATACCATCTCAGTACCATCCTTACACATACCATTTTATAGATACTAATGAATGCTATTTATAAATCACCTACTTCCATGAAAAGCAAGCCCAGGTAGTGACTGGGAAAAGGGCTCATCTGTAGTTCTGATTAGGAATATAGTTAATCTCAAAACACTCAAATATCCATAGTACTAGGTTAGGCAGTTGACTGCTTCACTGAATGCTGAGACTCCAATGTGGCAGCAGGAAACTGGGACTGCTGCATAATATTCCTATGTACTGGCAGGCAAAGCTGAAGGGTGCCAAGCACCCAAACACATCCAGAAGACGTGGTTTGCCTGTGCACAGAGCCCTGGTTTCCTGCGCCCTCCCCAATAGTCAGACAGAGCCCAGCAGTTTGGCTTACTTGATGGGCAATTGTCTGAATCAGAAAGAGGTAACTTCTCGATGTCCAGATATTTGAAGTTCATAACATTTGTATCTAAATCAAAATGTAAATAGAAACAACCAAACTTCAAGGGACACTCTATTTTCTTTAAAACAATCACCTATTTTCATATTTTATTAGCTCCTAATAGACAGTCTTGTTTTCTTTTGTATTGGTGGTACATATTCTGAGATTATTTCCTTTACTAAGGTGTTCTATTCACAAGAGGTAGCAACTCTCCTTAGAATTTGTGAGACCATTGTACCACTGGCTATAACTAAAGCAGCCAGAACCATCTGGTAATTCATTCTTAATGAAAGCATATGATTTAAAATTGTTTGCTTTATTTTCTGTCTGTACCCTGTTGGTGTCAGCACCCTCTTCTGATGTTCTGCACTTCAAAAATGATGAAAACATTTTAAATACTAAGCCTATCCTGTATTTTCAGAGCTGTGTGCAACTACTGAAAGTTTCAAAGAACTCTAGGAAATGGAAACTCACTGAAGAACTAACTAGTCCCACAAGGCTCAGGTGAACGAATGCACAAACATCACAGGAACTCTGAAGGCTTTCTGCTACAAACACCCTTTACTTTCTTATACATCGTGGTGTAGGGAGTCTCTCTGACCATTTGAGTCAAAAGGATGCTCCATGGGTGCTGTCCTTTTGACTACACCAGAAAGGAAGATTTTTCTCATCTGACAAAGCTATAAGGAAGCTTTGCAGATTATGTACAAAGAAGCATTCTTCAAGGAAGCCCAAGCTACTGTATAGCCAAGAAACCCACCAAAGAAGGAGAACCTAATGCTCAAACTCAGTCTTAGTGTCTGGCCTTCCATGATGCTTCCATGACCCACTATAGGTCCTTATGGGATCAGAAAGAAACTCTATTCTAGGTGTTCAAGGCTTCAAGTGCTGCTCAAAGCCATTTAGTCTGCTAACAGAATTAGTTTTCCCAGTAAGGGTCAGAGGGAGGTTCCTCCAGGCTGACTGATGCAGGAGCTCCTCAGTGAGACACACTGCTCCTGCTGGCTGGGCAAAAAGCTCTTGTCCATGGAGAGGTGCTACCACTGCCCATTTGGTCTCTTCTAACTCCATGTAAAAGCAGGAAAGAGAGGTGGAGCCATTTTAGTTGAGGTATGAAACAAGCACAGTCTATAATGATATTTATCTGTTGTTCTTGTTACTGTTATTCCTAGCATGGTACATTTTGTTTCACATGAAATTATGGCAAGGTTCTGGGGAGAGATGCTTTCCTTTTTGAATATGAACTGCTATTCAGTGTTTGGAGTCTTAGTGGAAGTTTCCTTCAAGAAGAAAAACTGATGGCAAAGTTAGATCTTTTTCTGACTTTTGTCCCTTTTATGTACAAAGACTAAAATCAGAGTTATCAAAAGACGGCAAACACCTTATTCTCAATTTTAAAATCCTTTGAGCAGAGCTGTCATGGGAAGACATCTCTGGCTGTTGACTTTTTAGGAGGCCACATGCCTAGTTCTTGCTGTGGTTATTTCCTTGCTTTTCTGATGTCTCTGCATGAGCCTGTGACAGTTTTGCTGCTTCTCTTCACATCTACCTTCATCAAACAGTGTCCACACCTCTGCATTTGTATTCAGCCCAAAAATACTTTTTTTATTGGGGATCCTTACAGGAGTGTATATGGCTCTGATCTTGGCAGTGCCTCTTTTGTTTCAGTGGTCTAATTCCACAAAGGAGCTTTACTGTTTCTTATATTTTATTCTGAATTAAAGACATTCTGCAAGGAGATTTTGTCCAAGCCTTAGCATAATGAACCCTAACCCTCACTGAAACCATCTTTCAGAATGAAATCCTGACTTTGAGATTTGACCTTTACAAAGGTCTGAGGTGCCTAGAAAAAAATTTTTGCATTAATTGGATATATCAAAGTTTAAAGTTCGGACTACAGGGTCAGAAATGTTCCTCTTCAACAAAAAGAACTATAAAACCAGACCAAAATACTGTATCATGTTACTGCAAGGCAGGCATTGCATTCAGTCTGGGAATTCCAGACATATAGCTGTAGGTAGTTCAGCATCTCAGTTTGTTCCCTTCACGACCACAGGATGACTCTTGTCTTACACTGGGCTCCTTCCTCCATCAACCAACCCATCAGCACATTGGACTCAGCTCACATCCAGGTGGGCCTGGCTGTAATTTTGAAGAGTAATGCTGTTTGATGTCCCTTGCATCTCATTTGTACACTTGGATGTCTCTTGCATGTCACAGAGCATCATTGTTCCTTATCTCTGGAAGGCCATACCACGTTTATGTAGCTCCTGGACTGGCTGGCTGGCATCTAGTCAGCTCATAGCGGCAAAATAAACTCAAATCTGTTCAAACCCTTCTGTTCATTGGCAGTGACCTGTCATATCCCCACACTGAAACATCAAATTTAACAGAAATTATTCTCATGGTATTTGACTTTGGATTTTCCTAATTTCCTGTTTGTCTAATAATTTTCCTTCTGAATGGAAGGTTAGGAAAGTAAGAATGAAGAAATAGGACCTGTAGTGACTTGATGTCTCAGACACGAGTTTGAGAATAGTCACATCTGGAAGAAAGATTTCTTGCTTTCAAACATTAATTTCCAACAGCAGCAAGCAGAGTTGCTGCTCACAAAACAATCAACATGGCTTCAAATTGCAGATCTAGAAAACTGCTGCAAAGTCTTCTGGTACTTTGCAGGAACACAGTATGGAGTTGATCACTTTGTGATCTACCAGTTCATCATCATTCTGGACCCTGTGATTAGACACCTTGTTTCTCTAAGAAATTAAATGGGTATAATGCCTTTCAGAAGGAAACTAGCTTTGAGATGGAAAGGAAATTGTGACAGCCTTTACTTGGAAAAGTTTAAGCCATGAAAGAACGTTAAGTATTTGCTATGTTTCCCCTGGCCTGAATACAATTCCTGATGTGAGGATGTTTCTGCTGCAGCCTGTGGTGGTCACAATGGAGAGGAGTCTTAATACCAGCATAAGGAACATTTCTGCTTTTCCTTAGAGGAAGTCAACAGTTTCCTACTCTGAATTTTCAGTCTTTGATCCTACAGTACTTGACCCAACTAGCTGGTTTCAGGAACATGGGAGTTTGGAAAAATCCTCATGCTATTTCTTTCACTTTTTTCCACAACCAGCCGTGGGCCATTTCTGAGTACAAGATACTGGTACAGTCATACCTTTAGATTGACAAGCTACTGCTGGTTTTCACCTCAACCATCAGGTGAGTGCTTTCAAAGCCTTTATTTCTTATTTGTGTAATTTTATGTGGCTGCATTTGGGGGAGAACAAGGTTCTGTTTTATGCCTCTTTATCTCACTCTTGAGTTTCTCTGGGTAGTAAGTCAGAGGCAAATTGTTTGTAAGATGTCATTTCACAGCTCAGTTGTAAGCACCCTCACGTAAAACCACATTCTGCCCTTCTTTATACTCTGCAGCTCCGGTAGTTTCGGCTGGGGATTTGATAGAGGAAATAAGGTCAGGATGCAGCTCTTTGAGTCCAATCCCATCGAATTTACTCTGGCAAAAAAAGCTTGTGGAATTCCTCCTCCTAATACCCCATGCAATGGAAGGAAACATATGCGCCTCCAAGTGACCATGGAAACTGGTGCCTGGGTTTCCAAGGTGATTTTCTGGCAAGTGACTGAAGGAGGAAGCAGTAACAAAACAGGATCCTGGGCAGCAGAAAGCATACACATTCCTGGCGATGCAGCAGCCTGCACTGAGGAGGCCAAAGCTGCAGAGACAAATAGCAAACTCCTCATTTTAAAATCACTGTAGGTATCAAACACCTGGCAAAGGATGGGTAGCTTGGTCTGTGTGGTCCCAGCTTCCTCAAACATCTATCTGTTTCCTTTCCTGCTTCTATCTGGTGAATGAGATTGGTCTTACCCAACTAAGAGTCTTAAGGCCCACCTTAAGGCTCATATGAGCTCACTTTGAAGAGAAAATAAAAAAAACCAAAACGATACAAGGAGAAAAAAAAAGAAGCTGTATAAAACTATCTCATACTTGAGGTTAGGAAATTCTCACACTCTGTGTGTGTATATATATATGCATTTAATGCTTCATAGTAGTAAAAAAGAGTAGTTTTCTATCTTGCATTTTGCAAGACATGGAAGATATGTGAAGAAAGCTCTATTTCTCTTTCAAGTGTAATAAAAAGACTTTGCAGACCACATCGGTATTCCCCCTGGGGCTCCAAACTGGCTACAGCAGAGCCCCTCCTTCACATCTTTCAGGAGGACCAAAACTCTCCTTATCTGCCTGTCAGTGCAATTTCTTCTTGGAGCAAATTTGAAATACCGTGAAGTACAACATGGCACATCAGAGTGGAGGAGGAGGAAGGACTGGTGAAAAGATCATTTACTTTTGCAGCATAGAGGAAGAGGAATTGATACAGGCAGTCATATGTGCTCCTCCAATTCCTGTGCAAGCATTAAAGCCTGTCACAGAATGCTCTCACATCATCAGTTGTGAAGTCTACGGATGTACATCATTTACATGACCACAAGCCAGTACAGACGCAGCATCTAACAGTGGAACAACCGAGCAACAGGAATGTAAACAAAGATTAGATGAAAATCAAGACCACCCCTAGCAGAAGAGCTAACCATCCTGATAGAAGACTGATCTGGAAATAGAAGAAAGCCATTTTCTTTCTGCTGGAAGAGAAGAAGCCCAAGGAGTTTGAGTTTTCTCTCTACCTGTAGGAAGGAACTGCTGAGTATCCAAATAACAGACATGAGTCAAACTGTTCTTAAGTGTTTTCTTGTGTATTTCTGTTCAGGTCTTCAGCTATAAGTAAAGTCTTATGAAGCTTGATTGCCAGGTTTTCATTAATGCCAGAAGGTCCTGCTCTATCCCTGTAGGATACAGTTATTGACAAGTTATTTTAAGATTGTTTCATGGCCACAGGTTAGAACCAAATTATTGAAATATTTTGACATTGTCACTTACCTAATGTGGTGGGGGAAAACAGTTTTCCCCCCCTGAAGGTGAGAAAATGGTAAACCCCCAGGGGGTGGTGATCTTTAGAAT
>JAWWLV010000045.1:29778973-29836805 GCA_035041135.1 Platyrinchus mystaceus
CTATTTTGAGTCTTGTGTGTTTTGTCTGGAAAACCCATCTCACACCGGGTTAAAACTGGGGAGGGAGGCCTGAACTCAGAATTGGATTTTTAGGGCTCTCAAACCATGACACCTAATTATGGTATTTATTACAGAATTCCTCTTTCTTCCTCTCTCTTCAACTTTTAATGGAAAATCTGTGCTTGCAAGTAGTGGGGTTGATGGACAACAGCAATCTCTGAGAGCACTTTCCTTACCACAAACATAGAGCTTCACTGAAAGCACACAGAGGAAGCACTTGCTTATCCCACTGGAATTACAGATAAAATGAACACTGGCTGAAGTGTGGGATGCATTGGCCACCACAGTAAGGGGAGATGGTGACAATGAGGGGAAGGGATGTAACCCACAGGAGTTAGTGTCAAGACAACCCTTTCTGACCTTATAATTGAAACTCCATTATGCATATTTTTCACAAGATAAGTGCAGGTTTTTACTCAAAAAATATCTATCCTACTGATAGTGGATAAGTAAGTTTGCTACACATGATGCTAAGTGAACTTCACAGACTGGTACTTTCTCAGTTACACAGGGGAAATTGTCTGATGCAAGCTAGCATGGAAAGGGAAGCTTTAATAACTCATTTCTATTTTAAAATAAAATATAGCTTCTGTGAGTAAAATTCTTGAAACATTCTCTTTTTTTATGTGTGTTTTTGTGGCAGCTGCAGAAAAAAATGTAGTATTACCACAAAATTATGGCACTCTTCAACTGTTCCAGCAAGTTATATGACCTTGTGTACTAAAATTCACCAACAATTTTATCTTTCCAGGACATACAGCTCCTATTTGAAATTAGACAACTGTTAAAGATTTCATTGAGAGAGGCATTTTTTTGTAGTCTGAACACTCAGTTTTAAGACATGGTTGTGTTTATTCCTCTCCTTTACTTTCCCAACAAGTCTGTACCTGCACTTGGGCACAAGAATGATGCACAACATTTTTCAAAATAGTTTAAAAGTCTCAGTGTGGTTCAGGTCAGTACTAAATGTAGCTCTTTGCATCTTTTCAGGGCACTAAGAGAAAACCTGTTTGCTGTCCTACAAGTGTGGGACATACCTTCCCCAGCAGTTAAACATGATGCCCAGATACCACAGCTAATTCAGAGAAGCTTAGTGTATCACCATGCAAAGGGCAGCAATATGCAGAGGTACTTGTCACTTTAGTCATGTACCATACCTGAGCTAACTATCCCATGTGGGTGACTTTGCCTTCCCCACCACCTATCTGCAGTAATGCTGTAGTCTGCTGTGCATTTGCAGAGTGAGGGAGGATGACTGAGAACATGCTCTCTCTTGAAGAATGAGTAAGATTTGCTACAGTCATTTCCTGTGACTCAGGAATATCCAGACAGATATGGGAATAGTTTTTTTGCAAGTACAGTTAAAATCTCATAAAACTACGATACCACATTGCAAAGAAGATGATCGTATGTAATCATTCATAATTCACCTTTTCCAATTCTCCCTGAAGTTTGAATATTCTGAACTATTTGAGTTCAGATATTTGTGTTAGAAAAATAGAAGTATTTGAACCTTGACTCTATTATTCTAAGATACATAATAGCCATATATATTCCTTTCCTAAGAATTAAAGGCTTTGTATTAAACAGGTTAGAAATATCAGACAAAAAGTTTGCCATCTAATTACCATGTCTACTACCCATACTAAGGACAGCTGGAGAAAGGGTAAAATGAACACATAGGTAGGAACCAGCAAAAGACTTGGCCACCCTTTTGAACCTTCTGCATCAAGTAATTACACATGCCACTGGTCTGGGATCAATTATTTTATCCTCTTTTATACATTGTAGCTCACATTTTCTTGGTAACTGTTATTACCAATTCACTTCAATAGAGGGCAAAAGAGACTGGAGTTGTCATCTCAGACTAGAGGTTGAATGCAAGAGTGAGAATTAAGAAATCTGTGAGGATTACATGCAACTGGAAACATAACCAAGGTAAAAGAAAAATACTAGAGCTGTACAGAATGTGGGTAATTTAAATTTCCCTTAATGCTTCCCTGCTATCCCTGTCTGTGAATCATACTGAAATAAACACAAGAGCTTGTAGAAACAAATGATCTCAAAACTCTTCATAGTCATCTTTCTCTAGACTTGAACAGATTGCAAGCACTAACTTAACAGTACCAGGAAAAATATATGGTGTGGTGGACTGGAATTAGATTCTCCTACATTTTCTTCTATTGACTTTTAATGCAGCAAGTTTCTGAATAATTTGGTGTACTTAAGGGAACTTCTTGTGGGGAATGACCATTTTATTTGTTTTTATCTTCCCTCTCATTTTATGCCTCTATTAGAGCAGGGGCTTTGCATTTCAAATGCTCTCTTTCCTGTTACTGAGTTTCAAACACTTACAGTAATGGTGTAAAATTCACCTGCTTTCAGACAGGAAGGCACAATATCCAGCAGTTATTAAAAATATCACTCAGTGATACTTGCCTCCTGCTATTCTTCCCAAATTTTGCTAATGTAATTTGCTGTAGTAGCCTTAATACAGTATCTTTCAATAATTGATAGCTTTCCCACAAAACTTTTTCCCTCTAAGACTTTTTTTAAGTACACTTGACCTACCAGTCCTCCAAGTTTGCTAACTGTCTGCTTTCTAGGTAATCATGGTCTTTATTCTGCTAAGCCTATGGTTTAAGCTGTATGAATTTTGTCCTCCTGAAGTTTGCAAGCACCAAGAAAGACAACAATTGTATTCAAAATTATCTTGACAAATGAGAAAGAACTGATCAAATGAGGAAATACAATAAAAACAAGGGCAAAAATTGTCCTCTTAAGAGAAGAAATTCAACTACAGAAATAAAAAATAGATTAATTTCTGCAATGGAGTTCTTTGTCAGGAAGTTTTCCAAGACTTATTGCATAGTGCAATAGAAATATGAGTTGAAAACTGTGGCAAAAAAAATATTGTTGCTCTGGGACATGTTAAAAAGAAAACCACATCCAAAATGGTACAGCAAAACTATACATTGCAGATGAGTTCTTACCTGGAATACAGTATTTGTTGTTGTGCACGGAACTGTTTCCTGTGTTAAGCACAGGAGGCCTGCACTCCAGTCAAATCTGACCACAGATTGCCTTTCAGCAGAAGACTTTACCCTCTAACAAGAGGAAGATGGGAAGAAGGTGACAACACATCACCTACACCATCTCTTTTCTTTTTAGCCCATCTCTAACACTGACGATGGCCTTAAGGAACTCAGACTAGACTTATCTAAAATTTATGGAGGTTTGAAATAAGCAGAAGTCTCATGAAAAAAAAGAATGTAATAGTGATTTTTGGTTCTTGGATATAAAACAGCTGTACAAAAATTAGTTTGGCATTACTTAAAAGATATGATGAGGACCTGATACATGTCATCCCTTCACAGAATCACAGAATGGTGGAGATTGGAAGGCACCTCTGGTGGTCACCTTGTCCATGTCCCCTGCTAAAGCATGACCACTAGTACTGTGTCCAGGTGACTTTTGAGTATCTCCAGGAATGGAGATTCCATGTCCCCCTTGTCCCCTGTGTTGTACACAAGTGACCCTACCCAGACCACCTGAACGCTTACATGTTGGTTTTGTAAGTACGTGGATGTGAGAGTCTAAGTCAACACAATTATTGAGAAAAGGACTGTAGGTGGGTAAAGCCAATGCACTTAAGAGATTTTGTAAAACAGTATCACCTTCTCCTTCCATAGGGCCTCACACTGCGTTTTTCACACTAACTTGCTGAGAGAGAAAAGCACAGACAGTGATACGTGCTGGAAGGATCAAAGACCTGGGTTTGTGTTGGCTGGATGAAAAAAGCTTCAGAGGCATTAAGGTGATGGTTTTCCACATGTAATATGTCGCTATTAAGAGAACAACCACCAGCTGTTCTCATGGATGCTGGGAGAAGGACAAGAAGAAAACAGCTTCAAACACTGCAAAATTATTTCAGCTCTGTATTGACAGGATTGAAATTCTGGCAAGAGCTTACCTGGGGACCTCATGGGTTCTCCACCAGAGAACGTTAAGTACATGATGGGCAAATATTTGTCACCAATGTCTGGATTTGTTCAAACCTGCATGGGGTTTGGACCGGAGCAGTGACTCATGCTCTGTGCCAGATTCTTTGTCCAAGGCCCTATGACTCAGGGTCCCTGGTGCCAGCACAGATCCATGTCAGTTAAAGACTTGGTGCCTGCACCAGTGTTTTGTCACCACTGGGCTAAAAAATCTCATTTACTTTCTCCCTGATCTATATTGTTATGGTTGCTATGAAACCCTTACCCATGGAAGCAAATTTTTTCCACAGGCTCCATGGACTGGCTCTGTTTCTCACTACCAGGAATGTTAAAACAATTTCATTTCTTCAATAAAATTGAATACAGCCATGCTTGAGACGGGTTGGGGATTAGTTGGTTACCCTAACTTTTTCATTTAAGTTGGCTTTTGAAAAATTCAGCTAGGGGTTGGTTACACAACTGCAATTCTTTGAGTGGATCTTTTGCTATTATCCATCTGACAAAGAGATGGCAGCAGGGTGGTGCTGTTGCATTTTCCTCTTCATTTACTTCTTTTTTTTCTTAATCTGTTTTCAGGAGTAACAAAACTGAGCTCCTGAAGCTTTGGTGCTTAACCAGCAGCACACACGGAAATATTTGCACCTGGTACAAAGTTAAAAAACAAATAGCTATTCATTTTCAAACAGTTCTATGGGAATTTTAGACACAGTGTTTGCATTGTTTTTTAAGGTCACTGTGAAACCCCACTCTGAAGTAATCTATGAAATTGAACATTCAGGTATTGAAGGCTGAATAAAACCTACAAAATCTTTATGATCCCTAAATGCTGGGAGAAATCTTACAGTAAGATCAAGACTGAAGAGGTAGATCCTCTACCTTTATTTTTATTAATAAAAAGCTAAAAAAAAAAAAAAAAAAAAAAAAAAAAGTCAACATTATGTTTATAGCCTGGTTTTGAGGTGCTTCTTTTTTTTGCACTTTACCATTATTTGATTACATTTTCATTCATTAAATGTGAAAATGGGAAGTATGTAACCAAGGTAACAATTATGTCTCTGGTGAGTATCTCAGTACACAAATCTCACATCACAGTCCTAAGCTAAGCTGTACCCTGTCTGTAACAATCCCTGCCAACTTCCCATCATTTATGAAATAAGATCTCACCAGCCAGGACCACATTTTGGGGAGGACCTGCAAGGAAGGAGAGCAACTGAACATTACACAATACAGGTATCTAAAGATCTTGCTGCAGCTGTGTGCTGGGAACATCAAAACCATGAAGTGTCTACAAATGAGTCACCTTGGATTAAACACTCCTGGCTAGGAGCTGCACAATTCAATCTTTCCCCGAGACGTCACTGAGAGTGAAACCTGACAAGGGGTCATGACAGTGAGTAAGGCATGTGCTTAGATGGTCAGAGGCAGATTGGCTGCATCATAAGGCAGCACACCAGGTTTCTAACTTAGGACACAAGAAAACACATTTTGCCATGCGTCATCAGCCCCTACTGGGTATCTTGCTATCACATGACCCTCCTTCTCTTGTTCAGCTCTGTGAGATTTTCTTTATCAAAGTGAGAAAAATGCAGTGTCAGATGGTGCAAATAACACTAATACTAGTGCTGGCATCAATAAGGGCAAGAGCAGTAGCTTCTGTTCTGATGGTTTCACTCATGCCCTTGCAAACCACTTCTGTCTTTAAGCAATCAAACAGAAACAGTCTCTGCCAGGCAGAGCTGCTCCAAAATTTCCCAATTAAATTTCTCCACTCGTTTTTTTGCTGAAAGTACTTGCACTTAGACTTACTGTATTGCCAGGCCCTGCTGTGACTCTATCCCACAGATGACTGACAACAGATTAACAAGTGACAACTATATTAGCAAGTGACAAACTTATCTGACAAGTGGCTTTTTGTCCAGTTTCTTGTTTGTACACTTTAAACATCCTGGGTCCTGTGGCTCATTTCGGTTTCAACAATAGGCTAGAGAGTGAGAATAGATTGCTTATAGGGTTTTTACTGTTTTATGCAGACAAAAACAAACAAACAAACAAACAAAAAAACCAAAAAAAACCCCCAAACCATGGCTCCCCCATTTCTTTAATCAATTTTTCCAGTCTTATTTCCATTTGCATTTCTTTCTACTATACAGCCTCAGCCCAGTTCTTCTCTGGGCAGTCTTCTAGATACCTTGCAGTTTTAGGAACCCCCTAGCTCCCCCCCGGAACCAATATATGTGAGTAAATTACTATATTGCTGAGCACTCAAATCCCTTTTTCTGAGTACTTCTGCCTCCACAGCATTCCTGCAGAGTGACAATTCTGCATTCCCTGTGTTGCAAAATTCTCCTAGGTTGTGTCTGAAGGCAACGATGGAGATGAGGACAACCTGTTGTGAAACAGTCAACAAGAAGTTGAATACATCAGTAGAGCTCTAGAGACTGGCTTTTTATTCAGTCCTTGAGCATTCCCCCTCCAATTTCCGTTTCTTTTTCCAAATGACTCTGCCAATACTTACTGCTCTGGGTTTGTTTTTGTTTTTTTGCGTGTGTGGGCTTCACATTTTCAGAAATATTTAGCAATGGTGAGTCCTTCAACGCTTGGGTGCATAACGTTTTTAAAAGACTCAGTGCTTCAAAAAGACCCGGCGCTCATCTTGCCGGCGGTGCCGTGGTTGGGGCGGGCGCTGTGCGGGGTTAAACCCCTCGCCCGGCGATGCCCGGCGGTGCCCGGCGGGGCGGGGGCGGACCCTCCTGCCGGGAAGGTGTCGGTGGCCGCCCCTCGCCCGCCCCCCGCGTTCACCCCGGCCCCGCTGCCGCTCCGCCCCGGGGCAGGCAGGGCTCGGGGCGGGCTCGCCTCCCCGGCGGCGGGGGAGCGGGTGAGGGGGGCCGCAACTTCGGGAAGATGAATGTGAAGAACCAAGATGTACTGCTGGATCTGGAGGAGGAGGAGGAGGAGGAGGAGGAAGATGATGATGAAGGGGAGATCGGTGAGTAGGGAGCTGGGGCGGGGTGGGTCACCACCGGACAGCGGGTTCACCCTGTAGCCCGGCGGAGGCTGCAGCCCGGGATGTCCCTGGTGCTGCGGGCGCCGCGCCAGGGCTGTGGCCGCCGGGGGCCGGAGGGATCGGCAGGCAGGGCCCCCGCATCGCCTCTCACCTCCTTCTGCTACAACTACTGATGGTTTTCCCGTGTAAAATATGGGATGTCTTTGTCCGTGCTGGCGGTGGGTGCCAGGTGTGGCTGCCTCATGGAGCGGCGTGGCGATGGTCCTGCTTCCATAGCATCGGCAAGGCTCAGTAGGCAGAGAAGCACCGAAAACTTTACTTGTTCCTTTCCTTCTCCCGGGAGAGAAACGCATGAGAGGGCACAGAAGCAGCGCTTTGCAGTAGGTGCGATGTTGAAGGTCTTGAATGTAGCAGGGATGTCCCATATTAGGCACAACCCATGCCCCTGTCCCTTGATCCTTGGGAAAATGCGAAGTATTCGATCGCCTCTGCACGCCCTGCTGAGTCCCGTTCCTCCCCGTGCTGCCTGACTGGTGTGCCTTAGCTTGATAGCCGAGCAGAAGAGGAGGATAATCATGGAATGGTTTGCGTTGGAGTGACCTTGAAAATCATCTAGTTCCAAACCCCCTGCCAAGGACAGGGACACCTTCCGCTAGATCAAGTTGCTCAGAGCCCCATCCAACCTGGCCTTGAACACTTTCACGAATGAGGCATCCACAACTTCTCTGGGCAACCTGTTCCAGTGCCTCACCACCCTCACAGTAAGGAATTTCTTCCTAATATCTAAATCTACTCTCCTCTGGGGACATCAACCCCTCCCATACAAACGAACACCAAAAAAAAAAAATTGTAAGGGGAAAATTGGCAAAGTAGAGAAATTGGCAAAGCATGATTTTGCTGGGAAAAAAAAAATATATTCTGTCTGCCAGAAAAGCAGACAGTAAAATGGACAGAGAGTTTTAAATTCAACGTGTGTGTTAGTCTTGTTCCAGCATCAGCAGACCAGGACAATGACATTGTATTTACTGAGGGAATGAATTTTATTAAAGTATTTCCAGAAAACAGCCCAAAAGGGGTTGGTTCTCAGCTAGTTCAGACAAAAGGGGTCTATTCATTTCACTGAAGAGACACAGATTTACTTCAGTTCAGAAGCTGTTTTCAGCTGCACTAGCCAAGATATTCTAAAGTCTTTTATTTCTGGTTAACTTGTTAAAATGGATCTAACAAATGAGGAATGCAGGCAAATGTCAATTAGACAAGCAAGTAGAAGCTAGATCTGTATATATAAATTTTATCAAGTAAAAAGGGTTCCTGCTTATTGTTCAAAAGGTTTTCACTGAGAAGTACATATTTTGATTATTTTTTTTAATACTGGGACTGCATTTCTGCATTTGTAAAAAATTTTAGTGACTTTGACTGTCTCTGATACTTATTGCCTCTAAATACTAATGCTTAATAATGGCAAATACAGCCTGCCTCATTTTTCAGTTAGCTCACTCCAAAAGTGTATAAAGTTTGAGCCTCACCCAATGTCTGTGGAAATCAGGGAATGTCTTTCCTCCAACATTACTAGCCTTTGTTTCAGATGGGAGTATCCCTTGATTTACAGTAATAGTCCAAAGACAAATTCAGTTTTCCATATGAAGTGAGGCAGAGGTATTGTTTGACTGCACTCCCCAAATTAAAGGGTGGATCACCACTGCAATGTATTAATCGACAGATGCCTTTTCCTTCCATTCTTCACCCCAGAGAAACTAAATTGTTTCCTAGTCATGACTCTCTATCCAACTTGGGATTAGTTCAGCTCCCAGAGCCAGCAGATCATGAGCTGCATATTCAGCTTGCAGGATACAACAGTTTGGAACAACTCATGCTATGTGGCAAAACTGACTAAAAATTGTGCAGTAATGATTTCATGAGTTGTTATGCAAAGCCTGTTACGCAGCACCTGGCTCTGTCACATTTGCCACTCTACCTTGCAAAATGCATGTGTAACCATCTCAAGGTTTTTATATTATGTATAATTACAGGAGAGCTATTTTATTAGTCTGACAAACTTGTAAATCATCTGCCTATCTCCAGTTTTATTGTATCACTTGCATCTATGTTTTTCCTGAGGACACCATCCCTACTTCAGCAAGAAAGCAGGATTTCTGAACTCTTTCCAGTTCTATTCAAGATCCATTCAAAGTGTTATAAGCTCATCAAAAAAGCGTTATTATGGAATATCAAAGTTTGTAGCCATGTCAAATAAAGGGAGTGGTCTGTCTCATACTGGCATACCGTTGGTTTTGGTTATCCACGCTGACGACTAGCAAACTGCTCACATCAGAAGCAGGCTTAGGCTTGTTTGGGTCAGAGTTGTGCTTAGGGAAAAAAGTCTTGCCCTAAGGTTAGGTTTTTTGACAAGTTGAAACCTTTTTATCCAGTGCTTAAACAAGATAGGCAACTTTTTCTTTTGGAGTCAGATTGTTGTCAAAATGATTGTTATATCAGTGGCATCAATTTGTGTTTGAGATACCTTGTTACCAGGCAGAAATGGTGGGAAAGACATTGACCTGTGGTTGCCACAGCATTTAAAATTCTCCAAACTCTTTGTTTTCTGCCTAGAAACTGCCAGGCAGTTCCATAAATTGTAAAGTTTTTCTTTCCCTGGTGCCAAGCCTCATACCATTGTCTTGCTTGAGTTTGGGGATTTACAGAATATCTGAGTGTGCTTTCCAGAAAAATTAGCTTTTGCAGACAATATCCAGAGGTATTCACCATGACTAACCAGCCTTCAAGAAATGCTTTTGTCTTTACCAGGATATGTTAGTAACTTGCTCACTGTTGTCTAGGTTTTACTCAAATATATATCCTAGTTGTTCCTTCAGCCTTGAGTCTACAGCATCTTCTCATCTTTTGATACTGCTGCAGTAATGATCAGGCCATGCTTTATTGATGACTGTGAAAAGGATGTTGATCTGTCAATCTTTTTCTTGTCACACAATGTAGATACTGTGCTGATGAAGATTCCAGCTCTTCTTGAAAGGGCTTTCATATTACTGTTCAGGATATGTTTTTACCAACTACAGTACAAAAAATGTACAACAGTACTGGCTTATTCGGGAAACATTTATTGTGGAGTTGCAGCCTAAAACAACCAGTTTTGTGCATCCCACTGTACAACTGGAACCCTGCCCTAAGGGATGATGTAGTAATCCAAATGATGTAGAGCAGGCATAGCTGTTCTTCAACTCATTACTTTCGTTCACTACTCTGTTCTCTGGTTGTTTTCTCATGGCATATGCTGCATTTAGTCATGCTGCCTGCCTAGCGCTCTTATTTTTTTCCTATTCAATAGCTTCATTAACTTGCTGCTTCTTGTATGACCCTACAAATATTATTGCTATCATATACTGTACTACAGTATGAATGTACAGTGTACCAACAATTATCTACAAATTACTGCAGTTTGCCTTTGTGATGCTGTGAAATGGTCAGTTCTCTACAGAAGTCTTCTAAATGCAATGGAAAGTTGTAAAAGTTAAATGCTTTATTTGAGAAATGTGGCTTTGTCCTCCAATTTATTAAGTGTAATCCCCACCCAGTGGGAAATTTGAAAGGGCCTGCTTGGCAGTAGGTGCAGAGATCAAATTTAATAATTTTATAACGTGCAAGGGTTTATAAGCAGATTCTTTAAAAAAATGTGGTTCTGTTTCTGAAAGGACACTATCTTCCTTTTCAGTCTATCTATAGTAATGAGTAAAACTTCCCCGGTCCACTCTTTTCACACCTGATTTTCTTCTCTGTTGCTTCTCAGTCTTGTAATCAACCTAAAAATGAGCGGGCCACATTGCAGTCCCTTATTTTGTTGAAGATGGCTGTGGGATGGGAATGTCTGATGAGCTGAGAATCAAGAATTTCTGCTCCCTTTGTTCTGTTTGTGACAGTGTTCTTATGGATGTATATCTAGGAGATGAGGAACAGGAACAAGCAGGAGTGTAGACACGTGGTCTCCTTTATTGTGATTTACTATTGTGGTAGTGAGAGACTCTTCATGGGGAACTGGAACTGGTACAGGTTTAGGAAATACTGGCCTTTAACAGCAGTCAACATTTAAACTACTTTTCATATCTTTTTATCCTTTCTCTTATATGTGCTACCCTACATATGTCTTTTACCCTAGTTTACCCAGAGTTGTTCCTCCCCAGGTGCAGGACCCTGCATTTGCTGTTGTTTAATTTCAGACAGTTCCTCTCTGCCCATCTCTCCAAAGAGAGATGTTCCTTCCTTCTGAAGGGCTGCACAGCACTCTGGAGTATAGGCCACTCCTCCAGTTTTGTGTTGTTGATAAAGTTGTTATCATGTGTGTCATTCAATAAAGTTGTTATCATTTAAACCACCTCATCCTAGCATTTCTTGGTACCTGCCATTTCCTAGGAATTGATGGGTTGCATGCTCTGGAATTAAGGTCTAGTTTGCCACTAGACATGTTGCAAACCCTGAAGGCAATCTGATACTAAAATGGGTGGGGTTTTGCTGTGGTAGAAAACCCCAGACACAAACACAAGGGTGCGTTTATATGAGAGCAATTCTGTGGCATAAATCAGTCTTGTACCTCCCCAAAAAAGTAAAATCTAGGCTTAGTGTGAGTAGAGGTGGAACAGTTTTACCTCTGAAGAGGGTATGTTCATCTGCTGCATTGGCCATGGGGAGAGACTGCTAGGACATTGCTGCCATTTGATGTTATGGTTCAAGTCTGATGGAACTGGCAGTTGAAATGAAAACTGTAGTCTGTAGTGTTACAAACACGTCAAGCAGCACAAATTGGCTTGGCTATCGAAAGAAGTATTCCCCCCCACAATCACCCCACAGTGGCAGCCTAAGTATTTTGGCATTTTGGCCTTATTTTTCTTTGGGGTGTAACAGCATCAGCATGATAGGAATGCAAAGCTGTAAAGAAGGACACTGTACACTTATTGCTGGCATCTGCGGGAAATGAAAACTTGCAGTCTTGTGAACTGTCATCAAACAATAGATTGTGTTTGATAGTCAGTCTAAGAATGCAAACATCTGAGCACAGAATCTTTTGTCTTATCCACCCCTCACACTTCACTCAGGCATCCCGCGTCTTTCTGAAGGCTTTGTGACTGAAGTGTCTTGTCCTTACTTTCCAAAAAAATATACAGAGATCTGAAATATAATTTTGCTTGATTCTGTGGAACTACTTTCTTTTCACCTGCCCCATACTCAAGCATTTGATAACAGCAGTAGGTATGTAGGCATGGTTCCCTGTATGGACTTGAGAAGTGAGCTCCTGAAGCAGCGCTAGGGCTAATTGAAAACAAAAGTCCTCAACCTCAAGATGGCCTGATTAAATATTTGATCAGTTCTGTCTCCTCTGCAAGATGCAGAATCATGCCCCAAAATCATTATACACACAAGAGATACCCTCCCCAAGGACATCAAGAATCACAGAATCCACCAGGTTGGAAAAGACCTCTGAGATCATCAAGTCCAACCGTTAATCCAATGCCACTGTGGTTACTAGACCATGGCACTAAGTGCCACATCCAGTCTCATCTTAAAAACTTCCAAGGATGGTGAACCCACCACCTCCCTGGGCAGCCCATTCCAATGTCTCATTACTCTCTTTGTAAAAAATTTCTCCCGAATATCCAACCTAAACCCCCCCAGCACAGCTTAAGACCGTAAGAGGTGTGCCCAGGCCCCATGTTTGTGTATACATCGTTTCATATTCTGTATCTGAGAGGATAACTCACCCAGCACAGTTGTTGGTTTATTAGGGTTGGGCTGCTGAGTGGCAAAGGGTAGGGAAAGGTGAAGACTTTCATTACCATAAGGCAGCCCTGCACATATTCTTCCATTGCAGGATATCACCAATTGGGGCTATAATCCTTTGTTCCCATTCCTATCCTGCATCCCTGTCAGAGCAGCTTCCTTCTTCACTAGCCTTTTATTTCCAAACCTTATCAATGTCAGTGGTCCACCTCCTGTGCAGCAAATGACCTATTGAAAGGCATAATATTACTGAATGCAAAATAGGCAGGGCCCAAATAGCTTTGTTAATGAAAATAGACATTATTAATAAAATGTGTGTGTTATGTTTTTAAAAGGTAAGATTCATACCAGCACAAATCTTCTTAGCAGGAAGAACGAGGAAGACCACATGGTTTTGGAAAGAGACCACATTTAAACATCTTTAATGAATACCAAATTGAGATTGGAAAATTAATAAAATATATTAAAACAGAAACTGAACTTTAAGAAGTGTAGTTACAAGTCTGCTGGAACATAAATGTTCTTTAATAGATTTTGTGCCTCATGGTAGAAACAGCAGCTTAGTTTCAAAACATTGTATAAAGGCTGAATAAGATTTAACCCTTCAGTTAAGTGTTTACATTAAATAATTTCCAACTAAACCACTATTCATCAATATTCTTTAGACACAATTGAAAATGGAAGTTTGTAAGAACTGTCATCAGTAGCAGATTTTACTTTGCTTTTATAGTTTCCCTTCCTTTCATTTTTTTTGATGATGGATTTCCCCCTGGCCCCATTAAACTGGTTTGTCAGGTTCTCCAGCATTTTTTATATGTGATTTGTCAGGGGACATTAAATATTTGCATAGGAGATTGCTTACTGTACAGTCGTCAGAATGAGCTGCTGCACCAGTGTTCTTCTGCAGGAAACAGCCACCACCTCTTTCCTGTTCAGTGCTGTTTGAGAGCAGCTGGTGCAGCAGGCTAAATGCCTGGTGAACTTGAGTGTCCATGATGTGTGTCTATCTGGTGGGCTTCTAGCTTGGGTGGATCTTTTGCTAAGGCATCACAAGACTTTCACAATATCTACAGGAAGATCACAGAATCATAAGTGGTTTGGATTGGAAGGGACCTTTAAAGATTATCTAGTCTAACGCCCCTGCAGTGAGCAGGGACATCTTCAACTAGACCAGGTTGCTCAGGGCCCTGTCCAGTCTGACCTTGGCTGTTTCCAGGGATGGAGCATCCACCACCTCTCTGAGAAACCTGTTCCAGTGTGTCACTATCCTCAGTGTTAAAATCTTGTTCATTATATCTAGAATGAATTTAGCCTCTTTTAGTCTAAAATCATCATGCTTTGTCATGTCTCTACAGGCCCTACTAAAAAGTCTGAAATGACACTGTAAGGTTTCCCCAGGCTGAAAGATCTTAGTTCTTGTTCCATGGCTGCAGCAGAGACCTGTGACCTATCCCTCAACTATTACTACTTTGAGAAATTACAACCAGATAACGAATCTTCGCTCTATAGGGAAGAGCGGAAGCAAGCAGCACTTGTGTTGAGATGCCCTGCACCTCCTATGCTGTGATGATGCTGTAGAGCTTGTGTCAGGAGAAGGGGATGAGATTAGTGACTTCTCAGTGGATGAAATATTGTGGATTCTTTCCTTCCTTTGTGGGAGGAATAGTAACTAAAAAATGTCATCTGGATTGCAGATCAGGTTGGAAAGTATGAGAAGTGATTATAAAATATTGGCAGTGTAGCAATGCTGCTAAAGATGCTGGGAACTGATATTAGTAATCCAAGGGTGTGCTGACACAGTGGAGGAGTTGAAGAGCCACATTCTGCCTGTGGAGAAGTTGGGGGTCTGTTGCTGTCAGTGGAGGAAGCCTGAGACAAGTACAAAAGACTTGAACTTAGATCAGTGAAGAGACTCCCATAACGCAAAGCAGGGTCTTGACTGGAGTGTCTGGTAAAATAAATGTTGAAGAGATGGAAAGAGTAAGGAAATGGAAGTGAAGGCAAAACATCTGTTGATATCTGGGTACAGACTAAGAAAGTAAGTAATTAAAAGTGAAAGAGGAGTAACTCTTGACAGTATTCATACGGGGAGAGCTGGCCAGTGCAGCTGATAGGAAGAAATTCTTTATTGTGAGGGGGGTGAGGCAGTGGAACAGGTTGCCCAGAGAAGTTGTGGATGCCCTATCCCTGGAGGTGCTTAAGACCAGATTGGATGGAGAGCTCTGAGCAACCTGGTCCAGTGAAAGCTGTCCCTGCTCACAGACGGGTGTTGGAACTAGGTGATGTTTAAGGTCCCTTCCAACCCAGGCCATTCTACGATTCTATGATTCTGTGATTCTGTTCACCTATTTATCTGGTCAGGAACTCATTAAGCAGTGGCATAAAGTTTCTTCCAACTGAGTTTATCAGGAAAATGAGCTATAGCAAGGGACTAAGGTAATATAGCTGCGGGTAAATTGAAAAAATTAATCTGTGGCATTTTCAGGCATATTTTTAATATACAGTAAAAATTACATTGTGTTCACAGGTAATTTATCTAGCAGGAAGAAAATTCCATCTTTATTCCATTAATTATTTACAAAAAAAATTCCACTTCTCTAGGTTTGGCACTGCAGTTAGAGATAATAACAAGTCTGAGTTGATAATCCAGAGGTCTCTAGCATTGCCAGAGAGTTTTATTAGTTTGTGTGTAATATTAGCAAAATTATTAGTGTTCTTTTTCTATGTGTTTTTTTCCTTAAGTAGTCTAATGGAGTTTTTATAGGCATTAATGAACAAGGATGAGGTCAAGTAATGTACACTTTACCCTTGTGAGCAGTCCCTTTGACTAGAGTGGGAATAGCCTTATTTTTGTAAATGCTATTCATAGCAGAAAATGCTGGATTAGTCCTTAATGGAAGAAATATCTCTATTAAATCTTTCATCATCTCTGCATATGCTGATTTATTCTAGGAAAAATAATTAAATTCATTTAATTATTCTGCTGTCTATAAAATATAAGAAAGAATTTGCACCAAAGCACAATTTAATCTATAAACTGATGGCAGTACTTAAGATAAACAGCCCAGCAAAACCTGCTACAATATTTTCTAAGACTTAAACATGTAATATATTACTAAAAAAAAAAAATAGGAAAGAAATTAATATGACCCAAAGAATAAAAGAGTCAGTACTGGACTATTTTTTTAACTGTTCCTTGCTGATAACCAAGTTAGTAGAGAAAAAGCTTCCTGGGCAATGCAGTCCTGCCAAGTAGAACTCCAGATGTTTTTGTAAGTTTATTGGAGTTTGCAAGAAGAGCAAAGCTCTGTTTTAGACCTTTTATGCACAGAAGAAGGTTTTCAGGTAGAAGTTGATAAGCTGCAGCTGTTAGATGTAAAATCTGAAGAGTCCTTCAATTGCCAAAACTGCTTCATTTTCCTGATTAGGAAACAAAAGTACAGTTTGTTTCTAAACTCTGGGTCCAGCACCTGGAATGCTTACAGGCAGGAGTCTTTGCACCTACACACACAGAATAGTTAAAAAAAATGCCTGTAGGTTTTGACTTTAAACTTAATATTTTCATTGTCAAGGTAATTAAAAATATCTTTTTAGGAACCTCCTGTAAGCACTGTGTAATAGTTGAGCATAGGAAGTACTTTAAAGTAAACATGCTGAGAAACTCATTACAGAAATTCAAATATATCTCCTTTGAGACATGTAAATTTAATAGCAATGGGTATAATTTTTTAAACATATTTCAAACTTAAAATTTCTAATTAGATAGCTCATTGATCCATAGGCGTTGAAGTCTAATCAAACAGCCATCTGCAATTACAATTGGGTTGATCATTTCAGTTCCCAATGAAAAGGCTCCATAACTGCCTGGAGGCTTGGCATTTGTGAGGAACACCAAGGGATCAGCTAGGCTGCTAAAAAAGCTGTATTTGGAGCTTGGGGCAACTGCTGTGTGTGGGCTGCCCTCCTGTAAAACACATGTAAGGCAGGGTATGTTCATTCTCCCTGTAAGGGAACAGTAATTTTGAGAGCATGCTCAAGGTTGAGCTTGGCAAGTCTGTCTCATGACAAAAGCAGAAGTGGCTTGTCTTCTTTATGTTTCCTACCTAAGGACAGCTGATTTTTGTTAGTTGATCTGGGATAAAAAACAGACAGACAAAAATCACCTTACTTTAAGCAATGAAGAAAATACCTTCCAATTCAAGAAGGCACTTGTGGTTCTTCGGCACTGGAGCAGGTATAAAACAGCTTATCGGACTTTTGACTAGAGGTCTAACTCTATAGTCCCCTCAAAATGTTACGTCACAGTCTTGAAGAAAGTCAATCTTCAGAGATCTGCATGTTTATCAGGCCAGGTTCCAGTCATGCATGAGACCAAGGCAGGGGAGGGAGAGTGTTCACACAAGAATAATAAACAGCTTGTGCTGCTTCTTGGTTTACCCTTTGTACTTAAAATATAACCAATATTGTGGTTTAACAGAGCTGATTTAGGTCATATCTCACCACCTTGTCTGAAATTTCTCAGAAAAAAATCATAAAACCAATGATGTTTTATGGAGTTTGTGCCCAAGTAGTGCTTCTGATAGCTGTTGCATTGCCACAGTCTCACATACTTGTCTCAGCCCATGGTAGAATCCTGATTTTTACAGGATTACCCGCAGCTTGCTCCTGTAGTCCTCACACAACACCATAAACGTCTGAGGTAGCAGGCTGCATCTCTGTTCTATGCACCAGTCTGTGTATGCACGTAGTACCAGCCAAACGTGACACAAACATGAGAATGATCCTTTCCAGATGAGTGGAACCAGCAGCATCCATGAAGTTATTTAAGTGTGTAAATGTTGCAATCTCAGTCCCCAGAGACTGGGGGTTGCTGTTCCAAGTGGTTTTTTTCCAGTGTGGGGGCTTTTTTTCAGTTGTTTATTTTCCAAAGCTATCCATGATGAAAGCGCAAATATCTGTGTAAACAACAATACTCTATTTATCGGTTGTGCTTGGTGTACCTTTGTCTTTGTTTTTGTTCGTTTTCTCTGAATGGAGGAGAGTTTAGTTAAATGCTTTGGGGATAGATGTTTATCCTGAGTTCTAAGAACAAATGTGTCCAGCAGAAGAGCTTCTGCATCTCTCTCTGTTACAGTTCACTGAACAAACCCATTAACCATTCTTCTCATTAGGATGTTCCTTAGGAACACCTTGCATGCAAAAATAAACGCCAGAGAAGTCCTATTTGCTTTCATGGCAAATCTTTCAGTATTTTTCCATATCCTTCACTATTTTCTTTGCAGTTTTATTGTGTCATCTTTAGGGCCAGTCATTCTCTTGACCTTTGGAATGTCAAGTTTGAGTTCATATGAACAGATCTGGCTCATGCAGAAGAGAAATGTAACTGAGAAGTGGCATGAGGTGCTCCTCAGGTGCAGACTGCAAAGCTGAAGTGCCAGCCTGCAGCAAGCAGGAACAGAGGAATCATTCAGTGATTTAATGTTTCTGTATTGCTCCAGTTTGCGGACACTAAACTAAATGAAAATCTGGAAATTTAATCTTCTGGCTTTTGTTGCAGGGATAAGACTGGATGACCTCACTGGTATCTTCTTGTCTTACACTCTAAGAGCTGTATTCACACATTTCAAAAAGTCATTCTTCTTACCTTTGACACAAAAAATGGAATCTGCAGTAAATTCACTGTTGTCACCTCTTAAAAAAACAGAACAAAACTCAGCACAGCCAAAATAGACTCCTAGCCTCCTAACAACCCATCATACTTGCATTTTCCCTACTTTTATAATGAGATGTGTAAGCAGTCTTACCTCAGCTTAAATGAAAAATGGCTCCGTAGAGGCTGCTTGTTGGTTTTGGTTTTTTTTCATTGGAAAATTGAATTTTACATCTCCTCAGTTCCACAATTTTGAAAAAATGGATTAGAATCTCAGTGAAAATGGGCTTGTGAAGAGTGATATTGCTGGGTTGTTCAGCACGGGTTGTACTCTCATGAAGATCTGTAATGTTGTACAAAATGAGCAAACCCTGTGATTGTTCCTCTCTTACTGCCATCTGGTATGGTCATAACATCATAAAACAGTTTAGCGGGATTCTTTATGGACACCAAAGTAAAATATCTTTCCATGATTTCCAAAGCAGAGCTTTCATTTCCTCTTCTGTGGGTCTTTTTTAAGATTTCATGGAATTACACTGTGGTGTGTAGGTGAGATAGGAGGGAAAAAAGAGAATTTCTGTTTGGCTTTTTCCTCGTTATTCTTGCTGCTTGGTTTTGTTATAGCTGAATGGTATCTAAGAATCAGAGGTAGTAATTTTTCATCAGTCATTAGAGTATACTCCTGAGTTCTTTTTGCTTCCTCCTGAGATAAGCTATCAAAATACCTATTATCCATATTTTTATTCTTCCTGCCAATCAAAAGGAGGCTTGTACTTTTAAATTCACCTGTATTCTTTCCTGACAGGTTCTAGAGTGAATTTACTCATTCTGGGATGGCTAATTCTCTGTAAAGGTGCAGCAATTGTTAGAGAAATACAGAAATGGCCCTTCAGGACTGACTATCATGTGCTTCCTTTGCTGGGTCTAAAGCTGCTTCCACTGTTACTGCTCTGAAAGACTTGTTCACAATGGTGGTGGATGAGCGTACTGAAATCTGAAGTGTGACACTCCCCAGGGAATAATCCTCCCATATGTATTGCTTATAAGCACAAATCTTCAGGTAGGTGCCCAATACATTATTAACATCGTCGCATATCAAGCAGTCAAAAAGCTCTCGCTGTCCCATGGGCAACACTGTTCACACATTTTCTCAGGTATCTGTGACATCTGCCTCAGGGTATGTAGTACTGTGTAATATATTTGAGAAGATTTCTGATGTGTGCACACATATATCCTTCTTGTTAATGCCTCTTTTCACAGAAAGTAATTTAGAAACCTCTGTGTCTTCAAAGCCACAGCTGCCTGGCATGAAGCTGTCAGACCTTACCCAGCTATAGTTGCTGGGCATCATGAATTAAATTTTCAGCAGAAATCAGAACTTTTATTCATAGTGATTGTAATAAGCTAAAACATACTGGTTGGTTGTGTTTTTTTCCATCACGGTACTGAATTTACATTAATTACATTATTCTGAACTGACTTTTAAAACTTAATAAGTTTGATCCATGAGAAAAATTGTCTACAGTTATTATGATTACTTTTCTTGTAGTGCATTTTGAAATTACTCTGCAGCAGCACAGAGTGCTCCTACATATGGACCACAAATCAAATTGCCTGATTAGGTGAAATTCTAGACTTCCAACAAAGTTTCTCATGCTAAATTGCAGTAGTAATTGTTACATCATTTCTGCTCAAGGGAATCTCTCAAATGCTTCAGATGTAATTTTCTTTCTAAACTGACTGTATAATTAAATAACACAGTACAGCCAGCAGTAATCCTTTTCCATATTTAACTGTAAATATTACTGGTTACCAACAGGAGCCATAGCATCCCTAATTGGTTGCAGCTTGGTTAGCATATATTGGTTAGCATATATTATGTCTAAAAATATGTTAACTTTAAGGTTATGAAGTCAAGCATTTAGAAGTTGGGCTGTGTCAGCATTAACACTGTCCAGGCAACGTCCATTTTCTTGCCATTTGTTTGCATGCATGTTACAGTTTTTAATTAAACAATCAGTGTTCTTTTTTTCCTCTTAAGTCCACTGCCTCATTCAGTAAACTGGTAGTAATTACAGATTTCTTTTTATCTTCCTCATTAAGAGCATGGCTCCTAGCATTGTTTAACTTAAATTATCAAAGCCTTGCACAGAATATTTTCATTCCTTTCCTCCTCTGTGTATGGTGCTTTTACCACAACTGAGCACTATATCCAACAGGGGTGCGAGCGTCAGGTTGCATAACTCCAGGGAGACCTGGAGATTGAGGAATCCAGACCCTTGTGATAGGAATGTGGGATACAGAAGTGATAAGATGTGGGGAATGTAAAACATTTCTGAATGAGTTGTGCAAAGACAAAACACTGAACAGGCAGATCCCAATCCCACTGGAAAGCATACCTAGAATGCATCCTCTGCACGGCCACATGAAAACAATTCATTTTCAACCACTTTTGTACAGTCAGGTCTTAACACCATTCTGGGTTTATGGTTGATAACTCTACTTTTTGTACAAAGTTGTCTGAAAAATGCTTACCAACGACAAAAGCTTTGGGATGCTTTTTTCAGAAATAAGAACATATCTCAATCTTGCTGTTCCAAATACCACACCATACTTCATCATAGAATGGTTTCGGTTGGAAGGGACCTTAATGATCATCTAGTCCCTCTGCCATGGGCAGGAACCTCTTTCATTGGACCACTTGCCCAGAGCTCCATCAAACCTGGCCTTTAAAAACCTCCAGGAATGGGGCATCCACAGCTTCTCTGGGCAACTTGTTCCAGTACCTCACTACCTTCACAGTAAAGAATGTTTTTCTGATATCTAATCTAAACCTGCTCTTATAAATAGTCTCTCCTAGTGACAAGTACCCACCTCTGGTGCAAAAGTATTGAGCTTCCTGGCAGTAACAACCTGGGCAGTTAGCTTGAAAGCTGCCATGAAAAGCTGGGCAAAACTTTTTTTGAGCATCTTGCTCAGCATCACAGGTATTAGATCCTGAAGCTGGGACACAGGCCACTTCTCCAAGGCCACATGCAAATTCTTTGATGATCAGATAATCTTTCTTCCTTTCCATCTTCCCACAGCCTGATATACTATCTGTCTTTTGCAAAAGTAAGTTATAGGTCTAAACAGACAAGTTTTATTTAGTGAAACCTGGAGTCATCGTCATTGCAGCCCCAACTTGTATGCAAAAGGAGAGAGGGTCCTGAAGAAAAAAGAACAGTTTGGGGTTTTTAATGAAAAATTATTTCCTTTACTTTAAAATCCACCATTATCTCCTGTGCTAGATCATTTGTATTGCTGTGTACCTTTTACCTTTTTTGTAGTCAGAAACCATTCCAAAACAGAAAGGCCAGGATTCAGTCCTTTCTTTTGTCTTCTTTAAAATAAGGATTCAGCAATGACAAACAGTCTTGAACCAGGACTATTTCAGTGTTTGTGAGTTTGAAGTCTTATTGATCTGTTTAATTCCCCCTTTTGTCTATAAATCTCTGAACCCTGAAAACCTGTTTCTTCCATATAGAGCAGTATTAACCAAATTAGAACGATTGCAGTTACTGATTTAATTTACAGTTTGTAACAGGTAGTTACCTGAATTTTTATCTTAAAGGCTTTCAAAGAGACCCTGGTGACCCCTAGGGAAATGCCCAAGTGTAGACAGCAAGGCAGGAAGTTCCTGTTAGCCAGCAGCTGCAAAGTCATGGTTTTTGTTTGCACTTTTGGAACTGAATGTGTTGGTTACTCCCAAATCCTGTTTTAGGGGCCTACATCTTTGATTCCATAGTCACGCATTGATTTTAGCAAGTATATAGCTCAATGCAGACTTACTCTGATTTTTCATTTGTTGTCAAATGATTTCTTTCTTATCTACTAGATAGTTCCTATTTACTCTGAACTTGTATATAGATGCATCTTGTTGGTAAGTAGATTTAATTAACCATAGAGGAAAACGGCATGTAAACATGTTTATTAGTTGTCTCAAATACGCTGTATACATAGGAAAAAAGTGTATTTATGAAACATTTTGCACTTAAAAGAATTTATTAAGCAAGGGAAGTATTAACTGTAGTAATAAAATTGATGTATCAGTTAATTAAATTAATTGATTCCTTCTGGTCAGTAAGGGCCATATGCTGTGTTTGATATAATTTGGCATAAAAACTCTCAATCTGCTTGGACACTTTTAAATACATCAGCAGGAATTTATCTGGAACTCTGTATGCCTAATACCTTCTGCAGATCTGTCCTAATGCCCTTTGGGTCTTTAAAATTACTGTATCTTGTCCTCTGCCACCTAGATTTTATTTGCTGCAATAGAAAACAGCAGCCTGGTTTTCTTGATCCTTTTTCCAGATTAAAATAGATTATTCCAAGTAAAGACATTTTCTCTCAGAACCTATAAACAAAACTGAAAATCAAAGTTGTCTGTAAGTGGGTGCTGGATTCAGTGACCCAGCTGATCCCTTATGTTCCTAATGTGACTGAGGTGATTGTGTTTCTTAACCCTATAAACTAAGAACTTGATTTTTTGACAGCAGGAATGTCAATGTTTGCACTATTTTTAAAAATGAAAAAGAAAGAAAAAAATATATGTACACCTCAGTTTGTAAGAATGTGGCATAGTTTGAATCGATCATGAAACAGGCTCATTTGGCAGTCAACATTACAGTAGTTTTCTACCTGATTCCATATATGCTTAAACCAAGGAAGGCCTTAATTGAAAAATTTTAGAAGACTCATTTGTTGCACATATTCCAACCTGAGATTAATGTCTGAGAAGATTATCAGTCTGAAGCCTGCCAACTTAATCGCTTTATTCCATTATTTTGTACTCTGACACAGTGAGCTAGGTGTTTGCCATGTATACAGTCAGTTTACAATGAAAAAGCATACCAAATGTTGTTTTAAAATTATAGCAGGTAGATGTGTTAATACATTCTAAAACCAAAGGTTGTTTATCTATATATTGCATATTGACAGATGAGATGAGAGCCAAAATAATTCTTTCTGAAAGCCGTTTCAGCTGAAGGTGGGTAAATTGTTTAGCTTCAGAAAATGCATTTAGAATATTCCAATTAGCAACTGAGTTTTGCAGTAATTTACAGTCAGCTGGTGTCAGACGTGCATACTGAATGTGGCCAGGTTGGTTCTGGCTTGCATTGCAGCAGTGAAAACCGGGAGCCAACATTTGCTTTTCAGCCAATTACTCTGGAATCACAAAATTGTAACTAAAATACCATTAGCCCAGTGTTTGTTTTAGAAACTGAAGTTGGGGCTGGTCCAGGTCTTGCTGAAATGTTTTAGGATTTTTGCCATGGGTTTTAGGCAATTGTCCCACTTTGAGCTCTGAACATATAAGAACTGTTTGACCATTTGGTTACTGAGCCCCTTAAACATTCCAATTCAGTGCCTGTTAAACATTTAGGCACTGCTATGAGCAAAATCATTTCCACAAAGTCGAATTCCTTGTTTTATAGCTGCCTGCTATTTACTTCATTATTTTTGGTGAGCTACCCTGACTCTGAGCTGGCTGTTTCAGGACATGGGGGGTTTAGACTTGCAATACCCTCTATTATATTCCCAACTGAATGTTTTCCTGTTTAGAGTTAGTCATGAAAGAGCATTTAATTTTGAAAGGCATACCACATGTTCCCATCATTTGTTTGCACAGCTGTAAGAGAAGATAACTTCATGGAAAGAACAGTCCTTCCAGCAAGAAAGAATCATCTTCCAAGACAGCCATTTCACTTCCTTTGTGATGCGGCAGCTTCATAGCTTTGTATTAGCTATAGCTTCATATTAGATTTGCTTGAGCATCTGAAATTAAAATCAATGTCTTCTTATTATGTGCTATAGATTAGGTTTTAGGTTGATGATACCTGAAGATCTGCACTGTGTGAGTGCACAAAGAATGTAATTTATTGACAACTGAAAAGCCACTTTAGCGTTACTAATTGTCTCCAGTTTTCTCATGAGCTGTAAGACTGCAGTTGACTATAAGAAGAGAACAAGACAGGCAGCTGTATACATCTCTTATTAGCTATAAAGAAGCCATAGTTTGATGTAAAAATAATTAATTTTCATTCCAAATACATAACTTTTCTGAAGTGAAGAATATGGAGTTCAGTAGCACGTATTCTTCAAAGGAGGTCTACAAATATGAAATAAAATAATTTAAACACATTCTAATCACAGAACTGAACTTAACAAATTGAATGCTACTAAATGCAAGCTTATGGTGGAATGAGGTGAAACCATTGATAATTTGTGTTCATAATGTCTGCTCTCATATGTGCATGGAGAAAAGACTGTATCCCAGAGAAACACTAGTCCGGAAAAGTCACTTCAACCCAGACAGAACTTTAATCATCAAAAAGTTCTGGAAAATAAGGAGAATATCTTACATTTAAAAATTATTTTTTCAACAAAGGAAGTAGCTCAAGGAACTTAATATCCTTGACTAATTTTATTTTATAGCCATTGATCTCATTGTCTCTTTCTTTTTTTGATTCAAATATTTTAAGAGGAAAATACATACTGCTTTTTCAATTCCTAAATAGTTTGTTAGCTCTGAGAGTACTCCTGTACAAGTAACTGAACATAGGAAAAAATCTACAATAAAGAAATATTTTGCACTAGGAAGAGACTGTGGCTTTCAAAAAACCTGTATATCAGTCCAACAGGGTCTGTTTGCAGAAAAATTTGACTTGGTTCTTGCAATGGTTTTACTTCACTTCATTTGATTTCAGCAAGTGTTATATATGTGGCTTGAATAGTTTACATTTAAATGAAAAAAAATTGTTCTATGATTAGCTCCTTAAAATAGTTTGTGATCTGTTCTGCTAGGCTTTTTTTTAGGAATAGCTATTAATTTGTACTTTAATGTATGATGTTTTAATTATTAATATTTTAATATATTAATTTATACACTATACCTTAACTATTGGTATGTAATAATTTATAATATATACTATAAAATTATACATTGTTTTATTTTTTCATTGCCTCAGAGCTTGTAGTCACGTTTATAACAGTATCTTTGCTTTCTGGGTAATTTTAGAGATTTGGAAAAGCAAAATCTTTGCTCAGTAGGGAAACTCCGTGTTGTCAGTTTTTCACCTTTTTAATCTTCTAATGGCATAAATTTGTACCCCTCCTCTTCCCTTTCTTTCCTCAAAAGCCAGGAAAGCCACCATAATTTTATTATTTTTGGACCAAGAGACAGAAGGCTGTATGTTCTTAAGTCCCCAGCAGATATTTAGGAATGGCTGGATCTTTAGATGATTGACCTGCTGGTGATGCTCTCCCCTCATTTTTATTTCCACAGTTTTGATACAGTGATTGCCCTCTCTTTATGTGGTACCCTATCTTGGATATAGTCTGAGAAGAGATATCTTTCTGAAGCATTAGTTTTATTTTAGACAGCATTGGTTGGTTTTTCTTTTTAGTGAAGTAAAGTGATAGTAATTTGACTTTCTCTTGCTTTTGTCTGGTATAGAGTTAGTTTTCTTCTTAGTAATTTGTACTTTGCTGTGTTCCAGCTAAAACCAGTACAAACTTGGTTAGATGATGGGCTTCAGAGTAGTTTTCATTCATTCCAGGACTCAGTTAATATCCAGTATGTTATGTCATGCCTTTTTGTTGCTTCTGAGACAGTACTTATGAGGTGAGGCTCTTTACTTGGTTGCCTCTTGTGTGCTACGTATATCAGTATCATGACACTGATCTTTTTCTAGCATGACTGCAGCCTGCTGAGATGGGGAGGTACTATTACAATCTTTGTGTCTTTTCTGAGGTGGCATGTGATGCAGAATCAGCTCTACTTAGAAAGCAGTATTGGGGCAAAGCCTACAACCTTTGGATCTTGTTTATCTCAGCAGATGGGAACAATCTGACTCCATCCAGCTCTCTGAGCCTCATAATGGTGAACCTGATATGATCTTTTAATTTGATTTTCATTAGAACACATAGACTTTACTAATTACTATTTTTTTCTTTTCTAATGTGGTGACAGTATTGTCAAACATACCAGGAAATGTGTCAGTTCAGATACAATTTGCATGTAAATATTTCCTGGTATTTTCCAGGCAGTGATATTTTGTTATTATACTAATTTTCTTCACAATCTATTTGAGGCCTAAAAGACCTAAGTGAGTCTAATGGTGTACTTAACAGTTGTCCATTTCTGTGTGCGGTGGAAGTTGTTGCTAACACAGGGCTACATGAGGGCAGGGCTGTGAGCGAAGCTACAGTGTTCTCCTTTGGTAATGCCTGCTACCCTTTCCTCCCATGCTTTCCACCTGCACTGCAGTGGGACAGCACTGTGCCAGGTAGTGCAAATAAGACTATGTACCCCAGCACTGCAACATCTCATTTTCTGTAACGATACTGTAAACTTCCCTGTTTGTGGAGGAGGTAATCCATGCTGCAGGCAAGTCCACCGAGGGGCTGAGTGGATGTTCTTGAGCACCTCAGTTTTGTGTTTAAGAGAGTGCAATGTTCCATTAATTTATTTTTCTCCCTCTAAGAACAGGATTTGGGACTTTGACTTTTTTAAACTTCTGTGACAGTCAGCACTCTTACAAAATACTTTACAAAAAAAGAGGTAATAGTCTATAGCAAAGCAGCAAAGCCTGCGGATTTCAGGCATCATTTCCTGCTTTGCATTCATGATTGCTCATGAGATGCCACGTTCAGTGTCAGGGTTGAGATCTTGTCCTTAACAATGCCTTGTAGGCTTGTTGAATTAATAGGTACTATGAGTTTAGTGTTGTAAAACCTTTTTGACTTCTCAAAATAATTTGGTTCCTAATTATTTGGCTTAATGTAAGTGATTTACAAGTTTAAAGAGTGCTGCTGCCCTTTTTCACCTCTGATTATTTTCATTTGAGAGGAAATCAATGATAGCCAAGAATTTCTTTGTAACAAAAAGTTTGGCATCTTCGGGCATGTTGGACAATGTCCTTGTTACAGAGCCAAGACCATGTTTTCAAACATCAGCTTGTCCAATATCTTTGTTATTTTCTTGTCATTAATGTTCTTTTGGACAGCATTCTTTTTTCACTTCTGGATACTGGCTTGCTGTTTTGTTGTGGGTTGTTTTTTTTTTTTCCATTCTCATTCTCTTTAATTTACAAACTCAAAAAAACCCCTGTTTCATCTCTACCGACTGTGCTTTGGACAGCTTTCATTATGTCACCATTCAGACCTCAAGGAAATTGTATTTCTTACAAGGGGAGAGCATCTTCCATACCTATCAGTGGGCCATAGACTCTCACCTATAGCAATAGGTAGAGCTTGCTAGTAGTAATGTTCATTAAAGCCTTTAAAATTGAATTAATCAATGAGAAGTCACTGAACTTACAAAACCATTCACTGTCAATATCAACTAATGAAAAGACAAGACATTTTGCGTTGGCTATCAAGGGATTTTTAGGCTCTTTATTCAATCCAGTCAGAAATGGTGGCTCATCTCTGAGGAAGCACAGCTGTAGAGAAAACTCATAAAATAAATCTCTGGTAGAATCAACAACATGATTCATCTCCCATGGCTTGGTCAAAACCATGGGATATACACAGGTTTTAGAGTAGTAATGTGGGATTAACTTCTTAGTGCTTCTGTATGGGCATATTTGAGGTAAGTGTAATGTGCTGACAGCTCAGTTCAGGCAGCTGGAAATATCAGTGTTGTACTGACAGCTCAGATACCACAGAGATGTTCTTTTAAAGTATCTTGCACATAGTACTTAAAGTTTTTACAACAGCATCTTTTGCAAGGACTAGATCAAAGACCAACTGGTATTACTGAGTGGGCACTCAAAATTACAATTACAATTCAAAGAAATTAAGTTAAATGTTCTGACAAAAGCATATCTTGCCAAGATTGTTTGAAGATAGAATTTGATGTATCAGTCAATTATAATCTGAGTATGCTGGCACAAATCCAGTAGACTTCTTTGTTCCCTTACACTTTCTTTGCTTCACCTGGTTGGGTGGTAGAACACAAACATCTACACTTGATGTACTCTGACCCAAACATTAACAGGACGATAATGTTTCTGAAGAAGATATAGGTAAGCAGAACTATTATTTTAATATAAAATCTCAACACAGTGGCCTTTGTCACTATGACCAGTCTTACACTCAAAGGAAAGTGGGTCTGGGAAGGACCTCAAAAGCTCATCTAGGCAATCCTCTCAAGGTTCATGCCAGATTCAACTTGGCCTAGATTGTTCCAGGATACTTAATACATCTGTACTGAATAATCTCTGATGTTGAAGATCTCCCATGACCTCACCTGCCTTCCCCAGCACTTCTTTCTACTGTTCTTGCAGTTAGAAAGCTTTTTCTAATGTCTAGCCACAAACTTTTGTGCTGCAATTTTTTTCTTCTCCTCCATACTTAAAATTCACTTTACCATAATGCTCACAGGGAGGTGGAAGAAATAAATGAATTGATTTTTTGGTAATAAAAAACACTTTATGTGAGTGCAGCTTTTTCTGGCACAGCTGAGTTTTTACAGGTACCACTTTTGTATTTTTGAGAGACTAGAATGGTCTCTTCCAGCTAAAAACTGCACAAATTGGCATAGCCAGTACAAATCTTATCTAAGTACATATTCAGGTAGTGTCAAGGCTTTGTATTTTTGGCTTCACACAAACATTAATCTATAATTAACTTGAGAGAAGTTTTGAGCTATTGTCCCATAAAAAATGAGTCACAGGTGCCTTTTGTATAGGTTTTTTCATTGGGACAATGACCCAGGGACTGTACTGATCGGTATTTCAAGTACAAAATGTGTTAAGATGCTAAATATTGATAAAATTATAAAGTTTCCCTGACACCATATCAGGTGGAAGATATGCTGGCCAGAGACACTGAGGCAGAAACAAGTGGTACTCACATATAAATTTTTCAAGGATATTTCTGACCAGC
Organism: Platyrinchus mystaceus; assembly: GCA_035041135.1. NCBI lineage: Eukaryota > Metazoa > Chordata > Aves > Passeriformes > Tyrannidae > Platyrinchus > Platyrinchus mystaceus. Next base: position 29,808,411 of record JAWWLV010000045.1, read on the forward strand.
CTCAGACCCATCAGGATTTGGGATAAGTGGAGTTATTCTGCCTGCTGTGATTTCCACATTTCAGCCTTCTCTTCACTTCTGTCTGAAGGGTTTTTTGGACAGCAGCAACGATGGGGGTGTGCTTACTTAGCAAAAAGGCCATTTTAGCTCCTGATTCTGCAGTTCGGTGGCTGACAGAAGTCTTTGTATCTGTGTCCACATATTTGGGGTTTGTGTAATGGCACACAGAGTTTAGGGCAAATGGTTATATTTCAGAGCAAGATGCTTATATTTCTCCTTCCCTCTGCCCAGTATATGTGGGCAGAAACATTCCCTCTTCTGTGGGTTTTCAGAAGCACTTTGTATCTGGATATCTTTGTGTCCAGATAGAGAATAAAGAATGCCCTAATGAATGTGGGGAGATACCCATTACACTGACATCAAGAATATGTATTTGCCTTTCTCACCCTAGTCTAAGCTGAATCCATTAGAACATAATGATGCACATATGCAGAAATTTTGCAGTAGCTGCTGAGAGATGCTTCTATCTTCTGAATCCTCATATTATGGTCTCACCATGTGATGTTTGTGTGCTGCACTGCTCTGAGCTTTCCTGCTCTTTTTTTAAATGCTGGGAAACATTTCTGAAGATCTTCATGTTTTTGATAGCTCTCAGACGTTGATTATTCCACTGGGCTGATCTTGGGTTATGGCTCAAATGCTTCAGAAAATATACATGGACTTGCTTTTGTCTTCTCCCTGGAGCATATACTATCACCACTGAAGAGATCTGGAAACTGACAACTCAACACCTGGAACAAAGTCCCTACGAAACTCTATTAAACCAGAGAATTCAGCTTAAAAGCCATGAGAGAATTCTGTTGACTTGTAAAGAGTAAGCTTGTTGTGCTTTACATATTTTGGCACATCTTCAGCTGGTATAAATGAACATCAATGGAAAAAAAAAAGCCTCTAAAATTTTCTTCAGAAGTTGGCCATATATCAATGAAGTTTTCAAGCCAAAACAAACAAACAAACAAACCCCAAACCAACAAAAAACCACCAAAACCAACCCAACCCAACCAAACAGAAAAACACAAATCAAAACAAAACCAGGCATATCAGTTATGTTTGTCCTGGCATTATATCTAACGGGTGTTTGGCTATCCTAAAAGTACTATAGATTATTTTAGAGCTGGGGGATTTTCTTAACGTATTATAGAATTTTTGTTACATTGAGGCTATCCTTTCCAGACAACACTGACTTTTAGGCACCACTGTTATCCATGACCCTTCCTCAGTGCAGGACAGACTTAGCTAAGACACATCTCTGATTTAAGGATATGAAAATAACAGATGGGCTCCATCTGCCTGCCATGCATAGGCAGGAAGCAGCCTTCTCCCTGTAGCTGCTTGATGTTATCTTCAGCCTCAGGATATTATTTGACTTCTTCTTAAGACACAAAAATAGCTGTGAAGAAACTAAATCTTGCGGCAATTGTAGAGCTTCTGTAACTTATTTTATTAGGACAAATCTGTGTGTTATCCAGTGCTTGAACTGGTAGCCAGTTTTCCCAGTGTGCTTGATAGTGGTTTCATGCAGTAGCATAGTTCACGAGGTCATTTTTATTTTATGTCGTATTTTCAGGAAACGAATTCAGTTTGCAGGTTGTTCGTTTTTAACAGCTGTTGGGAAATGGGGGAGGAGTAGCTGAGGTATCAACACACATTGATTGAAGGATAGGTGTGTTTTTAGGTTTTGTCTTATAGAATTAATGTTTCAGTATCACTGTAACAGTGTACAGTATCACTGTGGTTTACCACACCCATTGCAGGACTTATGAAGGGTTCTCTGGTACTGTTATTTATTACTGCCTGAGAATTACAGTCAGCATGAGCTAGGGTTATTTGTGCAGGTGGAGCCAGTTCTGGTACCCTTATTCACTGAAAGATAAACTTAACTTCTGCTAGAGTGTGCTCAGAGTTTCTGAAACACTAAATAACACTTAATAGTAAAGGGATGCTTTGCATCACTGTAGAATGGTCAGGTTGCTCTCATAGCATTACCTTGTCAACCTGGTGTTTCGTTCTCTTGCCACCTTCTGATTGTAACTGAAGTGTGACACACAATCATTCCATTTCTGAAACAGTAAATAAGTGCAATGAAGTGGCTTCTCCACAAACCATTAATTAAAAATAAAAATAAAAAATAATAATAATATTAAAAAAAAGCTGCCACACAAAATGCTAAAATGTTTTAATTTCTTATGTTTAATTTTAGTCTTGGAACTGAACCAGGTGATTATTCCTACTTACGGAACTGTGCCGGATCAGCAAAACCTTCATACTCCTGAATGGGTGGGTACTTCTTTACTTTAACTTGATTGCCTGTAATATATTCTCATATAGGTATGCAGCAGTCAGTAGCTGTTCCAGAAGACTAGCATTCCTTTGCATTTGCAGCACATGCAGTTCATCTGTGTGATTGAATCTGAGCTGCTGCTGTCCCCATTTCCCTAAAGTTACCTGAAGTCACTGACTCAGATGTGAAAGTACAGGCTGTCACAGGCACTGGACTCATTTAAAAGTGACCCATATATATTCACTGTAAACCAATACATACGCATAGATCTCCTCTCTCTATGTAATTTTGCTCACAAATGTATAGGGTTTGTGTGTGTATACAAGGATAAATAGTTCTGAACACACCCTACATATAAACACACATAACCTGTAAATTCATGCACACCCAGGTATTAGTTGGCTGACATGTGACTTCAGGATTCATTTTTACAGAAAGCTTGGAGACACCAGGAAATTCTTTACTCCAGAGACTGAAGTGACAAGAAGGAAAAAGACCTAGAGACATCTGTTCCCTTTACCAAAGTTCAAATTTGCCAGCTCGCCTAATGTTCTCTGCAGTTAACAGGCTGCTGGCTCTAGCTCAAGATCCCCTGCCTCAAATCTCATAGAAAACCAACACCCCAGGTAACAGGAAATGAGTTTTCTTCTGGAAGGTGGTTAGCCTGGCCTCCCCTGCCCCTGTGTTTTTGCAGCTTCATTTGAAGCTGCTTCAGCCTCTGGAAAAAATGTTTAAACATTTTTAGAAGCATGAGGTGCAACCAAGAGCTTTCATTTCCCAACTGAGTGCCTTCCTTCTTAGACTCTCCATGCGGTTCACTGAATTTTTTTTATGTATTTATATGAAGTTGAATAGCATCGAAACAGCTGGAATGTCATATACCTTGTGGTTAGAATAGTCTCCTCTAGCAATCTTCATAGAATTTATTTTTATTTCTCCTGAAAATTGATGGTCAAAATCAATTTTTATTTTTGATTATTTATTTTATATATATATAATTTTTGTTTTGCTACTAAACTCATGTTTACTAGCAGTTATAATTTCTTCTCAGTTTTAGCAGCATCTTCTCTGTATTGCTACTTCCGTGTTAGGCCCCCCTTGTCGTTCACTGGGTAGTTTCAGTGAGTTGGAGGTGCTAGAAAGATAAAATTGAGATATACTGAACCTGTTTGCTAAATGAATGAGGGCTAATTGCAGGTAGAAATGGAAACCAAACAGGAAGCCTAACCTTAAATGCTTGAATAGAAGGGAAGTACTATGCCTTTTGTCTAAACCTGGATCATGCTTTGCACCTGGAAGTATTCTGGTAATTTTATTTCATTTTGCAAGTCATTCTGGAGCAGCCAAAACTAAGTAAATTATTGACTAATAGAAGCAGCCCTGTTCTTCTTATGGTGCTGTCTCTAATTACAGGGTCATATGGTAAGCTTGCCATAAGATGCCTGATTCATTTGAAACGTGAATAGGACAATTATCTTCAAAAAGCCCAAATTCTGTGCAAATGTTGTTTGTATTACTTCAGCAAGGTGAAAATGCGGCAGGAAATTACAGTGAAGGAATTAAAGGCTCTTACGACAGGTGAAACTGAGTTCAATCCTAGATAACTGGACTTTTAGAGTCATAGCCAGCTTTTGTTTGTTTCCTGAGTGCCAAAGGAGACATCTGTGGCCCTGTTTGCATTAGTTCAATGTAGTGACTCTCTCTTTGAAGAGAGAGAATTGCTGAGCTCTCTGGAAAAAGTCACTGTCCTGGTGTCTCAAGATGCAAGTCCAAATTTAGGAGACAGTGAACATGTTTTGGCATTGATGTGTAGATGCCTTATGTGATCACTTTTAAAGTGAGGGTTATACTGTTACTTTCTCTCCTAGTGGTTCTTTAAAAAAAAAAAAAAAAAGAGACATTAAATAAAGAAGATAATAAGGAGTATTCTATAAATAGGAGTATGTCACATGTTTGTACAATTAAATCATATATCATAAACAATATGTACAAGGAAGACAAAACTGCATAGATATCATTAATTCAAGCCTTTTCCAGCTCATGTTTCATTTTACAGCTTGTCTGCTTTATAGGTAGTTTGAATTTGCATGTAACAATAAGATTTTTTTTTGAGAGTCAACATCTGCAGAGAGAAGGTTAACTTCTTCAAACTGTCTATTACTGCTGCACCTCACATACAATTTCTTCAGCAAAAAGGCTTCTGGGAAGTCCTAAAGAGGGAATTTCCCAACTCATGCATCTCCAGAAAGATGGGAGTTGCTGAAAAGCAGGTTTTCAGCAGTTCACTTCCTTCATTTTATTTATAAGTAAGGCCATTTGGTCTCTCTCTAGTCAGGAGTGACTGGAATTCCTCCTGCAGCCAGCAGCAACCTGAGGCTTAGACAGGAAGTCAAGTGGGTGTCTGGTCCAAACTTAGCTCAGGGGACAAGGCATCCCAATGCCTGGCCAGTTACCAGCTGCTTTCTGCTGACAGAAATGTGTGACTGTAATGACACCCCATATTTTTTCTAATTGTCTTTAGTCTAAGTTTATTTCAGTTTTTTACATAGCAAAAATTCCTTTGCATGTTGAAGAAGTGAAAGAAAACCTTCTTCTGATTAAGTGCTTGCTAATATTCTCATTGTTGTTAAAAAGAGAACTAAAACAGTCCTCTGTTGTTATTAACATACATGAGTAACAAGGGAAAATATTAAAGGCACAACAGTTTTATGGCCCGACAGAGACAGACCAGCATTATTATGCAATAGGCAAATAAACTTACATCTTCCATATCCATATATATCATATATATCAACGGCATCCAGAAATAAATGCTTGTGTTGGTCCTGATGTCAGAAAGTTGTGTCTATTGGTTGCTCAGAAGATAAAGTAATAAAAAAATCATGTTATATGTCAGTGATAGAAGAACTTCCTATTTCTGTAATGTTTTCTTCAAATGATCTCAAAATCCTTTACAAGTAATTATGTTTCATTATATCCTGGTAATATAATTTTTTTCTTCTCATTTACTTGATTTGAAGTTTCCTGAGGTGGGTAGAAAGAAATAACTGTGTTCCTAAACAGACACTCTGAATTTTTCACCTTTGTAAAACCCACAACTGAAGTGCAACCTGCTGGTCCCCTGTGGGACTGTCACTGTGCCCCTGCAGAAGGATTTTTTTTGCAGGTGTCTTGTCAGCAGAGGCAACATTGCACAGGCTTTGCTCTGCTCTCTTCTTTCCCAGTACTGATTTATTCCCTGGTATGCCACAGGAAGCTGTTTTGAAGCATATCTGAAAATAATGTGAGCTTGCAGACAAGTAGTTTATCCCTCCAGTAATGATTACATTTGGTACTATTGACAGTCACACCAAAGACTCATGCAGGCAAAATAAAGCACTTCTTTTATCCTTTCAGTTAGATAAATCATTCCTGCAAAATCTCTTGTTATTATAAAAAAAAAAAAATCAGCTTACAATACTGTGCTTCTTCAGGGTGTAGTAAACAACAAATAACTGCAATTCCTGTGCACATATTTTTCTTCATGCTTGTCTTGGTGCTGCCCTCCACCCCCAGTATCCCCACTAAATGTTTAACTATATAATGCCTAGAGTACCCTGGAAAAGTGATCAGGTTTCTCAGTAGTGCAACTGCTTTTCCTCCTCTAGCATGAAGCATTGCTGTTTCTGAAGGGAGCTTTCCACTTGCACGGTCTTCTTTCATCTTCTACTACAGGCGTCACATGTAGCCATGACTACAGGAGCGGTCTCAGGAGTGAAACACGGAAACTCCCCTTAGATACCAGCAAGCCTGGTTATACTTGTGGAGGGGCACACAGAAATCTCCCTCCTGAGGAGCTCCAAGTCAAGGGGGTGTTTGGGTGTTCCATAATGCGGGCATTTGAAGCCAAAACAGTTACTTTAGCCTTTACAGCCCTGTGTGTAGGGGCAAGCTTGTCTTCATGTCCCACTTACCCCTTCTCCGAGTGCTACTGTGTCTCAGGGGCTGGGAGAGCAGATGCCATCAGCTGGCCACTGCTTGTGCTGGATTACCAAAGAGTGCAGGAAGCTCCTTATTCCTGTGCTGAGGTGGCTGCTGGGGGGATGGAGTCAGGGAGGATAAGGGGAAGTGGTGTGTGGCAGAGGATATCTTATGGCCAGCACCTCCAGTGTGACTACATCATTGCAGCACTTCCCAGCTCCAGCAGGGTTCCACAACCTGTGTGTACTTCTGCTGGCAGCGAGGGCCGAAGCAGTGGGGCTGTGGAACACGGCATTTGGCACTGAGGCAGTGGTGTCTGCATTATACATATTTCTGGGCTTTTTGTTACCGTTGGCTACTCCAGTCTCATTCCGTGGAGTGAAGAGCCTGTGATGCTCACCTGATCTGACCTATTCCAAATTCAATTGCAGAGATAGACCCTCATGGATGAGGTCAGGCTGCCTCTAGGCTAATCCATGTAGGTGTAACCTCAGTGTTCCAAAAAGCTTTAGTCACTGCCAGGTCCTCCTCTCCTTCAGATTTCATCTGTTAATAAAGCAACTAATGGTTCCCTGTCTCCCATTGGTAGGCAAGCAGTTGGTTGTACAGCACTTGGAGAGTTCTGAAGCATTGTGGACTGTGTGCTAAATATAATTAGTATTTCACAACTATTTATATTACATTTTTAAATTTATTAATGATGTTAATCAATATTAACTTGCTGTCCACTAGGGTATTATTAAAACAGTAGAGTGCACAACCAATTACCTCCATCGGTACTTAAAATATGATTATGTTGCGGCTAAGAAAATTAGATAGTGCAGTAAATAGACCCCATGTTTGTTTCTTACAAAACAAAGAGATGTCAGTGGGCCTGTTCATTATTTTGGGTTATAATTTGCTACTGATACTTAAGAAAAATTGCATATTGGAATTTCAGCCCCATTAACTTATATGTCTATGCATTAGAGCTTGTGTGCATTTGTATGATGACAATGTTTGTAATGCTGTCAAATAATATAACATATTTAAAAAACAAACAAACAAAAACCCCAAAACCAAACATTGTCTTAAAGCAATTACTAACTTTAGAGTGCACCACATCTTTTTGGTTTCCAGTCCTATTTTTCCCCTGATAATTATGTTGAATAACACATGCTTTTCCTTTACCAACTATCCAGTAGGGATTACAAGATACACCACACCTATGATTTAATGTGGCTGTCAGAAACTTGGCTATTACTTTCCCTTTTGCATTTTTACTTCTTACTTTTAACTGAGCAACATTTAATGTTACATTACAATTGATTTGTGTGGTACTTAATCTTGATCTCTTAGGTATTCAGGCTTAATGAGATAATTCTTTATTATTGATATATAAAGTGTCTATGGATAGGTCAACTGAACAACACCCTTATGATTAAAAGCATTAGTGATTACATTTTAGAAGTTAGCTTCTGTGTACCTGGATTTGTGCAGTCCAATTCCATTTATATATCCATAGTTTGAGAAAGAGAGAGAGATATAAAGGTGTATGTATCAATAAAGGTGTATGTATGATCAATAATACTTATACACATATGTGAATGAAAACACATATGTGAGTAAATTCATGAGTCAGAATACTGATTAACAGGTAGCTTTTATATCAATTTTATATATAGTTTCTAGAACTGTTTTTTATATAGTTTTTAGTATATTATTATTGATAATACAGTTAAGCCAGTTATTGCTGCTTTTATAAGCTTAAAGAAGACTACATTTAAAGGAAAATTATTTAGTGAAGTTATACCAACAAAAATTACGATCAAACCCTGTTGTATCAAAACTTGACTTGATGTTTGCTGTTTTCCATTTCTTTCTTCTCTGTTCTGTGGAAGAAGTGCTAAAAGCTGTAGCAAAAAGTTCCTCAAAGCTATTACTACTTTTATAATTTCAAATGCTTAAATTTCACAACTAAACTCTGTCTCTTTAAACAGAGGTTATTATAATGATATTCCTATGATTCTAAAGAAAAAAAAACCAATTAAAAAAACCCTGTGTTTTATGCAGTGGCAACCCTTCCCCCTGTTATTCATTACCTCAGGATTTGGGGTCTGTTTCCAGCATTGCAACATGAAGCCATTTTAGCCTGTGCTGGAGCCTGCTGAGTTTCCAGGGGAAAGCAGAAGCTGCTGGGCTGGGCTTTGTGCCTGCTGGGCTCCACTCTCCACACCTTTCTGCCGCTACTTCAGCACCTCCCAAGCTGTCTCCCAGCAGGAGCTGTTGGCTGTTGTTAATGCTTCCCTCCCAATATGAATCTAGTCAACATTAAATCATCACAGTTATGTTTTAAATGAGATTGGAAATGGTAGCAGCAGGGCTGCGTTTCACACCCGTGACTAGTCCTCAGCAGAAGGAAAACTTGTCAGGGCCAGTTCTGATTTCTTGATGGGGCTATGCTAACTTCAGCTCGCAACACTTTAGAAATTCACACCTGTGACTTGCTTCGGCTGATAGAGATACCTAGTGTCATTGTGGTCCGGTGATGCCATCTGAAAGTTTTTTCCCCTAAAACTTTGTTCACAGTAGGCACTTGTACTTTGATTTGGTGACTGCTCAGGTAGTCTCTGAATCCTAGCCCAGGCTGTGAAACTAATGTACAGCATGTGTGTATACTGAGCATATGTCAGTGTATATATGTGTGTGTGTGTGTGTATGTGTTTGTGTGCATATGTATATCAGCAGCTGCTTGCTGTCAGGTTTGTCACAAATCCTGACACACAGGTGGGATTCAAAGAAAACTGTTCTATTCAAGAATCTGCTCAGACTTTTGAAGCAACTAAGTTAACAGGACCTCTTTACAGCAGGTCCTAGCCTTTTCACATACGATGTAAAAAATAGTGAGTTTAAACTCCCCTGCGTTTATTTAAAATACGGAAATTTTGTCATAATTATGGGGAGACACATCTTGGTCAACTGTTTTGGCTCAACCAGTAAATAGTAACAAAATAATCTACAGGGAGAGGTTTAGAAAAAAACCCATGGGAAATTTTGTTTTGGAAACACTGACACATGTGGTTCCTAAAACACTGTATGGTCACTGGAACTCAAGTGCTCCTGACTGAAGACTACATTCTTCTCAGTTCTTCACAGTTGAAGAACAATAATTTCAGGCTGCATTTCAGGGGTTTCTGACACCATAACCACATTTCCATGGCCTTTCTGTGGAACAGACATTCCAGAACTCCCAAAACCTAATCTAGCATGCCTCATGAAGTTCGGTCTGCACCGACAGTGAAATTCCAGGGATATGACATCTGGGGATCTTTTCCATGTCCACAGCATATGCAAGAGATTATCGTGTGTCATTTTGCCTGACCTGATTCTGCCTTGGGCTACCCTGCATGCCCAGTCAGCTGGAGGCCAAGGCTCCTCTGCAGTTCTTGCCAGCTTTGGAGATCTTACCTTCTCTAATGCCATGCTAAGTCCCATTTCAGACTTTTGATTTCTATCCATTTCAATGGCACTGCCCCCATTAACACCATGGGTGGATTTGGCCAAGTGCCAGAGAGGTTGGTGCTCATTACATTAAAGGATTCTGATAACATTACGGCTATATATTACCTGAAAGGAGGGGGTTGTTAATGTGTGATAGTGCCCTCAGTAAGAAACTACAAGTCATTACTCAAGCATTCAGGTTTCAATGTGTCTGTGTCGTTTCGCACATTAAATAACACATTAAGATGTTGTTAGTGGATATGACAATCTATTCAACTTTCCTCCAGGGACTAGATAATGGCTTATGGATATATTAAAACTTCTGATTTTGGCATCTATTATAACATGATGGATGAGTGGCATACAACAATGGTTTTCTGCTTGCTGAGGTGTTGTGAATAAAAAGAGAAATAAATCCACATAGTGTGTGTCTGTTTTGAGAGTTTATCTCCAGCCTGTCCATGTTCTTTGTTCTCAGGGCAGTGGTGGGTTCAGGTATAAATGTGCATGAAAATGCTGCGCTTTTTCCCCTAATAATTGCAGAGATGCTTAAACTTCTGACAGGTAAGGGGACAGATAGGAATGCACTAATTCTGAGACTCCCATCAGACAGCAACATATCTTGCAGACAAACTATCTAACAGTGTGTCCATGATGGCATACAAATTACTGGGCATACGCATTATGTGGTACTGGTGCTGTGTCGCATTGCTTCTCCCATTGTGAAAAGCTAATGTACCATTTTTAAAGAAGAAAATCAGGTCAAAGTTCTGTTGATGTCATGTAGAGACCTGACAAATTCCTCTGGATATTTTTTTTCCTTCACTATACGCTGTGCAACTTTGTCATTTTGGACTTCTTGTTACACAAGGCTGATATACCTTTAATTTCAATGTTCACTGAAATACTGTGTAACAGGAAGCAAGTAAGAAACTAGCAAGTAAAGATCTTCATATTAACCTATGCTACCTGCCTTCCAGGTGGATTTTGATGATAAGCCTGACTCCTTGTTCTTCAGTGATGGGCAGAGAAGAATTGACTTTGTTTTAGTGTATGAAGATGAAAGTAAAAAAATTACTCATAAGAGGAGTGATCGTAAAAAGCATAAGGTGAGTTATTTTTCATATACTGGGTGTTACAGCCATGGGCAGAAAGGACAGTGCCCTCACTCAGAACAGCAATTGCATTGCCCTATCCTCAGGGGACTCTTCAGAGCTGGGAAATTGAAGCCCGTCAAACTGAGCAGGGAACAGGGCTCAAACCAGTAGATTTCTGTGTAAATAGGCAGAGCTCTGCATATCATCTCTGTCAGTGTGTTCTTGGTGACCTCTGAGCATCTTCCTGGGAGGGAATCCTTTAAGAGATCTGAGCAGAAAAATGCTGGTATCAGGTTCCTGGTTAGAATTAGACATCAAGTTCTTCAGACTGGGGCAATTTCTGTACCTACAGTAATTCAGTTAGGCCCCTAATGGACCTTGGTATTAAAATCAGAGTATTCAGAGGAACCAAAAGGAGACAGCTGACCAGGCACTCCAGATCACAGTTATGAGCACAGCTGCTGACATTCTGACCAATAAAGTAGCTAAGTTCTTTATGGAAAATAATGGAACATCATGTTGCCACCAGAATTTCTCCCTGTACCACTCCTTCACTTGACACTTCAACAGCTTGGCCCTCCCTAGGGACCTTGCAAAAAATTTCTGACTATAGCTAGTGACTTCTTGATGCTCCTTAGCATCTATGAACCACAATAATATATTATTTTTAATTATTATTTTTTAATCATTTCATGAGTTCCACCTGTGGACTACATTCATTATGGCACCCAGAGTCACAAGCGCAAGCTATTTTAATCATGACCTGTCAGAGAAATATACATCCACGAGATTGTTGGCCCCTTGGCACCTCCACTCACCCACCCACATCCTTCTCTGATTTACCAACAATCCTCGTTCCAGCGGCAGCCTCTGGTAGAGACAGGCCAGGACAAGGATATCACTGAAAGCAGCACATATACAAATAATGATTTGCAGTTAGGAAAGAGAAGAGTAGAAGTAAAAAAACCTGTAGCTAAGTTGGTTGATACTCATTACACAATGTTGTCGTTGGCATTAACAGGACAGCCATAAGGAATGTTGTTAGTAGGGTTTGAGGGAGTCCTGCCGTGGGTGGATGTTGCATTACACATGATCACAGGATCAGCAATAAAAATTAATTGAAAGAGATAATTAGAAACAAAAAGCTGCCCCTTTGGAAAGAATTGTTTTTATCAATTAGCATTTTACATTTCTGTTTGTAATACTTGGCCATTGCCCAAATGCACTTAAAAATATAATGAGCATCTTTTCCAAACAGTGATGGAAATTAAATGTGAGCAATGGATAATATTTTAGTGTAGAATTAATGTTAGACATTAGCCAGAACAAAACTGTGAATAATTAGACCAGAAGATTGTGGGTAATGAGCTAGGTGCTTGCAAAATCTTTACTTCTGAAGGTCTTAGTCCCACAAAGGTCCACACTGAACCTGTGGCATGCTGAGAAGAAAAAGCAATCTACCTACATGCAATGAATGCGAGAACAAGAGCATATCAGGTGAATGATAAGGCGAAGACTGAGAGGCTGGGGAGCAGTTCTGTGGAAGAGGCCCTAATTGTCATTGTGGAGAGCAAGCTCAACAGGAGCCAGTTGTGCAGCCTGACAGCAAAATGGCCAACAAAGCCTGTATGGGCAGAAGTACTGCCAGGAGAGTGAGACACATGACTGGCGTGACGTGGATGTCTCAGAAGGAAGCTGAAAACAGCAGTGATAGAAGTTTTCAGAGCCAGTATTTCTGTGGACAGGGAGAAGCTGAAGCCATAGGGAGACTATACATGTGTCCCTTATGTCTGAGATTGAAAGGAAAATGACAATTTATGGTGCAGTTTTGCATCCTTAGAATTTTTGGGGAGATAATTAATATTTTAACCTACCTCAGTTCCCAGAATGGTGTGGGGATAATGCTGCCCAAGATAGACTCAGGTTTCATCACTGTTGGCATAAAATTTATTTGATGGTTTGTCTTTACTGACACGGGTTTTTATTTGGTTTTAACTTTTTCTGGGGCGAATGACTTCCACCCTTGTGAAGAAATACAACCAAAATGAGGATTGTTGCCATTTACAATCAGTTTAAAATACTGCATACATCACTGTCTAATCAACAATGAACTGCAAATGCCAAATTTTTTAAGTAGTATCTTGTGTAATTTAAGGTGTTTCAAGCCTGAATAGGTTCCTTGCTTATGCTACTCTTTCTTTGACTTCCCTGACCGTGTCATAGAGCTATTATCCAGAGCTTTATTGTGGACAGAATTTGGAAACTCCAGCTTACTGAAAGATAGGAAATCCAGTGAAGTCTGTTCTTGTAAGGTGACATCCTCACATCACTGAAGTCAGGAGCAAGGTCTACACTGGCCATGTGCAGTGTTACTGATCTGTGAAATCTAGGGACCAGGAGTGTAGTCACTGGGACAAATTCTGTCCATAGCACACACCTCCCCACCCAATTGCATGGCATGGAAGTCACTTCAGAATTTAAATTATTAGTGGACATCTGCAGATCTACATTTCTGAAGCAAAATGTTTTGGGTGCTGCACTGGGTGGTTTTGTATGATACTGAGCATGGAGGAGTCCCCAAACACTTACTGAATTTAGACAGAAGGATTTGAAAATCAGACCACAACCTATGTATCAAATTTACTGGATTAAGAGAAACAAGGCACAGATCCACCTGTTCTTTTGCAGCAAGAGAAGAATCAGATCCTGGGATTATCATTATATTGGATTTTAATGAATTTATGTCCTTTTTCAAAAGAATTGCATGAGTGTAACATTAGTTTATATTAATTAACAGTATTCTTGGGAAAACATCTCAGAGGACAGAAGGAACTAACTAAAAGCATGGATGTGATTTGGGTAGTAGGGATAAAGATATGGGATTCTGAAGCTCTTGGAGATGCACAGTGGCACTGTGCTTCTCTCATTTCCATTTGTTTCTGAAATCTGGAGGCAAAGTCAAGCTAATGAAATGGCAACCTCGTGGAAGTTTCCAACATAATTTATAGATAAAAAAGTTAGCAGATAAGTTTCATATATGCAATTCAATTCAAGCTCCAAACCTTTTTAAGTTGGTATACAATTAATTTTACAAGCACTAGCAAAAATCAAACTGCTAGGAGCAGATTCCAGAAACTGTGCCTTGCAAGCAATTGAAATTCCTGCCCAAAGCATGGGTTTTAAACCTACAATTTATGTACCCTATTTGTCAGAATAAGTTACCATCACATTAGAATTTAAATATCACCAGTCTTTTCAAGAATGCTCCCAGATGCCACTTCTATCTGTTGGGGTCCTCAAGGAGCTCATTGTTGAAAGTCAAAGGTTCAGGGGCAGAAAGGTAAGTTCAAAATAAATCAATGCAGAGTGTCATTCTCATCCATCTGCTTCCCCCCAACAGAAATAAACAGAAAGACTGTCAGTCATTTAAGCAGGAATGTGGGCAAAACCTTCTTTTCCAGCCATGAAGGAATCTGTACTTCACGGATATTTTTTTTTTCTAAATTGAATGAAAACTATAATTCTTGGAGAATTTTACACACATCTTGTTGGGGTTTTTTAAAAGTACAGTCATACTGGGAAATTTGGCAGGGTTTCAGAAGTTTGTCTCCATAAGCAAACAACGAACAGTTCCTGTCTCTAGAGTTGTTTAGTTCAGATAACCAACAGAAAAAAAAACATAAAAACAAACAAACAAACCCAGAAATCAATGACTAGGTAACTTCTCAAACACAATTTGTACTTATCCCACTGCTTAGCATATGTCATACCTGTGGTGAGAAAACAATACTTAGGTTTACAGAAAAAAGGGTACCTCAATGCGATTTTATGTAGTGATTTGAGGCAGTAGAAAATGACAGGCTCTGCATGCCTGTGGTGTGCTCAGCCAGCCTACTCAGGGTATCTGATAACAAGAATGGAAGGGACTTTTGGCACTGGGAGGAGGGCAGCCACACCTGCCCTCATCTCTGCTGGATGGATTGGTTTTGAGGCAGGAGCTCACTGAAATAAAACCTCCGTTCCAGAGGCAACCACAAATCCAAATATTACTTCTTTGCCTGATGGAAGGAAGGGTGACAGAAGGATATAAACATAGATGGAAGGAGGGAGTTAACTGAAGTTACTACATACATTCATAGGACCAGAAATGGGTCTTTCCAAACAGGGTGACTAGAAGCCACTGCTGAGGACAAGGCTAGATTGCAATGTTGCCAGTTCTGTGTGGTCATGGATCGGGTTTCAGAAAACCAGGAGGCAGTTTTAAAATCAAAGGGTATCTCACAAAATATGTATTTGGAGTTCCTTAGGTTTGGGGGGGTTTTTTTGTGTCATCTTTTATAGCGTGTTCTGCTTCACATTTTTATGATTATCTTCAAGCATAAGTGAAAGAATCTTACAGAGTAGAGCTTCTCAATCAGTTAATTTTCTGATGCTGACAATTGAGACTTTGAGGAAAGTTCCAAATATCATTAAAGAAACTGTGAGGGTTGGCAGATAGCATTGATACAGTGATCCTCTCCACTCCATTCAGCTGATTTCCATGGGGGAGGCTTTGAGCCCCATGCTCGCTCTCTTTGTGACTGTGATTCATCTGTTGCCTGTCAGGTAAAACAGAGGTGGCTCCTCAAGCACTCTTTTCTTGTTAAGAATTTTCCCCTGAAACCGCATGGAAATTGTTCTAGGGAACTTTTCTCTTTGCACATAAGAAACGTAACAAAGATTTGAGTTGGCATTCTTCTGTCACTGTAATCAAAGCAAATCCTCCTTACCATTTACAAAACACGGGGAAAACTGCTACTGGTCTGCTACCAATTTCCAGACCCACAATCTTTTTAATCTCCTCAGCTTGGCAAGACAATCACCAGACATTGAAAGCATTATGGTGAAAGAAGCAGCTCCCAAGAGCTGACCCTTCTATGTGCCTGTAATACTTGTCATTTACTTACACTCTGCTTTCACTTTCTTGAGACTGTATATGATTATGCATCCTGTTGTGTCTTAGGCTGACAGTTAGCCATTCAGTCATCAAAACCTGTGTCAGGTTTAGATCAGCAGCATTACCATGATTACTTTATTACTGCAACTTAGCCTTGCAGGTAGCTCAGCAAAATGCTGGATACTAAAATAAACTTTGGATGGTCTCCACCTTCCAGCCTAATAAGCTGTCATATCTATACACTGTATTCCCTAGTCAATGCAAAACCACTGTAGACTCCTCTGGGTAAAATTCTAGCTCCTCCATAGATCATTATATGCATAATTCAATCATTTATATAAAATAGCAAAGCCACTAATTAGCAAAGCCTCCCAGGGGCTTTGTTTCTCACTACTTGCATTAATGCTTTATTAGAAACCTTAATATTGTCAACATTCCTCTAAGATTTTGAGGGCAAAATTAATTTTGGGAACTCTTTGCCATAGTAAATTATTAAAGGAATCTGATTTAAAGATTTTAAAAAAATAATATTAAACTTCTACAAATGAGAATTGCCCTGCATCTATCTTCGTGCTATTTAGGAAGAAAATGAAACAGGTATTTAGCCCCCTGCCTTTTTTATTTGCTGAAACAAAGCAGAATGCAGGTTGAAATGTTTTCATGATTCAGTATTATTCACTATAGATTGAAATAAGTGAATATGGAAGAACCAAAGAGGTGGGATAAAATGGCAGAGGAGTCACTACTGGAGTAACAGACAAATCCTTTGTTGTGTGCTATATATAAATGAACTGGTAAGAACACTGAGTTTTAATACAACAAAAATTTTAGAGGAAATCATTATGTAATTTACTTAGAAGCCAAGACTGAACCTTTACCTTTGAAGGAGGCTGGAGAGCACCATTACCTATGAAATATTGAAAAATGCAAGGAAATATGTTACTGCAAGGAAATATGTTACTGCAAGGAAAACACTCATTCACATTTGGGATTCCAAGTTAGAGCTGTTAGTACAAGGAAGATAATTGGATGTATACATTGTAAACTTATATATTACATATATATATATACAATATTATATATACAGTGAAAAAATGCAAAGAGCATTATACTGTCACCAGTAACCAAGTAATTAATGAGACATGGAGAGATACCTCCATGAAGAGTGCTATCCAAGTTTTATCCTGAGAAAAGCAAGGAAGGAGAAAGGTGAGAAGTTTTGATGAGATAAGAAAACAGATTGAAATATTTGGCTCTTCTCGCCCCTAACTTGAGTAGAAGGTGATATTCACTAGAAAAATAGTCAGAAAAGCCAAAACAGATAAGAAGAATACCTTTTAACAAAATATGAAATTAGGCCATCATGACCATTGCCACATGCAGCTGCTGCAGCTGAGAGCTAACAAACTATAAATGGGGTAGGCTGTTCATATTGTTATTAAGTTTTATAATTATTAATTCCAAGACTTGTTAAAAGTTTTGGAAAAATAGCTTCTTCTTGCTTGGGGACTTACAACCATCTTTAAATATTCAAGAACTGGCTGAAACTCAACATGAATATACAACTGACCTGTTTCTATGGAAACTTCTGAAGACTTTTGCCCTTTTTGCTGAAGCATCTGGTTTTTGCCCCTAGAGTGGATGGGCTTTGAGTTTAGTCCTGAAGACCAGTTTCCATGTACCTATCAAAGTTCCTAAGACTTTATCTACAGAGTTATTCACTGACTCTTTTCCTTCACAGTAGCAACAGGCCTGGATCTTAAGCACAGATCTTAAGGCCCTTAGTCTGGCTGTAGAGAACCATGTGACAAAAAACACTGGGCCATTCTTTTGAGTTCCTGTGGTGGTAGATGCAGAATCCTTCAAGCACATATAAACAACGAAGAAACTGGCCAGTGGCATGAAAGCAATCTGGAAGTCAGAAAGTAGTATCACCAAGTTACTCCAAGAACCTCACTGCATGCCTAGCCTAACCTGGTACAGCAATAAAGCTGTCAGACCACAGTGCATTGAAGTTGTCACCTTCCAGCAGACTGATCACAGAAGACCTTCTAAAGGGCAGATTATTAGGGGGAGGGAGGCTGTTGTCAGTAGTTCAGTTAGTGATTAAAGGTGAAGGAGATCATAAGTTTCAGGGACAGCTTTCGAAATTTTCAAGTTCTTCAAAACCTGGGGCATGTTTTTACCTCTGTAATGTACCAGAAACTAAGAGAATTAATTCTCCACAGTTGCATTTGAGAGCAATATTGCATATCAGACAAAAAAACTGATCAGGATTAATTAGTAGGTAGGACTGAACCTATCACCACAGTAGCTGTCAAGTGGGCTATGGAGTTAACAACCCAACGATTCTGTGTTTTGGGAGGCAATTCCATTCTTCTATGTGTACATATTTGTGATATTTGGCACAGATGTTTTACAGTGTCCAATACCTTTTAACAGAGGAAGAGACAAGTATATGAATCAAACCTGATAAACAACGGCTTGCAACTAGAAGCAACGAGGTCGGTGAGTGCTCTTCCCTGTGTGAATGGCTGTGTCTGAGAGAAGAGCTGCCCCTATGGGAATAAGGAAACTGGATATATGAATTGACATGTAGCATGTCTCTCCTCTCAGGAGAAAAAGACCCACCTTTTTTCTGTTAGTAGTCTTTGTGATTTGATGTGAAATCTTTTTTAACTTTGTGTCTCTACCTTCCTCTGCAAAATAAAAGATGGGAAGCTGGGAGATTACATCGTGAAGCTGGGAGATTACATAGGTCATGTTTGCTCAGAGCTTGGAAGATAAAAATTACTTTCTGTGCCCTGCAGAGAGGTTCTTGCCCTACTCTGACAGTGTAGTACATGTGGGAAGGCAGTGTGTGTCCAGAGCAGAATGCCCCTGCCAGAAGAGCAGTGCAGACCTCCTGCACATGACACTGTTCCTCACAGAAGCTGGCACTGTGCAAGTGGTTCTAACTATCATGCTTTGTATATTTTGGGCTGCAATGTCGCCTTTGGGCTGTTCAAGAGCACTTTGACAAAGCACACCAGCTGTTGGAGCTGCCGTCTCTTGCAGGGAGAGGTAGAGCCCCTCCAAGTCCCTTCTCTTCCTTTCTACCCTGAAGGGCTGCAGCATTCCATCTGTGTCTCCCTGTCCAGGACAATCACTTCCTGTTTAAATCTGTTGTTTGGTAGTTCTACAGTGAGCTCCAGAAAAGGTCACTTTGCCCCTTCCTCCCAAATTAGACTCAGAATCCATGGCATCACAGTATTTGATTTATGCAGTGGGGACTCCTGCTGCATGGCCAAGGATGCAGTCTGGCTCTTCACATTCACAGGAAAGTAAATGCTTGCATTACAGAACCTAATGATAACTTTGCTAAGATGGACAATGAATGTGACTCATTCATGAGCTGCAAAGAGAAAGAAAATTCTAGGTAGTTCAAGAATTGTTATGTAAAGTTCCTTGCTTTCATTTTCTTACACACATATTTTCAATATTCTTTCATCTCAGGTTTTGGATGAGAAACTTATTTTTGTGAAAGTGCATGCACCTTGGGAAGTGCTGTGCACATATGCCGAAGTTATGCACATCAAATTGCCTCTGCAGCACAATGACCTGAAAACCCGAGACTCAGCTTTCAACTGGTTTAGTAGACTCTTCAGAGTGGATGAAAATATCATCAAACCTGAGCAAGAGTTTTTCACTGCCCCTTTTCAAAAGGAACATTTGTCAAACTTTTATATCCATGACAAAGACACATTTTTCAATCCTGCAACCAGAAGCCGAATTGTAAGTCCATCGAGTATTTCTAGCATTTAGTCTCCTTTAATCAAATCAATGTAATTACCTTCATTTAAAACATCCTGAAAAATTAAAAATGTTTGGGATGCAATTAATTATAAAATAGCCAAGGCAATCCAAAAGGAAAATATTCCTTACATTTGTTCCTTTTCTGTTCCACCTGAATTTAAAGGATGGATTTGAATGGTTTGTGTATCCTATTTTGTCTGCAATGCTTACCCTTTGCTAACTTGATTGTATGTTGAGACAGTTATAGCTGTGTATGATTACTTTCAGATTCTAAGAGACAGAAAAAATATTTTATAAATTTCAGGTTCATTTTATCCTGTCCCGTGTGGAATATGCAACCAAAAACAATGTGAAAAAGTTTGGCATTAACAAATTACTGGACACTGGAATCTACAAGGCAGCATTTCCCCTTCATGACGTAAGTCCAGTGCTTCCAACTAAAATACAGTTTGAAATAGAGGTCTGAACTGTGTCTTAGGGGTTTATATCAAAAGATACAAGCATTATTGTGTACAAGCACAGTCTTATTCCTTGACTGGCTATTATATCCACACAGAAGAACAAGACATGGTTTGGCTGAAGATTTTCTTCCAAAGCACTGTTAGTTAAAAATGTAGTTCTATAACTGAAAACCAGTATATTTCACTTGAGAGTTGTTAAATTCGTATTCTCTGGTAGGTGTTCAGTAAAGCACCTGACCAGAGTGATGGTTCCCGTGACACAATGTATCATCTGTTCTAAATCAATTTTAACACTTTTCCCTTTCATTAATATCAAGTTTTTCAGTATTAAAACTCCAATCAAATATCAACATCGTTGAAAAAGATGTAGACTACAAATCTCATCTTAGGATGTGTGAAAGTCTTGCAGAGTGAGAAACATTCCCACAGTCCCCAAACGTTGCAATGTACATTCAGGGAGATTCAGGTTTCTGCAGGAAGACTCTGCCCAGCCAGTCCAGTGCCTCACAGGTGATGTCAGAGTCCTGCAGAGAGAAGCTTCACTGGTTTGACTTTCACCTTGCAATAATAAGAAATCCAGATTTTGTAGCTACACTTCTGAAACTTTTTAAGTTACATAATTTAAAAAAGAAAGTTATACTGAAAATTGTTTTGTATGCCAAGCCTAGCAATAGCACAACAATAGAAAATGACGGAGAAAAAAAATCAGATTTCAGAGTATTTGACTAAGGAAAAGCTCCATGTGAAGCTGTAAATGCAATACAGCATGCAAAGACTGCAAGCTGATTTTCTGCATTCTATTACATACCCACACCACCACACCTCCTCTGAATCAGAGCCACCATACTGTATCCAAGGTGTGTTCTGTCTAGGTGATATTGAGAACATGAGAGGTCAGTAACTCCCTCAGCTGCTTGGACTTGTCTTAAGATATTCAGGAGGCCTCCAAGGATTTCAAAGAAATCTTTAGGCAGAATCAAGACAAATAATGTTTCTTGCAAGTAAACAAAGCTTTACAGGATAGAATTAATATCATCTGTGACTATCCATTTTTAAGGTTTCCTTTTAAAGATTTAAAACCTGTCTTGCAGGCTATTCTTCTCATAGCATAGGGAATTCGGACTCAGTATGACTAGTAATTAATGACTTTCTTTTCATACAATTAAAATTATATGTCTCATCTGCACTGAAAATCAAAAGTAGCATGTAGATTTCTACAAACATTGCATCACAGAGATAGAATGGAAAATTCTCTCAAATAAAGTAGGTTTTATTGAAACAGCTTTTTAAATAGCCTAGTAAAAACAACAAGGATTATCTCCATGTAAACTCTCTATTAAATTTAAAGCAGAGACTGGAGATCCTGGATTTATCCCACAGACTTTCCAGCCTGCACTCTAGTACAGTATTATTTTGAAGCAAAGCATGCTAGCATGTTAAAGCTACTTAAAATACATTTCAATTCAGCCCTGTTCTCTAATTAGATTGGATCCTTTTTTATTTTCTATTCCTAAGTGCCAAGATACTGACATGTGATTAGATTTAAGTTCATGATGACTCTCTGTTATTTACAGCTCACATATGTACAGTGTTAGTTTTAGTATTCAGTGTCTTTCTGACAATGTTCTGTCCTGAATCCTGATGTGTTCTCAGAGCTGCCTTCCTGCTCCTTTTCCTGCCTTGCAGTGAGACTGGTCTAAAATGCTATTCTGACTTCATAGCATAGGGGTAGTGTCTCTCACAGAAATGGGAGCTGAGCTGTGCTGGTTGGATTAGTACTGTCTTTTTCTTATGCTCTTTTTGTTTTGCAGTCTAATTTTAGGCACCTGTCAACTGATCCCAACTGCCCAAGTGAACGATATCTTCTTTACAGAGAATGGGCTCATCCTAAAAACATCTTCAAACTGCAACCCCTGGATTTCATCAGGTTTGTATGACTTGGGCTGGACTAATGCAAGAGGAACTAGAACTTTACATAACAGGTCTGGTTTTGGTCGTGTCAAGAGGCACAGGTCAGTTTTGAGGGATGATACATACACCCAGATCAGCTCATACACAGAAGCATACTTTGAGCTTGCTTTCATGATAATCCAATTCATGAAAAAGCAACCACTTAAATTTTTTCTTTGCAAGGTATGATCTTTCTCTCTTTTTTCTTTTTTTTTGCCATTTCTATCCTCTTACAAAAACATAAAAGTGGCGATAGAAATACCCAGCAGTAATACTACTGCAATCCCAAAGTTCAAACCAGAGGAACAGGACAATATGGATTGGCACAAAATGTATGAAATGAAGAGCCATTTGAAACAGAAATGTTAATTTAGTTGCATATCAGGAAAAAACAAACAAACAAACAAACAAAACCCCTTTCCCCTCCACAGGAAATACTACGGTGAGAAAATTGGCATCTACTTTGCTTGGCTGGGCTTTTACACCAATATGCTGACTGTGGCTGCAGTTGTAGGAGTTGGCTGTTTTCTTTATGGATGCCTGACAAAGGACAACTGCACATGGAGGTACATCAAGCCTGTTTTAGTATCACATGCAATTTTGATCAGTCTTGTACAGAGGGGGACTGTACAGGGTTTGCAAGACACTGCACAATAAAAGAGGCAAAAGTAAAGGGCCTGAGATCAACTATTGTTGTGGATTTGAAGGTAAAGGCATAAAATATAAGAGTAACAGATGTCCAGGGACCATTACAGTGATAGACATCTGGGAGTTTGTTATTTCATAACTTTATTTATATTTTCTGCTAGGTTCACCACACCTAGTGCAGAAACATGAAGACAAGAGTGACAATTGGAAGTCAATACAAATTGCCAGAACACACAATTTTCACTGTGGTAATATTTAAAGGAGATATGCAAAGATCCTGATAAATTCTTTCCTTTGTTTTGAGAGAATAGAGGAAGAGTAATCACACAGGGGTATTCAGCTGCCCAGGATATATTGGGAGGCAAGGCATAGCCATGACATAGATTCCCTCATCAGAACACAACAAAATTATATCATAGCAAAATGACTCAGGAAAAAAAATGAACAGGCGTCATTGTGTCAAATGGTCTATAGGCCATTACACTGTATAACCCCTCCTGGGAGGATGTTCGTAATCCATGCTGAAGGGCTGTTCCAGAGCTCCACTTCTGTGGCAAATTTACACACATTTAGCCTTTAGCCAGTACTATAACTTAGTTAAACAGCTCATCTCTCCTCCCTGGTATTTACCCCCCAGTGTATGTATAGAAAGCCACCTTACCTTTCAGCCACCACCATACTAGGGTAGTATGTATTAGTTAGATGGCAACGCTTTTGCCATCTCTTAGGAAACAGATCTGCCATTCCTTGAATAATCCTGCCAGCTCCCCTCTGCACAATTTCCAATCTGATCCTCTTTGAAGACCACAGGGTAGCCCTTTGGCTCTGCAGCTATTCCTTGTTCTGGTAGGCAGTGTTCCTCTTCCTTCTCCCCTCAGGTTTGCTACAATAGCATTGAGCATGCAATTGTGGGTTCCCTATTGAAAAGTGTGAGATCTTTGAAGAGCTGTTTTATTTTTAATGTGGGAAGTTTTGAGAATTACCACCACATACAAGGGATGGAAATTATTTTCCTCCTATGTCATCCATTTTTGAGATGAGGACTAAGAATGGAAATGTGTTGCCAGGGCGAGGGGTGGGGGTGAAATTCTTGAGAGTAGATCATGAGTAAATTAATTCCCTTAAGATTCCCTTAATTCCCTGAGATTATTGCAGTGTCCTCATGTGCAGAAAAGGACTAAAGAATTTAGTGTTGGTGAGTGACTGACTAGTTTTGTTTTTAGCCAAGAAGTGTGTGATCCCAACATAGGAGGTAATATCATAATGTGCCCTCAGTGTGATAAAGTATGTACCTACTGGAACCTCACCATCACTTGTGAATCATCCAAGGTAAATACATTTACAGCTTATAGACATGATATTGAAATTTACTTGCACTTTTTCTAGTATTACATATAAAACAATGTTGTTCCTCCACTAATGTCCCACAGAATTGCTAGAAATGTACAAATAGCTGTTCCTTTTGATACAGTGACAACTTTGAAAAGTAAAACCAACAACATTAATTGCTCCAATTTGATCTAAAATGAATTTTTTTTTAATGTCACATAGGTGCTGGTTATTTGATACAGGACTAAAGTGTTATTTTAATTGAAAATTTGTTTCATTTGGAGGTACTTCATCCTTTTGGAGAGAGAAAAATTCAGTTGTTAAAGCTGTGGTTCAGTAGCTCTGAATTAATTTTGTTTAAAACTTGTTTTGACATTTCTAAATTCTGCTCCCTCCCTCCACAAAGAAGTTATCTGGATCTGTGCCTTGAATTTGATCCACGTTGTTAAGGAGGAGGGGGCAAGGGAGAGGGTGGTGTTTGCTGTGACAGAGGCTGTGACACAGCCATGTCCTGTTGGCTGTGTCACAAACAGAGTCTTGCTCTTTGTTCCTGCGTAGAGAAACCTGACTTTCTTTCTCCGTTTCCTTGTTTTCTAATGTTACCCTTTTGTCATTCCTCTCCATAGATTCAGTCCCAAAACTGTGATTTTTCAGCTGTTCATCAAAAATATTTTGCCCAGCTTTAATGGGCACACTGAAAGGGTAAAAGAAATAAGAATGCAGGGAAAAGGGAATGATGGAAAAATGAAAAAGGCAATTTGTGACTAAAGAGGTATCTCACCAGAATGTGTTTTTACTAACTTATTTGTTATCCTGCTTATGAGAACCAGATGTGTGCACTGCCTTTTTGTGGCTATATTAAAAATGCATAGCTCTATACTGAGTTCCCAGACCAGAAGCACTGTTTTTACTCTTCCTATGCAACAGATGGAAGGAGTTTGATAGCATACCATTTTACTATCCTTCTTACTGCATATTTGGCTTATATTTTTAATTCTGGGCTTTGCATTTAATTTCCTTAATTTACTGAAGGGTGATGTACGTGGACAGAAATTGAGGAAACACTATCAATAAAGATTGTTTATGAAACTATATAAAAGCTAAAAATCAATATTTTCAGTAAGCAACTTCTCTTCTGGGTCAGTGTAGAAAAATAAAAATGGTCGATTATATTTTAAGCCTTTTTTTTTTTCCTTTTCCATGTTTTCCAGAAACTCTGTATATTTGATAGCTTTGGAACACTGGTGTTTGCAGCATTTATGGGGATATGGGGTAAGTCAATTTCAACAACTGTGGTTTGTTATCTAATTTTGGCCAAGCCTCCAGCATCAGCCAAGAAAACATGGATAAATTTGCAATGACTTCATTTTCTAGCACTTAGAAATTCACTGGTAAGTAGTTCCATAGAAAATATGCACATTCATAGGAACTGGTTTTTTAGCATCATAAGAAAACAGAAAAATTGTAGACTTAAAAGTTGGTCTTCAGTATCTGTTTTGTTTTGTTTCACTTGGAGAAAAGTCTGAGAGAAGTGGTTATGGCTGCCTCATGTTCATCCAGCAGGAGCCAGCCACATGCTTAAGTATATTTGTCAGAGAAGCTGGATTTTTTTCCGAAGAGTTTTGGAGCTCCCTGTGCTATTAAGAGCTGTGTGACTACACAAGGCAATTGAAAAATATTAGTTCATTGTATTCCCAGGAATTTTTTGCTCCTATCTTTATTTAAGAAGCTGGTTGTAAAAAGTGTGGTAGTTACAAGCACTGCACTTATCTTTTAGCAGCAAAAATGTACCTGAAACCAGGGTACTTCCCACAGCTGAAGCCACTTGGTACTGTACTCCAGACACTAGACAAGGTTTATTTTCCTAGAGACATATAGCAGCTTAGTTAACTGGCTTTTATTGCACAATCTTATCCAGTAACTACAAAAATAAGTTGAACGGTAGTACTGTATACAGGGTAGTATAGAGAAAATAACTCATGCAATATTTTGAATTCATATACAGGCTGACAAGAATATACAATTTGCTTTCTCTGTAAAATGCACTGTATTTTTATTTCTCTAGGATGACCTGAAGTGCTTCAAAATAACTCTTGTTTTAAAGAAATGTATGAAATGTATCATTTCAAAAATAAGTTTTCTTTCAAAACATATGCTAAAATCAAAATACCAACAGGAAATTCACTAAATAAAAGGTTATTAGAGGTTTGATACCAATGTAATCTACCACATCATCTCAAGAGTTAATTTATTTGCAATTTTGTTTTTAATTAAAATTGTGTTTCCTGTTTTGAAGAATGGTTCCAAGAGCAATAATTACAAAGTTAAGCTTCATGGCTATAGTGATGGCTGCAAGGTCTATTAGTATTCTTGTTGTAAGCCCACTATATAAAGAGGTGAATTATATTACAGAAATTCAGCCAAAATTATACTGGATCCAAATGACCCATGGTCATGGTGCAATTCCAACTGTAATTTTCATCTTGCTCTAATACTTTTGTAGACCTTCTGGTCCAAAACAATTAAAATAATATTAGATTTTTAGATATATTATTGCATCGTTATCATCAATACACTTCTAATAATTGCAATTTTGTGTGTGTGTGTGTGTGTGTGTATTCCCTTCAAAAATTTTAAAACGCTATCAAACACCAGAGAATTTGGCCTGAGGAATTATCACTCTGTACATTAATGCTCTGCCAGTTCTTCTGTGATGGTACGACTAGACTGGCAAAGTCACGAACAAGACGCAGCTTCCACTTCACTTGCTGCCCTCCTTGGGTCCCATCTCTGAGCAAGATCATATGTTCTCCAATGGAGGCATTTCTTTTCAGACCTTGGTGACACAGCTTCAGAGGCAGAATACCTGGGCCATACTGAGTGATAGTGTTGAGGGCTACACAAATTACCAGCATGAGATGGAATTAATGCTCTGATCTCCTGATTCTGAAACATCATTTGGTTTCACCTTTACAGCAGTGTTGCTTCAAAATAAAAGGAAAATGTCAAATCCAGTAGCAGGTCCTTCCCTGCTCAGAAAGACACAACTTGGCAAGTAGAAATTGTCTTTTTATCAGGGATGGGAGAGCTGTTCCTGTATTATGCGCCCTTCTTTCACTGTTAGCACATGAGGCTGTCATAACAGAAGAAGTCCCTGCACTTCTGGGCTCTCACATAGCAACAGAATTTGCAGCTGGAGCAAATTACTATAGCCTGTAGTTTCCTGTGCTTTGGGCTGGACAGCATTTAGAGGTTTATGAAAGATTAATATCCTTGCTCTGCAGGAGAAAGCAGATGAGATCCTCTGGTCCACTGCTTGAAATGTTCTTGCCCTGTCTATTAAGCCCTTGTGAAAGAGACCCCTGAATAGGCAGGGGAGCAGGGTTTCCTGAGGTTTTGCCAGTGTGCAATGCCAAGGTCATCTCACAGCCCAGCCCATAGATTTTCCTGGGTTTTAAATATTTCAGCTTAGGGATTATCAACCACACCTGATTTGGGACATAATCTTTAATGTTTGGACTTGTAACTGCATGCCATTGAGGTTTTATCATTCAGGATGAGGGGCCAACCTAATTTTAAAAAAAAATATTTTAAGGTTAATTAGTCCCAGACAATAAGAGTAATGAGTCAGTGTTGGTATACTAACTCCTCCTGGAACCAGTGCTTCAGAGCCACACCACTCATTTAATCTGAGGATGAGGTGTCTTCAGTAATGAAGCCTACAGGTATGCTGGGGAACATGGTACTGACACCCATCATCCTGAGCTCCTCCCAGCCTTACCATCTGGGTTTATTATTCCCTCTGCTGCTAGATCTGCCCAATCTTTTCAGACAAAGTAATGAGTTTGACTGGATTCATGTCTAGCCAGTACCACTGAGGCATCTGTGTACCTGGTCCCTCAGTGCTTCCAGTTGAAGGAGCACACTCCAGGGGAACTGCTGGTCCAGCCCAGAGAGTTTCCAAGCTCCATGCCATGCAAAAGAGCTGCAGTCCCTTCAGATTCATGCTATCAGAGGAGGAAGGACAGCTGTGTCTAAGCTGCTTTACCTGAACTATCATTGGTTCTTGTAGTCTGCAAAGTGATAATTTGTCCACACAAAAATTACAGCTTGAATGAATATGAGCTCTTCCCTGTAATAATTTTTGGCATAGTGAGTTTTATTTTTCTAGAAGTCCTGCACTCTCACGCATTTTGTCTTCACCTATTCAACCAAAGTGCTTTCTTAAGCATCCCATGATAAACTTTTTTAAAAGCAGTCTGTAATAGGAAATCCAAAGTGTTCGTATTGTAGCCTTAGGCAGAAAGCAAATATATTAAAAAAGTGTCGTGGTTTGAGAGCCCTAAAAATCCAATTCCGAGTTCAGGCCTCCCTCCCCAATTTTAACCCGGTGTGAGA
>JAWWLV010000045.1:29842724-29865154 GCA_035041135.1 Platyrinchus mystaceus
CCCAGGACAAAACACAAAAAAAAGTAAAAAAGGAACTTCTTACCCCCCCCCCCCCCCCCCAGCTTCGGCAAGAGCCAAACTCCCCCAACAGACGAAGTGTTGAGGACCCTTAAACTCGGAATGCGGTTTCGCTCAGCTAATCCATTGTGTTACCTAATTGTTCTGTAAATACTGGCGGGCCAGACTGACGACCCTCAGGGGCCGTAATCCAGCCCGCAGGCCATAGTTTGAGGACCCCTGCTTTAGGCACTTGGTCACTGGGTTTGATAAGTGCATATTGTAGTCAAAAAGAATAAGACATATTTTGGGGCCTTTTTAGACAGTTTGGATATTTGGGTCTGTAATCTGAGCTCCTGTCTCTGGTGTTTTGACTGATTTTAGTTCTAATCAGAAATTCTTCTTCCTCTGCAAGTCATTGTGTTTCAGACTGAATTTAAAACTGAGGCCGTAGAAGCTCTGAAAATATTAAGCTGAAGACTGTTGCTTAATATTGATTGGAATGATTTGTTGTTTTACATTGGGCTTTTAAAAGCTGTGTATAAGTTACTAATTTAAGTCATTAATTTTGTAGTCATATTTGACATTCCTAATGCCTATACATTCTCTTTCTTTGGAATAGGTCTCTAGAAGGCCATGTTTTAATGCAAGCAATAAGCAGAGTGCTAACCACGAATGCCTTCTATTTAATTTAGGTTAAGATATTATCAAGGACTCTGTTCCTTCTCCCATGACTTGTTCTTTATTTCATGCTAATCAGTGAGTGTTATGTTGCTTTGAGTAGGGAGCTCCCAGTTTGCTCATGCACTCCTGAATGCTGTAGGCACCAGTGCATAAGCACAGCCTTCTGGCTGTGGTTCTTCCAAGCCCACAAATTGTCCTCCTTGGCTGCACAGTAACCCCAGTACAAAGTATGTCATGAATACTGTGTAGGGTTGAGACTAGGATGCTCTGTTGAGATACAGCTCCTCCAGACCACAATGCTCTGTATATGCTGCTGCTTGTGGAGTAAACCAGTAGACTCATCCTTCTTTTCAATATCTTTTACCTGAAAAAGGGTCCCTAGACTGAGCACACCTGCAGATGTCAGCTCCAGCCATAGACAACTGACTTCCCCACCTGTGTACAGGAAATATATTCATCTCACTGGAATTTTTAATTCACTTCCCAGGATGACATTTATGTGTTGAAATGCTGAGTACACCTTCTGGATCTAGTTCTTAGCTGCTCTCACATTCTGCATGTCTGCAAGTATAAAGAGAACCATTTTGGCTTTTTCTGTGTTGGTACAGAGAATTTGCCCCCAGCCCCTTTCTTTTTACTGTGGGGGTGACCAAGTACTGGCACACATTGCCAAAGGTGGTTGTGCAGTCTCTATCCTTAGAGATACCGAAAAGCCACCTGAACATGGTCCTGGGCAACTGGCTTTAGGTGGCCCTGCCTGTAAAAGGCAGAGGTGCCTTCCAACCTCATCCATTCTGAGACTCTCTGAATTCTGTGATCAGAAAGAATTAATCTGTCTAGCCACCATCTTACATTTAACTTGATTTTTTCTTACCTTGAATTTTATGTGATCATTTTCCTGTACAACTTAAGTATAAATCACTATTATTCTGATATATCACTCCTTTACACTCTTATTTACGGCTTGTAAAGAACCACTTTTAGGATAAGGCAACCAAAGATTATACTCATGTTTGAAGGAAGTTTTCAGTAGTTCAGAAATAACTAAATCCTTTGTTTAAATCTGTAACAGCAGAAATGTCAATTTTTTTTTCATTTCCTGAACTTTTCAGGTTATTTTACCAGTGTTAGTGTTCTTTTTCTCCCTGGCTGATAGCTTGGTCAAGAACCTAATTGGAAGATATTCTGCAGCTGCTAGATCAGAAAAAGTTGTTCCACGCTGGGAAGAAGACTACCACCTGCAGCCCATTGGAAAACTTGGACTGTTTTATGAGTATCTTGAAATGGGTAAGTAGCAGTTTAGTTTGGATTCACTACCACTGCTGGATACAAACATGTTCTAAAACAATCTTCGTACAAGCAATGCTTAACAAGGTAGACAGAGGAGACATGAATGTTTTCCAAGACAAGTTTTGATGAGCCATTACAGGTGGTTTTACAAGCTTTTATTAAGCAGCTAAGCCTCAACCCAGTCTATAACTGGGAAGAGCACATGATTGTACAAGGAGTACTTGTTGCTTCCTTGCCACGTTCTCTGAGGAATGCACCCAGAAGGCAGACCACGTGTTGTACAGAAGAGCCCTGTGTCAGACTGCTTTCCTAGAAGTCTTCAGTCACCAGGATTTGTTGCTGGTCACTTGGGAGTTGGCAGAGCTCCAGTTTGTTGCCACCATCCATTCTATCACAGCATGTCCAGCGTACTTGTGGCAGCACCCAGACACCAATAAAATGATCGTTGGTTTGGGCTTTCCAGCACAACACTGAGACAGATAGTCACTAGTTTTTCAGGGCTTCATGATGAAGACATCAGAAAGAAATGGATATTTAAATATCTAGAATGGTTCCTCTTGGTGTGTTGTGACTTGTAACATTTTCCTGTCCACTTCACCTAGCAGGTTTTTTCAGTATTGTTGTGCTCCTGTTTTCTCGTACAGAAGATTCACTAGGAACCCAGCTACTCTTTCTTGTTTCTCTTTCCTGCAGTGGGAGTATATAAACTATACATGCTCATACATGCTTATCTCCAGTAAGTGAAAGCCTCACCTATATATGTAACCTCTCCCTTTCAGTTATACAATTTGGCTTTGTGACTCTGTTTGTGGCATCATTCCCCCTGGCTCCTCTTCTGGCTCTTATTAACAACATGTTGGAAATCCGGTTGGATGCCTGGAAGCTGACAACTCAGTTCAGGCGCATGGTTCCACAGAAGGCACAAGACATTGGTGCCTGGCAACCCATCCTGCAGGGCATAGCCATTCTGGCTGTGGTCACCAATGTAAGTACAGTGCCAACAACTGCAAAAGATAAAATGCCTTCACTGCAGTTGCTACGTCCAAATGTGGGAATGTTGCATGTGACAATGTAACTTAAATAAACTGTAAAAGAATTACAGTCTCATATGGCTTCAGGCCATGTAAATAGTCTCTCAGTTACTTTCCAGGTGTTTCAGAAACAGAATTATGGCTGCTGCTTAAAATATCATATCCAAAGAAAAAGGTGTGTTTTTTGTTGTGTGTGTTTCTGTTACTTGTAAAGAATATAGCACATCTTTCCTAAAATTATAGCATATGGTGCAGAGGGTGGTTTTACAGTCTACAGCTAAATGCATGAATTTTGGGGGGGGAGGGGGAAAGAAAGTTGAAGTTTAGCTATGCTATAGCTGATTGTTATTTCTTAAAACAGAAATTCAGCTCCTTTCTTGTATATTTAAAAATCGTGTGCTCAAAATTGCAGATCATAATGAATTTTCTGAGAATTTGCAAACTAATGTGTTCTTCAGTTGTATGTAAAATTTTTAAGTACCCAAGAAAGAAGATAAATTTTAAACAAGTTTCTTTAAAATATTTAGGAAAATATTCTGATAAATATACTCGTAACGATGAAATTCAGACCTTTCAGATTTTCTGTATCATTAATTCACCAAGATCTTATTCATAGGCTGCATTGTGGGAAGCCAAATAAGCCATTGAACTTGACCACTGTGGATTATTTGATTGCTTATTCTTAAACAGTAGCTAGTATGTATTAACTTATAAAAAAATTCTCACTGCTGGCCTTTTTTAGAGGAGTAGTGACCATTGGTTTCCTCTGCACCACAGAGTAGCTGTGGTGAATAACCTTTTTCAAGAAGGTCATTGTTTTCTGCTGTTTATCAGTAAGATCAGGGATTCTTTTCCACTCACTCAAAGGTGTGACACTTCCTCCAGGACCTGATCCTTGCAGTAACAGAACCTTACTGGCTCAGTCGGAGTTACTGGAGAAAGCAGTTGAGTCTGAAGACAAGAGTTCATCTTAGCCCAAGCTTTCACAGGAGGCTCTGCCTGTTTGGAGAATAAGTGGACTTTGAGAGAGAGTGGGCTTTGGGAAGGAGGACAGAGATGAAACTGATCACTCCACTATAGATATTAACATGATAGTTAGGGAACTTATTTCAAGTAAAAGAGCAATTCAAATTTAAATAAGAAATAAACTTATATTCCTGTATCTCAGGCATCTTCTGTAATGCTTGAACTCGTCTGAGGTCTCAACTCCAGGTGTTCTGCTTTTCAGAAGTAATATAGGGATAGATATATGTGCTGCCTTCTCCTGCACCCAGATGAGTATCCCTGCATATTTTTCCCCTCCACTTTAAAATGTCTTTGCTTTGCCCCTGAAAGGGTAAGTCTAATTTTAAAAAACGGATATATGAGCTTCGATGACCTGACTTCCTTTTGGGTTATCATGGTCTCAGTAGCTTATTGTCATTATATGAATGGAGGGGCTTAGGGAAGTTCCATATAGAAATAGGAGTCTAGGGTGGATTTCAGTGGTCAGGGAAATTTTGTATGCCATCCTCAGCTAGCAGATGTATTTTCAGATATGTGAAGATCTCCGAAAATGGTGATTGCTCTTGTTCAGAACTTTATTTGGCACTATAACAATTGAACAGGTATGGTAAACATAGTTAGGATGTAGAGAGGAGTCTCAGAAGGACATAAAGGCAGAGAATTAAGCACAGAGAAATGTCAGAGGGGAAAAGGGTACTTAAGGATGAAAAATTCACAAGAGAATCTAGGAGACAGACAGCAAGCTTGAGCATATGCTCCATCTGTTTTGCACTGCTCTGCTGAGGCAAGCCAAACATATATCCAGTTGTTTCATAGGCAGGTGAACATCCAAGGCCTACTAGTAAATCTGGTGTTAAGATTAAAAAATAAATGCAACTTTGGTAATGTGTTCAGATCATTAGAAAAATCAGGTGGCACCAGAGATACTTTGGGGCTCTTGGTTTAGTGCTTGTGCAAAAAATGGTTAATTATAACTATCCCAGCAAATTATGCAAATCCCAGCAGATGATGCAAATTCACAGATGAAGCATAGCTTGATCTAGCATTGTTACAAGTAGAGGCAACTTTATTGGATCAGTAATATTCTCTTTAAAATATCAATGTCTGTGTGAACACAGACCATCTGCTAATGACCTCAGTGGGGCTGTTGGTGTGCAAAGGGCTCAGTACTGGAGACTGTCCTGTTCAAACAGCCCTGCTGCAGGTGTTGTGAGGACCTTGAAGAGAGTAGTATTTCTTGCTAATGAAGTGTGGGCTATAAAGTCACCTGCTAGACCAAACACTAGAAGCAGTTTTCTTCCTTAAAGTATGTTTGTTTATGTGGTTGACATCCAGGATCTAGTATAGGTTGTTCCTTTACCATCCCTGACTTGATTTTTCCTTAGTACACAGAAACTCTTTCTTCTCTTCTACATGACTTATTACAGCTGATTAGACTTTGGTAGTGTATCATCTCCTTCATGCAAAACCTTTGTAACACCTGCTAGTAACTTGCAAGCAACTTTTGCACAAAGCTAACAGTTTTGAGTTGCCACTCAGGCACCGGACTTGCTATTGCATACCAAAGCATCTGTTGTTGATTTGAAAACTGCTTTTAATTAGTTATAGTGTAAATGGAAAACTATGTGCAGCAAAGCTTAAAAAGCAAAGAATGTGCTGTTTGTTTGTAGTTCTCCAATGCAATACTCTGAAATGCAGCCCGTAATTCAAGAGGAAAAAAAATTTTCCTTTGAGAGCATGCAGCAGGATTAGCTTTCATATTTCTGTGCTTGAAGCTCTCCAGAGCACATCTGGAGATGATTCTAAGAGAGGGAGGAGAGTGAGACAGGGTAGGATGATGAGAAACCTGGGACCTTGCAAAAAAAAAAAAAAAATCAGTAAGATCAAGTATTAAGCTGTGTAAATACCATACTCCAGCATCTTTCTAAAGGATACAAAAAGCACCATCAAACTCCTTTTGTCGAAAGGAAGAAGGGATTTTCTTGCCTTAATGTTAGGTTGCTAATAGTTCATTTATGGTCTGACTAGATGAACTAATGAACAGAGAGAAAATATATTTAACAAAAAAATTCTGTGCTTGTACTTCAGAGTACAAGTATTCTACTTGTACCCTACTTTTAACTCTACGTCAGAGATAAAAACAATAATTTAGCTGTGGGGTCATCTCCCTGCAACTGCAAGACACAGTAATATATATTTCTTGTCAGTCAAAAACACCTACTCATCATGTAAATATAAACAACACGTAATTTTCACTTCATTTCATACTGGCATGTTATGCTTAAAAACAGTATTTAAAAGTGCATGCCAACCACGTTTGCTTTAAGCCAAAGTGCAGTACAAGAAAAACACCCTATCCTTGAAAACTTTCACTGAGTTTATTTTAGTCTTAGGATGCCTCCCTTTTTTTTCTCATCAGCCAAATTAACTTCCACTCAGCTGAACTCACTTGTTAACAATGTTCTGGAGAACCAAATACTGATCTTGGACCACAGTCTCAAAAAGATTGTTTTTGCAACTTTTATCTTAACTACAGTTTAACTTCTCAGGTTTTTCAAAGTCAACTCAAACAGTAGGATAGTGTTTTTCATTTGACAGTGGTGCTACTTGAGGTAGGGTGGATCTTGCACCCTTTTCAACTCTCTGTTCTTTCCCTTCCCTTCTCTGTCTTTTCCCCTTGTTTCTGTCTCTTGTGTTGTGCCAACACCAGCATTTTGATCAACACAAGATGAACCAGATCAGGGAAAGGATCCAGCAGGGATACCCAGTCAGATTAGCACCATGATCTGATCAGCTGCACAGGGGCAGGAATGCTCAAGCCAGCACAGGGCACAAGTGAACTGCTAGAGGCAGAGACAGGAGGTTGTTTTATCTAGCACTGCCATCAAAGCATTGCTCAAGGAACCGTAGAAGAGGTATCTGCATTGGGGTTTTTTTCACCCTTTCTCCTCTCTCCCATTCCCTTTTTTGACAACTGTTACAAATACTTCTTCAGGCTGGGGCTGTCTGGCTGGGAATGCTGCACAAAGGTCAACAATTTTTGCCCCATGTCATGAAAAAAAAGGAAATACAGACTTCATGAATTGCGGTCTGGCATGAAAGGAAATAAAATAACCAAGAATAAAATACACAGGAGCCTTCATGCTCCTCTGTTACCCATTACTGCTTAACTTTGCCCCTACTACTGTCCCATGATTTTTCTATAGCTTTTTTCTGCCCCTTTATACATCTCTACCTAAAGCTCCCTTCCCCTGATCTCAATAGATCCCTACTTCACACATTTCTCCTCTGTGTCTCTGTCCTGGTTCTTTCCAACCATGTTGTCTAGTATTTTTTTTACCTTGGCAAGGGGCAAAACACGTCTCTTTCAGTCCTGGAGTGCAGCTGATCACTCCTTCCAAGGTGCTAGGCATCAGAGATGCCTGTTGTCATGAGCTGGCTGGGCAGCCTCTTGCTAGGCACTCAGCTGCAGATCTTGCCAGTGGAAAGTCTTTCTCACAGGGAAACCCTTTGATCTTGCAGTTGCAGAGGAGGAGACTGGATTAAACATAGTTAACCTGTCCTCCAGAATAGGATGTTTTGGGAAGTTCATGAGTTTAGAAAACACTTCCCACAACAAACACATAGATCAAATTTCCTACCCAGTTTGTGACTAGCAGACTGAGTAGGACAGGGACTCTCTTGGGAGCAACATAAAAACAAATGGTCACGTCATACATAAAACAACACTATGCAGCTGCTACTAAAAAAATTATCTTGGCATCAAGAGCAGTTTCCATATGTATGACACTGAAACTTAGGAGGCAACAACTACCAAGATGAATCTGGGCTTGCTAGCCCCTCAGAGTGAGGTGTTTGTAGGGTCAGAGATGGATGAGGCATATATCTAATTTATTTAATTCCTTTAATCAAACATCAGGGATCCTGGTGAAATTTAATATTCTGTTACTGAAGAACTCTTCTGTTATTTTCATGAGTTTTATCAGGCAGGATTTCTTTAAGCATCTCATCAATACTTCTGATAACAAGCATGTTTTTTTAAAGTTACTCTAGAGTACTTTAAGGTGAGTTTGGCTGCTGATGTTCTTTGCATACTCATGAGAAAAAAAAAGTGTATTATAGTATAACTTTTTTAAGACATCTAGAAGAGCTAGTGTAATTTAAAAACTGTATAGAGTTCACATGCCAGAAAGAGATTGTTTTGTGCCTGTGAGAGACTATGTGCTCATTTACAAAATGAACAACCACTGACTGGAAAAGCACATATTTTCTATTTTTAGCTTATACTCTAACTTTTGAGATACTAAATATATGGCAAAGGAATGCATATAAAAGCTTATTTCTTTAATGCTGTTCTGCTTTTTTGTCTTGTCTTTCTGAAACGCAGGCTATGATCATTGCTTTTACATCCGACATGATTCCTCGTCTGGTTTATTACTGGTCCTTTTCGGTCCCTCCTTATGGGAGTCACAGCAGTCACACTATGAAAGGGTATATAAACAGCACGCTTTCTGTCTTCAATATATCAGACTTCAAGAATGCAAGCAAGCCATTTTCCCCTTGGTTTGGGAACCAAACAACATGCAGGCAAGTGTCAAATAAGCGTTTGTCATTTTCCAATTACAAAAATAATTTTTTTGATATCCAAATCATGTAATTCAATTAACAATATCCAGTAAGAAACATTAAAACACAGGAAAACCCATCGTATTTTGAATGGCAGAACTGACTTGAAGTATTCACTTGTAAGTTTGTGCTACTCAGAAAATTTACTTTAATTTGGTTTTCTCATAATTGATAGTCTTCCAAAAAAGCATCTTTTTATAAGTAATTCTTAATAAAGTGCCAAAAATAGGATATTTCAGCCAAATGTAGCTCATTTGTAGATATGATTTTACCCACTACGATAGTTTCCTGAGCTAACTGTTCCTGGATGCATTAAGCAGGGACATGTCTTGCTCCATCCTCTGGCCACAGTGACGTACTGCAGAGGTGCCAGTGACAAGTTCCTGAATTTCCTACATTGCTTTCAGATACCGGGATCTCCGCTACCCTCCTGGTCACCAGCACCAATATGAGCATAACATATACTACTGGCATGTCATTGCAGCCAAGCTGGCTTTCATCATTGTCATGGAGGTCAGTGTACAGGGCTTTCAGCATTACTTATTTAGTCTCTTCCCTCCTGGCAGAAAATCCTTCAGAGATATTCTGTCCAGGCACGTTTATCAGAGCTGGTGATGTGTGATAGCATGGGCAAGAGCTTGGTAGATGTAAATTAAGTGTAGCACCGTTAGAAAAAGAAGTCCCTGAAGTCATGATATCAGCTGAGGATTGCCCCAAGTGTTTGCAGCTTCTTTTCTCAAGAACTGTGAAATTATTTTCAGTAGCAGAAATAGATGGGATAGTTGCACCAAAAATATTTTCACATGTACTGAGAGGAAATTTGCACACAGCATATATGTAAGCTGTATATATACATATATATACATGTGTAAATATATATATACGTATATACATAATATATGTGCACTAGCAGACTGAAGTCTATAAAAACAGTCCCTGCAAGAGGTTAGTCTCTAGGTGATCGTCAAAAAGCAATTGCTCTTTCCTCTGCTTGGCTTACGAAAGATGAGAGTCAGTCCAAAATGAAGGGAAATATTAGGTATTATTTAATTATAGAATGTGCTTACGGTCTGATCCAAGGACTACTGAAGTCGTCAGAAACACGCAACTGGTTAGATCAGAGTTCCCATAGCAAAGTAATTGCCCCAGAGTCATTTGAACAAATCTAAAAAATCTTATAAGAAACTGCAACCAATGTTTCCTTGCAGGGCGGAAGCATTGGGTACCAGGGTTCACCCAGAGCAGGCACAGAAGTCCTTGCTTAAATCAGAAATAGAAAATCAGAAACTCTTGTTTGTCAGATAATTATTCTATTGATTAGTCATATCTTCTTAAAATACTGTTCTGCTGTGATGGATACTGGTACTAAATCAACTTAGAGTCTTAAGAGATAATGCAACATTTCATTTATAATCATTATAATGTCCTGTTCAGCCTGACTGACATTTTTTCATTTTCATCTTTCCCAGCATGTCATATACTTTGTGAAGTTTATTATTTCATATGCAATTCCGGATGTATCAGAAAAGACCAAGAGCAAGGTCAAACGAGAGAAATACCTCACACAAAAACTCTTGCATGAGAACGATCTCAAAGTTGTGAAAAAAAACATGGGTAAAATAGCCGACAGAGTTACTGAAGGAGCAGACAGCACTGTCCGACCTAAAGCTGAATAAGTACTTTTCATAGAGAATAACAGTATTTAGCCAACTCCTACCTGTCCAGATATTACCTATAGCTAATAAAATACTTCAAATTAATTCCCTTTACTAAACATTGTTTCTTACAACTGTTACCTACTCATTTACCAGTTTCCCTTAGACAAATGCAATCACTGCAACTCAGATAAGAGTTATCAGTTTTTTAAACAGCTTTAGTAGGACTTTTTTTTAATATGTGAAGATAAAAATTACTTACCATCTTAAGGCAATGCAGATTAACTCCCAAATGCATAGAGTGCTTTCTACTTTTTTTAGGTATCAGCTACTAGATAACTAGTTTGAATTGAATACGGATGATTTGTGGTAAGAATATCATCACAACTAATGAAGGAGTTTTGATTGCTTGTTAATGCAAACCTCAACTGTAAAATGAAGAGGAAAAGCCAAAACATGAAGGAAAGAGAAAAAAAATACAACTCAAAATCATGCTGTTAAGCCATTGGAATTGACATGCTAAGAGCAGTAGTTTGCTACCCTGAATTACCTATGCATACTGATACTTAAATGGATAACATGATATTTCAATTAATCATGGACTTGGATCACAAGAAGCAACAGGACTGTAAGCCCATCCTGTTCATCAATCTCAGTGTAAACAGGAGAATTGCCTTTGAAATCAATGCATATAGACTAACTTTACAGCACTCCAAGTGAGTAAAAAACTCAGGCATTTTATCATTCCCAAGTCAATGTATTTTCATTAGTTGACTCGCCCATTCTACACTAAATGCCCACAGCCTTGGAGGTCTCCTGTAAAAGTAATAAGTGTTAAAAGTCTTTTCACATACTAAATCAATATCTGTGGAGGGTTGTCTTTTACATTTCTCTCACACCAGGAATTGTGTGTTCTTCCCTGAGATTTTGGCATGGGACGAATGTGCAGCTGGACCCGTTATGATAAAACATAGTGTGATAAAGTGAATTCTGACAAGACTATGAATCTATTGAAACTGAAGATTGGAAGAAACCATTTAATAGGCCTTAACCATGCTATGAAACTTTAAATAACAAGGAAGGATGTTAGAGGTGTGGAGGCATGTGCTACAGCTATCAGTCATCTTCAAATTAGGCTGCATCTGCTTGGCTATTTTGGGTCCAGCTGCAAACTGGGAAATAGGGAAGTAGAGTGCTGCTATATGTCTGCAGCAGTGATATTACAGATTATTAACTTGCTTTCTCTTTTAACAGTTTTAATTGACCAATTTCTATAAATTTCTATAAATCACAAAAACCCAGATCTTGTTAAAAAAACGAAAGTATGCTTGTACTCTATAAACCAGGTGATTACTTTGTGTTTGTAATTTTGTACTCTTCTTAAATGCAATAGATAGGCAGAATTTTTAGGCACATTATTCATATAGCTTTTTACTTATTAAGTTCATTTGCAGAAACTAAGTAGCATTTATAAGATAAATATTATTACATTAATAATCAGAAGGAATTAAACCTCTGAATTTTGTAGCAAAACTTCCAAATACTGGCTGCTGTGTAGCTCAAGCCTGTCTTTTGAAGAAAACCATACAGAACCATAGGATCATTTAGGTTGTAAAAGACCTAGAAGATCATCCAACCATCAACCCAAGACTGCCAAATCCATAACTTAACCATGTCGTGGAATACCACAGTTATATATATTTTAAGTATCATTCTCTGGGCCCAGCCATCCAGCCAGTTTTTTACCCAGTGAACAGTATGTCTGTCCAAACCATAAGCATCAACTCAGTACCCTTGGATGGATCCCATCCGACACCAGAGGCTTGTGTGTTTCTAAATGCTGTAGCAGGTCACTGACCAATTCCCCTTGGATTACGGTGGCTTCATTCTGCTCCCTGTCCCTGTCTGACAGCTCAGGGAGATGGGTACTCAGGGAGCAACTAGTCTTTCTACTACACTGAGGCAAATAGTTTTAAGTATCTCTGCCTTTTCCTTGTTCTTGTTACTGTGTTTCCCCCCCATATCCAATAAAGGATGAAGAGCCTCCTTAGCCCTCCTTTTGTTGCTTATATATTTATAGAAACATTTTTCATTGCCTTTTACAGCAGTAGCCAGATGAAGTTCTAGCTGTGCTTTGGCCCGTCTGATTTTCTCCCTGCATAAGCTCACGATATCTTTGGTAGTCCTCCTGAGCTGCCTGCCCCTTCTTCCAAAGGTTGTAAACTCTCCTTTTTTTCATGATACCAGCCAAGGCTCTCTGTTCAGCTAGGTCAGTCTTCTTTTCTTCTATTTAGTATTTCCAAGCATTGAGACTCCACAACCTCCCTGGGCAACCTGAGCCAGTGTTCAGTCACCCTCACAGTGAAAAAGTGTTTCAGTTTGTGACCACTGCTTCTGGTCCTGTCACTGCACATGGTATACCAAACTTTTGGTTAAAACAGTGTTTCTTTCCAAAAGACTGTTTCAACTGTTTCAAGGAACAAGTTTAGTGCAATACTCAGGACTTCCTTGTGCAAAATGGGCTAGGTTAGAAAGGACAGTCAGCTCCTTTTGTACTTGGAGCTTTTGATTTTAGTTTTCAGCTGATTCTTTCCCATGTGCAGTGGTGTTCAGATGAGAGATGCCATTTTCATTCTCCTGTCAGTGATCACAGCACTAGTGTGCCTTAAATACCTTTCCAGATGTTATGTTAGAGGGCTGGGGCAGGCAAGGAGGCATCCTGTGGTAAAGAGGGGAAAAATGCAGCTCAAAGTGGACCATTTCAGGTAATTATTTGGTCTTAAGGTAGCGTTTATAGCCTTCTTTGAGAGGTAAAGAGACTAGGGAAAAAAGGAGTTGAGTGTCTTGCCTGGGGTCATACTGTGAGCAGTGGCAGAGTTTAAGGCTGATTTTCAGGAATGCCTGGTCTTTTGCTCCTTGTTTGATTCCTTTGGTCTCTCCAAGTTGTTCCTTTTTACATCAGTTGGCACCATTTCCCTAAGGGGGAGTTGGCCCTCAGTGTCATTGGGAGTTTATATTCCTGCCTTTAAAATAATGATTTAAAAAACCACACTACATCCGCAAAGCATGTGTATCTGTGAGTTGGGCTCCTCCCGTAATAAAAAGCTAATCAGCTTTGAGTGTGTTTCTACATAACCATTTTTGTTCAAATTACGAGAGCGCTTTTGATAGTGGTCTTCCACTTGTCCCCATTTTCTGGGCAGTGCTCCCCATCACAGACTGGTCTCAGTGCACATGGACTGATTTCCTCTTGGTTTAAACTGAGTCAGAAAGCAGGGTTTAGATATGCACTTAATTGTCACTGTCAGGCACTCGGACAGCACAGCTGAAACCAGAGCTGGGCTGAAGAGAGCACCGAGTGCTGCGTGGGCATCACCTAGTCAACATTAACGTTTTGCTTTGGTGATTTGCTTCTGAAATGCCATGCTCCTTGCTAATGCAACGTTTCATTTCACAAGACATTACATCAGGAATTCTGCTCCGTTTGCCGTGTGCACAGTGTTATTCACAGCAGACTTCTGAGTGAGAAGAGGAAAACCAACAGAGTGCCTAATAATTGTATTTTAATAGTTTGATTTAAGCTGTGCAATTTCTGTAGCCTCTACCTCCAACTGCTGCAATGTGCTCTGCTTGTACACAGGGAGCTCTATGGAGGCATCAGAACAAAATGCTGGGGGAGGCAGCTGCCAACAGTTGAGTATTTGTAACTTTTTATTTTTAGGTTGGGTCACTTTAATCAAAGATCTGCTTGAAGGGGAAACTAACATTTGTTTTAAACTATTAATTGGTGTTACCTTTTTTTTTTATATATATACTTGATATGTAGGCCAGACTCTTACTTTGTACAGATCTGTTGAAGTCAGGGTGATTTGGACCAGTGACCATTTCACTGCCTTAACACGAACCATAAGTTACGGACTATTGCCACTGTTTTAGACTGTGTGTATGGTGATAAAATTCAGAATGTAAGAATGTACTTTTGTATTTTTTCTAAGAATGTTCGCTACTAGTTTTCTGAATATTAAGATTTCTTTATATTTATTGTCATTAAAGTCTATTTTAAAATAACAGTACATCTGATGTTGGTTAGCATTGTTGTTTTTTTTCTGTGAAAGGTACTTCTGCTGCCAAATGCCACATTTCAATTATTACAATGTCATCCCTATCTAATTTCCATATTCATCCTCTTTTTCAGTCTTTTTCCATTAAACTGTTACTAGTGCTGACATTTATCTCATATTTTTTAATGCATCCCCTTGATGGAAGTCATTCCTTCCAACACCAAGTTGATGACAAGGACCATTATGTTCTTGTAGAAATAAACAGTTTAGGTCTTTGTACCCTTACACTCATGTCATGATAAACCCTATCTTATGTTTTAGAGTCATCATTTATTTCTTCATCTTGACTGAGTCTGTGGTGCTTCCACCTCCAGGCAGTCCACTCTGTCTCTCTTTGCCATCCATACAGCCAGCTATCAGTTCTCTTCTGCTTCTGCTGTTTTTGAAGGTTCTGGGGTCAATCAGTGCTGGTCAGTTTTTAAACATCATCTCCTAAGGGCACAGGAGCAGGCAATTCCAAATGTCAGAAGTCAAGCAGGTGAGGCAGAAGGCCAGCTTGGCTGAGCAGGCATTTTCTCTTGGAAATAAGGCAAAAAAGGAAGGTGTATGCTCAGTGGAAGCAAGGT
The DNA here is from genome assembly GCA_035041135.1 of Platyrinchus mystaceus. NCBI lineage: Eukaryota > Metazoa > Chordata > Aves > Passeriformes > Tyrannidae > Platyrinchus > Platyrinchus mystaceus. Next base: position 29,857,700 of record JAWWLV010000045.1, read on the forward strand.
CAAGAGGCATGGGAAGAATTCAGAGATGGTGCTTGCCACTGTAGGGGGAAAATTTGTGTGGTCAAAGCTCCAGTGGAGTTGAAGCTGATCAGAAATGTGGGGGACAATAAAAAGACTTTTGGCTTGATGTCATTGCAAAACCTATACTCGATGATTTTTGTGTGTTCTTGGGAATCCAGAGAGGCCCCAGCTGACTGGAAGCTGGCAAATGTTGTCCCAGTTTTCAAGAAGACTAAAAAGCAGGACCCTGGAAACTGCAGGCCTGTCAATTTCACTTCAGTGACTGGTAAAGTTATGGAGAAGGTTATTCTGGAAGGTATTGAAAAGCACCCGAAAGACAACACAGTCATTGGTCACAGCCAGAATGGCTTCATGAGAGGAAAGTCCTGCTTATCAAACCTGATTTCATTTTATGACAAAGTAACCCACCTATTTCATCAAGGGAAACCAGTTGATGTAATCTTTTTGGATTTCAGTAAAGCTTTCAACACTGTCTCTCACAGGATCCTCCTGGACAAAATGCCCAGCACAGAGCTGGATAAACACATCATGCAGTGGGTGAGCAATTGGCTCACAGGTTGAGCACAGAGGGTAACAGTGAATGGGGTAACATCAGACTGGTGACCTGTCACTAGTGGGGTTCCACAGGGCTCCTTCTTGGGCCCTGTGCTCTTCAACATCTTCATAAATGACTTGGATACAGGACTGGAAGGGATACTGAGCAAGTTCATAAATGACACAAAGCTGGGAGCAGCTGTTGACTCCCTCGAAGGCAGGGAGGCCCTGCAGAGAGACCTCAACAAATTGGAGGACTGGGCAATCACCAACCATATGAAGTTCAACCAAGGAAAAGTGCCAGATTCTGCACCTGGGATGGGGCAACCTTGGATGTTCATACAGACTGGGGAATGAGATGCTGGAAAGCAGTGCCACAGAAAGTGATCTGGGGGTCCTGGTCGATGGCAAGTTAAATATGAGTCAGTAGTGCCCTGGCAGCCAGGAGGGCCAACTGTGTCCGGGGGGGCATCAGGCAAAGCATCGCCAACCGGTTGAGGGAGGGGATTGTCTCGCTCTGCTCTGCACTTGTGCGGCCTCGCCTTGAATATTGTGTGCAGTTTTGGGTACCACAATATAAGAAAGACATTAAGCTGTTAGAGAGCCAAGGGAGGGCAACAAAGATGGTGATGAGCCTTGAGGGGAAGTTGTACGAGGAGCAGATGAGGTCGCTTGGTCTGTTCAGCCTGGAGAACAGGAGACTGAGAGGAGACCTCATTATAGTCTACAACTTCCTTGTAAGGGGAAGAGAAGGGGCAGGCATTGGTCTCTTCTGTGTGGTGACCAGTGACAGAACCCAAGGGAATGGCCTGAAGTTGTGTCAGAGGAGGTCTAGGTTGGATATTAGAAAGAGGTTCTTCCCCCAGAAGGTGGTTGGGCACTGAAATAGGCTCCCCAGGGAAGTGGTCACAGCACCAACCCTGACAGAGTTCAAGAAGTGTTTGGACAATACTCTCAGGCACAAGGTGTGACTCTTGGGATGATCCTGTCCAGGGCTGGGAGTTGGACTCAATGATTCTTGTGGGTCCTTTCCAACCTGGCAGCTGTGATTCTGCCCTGACTCTTCTCTGCTTCAAGGAAACCCTCTTATAAGACTTAGAGAACAGGAAGGTTAGAGAGTAATTTTAAGGGACCACTGCAGAGACCTGCAGTGAGTTGAGTCATTTTTATTTTGATTAGGGATTTCCAGGGTCTGCTTTCATGATAGTTGTGGAAGCAGAAGTACTACGACTGCCAACCTGTTTTCTGCTCACTAAGGGCTGCATGTCTTACACATGGCAGTACCCCCACTGTCCTGCCACTCTTGCATTGATTTTTGCTATGTCAGAGAACAAAACATACTTCATAATGAAGCATAGTAAGGATTATTGTTCTATAAGCAGAAGGATATAGTATCATCACAGCCCAAATCTATATGAGGATAATGCGGTTTTACTGATACATTTAAAACCATTCAAAGAATAGGCTTTATTTGTTTTGCTACTTAATACAAAAATAGTCAAAGTTGCCTATTACTTCCGGTGGTACTAGAATTTAATTCTTTCTGTCACAGAGAAGATGAATTGCACTTATTTTGGATAGTCAATATATGCCAGATAAAGGTGTGCTATGTTCTGCCCCACCCAGTTCACCCTACCTTGTTGGTGCGCTCTAGCTGCACCTCACCAGAGATGTCAGCAAAGGTGTCAGCAACTCACACCAAGTCAAGATTTTTCTCTGGTATACTCCCCTATCATTTCCAGTCTACTATATAAGGCTGCTTTTCCAACATGGGGGAGCAAGCACTGTTGGTTACAAGCTTTGTTTTTGTTTGCATTTATATGGACCTCAACTGTGGATCAGTAGCAGGTACAAAAAAACACTGAAAAGATATGGATGTAGTTAGTCATAAATAACCTCCACATGGCTTGGACTAATACTTTCCTCATAAGAAAATAGTGTCTCTTAGTAGCCTGAGAATAGTAAAAACTTCTTTTCAGGGAAGTTGAAGAAAGTGGTTTTTATTTACAAGCTGGAAATGCATCAAAACAAGAGCCTTTTAAAGTTGCTCTCTACAATTTCTATTTCTTTCTCTCATACAACTATCCTGTAAAAGCAATGCTAATTGCTAGGATTAAAGTTACAGTTTATTGGTCAGTAATTGTATCAATTCTGTCAAGACACAGTATTCTCTACAAATATGTAGTTTATGATAATATCCTAAATGCTGAAGAGAAAGAAAAAGAAGAAAAAGTACACATCACAGACCACAGAGAAAATTCCACTGCATTTTGTGGTGCAGCATGCACAGGCCAGGACACCAAAAAGCCACCTCAAGCATATGAAGAAAGAGTTTGCAATGCTGGGGGCAGGAGGGAAGGAGGAGGGGGGGTTGGGTAAAGAAACTCATACTAAATTGTGCAACACAGGAGAAATTACAGCCAACTGTGATAGCATTAACACAATATCAGCGTTTTTTGGTTTGGTTCGTTGGTTGTTTTTTTTAGATATTCACATAGTATCCATGTAAGTCTCTCACATAATTTCTCAGCTTTTGGGTGGACCTCTCACAAGAAGTGGCTAAATAAGCTCTGCTGGGAGCCACAGCCATCTGTGGCTACATTCTTACCTGCCCATTCAAATAGGATCTCAGGGATCCCATTTGGTCTCCTGTTACACCATATTGTGCTCATTCATGCAATCATTTTCTAAACCAGTCTGGCTGCTCAGAGTGAGCAGTATCCTGTAAGTCTCTGTGGCCAGGGCACTGCAGGATCCTCACTTGCTGGAGCCTGGCAAGTCAATGGAAATTGTGACCAATACCCCCAGCCTGGCATTCAGCCCTGAACATTCATCCCCTCCTCTGAGGATTGATGGCGCTTGGGGTTTGTCATGTTCTGGGCTTTTACAGAGCTCGGAGCACCCTGGCTACCAAGAGGTGAGCCAGAGGTTAAGGTTACTTGTTCTGGGAAAATATCTTGGCAGCCATGCCAGCATAAGCCTTCTCCCTGCCACCCTGGGGCTGCCTCTTGCCAACCCCTCTGTGCAGCTGTCTGCTGGGCAGGGCAGTGCGGCCACACATGTGCCCATGCTGGCATGAATGGCTGTGGCCACACAGCTAGCCCAACAGAGGGTCATGAAGGGTGGGAAGTAGGGATGAGGCAGTGGGAGAGGCAGCTCAGCAGTGGGGAAGCCTCTACCTCAAGAAATCTACCAAAATGTGACCAAATGTGCTCCTCATCCCACAGCTATTTTAATGAGTTTAAAAAAGAAGGACTTGCCTGCCTACTTGAGCTGGTTACCCAGATGAAGTGGCAGGGTTGTGTCTTTAAGAGTGCCCTGCACAACTGCAAACAAGTTGGGCTGGTCTTGGCACCTGGTCTGGGTCCTCTGAATATCCCTATTCAGGGGTAGCTATTGTGCCTTGAGCTCATTCTTCACCTGAAGCCAAGTGAATTTTCCAAGTTCAGACACGCTCTCTCAGTGCTCATGTCTTTAACTACATAGAAGATTATATGGATGGCTAAAATTTTGCAGAATCGGGACCTTAACCATTGTCCTAAATGTGGTTTTGTAACAAATTCCACATTGTTATTTCAGAGATTGCAAAAAAAAAAACAAAAACAAAAACAAAACAAAACAGGACAACCAGGGATTTTCATTACAGCAGCCTGCAGGAGCCTGCCATGCAGCTGGGGACAGAGGTGACACCAGACAGGGGTATTTGCAGGAGGTTTTGGCCAGAGGCAGACATCTCAGGGTGAGGGCAGCAGCAGCCCTATTTCCAGCCATGCAGCCCCCAGGTTACAGCACTGACAGCTACGCCAAAGCAAGAGCTGAAAAATTCTTTCCATATCTGCTGTTAATTAGTAACTACTTACTTAGATCTGGAGAAGGCAAAAACTGGTCTGCCTCTCCGGGAGTACTGTACTTCCGGATTAATGATAGGTTACAGACGTGTTACAGCTCACAGCAGTTTTCTTTTTAAAAGACCCTAAAGTATCTCTTTTTATCTCTTAAAAAGGTATATACATTATGCACACCAATCATTATATCACTGGTTTTGCACATGACTACAAATAAAAGAAAAAGGCTGCATTTGTGCTCTTCATAACTTAAAGCTTTAACTGAGCAGTGCAAATAAAAAAAATAAACCACACACTGATTTTCTTTCCTTTTCAGCATGCTCCCATACATTTTCCTGATGTATAAGGGGAAAAAAAATGTCACCATCCCCCAAGAGGAGCCATTAACAAATCCTTTCTTATCTTTTAGCTAAAGTAATGGCATCTTATTGACAGTGCAGCAGAACAAACAATGTCTTATTGAAAGCTCCAGTGCTGGAGGATTTGGGCTGTCCTAAGGAGTTGAGACCAAGTAATGAAAACAGGTATTGATGCTAAATCAAAGATAATGTCTGGTCTAGTTTTCCAATAGCCTTTAGCAGTCCCAAGCACACAGATGATGTGCATGGCTCACTGAGGTATCACCTGCACTACAAACTCAATAAAGTAGGGGGACTTTACTACAAGAAGTATGCCCAAAGTAGCAAGCAGTTGAAGTATGATCTATGGCACATATGGGAACGTGGGAACATACTGGAATTTTTCCTGAACACTGACACATGGATGGACCTGGAAATATAGGTCCATCCATTTCTTATAAGCTGGTTTAGTCATATCAGAATCTATGACAAGTTATTTGCTAATTTTTGTATCTTATCAAATTAATTGGACATTTTTGCTGAACAAACATGAGCTAGTGATTTGGGTTTTGGTTGTCATGTCTATGTATGAACTTATTAAAATTATTGATGTACCTTTGTTCTTTAGACAGATTCTTCTTCTTGTAGCATCCTCTCTCATTAGCTTGTGGGTAAGAAGAGACTTTTGCAACCTAGGTATCAGAGTTAGGTCCATAGTACACATATGGCTTTGTACAGATTAAAAATCTGTCAGATAGAAAATGTAGCTGTGCCTCTCAAATTCACCCAAACAAAAGAGAAACAAAAATGCAGAAAACAGGTGTGTTGTAGCACTGAAGCCTACAGCCTGAAGTTATCTAAGCCACCCCTGCCATAGCTCAATCACTTCCTGTGTCCCCAAGCAAGCTTTCCTGCACATTTTTCCACTATCACCTGTGTTCACTTGACATCCTGAAAAACCAGCTCAAGATGCAAAACTGGGAGAGACCTAGCAAAAATCATTCAAATACCAAATAGTCTTCTACCAGCTCATCACAGGGCCAGTGAACAAACTTGCTGGTGCACAGAAAGAGCAGGGCACCATGTCATGGCATAGCAGGGTAAGAACACAGGACCCATTTGGAATGCTTCAAACTCTCATGGACCCATCCACTGGAAGGGTGGAAGAGACAGTTGAGAGGGTCTAACAGATCTCCTGACAAAAGGTCATCATTCTCCCTCTCCATCAACCTGCGCTATGTACAGAATTCCTCAGGCCCTTTGTGAAGACAATTCAACTCACCAACCCATCAGAAAATTACTCCACTTTTATCTGCCCAGTTTTATTCTGGATCACTGAGTCAACCTGGCTCATTACAGATCCAGAACAAGGGGTGAGGGAACACACAGTTCCAGAAGCTGGGGGATCAAACCTGTAATGATGTATTAGATCAACTGAGCCATCCTCAGCGTTGCATGGAATGAACTGCAGCTCTCAAATTTCCATTACTTCACAGAATAGAAACTTGGTTTGCAAATTTTTTTTTATTCTTGTCCTTATTTGTGTATTTACAAAGCCAGTGCATCACATCTGTACAGCACATATATAATAGGCTAAGATAGAATGTGATACAATAAGAAAGTGCTCAATTTATCAGTATTAAATTTAACAGATCTGATATTAAATACAACTTCTACTGTTGAGTAAAGAAAGATTAATATTAAATCCTGCCTGTGCTAGAGCAGGAGTGAGCAATATGTGATGTCTTAACTTGTGAGTATGTATCTTCTAAATGAGGTCAGGAGGAAAGTGGAAGAGCGCCAAATTCTAACTCCTTGAGTAAGCTGAACATCCGCCAAGGCTTGGCCAGGGGGACATTGGAGGACCTGGGACAGAGCAAGGCTTGTTCTCAGAAGTGGCTTCTCAAAAATCTTCTAATAATGCTGGCAAACAGCTGGCTCAGGAATATACCACTTCCATTTTCCAAATATCCCTCTTCAATTAAAGCTGAATTCTCAGGAAAATAAAAACATATTAAATATTTAAACAGGCATTTCAATTGAGAAAGAAATTCATACTATAACCAGTCAGGACGTTCCCAGTGGTTCTTCTCTCCTATTTGCTACCAGAGGTCCTACATGGGTGTTAGTGGTTCTATGCAATTTAATTTAATGCACAAGAGATGATCTGTGAATTCAGACAGCCAAGCCCAAAGAGACTATATTCAGCATGGTGGCCAAGAGGATCTCCAACTTCCCTCTTCTTCACCTAGGAATAAGATATAAGCATGCCCAAACCTTGATTTTGAGGTGGATCGCTTTTCCCCCCTCCATCTTCAGAATTGCCTGATCATTATATAAAAACTGAAGAGAAGATAATCCCAATTATTAATGAGCTTCAGCTATATTAAAGAAACAAATGAAATATCATATACATTAATTTCTAAAATGATCATAAGTAAAGAAACACCAGAAAGGACACCAGTAATCTGGTGAACAGTCCCACACCTCGCCCTTCTCTAGAAGATCCCATCTCTAAGATGACATACAAATACGTAGTCCAAGAAATTTTTCCTTTTTATTGTAAAAATTATATTACCAAATGTCTTAAAGTAGCAAATGCCTTAATGAAATGGATGAGAAGACAAACTTAACTTGTTCTACGTGGCCAGTCTTCGCGAACGAAGATCTGGGAAAGGTCTTTTTACCTTTCAAGCCTGTGCAATGGATTTTTTAGG
>JAWWLV010000045.1:29890445-29926589 GCA_035041135.1 Platyrinchus mystaceus
ACTGTTTAGCAGAGTGGTTTAGGTGCAATGAACAGCCCCATCAGTCCAAACCCAATGACTGCTGAAGATGAGATGGTATCATGTTGTACCAGACGGTGTTCCACACAAGAGAATTCTTCATTTGTATTCTTTCTAAAAATCAAAACACAGGCATCCTACATTTAGCACCATCAGACTCAGCATTATGAGACAAAGTCATAATTTGACCCAATTGCTTTTTCTCATATTCCAGAAGACAATCCATGGATCTTTCAGGTTCTTTCTGACCTTTCAATAGCTGAAAATCTCATGCAGTGAGCTAGAGTTTAAAATGGTCCATTCTTCTACTCTATTCCCTCCACTCTCTTCCTCTGACACAAAGTGAGTTTTCTTTTTTCCTTCCTTTCTTCCCCTAATACATAAAATAGGCAAACAATCAAACTCAGAGATGTCTTGAAATATAGAGGATGGTCTATTGAATGCTAACTCATAAGCCTTGCTCATATTTTTATCATTTCAATGCCCATTTAAACATTTTTATTGTTTTGCTTTGGAACAAGAGAAAAAGTCTGGACAGGGGTACTGGGTGGACTAAGCAGGCTGATGCTCCCCAGCAACTGCTATTCACTGACAAGAAAGAGCTTTTTGGGGACATTCTAGTCGGTGGTATCCATGGCTGTAGACCACTCAGTAGTGGGGTCCAAAATCCTATGGGGAAAGAGTAAGGAGAAAAGCACAGCACAGACCCTGACCTCCAGGTGAGCAGATTGCTGCTTGTTCAGGGAATTGGTAGGTGGGATTCCGTGGGGCAGCCCTGAATAATGCTCAGAACAGCTGGAAAGCATTTAAGGACAGACAGCACACTCCAAGCACAGGCAGGGCACACTTTGATATTCAGAAAGACAGGTGGGTCTAACAGGAGCTGGCTTGGGGGACTCATGGCAGAGCCTCAGAACAGAAGGGCAGCATACAGGAGGTGGAAGAAAGATGACAAAGGAGAAATTTAGAAATACTGCCTGGGCAATGATATCAGGAAACACAAAGCTCAGCTGGAATTAAGACTTGCAAGGGATGTCAAGGACAAGAGCTTCAGTCACTGCATTAATGATAAAAGGCTGAGAAAGGAAAAAGAGGGCCCATTGCTGCCTGGGTAAGCAAATTGTGACAGCACACACAGATAAGGGTGAAGTTCTCTATGCGTTCTTTGCTGTAGTTTCCAGTTACAAGGTCTGTCAGGGTTCAAAGGGAAGAACTGCCATCAGTGGATGAGAGTCAAGTCAGAGATCACTTATGAGAACTTCGACCATACAAGTCCATGGAACCACATGGGCTACATCCGAGCTTGCTGTGAGAATGGCTAATGACCTTGCAAGGCCACTCTCTATCATCTTTGAAAGGTCATGGAGATGATTGTGGGGTCCCCTATAACTGGAGAAAAGGTGTTTCATTCATCTTCAAAAAAGCACAAAGGTCAACCCAGGGAACTGCAGACTGGTCAGCCTGCCTTTGTTTGCTCAGCAAATCATTCAGTGAGTCCTCTTGAAGTGCACTTCTGGCACATGAAGGAGAAAAAGGAGACTGGGAACACTCTTGGGCTGCATTAGTCAATACTTTGAAGGAAGGTATTCTCTACATACCAAGCCAAGAACAACATGGACAAACTGCAGTAAGTTCAGCAGAGAGCCCCAGGCTGGGTCAGGGCTGGAGCACTTGCCCTGTGAGGAGAGGCTGAAGGAGCCAGCCTGGTCAGCTTGGAAGAGGGGAAGCTTTGGGAGGACCCAAGAGCAGCCCCATGGTACCTATGGGGAAGTTAGCAAGAAGATGCATCTGGGCTCTTCATAGTGGTGCATGGCAGGAGAACAAGAGACAACAGGCATAATAAGAGACACTCAGGTTGTCTGAAAGGGCTTTTTCCCCATCAGGCAGTGGAAGAGGCTGCCCAGAAAGGCTGTGCAGTCTCCATCTCTGAAGGTTTTCAGGATTCAAATGGATAGATCCCTGAGCAACCTGGTCTGGGCTCAGAGGCGAACCTGCTTTGAGCAGAAAGCTGGCCTAGTGACCTTCTGAGGTGCTTTTCATTCTGAAATATGTTATAAGCCTACAATGTTATGATAGCAGTTACAATACTTCTTTTCACTCAGTCCTATAGAATTAATTATTTTTTCTATCCTGGTGATTTTAGATTAATTGATTTAGTTATTCAAAGAAGTACATTCTGATGTGTGATGATTACTTTTACTGTCCTAATATTTTAGCTATTAAACTTGAAGTCCTGCTGTGTAACACCACCGGCATCGAGTTTAATTGCTGCTTACAGTTACAGCAATGTTTCCTGTTACTGGAGTCTCCTGTTAGGGCAGGAGGTGCTGTCCTGCCCTTTTGTAAGACAAGGCAGAGATCTAGCAATTCAGGTTGATGGATCAGTGCTGAGTGAAGCTCTGGCACTACAAACCTTCAGCTTCGCAGTCATCTCATATACCTGTGGGAGACAGTACAACATATAGTCAGGCACAAAGACCCTCTCCAGGTTTTTGGACAGCAGGAGTTCTTCCTAGTATAAAAAGGGGAAGTGTGCTCACTTTTAAGCTGTGGTGATGGATCTGAGCCCTGTGCAAGGGAAGGGTGCATCTTCAGGTAAGACCTGTCCGTCTTCAGGCTTGAAAGCTATGTACCATCTTTAAATAGCAAAGCTCATCCTGGAAAAAAATGCATACATGAGGTTCCTGTTTCAACTCTCCTATGCAAGTTTTTCTAGAAGAGGGAAACATGTAAACCTTACGTTATTCACAGGCTAGGAGTAAATTGCTTCTGTCCTATTTCATATTCCTCAGACAATGTTATATTTTTGAATTATATGGAAATAAGAGCAATTAGCTTTTAGACTATTGTTACTTTCACATATTTCAGCCACCTTTTCCCATTTTTCTCTATAGGGCAGCTAATAGTAGGTGTTTTGCTCAGACAGCTTTTAAGAACTGCAATGCACAGAATACAAAATTGTATTTTCTTTTCACATTTTCCCCACTCCTCCCATACCTATTGTGCTTCTTTCCTTTCGTACCCTTAGAGTTGTATGCATGTATGCATGGAATTAGTTTCTACAACATATCATTACTTAGCAAACAGATAGTGGACTGTTGCATTACAGATACAGGCTGTTGGCATTGTCCTTTGTATTCTTGAGATTTGTGACTCGGGACATTTACAATGTTTTCCTGTTGTACTAAGAAAGTTGTTAAAGGCTGACATCAGATACGTGCAAGTTTCCATCTTCTTGCATAAGAAATGAGTTGTAAGAATACACAATTTTCCTGGTAACTCATTGTACCAAAACCTAATATTTAATATATAAAATTTTAATTGTGGCTTTGGATTTTATTTTTTTCTGTAATGGTTTTGGGCCTTCTAGCAAAAAAAAAAAAAAAAAAGCCAAAAAACCAAACCAAACCAAAACAAATCCTCAAAAGCACAAACTAGCTGTAAAAAGCAGAGATGCTTTCTCTCTGTGGACACCCCGAGCTGGGACTGCAGGGTGGTGACAGGCAGTGCCCAGTAGTCTGGCAGTGTGCCAAGCGCAGGCTCAGTGCTACCAGGAAATGCAGCCTTACAGCTTCCCGATCCCAGGTAGTAACTCTGCCCAGCCACCTTCTGCATTGACCTCTTGTCTTGGGAGGGACAAGGGAGATCAGGGATCTCTGTCCCACTCTTTCATGCACAGCACAAACATGCATTTTGACTCCAGACACCTTGGAGGTGTGATCTGTACAGCTGCAACCCCGTGCTCCTCTCCACTGCAAACCTACAACCCCACAGTTCTGCCCTTCTCCACTGTGCCAGGTGCTATTTGACAGAAATACCTGTTTTAGTACAGGATTAAGAATTGAAGCCAAGCAGCACAGAAATCTTAAGAAAAAACTATCTTCAAAGTGAAGGATGGCGGAAAAATCATTAACAAATATCATGTCAACAAATACATTTAACCACAAACTTTGGTTGCATAAGCTTCTTCTTGGGCCAAGAAAGAAGATTATTGCAAATATTTCTAATAAGTTAATGTTATCTTGAAATTAAAAGATCACTGCTGTAGAACTTGAGACCATTGTCTGGGAATCCATGGGGGTCTTGTGTACATAAGGAAAAGCTACTTTACATTTTTCCATGAAGCCATTAGGCATTAATAGTACCATTGAGTTTTTGGGAAATTCTGTGGCACGGATTAGATCTTTTGTGCATTACCAAGTTAAGACTGATGTTATTATCCCGCCTTTATGAGATTTCTGAATGCATAAAGCTAACTGTTTTTATATTTTCTCCTTTGTTTTTAATGCAACAAAATGAGGCTACGTGCCAATGAAATTATATTTGGTATTGAATAAATCTCCTTATCGCTTATCTTTTTTAAATGATAGAGGTTTGTTGATGGCTCATTTTGTGGTCCTGGTATAAAACATTTGTAGCCTCTCATTTCAAAGAGTTTCTCATAGTAATATGAAAACAGCTCTAGATATGATTTAGACATCAGCCAAGATGTACCCAAGGGGTGCAATTATCACTTACGGTATTAAAGAAAAAAGAGGAGGTACCGAGATAAACAAGTATTCTGGAAAAATCATTATTCTAAGTTTACTTCTATTTTTCCAGAGATACTCAGTAAACAACAAGAGGTGTGCTGAAAAAAAGTGAGGTACACAGGTTTTATTCTTTAACTTTTGGAGTCATGACTAGTGTATGCAGGGTATCTCAGACCAAGTGGGATTTAAAATGTTTGATGATTCGATATATCTAACTGTAACAAATAATTTCCAATAAAACCAGATTACACGGGACTGAATGACAGTCATTGCCATGAAGCTTTTGCAACCTGCTGTTGTAACTCTCCAAGAGCTCCAGGTACATGGAGCATTCAGTCCTCATTGCACTGATTAAACCATCAGGGTCTAGAATTAAATAGCTGACAAGATGATGGAGGAAAACCAGATGATGCATTAGTGCTTGATGACAGTACCTTTGTGCATCAGAAACCAGTGTAAATTTTCTCATCACTTTACTTCCATAGCTTCTTCAATTAAGTCTTTCTGTAAATCATTACACAGTCCCTTGCTGAGGAGGGTCCAGGACATGAGGGAGCCTCAGCAGTTCTGGTTGTTATCGTCTCCAATGTATCCCCACTGCAACCAACCACAAGACTTTCCACCAACTTTACATCTGTAAGAATAGATTTATGAAAGAAAAAGGCTTTAAATCAGTCAATGTAAGCCACAAATAACTTCATTAGAATCAACGTATTCAGTCAGTGCAGTTTAGATAAGGCACAGCCAAAAGGAGACTCTTAACTGTAACACAGTCTCAGTACTGCCTTGCACAGTGAATCACAGGCTCATGGGTTTTAGACTGGGCACAGATTTTAAGTTGACAAATTGTTGATAAGTTAATGGATACCCCTTCTCCTTGATACTTCCCTTCATGTGTAGAGTTGCAGAAAAAGTTCAGGGGGGATGAGTGCTTGTACACTGTTAATTTGTAAAAATAATATAGGCTATGGCATGCTTTATGCAGGTAAGTGCACTGTGACCTTGTTTTGGTTCCACTCTGCTCCCCACAGCTTGGAAAGGCCATGAAAGTACAGAAAACACACACAGAGAAAACAGCATTAAAAGATAAAGTTAGGTTAGACAGACGAAACTCAATTTCTACAGTCTGCCAAAGAGAAGGCTCAGGAGAGACAAGATCACAGAATGTAAACACCTTCAAAGGAAGGGGATTATTTGCATTACCAGAATATGACAAAACAAAAAGCAGAGGCTCCAAGCTAGAGAACACAAAGTGCAGTGGAGTAATTAAGCACTGAATAAAAAATGGTGCCAATGGAGAAGGGGCCAAGAGGGAGGAACACTGTCAGAAGAGAAGACTTAAACTGATGGAGGAGGAGAGGATTACAAACATAATTAATTAATTCAGAGTTTGGGAAGCTGGAGAATTTAGCAGTAGGCAAAAGCTATATCCTTCCTCCCTCTGTAGGAGAGCTCTGGGACTTGCTGCACACTGCCCACCAAGGCAAGACATCCTTGTCTTCAGTGATTGTCTCTGTGCAGGTAGCACTTGCCCAGGGAGAACTGACCTACCAAAGCAGGGCCACCATGAGCCCACCCACACACTGCAATCAACTTCCATGAAAGTCTCACCCGCTCAACTGCCCCAAGGGTGGATGAGAGTTCTTTGCCTGATTTGAACACCCAGGACTCAGGTTTTGATTTAAATTTCTCCTCCATCCACTCACAACATGGGTTGCTCTTCCAAGGAGAGGTAGTCGAGCTTTTTCCTTTAACTTCCCAATCCTTTATGAGAGCTAAAGGGTTTTACTTAAAATATGCTACATTAACAGTAGCTAGTGTTTTAATGTCTTACAACATTTTAAGATTCATGCTATTTCTTTTCCCCTTATGGAGAAGTCTAGATATGCAAAAATGAATCTCCATTTTAAAGGGAGAAGGAAGCAGGTTTTGAAACAAATAGTAATGACAGAAAAATAATTGCTTTTGAAAGACAAAGAAGAACGTCTAAATTATTGACAATACAGAGTCAGAAACAGGTATATGCCCACAACTGCCATATATCCTTTCCCCAAATGAAGCAATGTCAAAACTGAAGATGAGTTCATTATCAAAATAATTTTCAACTTAAAAAAAATTGCTTATGCTAATTGTAGAAGCATTATGGTCAAACAACAAAACATCTTGGGAATATCAGAAGTAGAACATGGGTGCACGCAAGAGAATACGCCTTTCAGATACAGGTTAAAAATGGCCTTTTAGTTCAAGTTTTTTACTTAAGTCATTGGTTCCAAAGAAGACATAAGTTTAAAGTACTGCCATGAATTAAAATATGCACTTGTGTTTTGGCTACATAAAGAAAATTTCAAAAGATGGCAATTTACCCTACTCAAGAACTATTTCTAGGAAAGCAGTGCTTGATTAGTCCATATTTCAATCAAGTAAACAGAGGACAACCAATTCTATAAATAATATTGGGGTTTATGTGAGTAAAATTTAGCAGGATGTGATCTTTACAGTCTTGGTTGTTTTCAAATTAATTGGAATACCTAATGAAAGTAATTAGACTCTGGTATTTTGGTGCATGTCTCAGTGTACATTGGAAGGAGTCCAGTAAGCTGTCTGTCTATATCTGATTTATAGAATAGTGATTTGTCATTTTAAATTGCTCCTTATGAGCAATAAGCGTTGATATAAATAGTAAATGTCTTTTGATTTTTACCTTTCTGAGCCCCTTAAAAAGATGTCACTAAGAATAAAATGTTGAAAATAATAAGTGATTTACTGACAAGAAAGTCCCTTTTGAAGCTACAAAAAATGAAAACTAGACTGTTATTCAACGGGCCTGTATACACTGCAGACCACCCAGACCCTTTCCCCTGACAGCCTGTGCTCCTTGTGCCCAGCAGGATGCAGCTGGCAGTGACCTGGCTCACTGGGTGCACAGCTGGGCTCAAACGTGCTTGGGCAGCATTCTGCATCACCCCAACAGCTCTAACTATGGGTTGTGCCACAGTAGACCACAAAGTTTAGTTTTCGTTGATTGGCATGATCATTTGCAACTTTTGCTTTAGTTATGCTGAACTTGATATTTTTAACCTGTTCACATCTTTTGCATCTGTCCCACATGCATTTATTCAGATAATTAGTTGTTCAGGTATTATTTATCTATGTGTCAGATAATAGCGATGGACACATTTTCTTGTGATCATTTTTGTCTTCAGATTTTAATAAGCAGTATTCAAATTATAGTTGGAACTAAAATTTTAAGAATGCAGAAAAAGAGCTTGCTGAAATTGCTTCTGCAAATAAAATAAATGACCCTCAATCCCGTTTCACAAAAATTAAGTTTTTGAACTATGCTCTGTATTTAAAAATATATTATTATACAAAAGAAATATCAGTTGTAGTTAGTGAACTGACATATTGCTTCTGGTTTTCATGGGTCTGACTTCCAAAAGTGCCTAATAAAGCACTTTGTTACCTCGAGGGATTTCAGAATTACTGCAGTAGGCCAGCTGCTTTGTCTCAGTCAATATCAGTGCCAGTAAGATGCCAAGGCACTTCTGAAAAGCAGCCATATGTGCAAGAATAGCATAATAAATATATACAGATATTCTTCAATTTTCAGATTCAACTGATGTTTTTCTTGTCCATTTGGGAGTTTGTTAGTATACCGGAAGACAGAAACTTTTTTGTCTGCTTTTTTAACTCAGTCTGTCAGCTTTAGACGAAACAACACAAATGAAGCAAATATTATGTTTGCATCTCACAAGTAAAAATTCTACCGGAAGTAATTCAGGAAAGCTTCAACCAATAACGTAGAAACTGAAAAAGCTCCAAAGTTTTGAAAAAAACAACAAACCACAACACACCAAACAAACCCTCTTTTCTGAAGGACTTATACAAAGTGAAGACTTACTCAATGCGATGCATACTATCAGACAAAATGCACTTTTGAACTCATTAACATCTGAGAATAATAAGAGTGAATTTTGGCCTTAGAACAGACTGTCACTGCCGTGAATAAAAAGAGCATTTTCAAAGACAAGCGTATTTATTTTAAACTGACAACTTCCAATTTAAAGAAAAAAGGATGGCTTTTTTATGTTGGTAAGCATGAACGTAAACTCTGACATTTATGGGTTGTACCTAGAGATTATAAATATTTTAATCATAAGTGATAATATCTACAAATGTGAAATGTACCCAATTCCACGCTGTCTGAGTAGATGATGTTGCGTAGTTACAGGTACATGCATAGTGACAACAGCACTGGCCCGGCAGCAGCAGCAGCAGCAGCATTATTTTTACCTTAAGCAACACAGGACAGGACAACAGAAGTGACGGGGCAGACTTCAGTGTTCAGATACACAAGCTACTCAACATCATTTAGATAATGTGTTGGGGCTGAGCGTAAGTGATAATCAACTAATGGGGATTCATTATGATGACTCAGAGAAACAACATTACATTATAAATTCCAAGTAATACGTTTCTGTTACAAGTGGATGTGGTCTTGCTAAGTAAAATACGCATCTTTAAAAGTTCTTCCTTTGGGCTACAAGAGCTGATGAATCCTTAAAGATAAAGATTACTGAAATGCAGTGCAAAGACCTCTAAAAGGCTTACAAGTGAAAAAAAAAAAAGGGAAAACAAAGGACGTTTTTCTTTTAATATATAGGTGACTTTGTTGTTGCCCTATAATAAGAACCTTGCTATCATCTAATTTTGGGGCTACAAGTTGGAGTGGGAGATCTGGTCATTCCAAGTGTGTAATAACACAAGTACAATTTAGGACAGGTCAGACGAAAGCTTTATTAACCATGATCACAGTGAGAGAACATTTGGACAGCATCACATCACTGCTCCCCAGCCTATAATATAGGTTGTGTCAGGGAATTAAAATAATTGGAGAAAAAAGAGGTGAGAAAAAATAGTCATTTTGATGTTAACAAAGCCAGATATCCATCTCCATCAGTGACAGACTCCTTCAGTAGCCTGCTAGCTGCCATAGCTCCAAGAAGGACTCACATAGTAAATAAGGTGAGGACATGGAGGGATGACTCTTGATGGAGCCTGGATTACGAGGAAAACCCTGTGTCTCCTTCAGTCTGCAGCAGGTGGGGAAAGCAAACACAGACTGCCAGCTCCTAGTCAAAGGACTGTTCTTTTAGTTAGGATCAACTTCTTAACCAGAACCCTCAAGTCTTAAATATCAATAATTTTATGACCACATTGGTAAAACATGCCTCAGGATATTGACTGTTATGGTTTTGTCATGTCCAATCAGCTCTGCATTATCAGTCATAACCATCTGGCTTTTCTATTGTCCCCCAACACATGCAGTTGGGGAATGAATGTGCTCATAGTGAAAACCTGTTTTCTGCAATGTGCTGACATAATCTTCCCAGTCACAAGAAGTTCACTGGGTCATGTCTAGCAAGTGCAAGAAAAAGACTTCCTTGCTGATGCTCTCCCTCACCCCCTCCCAATTACACATACCAACTATTCTGATGAATACCTCAGTACATAATAAGGTCTTCCATGCTGTATTTTCCAACTTTTGTGGACAGGTTTCCTAGCAGCAGGTTGTAATTGGAATCTGACTGCGAAATAAACAGGTACAAAATGACTGACAATTCCTGAAGATGTAAAAATAAGCACATTTTAACCCCATGCTGTTAAAGGTGTTCCTGCATGGATTCTACAAAGTACTGTGTTTACCTGAGGCTGCAGAAACACTTCAAAGATAAGGCCCTTTGGCTTTCTTTTTAAGGCCATGCTACCAGAATGATGAGCTTATAAAAGAAGTTATGGCATTGTTGCACTTGGGATTTCTATGAGCAAAGTCAAACACCCCCCATTTGTACCATAATCACACATACCCCCCCTGCATAGTCTCTTTATAACTTATTTTCCCTAACAAGTACACACTGGGTTTTTCATTTGTGACAGAACTCATTTTAATATGATATTACAGACTGTGTCTTTCTCACTTTTAAATTCACTTAGCTAAAATCAAAGCAAAACAAAACAGTAAATACCTTACATGGATTCTACAGCTCTAAGTTATCAGCTATGCAAATAACATAACACTATTCCTACTCATTCCAGAAAGATGAATAAACTGAAAAATTTCATTACAGGCATTGTGTACCTTGTACATAAAAGTAATTTCTGCTTCTTATTTTATCCTCATATACTTCCATACATACTTTTAGCAGTGGGGTCTTCATACAAATACTATAGACTAGAGCTAGTAAAACTCCCTCTCCTCATGTCCCAAATAAAAATAAAATAAAAAATAATAATAGTAAAAAAATAAAACTCCTGGGTGTTCTTACCAGGTACTGTAACTCTGGCAAGAATTAGAGGTGGAGGTGATTTGCAATTCACAGTTTGGGAGAAGCGATTGCAGACTGAATGGCTAAGGCTCTTTGTAGTTAGTGCTGCCAAACTCTTTCCATTAGAAACCCTTCATTTCTGTAGTTCAAAGCTCTTCCAGAATTTAACTGTTGGGGCTGAAATGTTCCAATGTCTGTTTTCCAAAAGAGTATTAGCATAAATTGTCCAGTTGTTTTCAATAATAAAATCAGCTGAAAATATATTATTTGCCAATCATGCTATTTACCAGTGATTACTACCACAGTTTTGTCAATAATTTCTGGCAGTATGATGACTTGAGGCAAGGAATTGAAATTTGGCATTGAATAGTCTTTGTGTGACGGATAAACCTTTTGTTGTGCATCTATATGTGTGGAGGGGTATAATGCTAAAATGTAGGCAATTTATAAATAATCCAGAAAATATCTAATTGGATACGCTTAGCAGCAGTTGATAAGTAGCATTTCCAAGCATTCTGTCCTTGGTAAGCCTATTTTCTTTCTGACTCTGGGATAAGGGAGGCTAAGTCCAAACTGTCTCTGCAATTGCTCTTCCAAGATGTCCTGGCCCAGGACCCAGACAGGAAACCAAGGTGGAGGTTACACAAGGCAGCTGCATTGATGGGACGACTCCCTGTGTTTTCTAAGGGAAAGGCATCAGTCTCCTTTCCAGACCTTTTACCTAGCTAATCTCACAAAGCCATTCCCCAAAGCATCCCATTCTCCAAAGCATTCTTCCTTAGGCCCTTAGCTGCATACCCAGATTGAGCAGAAGGCCGTGGTTGTCTTGCGGAAGTGTGGATCTCTCACATTTACAACTGACAGTAGGGAGGGCTGCACTATGAACTAATAAAGTCTGAGACATAGTTGTCTATTGTGTTCTTACTGTACAAAATTTGTAGTTAAAGTTATTATTTATATTCTTCTGCTCCAGCTTATTATCTGAAGAATGTACTAATAATACTCTTCATTTCAGCAAAGGAGTATGGCAAGAAGTTCATTACTGCTCGAGAAACAGCTGGGTACACTAATGACGAACATGAAACAAATGGTCATAAGGAAACAAATAATTCCACATTACTTCAGGTTTGTACACTGTGAAATGAATAAGGCATTGGATGCTCAGCTAACACAAGCATAAAATCAAATATTGAGTTCATTAATGTGCCATCTATATGAAGCATGTTACCACGTCAGGTGTATGATTTTAAAGAGTTTCAGCAGAAGAGGTTCATTGACAAGAACAAAAAAATAGTGTGCGTTCTCTTAATTAAAGACTGATCACAGTGCATAAATCCAAAGGAAGCTAGTTACAATTGCACAGATTACTGCCAGGAGGAAACAGAATTATGTTTTACTGCTTGACTTTCAAAGCTTTGTGTCCTTTCAACATTTTTAAAATACATAATGTTAACACATGCAAATAGTAACAAAATGCAGAAGAGAAAATTACAATGTTATGGCTTTAAGTGTCAATATGCTTTTCTAGGAGCATCATTTAGATCATATGACTTTACAATACAAAAATGTACTATGAGCAACACCAAGATTTGATTTAGTACCTAACAATATATTCCTGAAACATAGAAAAGACAAGATCAGCTTCAAAATCCTTACAGAAATCAGAGCTTTAATGTCAAGAAATGTAAACAAAACTTGGGATGACAGCAGCTACACGTTTTCCATTTTTTCCTGACCTCCTTCTGGGATTGATGTGATTTAGCACCAAAATACAATCCAAAGACAAACAGTAAAATCCCTCTTTGATGCAATTTCACAAAGCAGTCCTCTTTAACAGCAGGTTTTCCATTAACACAGGGCGAAAGCTGAAAAAAAGGGTCAGGCTAAATCTTGACCCAAAGCAGTCCTTTTGCTTAGTCTCTTACCTGGTAAATAAGAGGGCAAAGGTAGCAGGCTGGAGATCACCTATACTATTTAATGTTGCCAAAATCTCCCAGATCTACCTCCACGTGGCCCCCACTACTGTCCCAGATGACTGGCCACCCCTGGCCATCCTCCCCATCCCATGCCACAGCCCCTGGAACCCAAGGTGCAACTTCAGCCTTACACCACTGCCAAGGCATCACTTCAGACAGATGGGGTCATGGTGATGCCACTGGGCACCAGGAAGAGATGCAGAGCCAAGGGCTGTGTAGGACAGACATGGACAGCCTGTTCCTGGTGGCCAGCAGGCTGAGGAGCCTCTCTAATCTTGCTTCATTTAGCAGTGCAGGGATAACTTAAGGAACCTGTCCCATTTGAGGGATCAGAATACTAAGGGCTTCCTAGCTCCTCTCCTCCAGTTCAGGCCTCTCGTTGGGCAAGATGGCATCCTTGGAGCTTCCCTTCCTCAGCTCAAACCATCAGTAGCTGATTATGGATACAAGCCCCATAGGTTTTCATCCTTCTTATCACCACAGCCTTCAAAAAAACAGGAGGTTTCTGGCAGCTTCCCCTCTGTCTTGTGTCTGTTGTGATCAGGAGATTCCCAGGCACTCAGCATCCCTGTATGCCTAGCCCTGAAGGGCCTGAACTTGGAACAGGAATTCAGAGCCCATGCTTAATAAATTAATCCTGTGACTTACAGTAAGAAAATTTCAAACAGACTTTTTTGAAAAATTTCCTTATCATACATTATCATAAAATTATAAATAAGTTCTGTGCAATGTGAATGATATTTATGCACTGCACTGGACTCTGGACAGTGAGTTATGCCTGTCACATGCCCTTTTGCCATGTGCATTTTAAGCTGCATGTGCAAGATAACCTGGTTATCTCAAAAGCTGTGGTATAGTTTGGACTTTCCAGTAATGCCATTTATAATCATGAGCAAAGTTAAGCTACCACATATTTCTGCCTTCAATATAGCCAATGAGTACTAATCATCATGCTACATTTTGTCATCACTTAGACTTTTTTCCACTTTTAATGCATTTCTTTTCCTCTTCCAAATTACACTTGCTGAAGAAACAGAAACACCTTGAACAAGGAAAAGACTACATACTCAAAGCAAAAAGTACTCTCAGTTTTGAAGGTGTAATGATTTTCTTTAATTTACTAATACAGTAAAATATTTTTTATCATTCTTAGGTTAAATATAGGCAGTGAGTTTCCTGTGAGACAGCTGTATTTATGAAGAATAGCAGGTCACTGAGTAGATGGTATTACATCATTGCCTGAGGTCCCACGAATGTGCAATCAGCCCTGATTACTTGTAGCTCAGTTCTGTGAGGTACTAAACAATTTTGACTTTCATTCCAGTAGTAGCCAAGAGTGTTTTGAGTCCCTTGGGAATAAGCACATGAAAGAGCCCGCTCTAAATGAGCTGAAAAACAGTTTCATGAAAAATTTTACATTTGTTTTTAATGAGAAAAGTTCTTTCCAACAGAATATGATAGCTATGCCAACAGAACATTTGACCCACAGAATGTACTTCGGTTTCTGAGCAATCTCCCATACCAAGACAGACCGACGTGCTGTGTGTATGCTGTCCAACTTTGTTTTATTTCAGAAGTTTTTGTTCTGAGTGTTCACTAAGTCACCATAAAGTGTTTTATTCCAAGTATACTATCCACAAAAACTAACTTAACTGTATTACAAAAACATTTGTTGACATTTTGATCAATGAAACAAAGAGAATTGTCATTCATAATCTGCAAGTGATCCACAAAACAAGAGATCTGTTAGTATTAAGTTCTTGTAGAACAGCAGGCACTCTATAAAGAAAAAATCCATTACACTAGACATTAATATTGCAAAGGCATTCCTGTTTACACTTTCTTTTTTTCCCATTTTCACTTCTTCTTTCCAGCTGAAAAGTGTTTTTCTTTAGAAGGTTGTTCACATTCTTGGTCAGCAGGAATTACCTGAACTTCAGACCCTGTGTGAGTGCCTCTGCTTCCCCTATCCTACACCAGACACACAGTTTCAACAGGTTTGCTGAAATAGTGATGATCAACACGGGTACCCTCTCATCTTCTGGGTCTACCCAGTCACCAGTGCTGAATAGCTAATCTGACTGCATTGCACTTGCCAAAAGAATTGTTGCTGTTGCTAGAGGAGAAATTTTTGCATCAGTGTAGGTAAGCCAAATACTGTTGTCAAAAAGTTCACCAGGCCCAATGGAGCTGGACTTTATTAGAGCAAAAGATGACAAATATCACAGCAGAGAAAAAAGACATTTCTTTTATCCCTTCCACGAACAAGACTTCTGAAATTCTTTTAGCGTTTCAATTGTTTGAAGCACATTTTTCAAATGAAAATTGTTTTTTGTGCTTTGTAGATATTTTTTAAAACTTAAACCTACATAAATTTTGGCATTTTGAGAAGTCAGCATTCCAGCAATCATGTTCTGAGCTACTAAAAGCAGCCTTTAGTACAGGTCTTACAGGCATAAGTACAATACCTTAGTTCATTCTATATTACAACTAAACTAATTTTGTAAGAGATACATTGGCATTTTCTACTTAAAAACATGTATTTAAAAAAAAAACAAACAACCAAACAAAACCCAACCTAGACTTTTTAACTCCAATGTCCCAATGTCTTCTTTAAGGCTTGCTTAATGAAAATATTCAAACTATATATTTAGTTTCTTCTAATTCTTTCTTAATACTTGTGTTTAGATTCTCCAGCCAATCAAGACTAACTCTTCATCCAAGGGACAAAAATTACGAGGTCATTGATGTTCTTTTTGCTTGTCATTGGTTGTTGTTATTTTCAACTCATCAGAGAACTACTGAACATGAGAGAGTAAATTAAATGTCAAGTCTGACTTGCACAAAGTAGACATGCTGTCTATTTTACTGCCCTGCTAGTTCACACAAGGTGAAGAATACAACCAAGCTGTGGGGAGTGGAAAAAGAGGATTAGTTCTGCAGCACCCATTCATACACTCAGCAAATCTACCATCTGCCATGAATAAAAGGTGGGATGAGCTGCAGCATTTCACAAGCACAGTAGAAAAAACTATATTATAATCTAATCACTGTAATCACTGCAATTACCCAGCTCTGTAGCAGCACCAGGGAATACTCAATAAGTTCCTTTGCCTGTTGAAGAGCACAGTGTACTCACAGACAGGAGGGAAGGACAGAACGGGTTGTGCCTTGCCTCCTGCTTCATGCTGTACCTGCCTGACACCGCCACCAGGAACGCGTGGCTCAGAGACCAGATGTTCCCTAACTCAAGACCTGCAGCTCCCACGGACACAGGCTGCTCTGCCCAGCAGACAGGACACGAATGAAAATGAGTTTGTTATGAATGCAAAGGTAATTGCCAACACTCAGCTGCCATCCCCTGAATTTCTGTTACAATATAATGTGCAATTTCCCTTTACAGTGACATCCTGGTTCAGATAATTTCAGAAGCATTTTGTTTGCTGGAGTACTTACGTGTAGTATACACCTTTACTCAATCAGAACATAGCTAATTTCTTTGCTGTGCTAATTATGTCAGAGCAAAACACAACGTGTTTATGCTTGTTCTTGTCAGCCAGTTTGAGAAAGTGATTCCCTTTGAGTGACTCTATCAACTAGTTTCTGATGTTTTGTTTGGACTACCTAATGATCAGTTCCCAGATTTCTCTGGAGTTGTACATGCAGTGACTTGCAGGCAGTGCAAGTATAGTCCCAACAGGGCTGGGTATTGTTCAGAACAGCCTGTACATACCCAAACTGCAGAATAAGCTATAATAGTATCAGTGGCTGGTATCTACTCATACTTCACATGCCTGTGGTTACATGTGTCTACTTGCAGCCTGAGTCACATAATGATGGGTTACATCTGACATACGCTATCACAAATGCATGGAACAACAGGATTGGGAAGCTATATAAATATATATAGCAACACACCCAAATTAATTTTATAGAAGCAATTATATGACAAAGCTGACCACCATAGCTGAGGAGACCTTTTTGCCCCAGAAAGTTCTCTGAGTTATATGATATTAAGACTGAAAACAAAGTTGTCTTTGGAACAGTGGGATTCCTTTTTCAGTTTGAGTGCTGAATTCAAAATTTGGGTCAGCAATCAGCACAGACACATAAAAAATCAGAAATTACAGACACAATGAGTAATGATAAGAGCCTTTACTAGCATCAAGGGAGTTCAACCACATTTCTCCCAGTTCTTGCTTTTGGTCTTGCTTTGGCATTCTCCCACATTTTTATCACTTAATAGGATAGAATTAACAGGGAAGAAATACAATCCCATTGCTACCTGCAGGGTGGAATGTTCTCCGCTCTCTTCCTGAGCTGGCCAAGACAGACAGCGGTTTTGTCTCCCCATCAACCTGTGGTGAACAGAGCCACTCTGGCAGGGTCCTGTATGGCACAGCAGAAGAGTTTTACTATCAAAACTTGAACATCTGTGCATCAGAAGGGGAAGCCTGGATGTGTCTGCAGGAACAACAATGATTTCAGAGCAGGGAGAGCAAAGGGGAAGCGATACATTGCTCTCTGCCATGTACAAGGACTGGTAAGGGTGGGAGGGGTGTTGGTTTTGCTTTTTATGAAAGAGGTGAAGGTAAGAAGATCAGATAGGAAGGAAAAGCAGGTAAGTCAGGAAATTCAAGAGTTAAACTATCTTCAAAACTAGTTCTCCCACTGAGATGAAAGGAGCAGCTCACACGTGGCCTCAGCTGTGCAGCTGCACCCTCAGGTTTCCTCTCCACCAGGGATTTTATCATCTACAGCTTTTCAAGCTCAGTGTAACTTTAAATGAATGTAAAAGTAACGTCTACATGATGTGTACAGCCCTGCTTCTTCCACAAGTCACATCTCTAACAAACAGACATTCGGCTTCTATCAAAAAGTTTGCTCAACTATTTTCTATGCAGGAACCAAAGAGTAACGTGCAGAGAAAGTGTCAGAAGTGCATGAGATTTGAAGCATCCAAAGGCTTTCTTAAACAGCATACAAATCCAAGGGGATACAGCTGTTCTCCTGAAGATGCAGGGCTCTGTCCCTGTGCTTCATAGGCTGTAAAACCAGGAGCCTATCTCAGCAAAACAATCTGAGATATTGGTAAGTAGACGCTGTAACAAAGGTATCACAGTCCCATTTGGGGGGAAAAAAACAAAAAAAAAGAAAAAAGTGCCAGTAAAAGCAATCAAAATGCATATGTTTACAAGTAGGATTTATTTCTGTGTCTGATCGTGGTCTATTATCTACATACAGCCGCCTTTCATGCTGTCTGCTGACAGCATCTGATGCATTTTTCCTCCTGTGCTTATTTTTAGTTGCCATAGGAACTTTCTTATTTCCTGTCAGCTGATGTCCTTATTTAGTACTATTAATTGTATAAAAGGGTGTTGATTCTGGTACTGAAAAAAAAAAGCTTTAGGGAGGCAGAATACACATTTCTGTTTACTCGGTCTTTTATTCATTTATTTCTATCAACATTTAATTCAAAAAGCTGGATACTGTAATAGCAATTGTTACCACATCAGTGGAATCCGGACTAGATCCTCTCCAGTCTTTTCTTCTTGTTTGATCTAAGTTATAAATATACTTATTTGAAATAGTATCTTTTGTCTGTTTTTTTCTAACTTCATGCTTTCTCACTTCCCACGTATCCTATTCTTTTTTTCCCCCCAAAATAAAATTCAAATCTGCTGTTAAAATGAATGGAAGTGAAAATTTCACAACATATGAGGAAATATAGTCTGGCAAAATATTGGGACTGCTGGGGGGGACCCGGGGGGGGGGGTGGCAAAGCCCAATTCTTCCTCTCTTACAAATAATAAGTTATTTTTTAAAAGATTACTTTTCTATTAAATGTATTCCATGGCCAGAAAGCAATAAAGGATTACTAGAATTGATTGAAAACTACAATATCTTCCCATGAATTGATCACATATTTGGAGAAAAGACCTGTTCAACATATAAATTTGCATTTGAGTTAGTATTATATGGAATGCCAATACAAGCTTATTCCAGTCCTTCTCTGGAAAAACTTAGGAAAATAGCTGGAATGTACACAAAGTCAAATCCGGCTATAAAAACATATTCCTTTTTCCAATTCACATCACTGCTCTTCATAAGATGGAGGAAAAAAGTAGCTTGGAATAAAGAAACTGGCAAATGAGTTAATATTTATAACTTTGGAAAATAATTCCACTGGTGTAACTTAAATTATAAAAACTTCATCTAAGGTTTTATTCAAAGCATTCTAAAGACAACTTGAACCTCCTCACTGACTTCAGGGGCTGCTGGATTAGTCCTACTGAATGGGATAACTGGAGTATTAATGAGCTTGCTGGGGCACTAGGAGGATAATATTCTGCTTGGGAATGTTCCCAAAGCATATGGTGTGTGCTCTTGCTGAGACAAGCACTGTCAAGTATTTTAGTTGCTATAACTCAATAAACATTTGAGGCAAAAGATTTCCAACCTGATCCTGGAAGCTCCTGCATAGACGGTCCCTTTTGCAGAAGTCCTTCCCAGCCTCAGCAACAGCAGAACTGTCATTGATTCACCCTAGGACAAGCCGTCCTGCAAATGGTAACACTGATTCTATTTGGGTATTGTTAAATTAAGGAAGAATATTTATTCAACAGCATAAGCTTTTATTATTTTAACAAAAGAAAAATTATTAAACATCTGTCTTTTCTTCTGAACAGGAAGAACTGAAGGTTTTAGGAACTGGAAATTTATTCTTTTAACAATTTTTTTTTCTTTTAGAACTGGTTTAAAAAAGCAACTTCCTTTGTAAAAGAAAATGTACATGTAGATGGACGTTGGTTTTATTTATTAGAATCATAGACAATATAATTATGCTAATTACTTCAATGCAGGACTGTTCAGGACAATCAAAGAATATAAATATTATTTTACATATCCAGATATTGAAATTTAAAACTGACGGTAGGAAAAAAATTCTTAACCAGAATTTGTCCATAATGCCTCTTCCCAAAATGAGGCTCCCAATTATACCAGGAGTCAAATAGTTACTGGTTTTACACCATAAGTTATCCCCCCTGAAAACTGGCAATTTCTTATTTATTTTCAAGAATATGCTACTATCCTGATATATATTAAAATATGGGAGACACATGGGCCAATCTGTAAGTGCAGTCAAGCCAAGCTGGAAAAAACCCTCCCAGTTTGATATTACTAATATGCAGTGGCATTCATAACATCACATTAAATTTAAAGGAAACTGCAAAGGTATCCATCTTCCCTGGAAAAAACTTGGCTCAAGATCCAGAAAGAGCAGCTTAGACGAGTAAATCACCTGCAACTGAAGGGGATGCTGAGTTTCCATCTCCTGTCCATAGGGCCTCTTGGGTCAGCCAGCATAGAGAGAAGAGCTGGGAGGTTGTGGAACCCAGGGGCTGGCTGATCCAGGCAGTGCTCCGTGGGGAAGCCTGGGTGGCCCCTGGGTTAGGAGGTTCCAGGGACACTTGAGAGAGGTGTGAGATGGAATCAGTTGTGCTGAGGGTGCCCACCTAAGCCACACCCCCCTGGGAAGGAAGGGTGAAAGGAAGGGAGGGAGAGAGGGAAGGAAGGAAAAGGAAGGGAGGGAGGAAGGAAGGAAGGAAGGACAAAGCCAGGTTCACTGTGTTACAGCAGTGGGAGAAAGGTGAGCAGGAGAGCAAGCCCAAAACACCCCATGAAGTCAAAGGCCACAAAGACCAAAATCTCCTCTAGAAACAAATCTGGATTATTGCTCTTCCTTTTTGCCTCGCTGCAGTGGAGATGGCAAAGGACTGAGTTGTCATCACCTTGCTGTGGGGCTGGAACTGGCCATGAGAGCATGTTTGCTCTCTCCACTGAAGCAAACACTTGCCCAGCAGTTACTTTGTAAGATTCAACAAAGGATGAAGCAAGTTACGAGAACCACACCGCTAAGGCTGAGACACTAATAACATTACAGGGACATCTGAGGATACTGTTGTACTTACCAGAGTATGAGAATCAACATCATCCTCTCTAAGTTACACAAATGAAAGAAGGTTATCTAGTGTCCATCTGGTTTTAGAGAGATAGTAAATTATTTTTCCTCAAATGTCCACTGAAGGCTTTTCGAGCTGCCAGACAACAGGATTTTTCCGAGCCTACAGATGTCACTTTCCATGTTATCTGAGACCAAAATGACGCATTCCCACTTTTTATACCTCTCTCATTAAGGCAGTGTGATTGCTTGTTTATAGAACATGGATATTAGCACAGCTCAGGGCATAAAAAAATAACATGCACTATCCAGCAGAGGGAGCACAGAAACGCAAAAAACCCTTAGCTGTAAGGTGAGGAACTTTTTCTATTAAAATCCACAATATTTGTGAATCTGAGTCTAGTTTTAGCACATAGCATGAAAAAGACAGAATTTAAATAAAAATAGAGAGACATGAGAGAGGAATATCAAACAACTACAAGTAACAAAATAATTTATTCACTGTTATTTTTGTCTATAATAAGGCAGATGCAACTTAACTACTGAAAAAATTAAGGTTTAAAAGAAGAGATTAAGGATAATCTTAGGAAGAGTAATAACATTTATTTTAAAATGCTGGTTTTAATTTAAATAGAACTGCCTACTTTGGCTGAAAGAGTCAAGTGCTGCTTTCAGTTTGTGCACTTCCTCTTTTTCTTAATGAAGTCATATATCATAAAAATAACTGATGCACCCATTTATTCAGTTTATGGGTAATTTTTAGAGTCCAATATGACAAAAATCTTACTAGATATGCTCTGTTTCCTGAGACTGTTGCACTTTCTAATCTAACAAAACTCGAATATTTGTGAATTAAAAAAAATAAACAAGAGCTAATACCTATTTTTATAAGAAATAATCATAAACCAGAGAAAGAATTTGTCGCATTTTGATGTGACTTACATGAACTATGGTAGTTAAAGAAACATTGTAATACCTTAAGATTGTTGCCATCTTAAATGCAAACATTTCTCAGGGTGCATTTCATTAATATATTTATACCACAGGATTTTTTAATTAGTATATCTAAATTCTAAGCTCTGCCACTGACTGTTATTTGACCTTTGGCAATTCACAGTCTTTCTAAGAGAGTTTCTGTTATCTTTTTAATGAAAATCATATTGATTTCACAGCTGGGTAGAGTGTAACAGCAGCTTTGCCTGCTGCTAGAAAGTGGTTGAAATAAAAACATAATTTTAAAAGGAAAGTGAGAAGAAAGAACTGGATGTTCTGATCAGAAATGCTAACTACAGATAACTCGAGGTAGAATATTTTCAGCTTAACTCTTACATGTTTTCCAAAGAAAAAGCCAAGCGTGATGGAGACTGATTAGGATATTTTCTGTTAAACAAACAGAAATTTTCTCCACAAACTGGCAGTAAGATTAACAACGGAAACAAAACATCTATACTGCTAAATATTGAAGATGCCCCCATCCAGCAGATTGTTCACTTTGTTGTATAATGTCCTAAGGAAATGAGGTTTATGCAGGCTCATTATCCATTCACTCAAGTATTACCCTTATTTATCCAGCAATTTTTCAACGTCGTGGACAATTTCAACCAAATCTAGCAGAACAGTGGAAGTCACAGAGGTATTAAAGACTTTTGACCACCAGATCCAACTGAGATTGTACGAAGTTTAATGGACACTTACTGCCTTTGCTAGTTGCATGTGTCCCTGCTCACTAACAAGAACTCCAGAAGTAGATTGGAAGCAAGGAATTGCTAGAGGTTTCTTATTCCCGTTTGTCCTGGTTCCGGCCAGGACAGGATTAATTTTTGCAGTAGCCAGGAGGGGCTTAGCTAGGACCTGGAGGTTATTCTATACCACCACATATCATTTCTGAGGGTGAGGGAAGGGGTCTCTTCCAGGTCGCATAGAGTCGCAGAGGGGGTGGTTGGGTTTTGTCAGAGGTTCCACGTGGTGAGCACTGGAATGTGAATGATTCGCCTCTGGTACACTCTGTTATTAATATTGTTGCTGTTACTATTCATTTTTTTATATCGTTGTTTCCAGTAAATTGTTCTTATCTCAGCCCGTGATCTTTACCATTTGTGCCTCCAATTCTACTCTCCATCCCACCACAGGGGAGGGGAGAGGGGACGGGGGAGTGAATGACTGGCACACGGTTTGGAGTGTTTCAGTGGGAACACTAAATTAGGGAGTATCGTTCCTAAACCATGACTCCACTATAGACACAGCATCTTTACCCTGACTGTAAAGTTCATCCATAGAAAGTAAAGGTGTCCTCTTGGGAAACTATCTGCAGAATTATTTCTTAGGATAATGAAACTCCAACTGTTTTGCTTATATACTTGGGTATTCCACAGCACTCCCAGAATATCTTATTTCATTAGTCCAACATAAATTAATTTATTTTTAAGTAATTCTGTATTAGTAATGTGTTAAGGTCACAGCAAACTTATTAATTATTTTAAAAATATGATGTTTCACTAAGGTTATTAAAACTGTAATCAAAACTGCCTAACTACAAAAATGTCTTACTGAAAGTTCCTTACTGTTTATGATCGAAGTGATCTCATGATCCTCTATAGATCCATAAATTGCTAGGTGCAATCCAGTGCAACCTGCTCTAGGTGAACCTGCTCTAGCAGGAGGGTTGGTCTAGATGATCTCCAGAGGTCCTTTCCAATCTCAACCATTATGTGGTCCTGTGAATATGATGTGAAAATCTCTCATGATTTAAGAAAGAGCTTAATAGCTCAGTAGTGGTTGGAACTACCTGAAAGGGTCTGGGACTCACCAGTTCCACCACCCATAAATGATCTATTCCACCTAATGCAGAGTCCCCCAGAGCCATATGGAAAATGAACCCCAAATTGGAAGACAATTTGAAATCCATAAACTTTGTAGTACTTATGAAGTTCTGAATACCACTGAAGCGGGAAGACATTGAGACCACAGACATGGGGAATAACAGACGAGAATCCAGACCCGTCTCTTTCACGTTTTTTTCTGTAAAGATTGCATATCAGGCAGATAATAAAGAATCAAACATCCTGCTGCCTGTTCCACATATTAAGCAAGATTAGGATTGGTATTGCATTGCCCTATCAGTGGGAAGAACTGCACCAATACAGTTCATCACAGGTGTCTTACAGAAGTCTGCCCAGGGGTGACTAGGTTTGCAGCACCACAGGATAGCACTCTAGGTATGGCTGGGAAAACAAAATTTGTTTCATACTTCTGGGACTCACTGCTATACAAATACACTGGTGATAACGAGCGCTATTTGGAATTCTAGTAATTTTTAGCATCCAGTCTAAGAGTTACTAGTCTCAAACTCAAAATTTGATTAAAATTTAAAGTCTTTACTATGGAGAACTAAGCCATTTAATCAAATTTTCTCTTAAATTTGGCACCTACTTTTGTAAGTCTCACTAAGGTTTATGCAAATATGCATCACCATAGAATCAGTCCGAAATATCATGTAGGGCACCACAGTATATTATAAAGCATTATTTTTAAAACACGTGTTTATGTTACTATGTAGTAAGCCTTAGTAGAGTCTCAGGGATGGAAATAGGCCCACGCATATGCTGCAAAAGTCTGCCTACATAGCTACTCACTGAAGGCACATGTGTGGGGTAAGTAAATCATGAGCCCAGGATTACACATTGTGCCAACACAATGCTCCGAGAGTGGGGGGGTGAGGTACTTATGCCAAACTTACACCACTCTGAGAGGTGGTGTAATTTCATCCAAGATGTACTGTCTTCCTCCCACAGCAAGCACCATGCCTCCACCAGAAGCCTCTGCCAACACAACTGCTCTTGTGCTGAGACACCTACGTCTCTGGGGAACACAACATCCCAGCACTAATCCTTACATCCCAAGCACTAATCCTTACATCCCAGATCTTCACTTCCTGGAGAGCTAGGGTTCTGCTTTTCCCAAGGCTTTGTGTCAGCTCCATCATCAGGTATTGCAGTGATTTCCTCCTCTATCACGGCATTAGCAGTATTTTATCTCACAGAAGAACTATGACATGTCCCAGCAGCACAACGGGATTTAACATTAAAAACAGTATTTAAAAACCTTTCTGAATTCAATAGGTATAGCAACAGTCATTTAAAAATCTCTACAATTTAGGAATATCTGTTTAGCTGCTGTCAAGCTATATATTCAACTTTAAAAAGTTCTGATTATCTGGTAGGATAAACTATGGCTACTACATTCCAGAGAATCATAAACTTTTTTTATGGTAAATGTTCTTAACACAAAGTTCCTGGGTACGAATTTTTTTTCCTGAATGCAAGAATTCACATGAACCTGATTTGTAAAACAAAGTCTAAGGAAAAAAAAAATTAAAAAAACCAAACCAAACCAACCAAAAACCAAAACAGAAAAAGCATGGCTTAGGAACAGATGAAGAGAAAGAATTTTTTGCCCACAGAGCATTATGGACCATTATGGATGTAAAAACTGCTATTCCCTTATCTAAGTTAATGGTCATAATGAACCATCCGTTGCTATGAAACTGTTTAAAACCCATTGTGTCTATTGAATGTAAGGAATTATACCTGTAAAACTCCTTCAAACATGTGCCTGATCTCCATTAGAAAACACAAATGCCAAGAATAGAGGTACTGGTTTTGAAAATATAAAAAAATCTGTGAAGATTCTTGCTTCTTGCAACTATCAATTTCCTTTTGAGCTTCTCAATTAAAAAAATGACTGTTTATTAAACTTATTTTCATGTGTTGTTCATATGAACGCATTCTCAAGAGTTATAGCCATGAGAAACTTAAGCATGTCAGCAAGTTGTTGAATAGTGCAGAGATTCCCAGTGGGTTGGGCCACTGCTTATCCTTTTTTTATGGATAGCCATGAGCTTTTGTCTTGCTTACACTCCAGGTTTAAACATGTCCCAGGAATTTGCTGTGGATAAAGTTTGAAAAGTACCAGTGGCAAGGTCCCGTTGAGTTTGCTTTAAGCAATTCACTTCAATCAGTAGAAGCTACATGTTTTTGAGAAGGCAGAGCACCTTGGTAACTTCTTAGTAACTTCTATGGCCAGAGTGGCCAGTTACTGAGGTCAGATCCCTTCCAATAACTGACCAACTTCATTTAAAGTTAACTTCAGATAACCCTACACTGTGCTGAAATCTCCACGCATGTATGCCAGAGTATAGGTATCCAAGTCTAACATTTACACTCTGGTGAAGCCTCCAAAATTTTGGCACAGTTCACTGAGTGAGTAGCCACATCCTTTCAGTGCATCAATTTCTACTGTTGCAGCTTGCAAAATCACCTAAACTTGGATATCACTGGACCCAAACATAGCTATTTTAATGGCATGTACCAATGGCACACTTCTGCTCCCCTTGCATGTATATGTATCTGTGTCTCTGATGAGAAAATGGAAGAGAGGAAGGAGGTTTGATGTAAGCCTGGGGCATGGTGAAGTGTCCAGCCAGCCACATTCAGTCCATGTGCCATAAACCATGTCCTGGGGGCATCAGGCAAAGCATCACCAGATGGTTGAGGGAGGTGATTGTCCTGCTCTGCTCTACACTGGTGCAGCCTCACCTTGAATATTCTGTGCAGTTTTGGGCACCACAATGTAAGACAGATATTAAGCCATTAGAGAGCATCCAAAGGAGGTCAATGAAGATGGTGAGGGGCCTTGAGGGGAAGCTGTATGAAGAATGGCTGAGCTCACTTGGTCTGTTCAGCCTGGAGGAGACTGAGAGGAGACCTCACTGCAGTTTACAACTTCCTTCTACAACAGGCACTGATCTCTTCTCTGTGGTGACCAGTGACAGGACCCAAAGGAATGTCCTGAAGTTGTGTCAGGGAAGGTTTAGATTGGATATTAGAAAAAGGTTCTTCCCCCAGAGGGTGGTTGGGCACTGGAACAGGCTCCCCAGGGAAGTGGTCACAGCACCAAGCCTGACAGAGTTCCAGAAGCGTTTCGACAGTGGTCTCAGGCACATGGTAGGACTCTTGGGGACTGTCCTAGGCAGGGCTAGGAATTGGACTCGATGATCCTTGGGGGTCCCTTCCAACTTGGCATATTCTGTGATTCTGGGAAATCTGGAACCTGTAGGCACAGTGGTCTCCCAAGCTCTGCATCTGAAAAACCCGACTGCATCTGAAAGACCCAGCTGAACATGGATCAGTGGCAGCAGGGGCAGTTTGCTGCTCAGATCTGATGGCTGACTGTCCTTCAGGCTCAAGATCTCCTCAGGTCTAAGCAACTAAAGGGGAAAGAAACAGAACAGTCAAGTCCAATTTCTGTGACATTCTGCAGCAGGAGTGCTATGCCTCAGTCATATTACATGCAATGTAAAGAAACTGCATTGAATTTATAATGTAAACTATGAAAAATAAAGAATGCCCAGACTTAAACAAAAGAATTCTAAACTCTGTGTCAGGAGTATGTGTTTGAGAGTCATGATTTACAAGTAGTCAGTAATCCTCCCTGGCCCAACCATTTTATTCTGAAAGATTCAATCACAAAGACAGTAATAAAGACTTTTAAAGTTACCTCTGAAATGTCTAACCTTTATTCTTTAAGGTTTTTAACGGATTTCACAGATACATACAATTTTTGAGAACTGAACTGCTACTTCTAATATTTCCAGTTAAATGAAATCTTTAAAATAGAAGGAATGATAAAATAAAAATCTAAAACTATATTTAGTATTCTGAATGCAATTAGGGCAATTTTATTCAATTGATTTCTGAAGTTCCCACATGATTGATCTACAGTGATATCATTCAGTACAACAGTAACAGGTGCCGAAAAAGTAATTTTAAACAAATGAATTTTATCACATTATCTGCTTTTCCCCTATTACAGCCAACTTTCCAAGTACTTCTGTGCAATTATCTAAATGAAGGTATATCAAAAAGTACTTTGTTCCAAGATGTACTTCCATTTTTCATTACAATATCATTGGAGTAATAGCATTGTTTACTCTCTCTTCTACCGAAGGATTTTATCACTGCTTGAAGACCAGGATGAGATAGAGTAAGAAGTGTACACAAGTCCTATCTTTGAAACTACAGTTTTACTACAAGAATAAAATATACAGAAGAACTAGAAAGGACCTCAAGACAACACCTAATCCATCCTCCTGCCTGCAGGAAGCAGTTATTCAAGTACTCTGATCTTACAGATCTCCAATTGAGATGGAAACTCCAAAAGCTTGCCAAGAAATCTATTCCCTATCCTCACCATTAAAGCTTTCTGTAAGTTTAAAAATAAATCTTCCCTGCTGTAATTTAAGCCTATTACTTCTTGTTCTATCAAATACAGGTAAAGGAAATAGATTCTTCTCTTCCTCCTTGGAGCAACCTCTTGTATTTTAATGTCTTTGTTCTATCTTTTCTGTGTCAGGCTAAACTAACATAATTTATTCAATTTTTTTCTTTTAGGTTATAATTTCTACACTTCTGATCTTCCTTGTTACTCTTCTTTGGACTGTTTCCAGTTGATTCTTTTCTTTCTTCAAGTTTGGTGTCTACAACTTAACATGGTATTCTAAGTCAGTATGAAATTAAGATTTGTTAGTCCCAGATTTCATCTGATTATTTAAATAATGAAGCTAATCATTTCCCAGGAGAAAGATACCAAAGCTGTCATTATAGTAATTGTCCTACTGGAAACCAAAGTTGAAAGTTAGATTAATTAAAGCACAGTTCAGCAAAAAATCAGTCTAAGGAAACTTTTTCCTTTTGCATTTGTGTCTTAAGCCTGATTGACTGAACATGTAAGAAAACACAAACTCTGATTTCAAATAGTTGCAAATGAGACATGCACGTGAGAATGTCTGCTCCCTTTCTCATTCTTTTCTGTCCTCCCTCATTTAACTGCTCTATTCTTCTCCCAAGAGAAGATCCGTGCTTTTGAGAGCAGGATCCCAACATTCAACACACTGTCATTTATTTTGGTTTTGCAGTAATTCAAGTAACAAATTCTGTTGTATTTAGGTGGAGTCACTCAAGGATTATGTAGGATATTCATTATGTGTGACAAAAGGTCAGTCTATTCGTTACTGGAGGACTACTACTTGTGTCACCAATGATGCAATTCCACTGCAAAGACTAATGACTGTGGGTCTAGGATTTTGGTCCTAAAGAAGTAAGAGGGTCGTAGTATTTCTATTTGCATTAATTTGAAAAACTCCTGTAGCGGGCAATATTTTATACAAATCACTATTTGAAAATGTGTTTGATATTTCAGGTTTAAGTTGAATAATGGGGATCTCAGGAATAATGCTGTAAAACTTCAACAGTACATCAGCCTTAAGAATCTGCTTCAATCTATTGACAAAGTGTCATATTTGCTTATGGTTACTCTGATAATTTTGATACCAAGGACTATATACACTGTTTATTTCAAGCAGCTGTCTTTGCTATTATGAACCACATCTAAAAGTCATCTACTTTTCCCCCCAGTGATTATAGAGGACCTTTGGATATTATTCCTACCATCAACTATCCAACATTAGATACTTAACATGGCCTCCCTTTCTTTCTTTACCAGAGTTAGACACTCAAAATACAGTACATAATGTGATCAGTGAAGGGTAGACAGAAGACAAAATGGGAGAGGCATAAAATCTCATGAAAAGATTTTCTACAGAGCAAGCAGTGACTGACCTGTATAAATAAGTCAGAGCAAGACCAGAGCCAAGGCTGCTAAGGCAGGCTGGAGAAGGGACCATGCAGAAAGAGAGATAGGATAGCGAGGAAAGAGAAAATCAGCTTGGCTTGGCTAGGTTAAGAACAGAGATATTACTGGATATTACTGGAGGAACTGTAAGTGATTGGCAAGAGGATGGGAGCCTTGAGTTCCTAAGTCAAGGTTTTATTAAACAAGAAGATATTAAACAGAGGCCCAGATGAACAACCTCATAAATTAAATCAGGATTGGTTAATTGAGGAGAACTGGAGTAAGACACATGGACAGGAACTGACTGACAGAGCAGACTGACAGAAGTTGGGAAGGTTGTGGCAGATGAAGACACAGCTGGTGGAAAAAGGTAGAAAAAGTGTCTCAGCCCCAAGATTTATTAATTGTTAGAAAATGCACATTTCAATACAGGTGATGTACTGTACATCAGCTATTATCTTATCAGCTATTCCGTCACATCCATCACAGAGAAGAAGTGTGGTTTCTCCGCAAACAGACAAGCAAAGCAGAGCTTGTCTGCCATGAGAATTTTCTCCTTTCAATAGGCCTTAATTGGGCATATAGTCAAAGTTTCTAGAAGTAGAAAAGGTTAGAAGAAGACTAGG
Source organism: Platyrinchus mystaceus (assembly GCA_035041135.1). Lineage (NCBI taxonomy): Eukaryota > Metazoa > Chordata > Aves > Passeriformes > Tyrannidae > Platyrinchus > Platyrinchus mystaceus. The sequence continues at coordinate 29,920,575 of JAWWLV010000045.1, forward strand.
TTACCTACTTTCATCTCACATCTAACAAACACCACAGACCTCTCAGTAATAACTGCAGTAATATATGTTTAAGATCTTATTTGAAGATGCACATACTATTGGTAGTTACTCTTTACAATTTTGACACCATTTCTATTTGAATTTGACTTTACTTTTAAAACACTGCACTTAGCATGCCTTTTTTTTCTATGTATATAACAGTTCTGTTCTACCCATAAAATCGTTTATTTGGTGTAAGCAAGCTTCTGTCTTCATAAAATTAATTCCATAAAGCTATTGATAGACAGTCAGCAAAGATATAAACTCACATTTTTTACAAATTTTTTCTTGCTTTCAAACCTATTTCTGGGAATGGGGTACATTTCTAAAGTAGACAAAGATTCTGGACAAAGAACCCATGAAGTTTTGCTTAAATCACAGTAACAAATTATTTTAATTAAATAATCTTTAAGTACATTTAATGCAACTACATAAAACGTGGGACAAATCTGCAGAAATTTCAATATTTGTGTTTTACTGGATGTTACCATGTAAACAGGATGTAACGTTTACTCACTATAAAGCCCATATTAAGGACATTGAACAACAACATTTTTCAAATTGCAATTAGTTAAAGACCAGGGAAAAGGCAAGTAGCACACCAGCTTCTTACAGGTGCAAAACCAGACTATTGAATTTGCGCAGTAAAAAAATATCCCTGCAAGTGTAAAACCTGCTTTAGCCTGTGAATTTGGGTACAAGGCAGATACACGACATTTTTGTTATTTGGCACCAGTCCTTGGAAGGTTCAAAGGCACTGCAGAGCTTTGCCATCTCCAGAGTGAGGCACTTGTTGGCACTTACATTCCTATGAACCTAAAATTTTTCCAGAAGGCAAGGAATCCTAGTCTTATTGACAGCCCTTGAAACCTGCTAGCTCACCCCTTAAGCCTGAATGAGATTCCCACCACAGGAAGATCCCTCCATGCCTCACCTGTGGGCTGAAGCACAACCCCTCCATCAGGTGCTTGGGCAAAGGCAGATGAAGACAAGAGTATTTGGCATTGGCCAGAATATGCTGCCCAGCATGCCCCAATGGTACAGCAATTAAGAAACTCCCCTGGAATGCAGCCATTCTCCACCAGCTTGCTGGGTCAGCTTCCTGATCAGAGGTTTCTGTGAAATCCACTCCCACTTCTCCTCCCACACTGCTAAGGAAGCCTCTGAACCTTAAACTGGGCTGTGATTTCCTTCAGGCAAAGGGCATCCAGAATTATTCAGAGCAATGCAGAGCAGAGAAACAAATAACCTGTCTTCAGGATTTCAGCCTTGGAATAAGCAGGGGTGGAAGCATCCCAATCACAGCCTGCCTGTTGACATGCGTCAGGAGGAAAGAGTAGTTCCCAACCAGATTTTGTGCCAGTTCAGATGATTAACAAAAACACCCAAAAACCAAACAGGATATCAATTGCTTAATATTTCATGCCTCTGATAATTTCTTCCTTTATTCTTCATTCATGCAAAGCCAATGCGAATCAGTGGAGAATATCTAGTCATACCATCCCTGCATGCTCATGGCACATTTCCAACCTGTAAGGTAAAGCCTTTAAGGGCTATTCCATCTGTGATGTAACATGGTGCTGGTGGTTGCTGGAAGGACCTACAAACTGCTGGCCACTGCTTTGGACAATCCACTCTTTTGTCATTTTCCCCCCAACTGCCAGCAACATGCTAGGGAAGACTTGGAACTGGGCATTAGACAAACCAACCAACGAGCTGAGATGAGCGACAGAGACAGAGAAGGGTACAGTGTTTGGAGAAAACAATATGGAATAAGCCAAATGGCTTAGAAGTTCAGGGTCATTTTCCCCTTTGCTGCACATGTTGATTCATCAGACTTATCCTTCCTCTCTCTATCTAAAGCGTATTTGCAGCTTTGACCCAATTTTTCCAAGTTTCTCTTGGTTCCTACGAAGGGGCATAGTGGTAAGAGGTCCAGAACAAGAAGATGAGGCTGTTTCTCCATTCATATTCCAGTAAACAACTTACAGACAGAACTTAGTATGCATTATATGACATTCAGTCAGAATTTGCACCCAATATGGATTTGGTACAACACTTGGAAGATTTTTTAGAATCTGTCAGCCAACTATATTTGATAAGTTCTGGAGCTATTTAAAAAGCAAGCATTCTAAAATGTAAATATAACTCTCAAGGTAATTTTTTAGAAAGAAGACCGAAGGAACTTATTGCATTTAAATGCTGAACGCACCACTGACTCCCATATAGACCATGACAGGTTCACATACAGTACAGTCCACATGCGCAGCTGGCAGTGCCACGCTGCTAACTACACAGAGTAGGTGTCCCAATTGTAACTGCAATGCAAACTGTACTGCAAACTTCTTTTGTAAGTACTTCAATTCACTCTCAAACAAGTGAGAAGAAACATCTAGGGAATGTGAGGGTGGGATCCATCTCATCCAGCTTGACATATCTACATCAATGAAGTTTAGAGAGTGATTCATCGGACTAAAAGTAGATGCCTGCTTTAAAATAAGTTGACTCACTTTATGGATAATATTGACTGTTTTGACTAGATCCCCATTGACCATGACTCCAGGCCTATCAGCTGCCTCTACCCACTCTAAAACAGGAGAAAAATTCGATGAGTTTGACTGAAGGCTAGGGATATTCCAGGACATCATCCAGTAAACTAGTAGTTAATATAGACTGTCTTCCGGTTCTCATTGTAGAGGAACTACTGATGATTCTACAGAGATGTCATTACAGCAGAAATTATACTGAGATAATATACAGTCATTAAATAAGCATTAATTTTTTTTAAAAAGAGGTAGAAAGGAATGATTTTGTGTTTAAATGCTTCCATAAGTATAAAGCTATTCTTTTACAATATTGTTTTATAGTGTGCATATATATACCAACCATTCATGAATATTAACTAAGAAGCAACACAGCATTTTTATGTCATCAAAGTCTTGGCACATTAGGAAGATTACATGTTTGATAGTTTTCAGATTATATCATAGGCTTTAAATTTCACTTATAAAAAGATGTAGATCTTGAAATTTGAAAGATATTCAAATAGAAATTATTTTCTTAACAATGGGGAAAGAGACTTATTAGTTACAACTTTTTTTTTGTAGAAGCATATTCTTGTGACCAGCACGTGAGTGATGCTTCTATTATATGCACTGAATATGGCATGGGTTTTGCATCATGGTTTTTAGGACCTCTTCTAAAACAAAAATGAAGAGCCACATAACTTCTCTTACAGAAAATTTAATCCAAATGTTGAAAGCTGATAAATATTTTTTCTTTCCCCATTTGGCAAATCTCATTTCCCCTTCCCCATTATTTTAATAAAATATATGCCAGTTTGTGGGTTTGTTAACATATAAACAAACCCACTGAGGAAAGGAAAAGGATATATATGTCTATATGTCTATATTCTAACAATTTTGTCACAGAGAGGCATTATCAAACTAATGATGAAATGCTGTATTTAAGACAAAATACAAGAAACATTTTGTAGTTACCAAAGTTAAAAATAAGCTGGATGTTTTTCTCTAAGATAAGGATTACAATTATCCACTCCCTTATTTTTGTCCTGTTACCTATACATGTGGAAGCTGCTAAAAAATTGTGAATGATTACACTAGAAGAAGGAAAAATCATATATTCCATTAAAATATGTATGAAGTTTATTAATTTTTAGTGATACATGAAGTTCATACTGTTTCTTATAAAATTTATAGAATTTGATCGGTCATAAAGAGACAGATTACTTTTTTCCCAAGCTCTATGTTTAGAATCTGCATACTTTTAAACAGGAAGATACTAATGTAAGTTAGCTTTTGATTTTATATAGTAATTCTTGTAATCCATAACTCCTCTTAAAGCCCTGCACAACACAGAGTACATCACATTCTCATATGGTTTTGCTAATGCCGAAGTTAAGCAGACTGTTTGGAGATGGGAATTAATAACAGTTAGAAGACAACTGTGATTTAACTCCAAACAGGTGCCAATTGCAGTCATGTACACTAGCTACCTACAGACAAGTATGAACTAAGCAGATAAGAAACTCACAAATGAAAACGGTAATTTACAGTCCTGAAAACAACAGGGCCATTCTAAAACATCTGTCACTTCCTACTACCTCCAATCCTATTTTAGGACAATAGGAAGGAAAATGTCCCTCAAAACAATCCTCATGAATCATCCTCTTAGGTCTTTCATGTCTTCAGTAGAGAAGCCTGCACTCTTTGAAAATAGATGCATGCTTTTTCAAGTTCAGTATTAAGAGACAGATTCAAAAAGATCCTCAGACAGACTGTAGGATTCTTCATTAAAATTTGCAGTCCTCAAATCAAAACTCAGTTGCCATCTTTCAGTGTTGAAATGTGTATGTGCCTCACCTTTGGCGCTAGAGCTCTCTGAGAACAATAGGAGTTCTAGCAGGTCTGCAATGGTAAACTATTGCCACTCACAGGTCTGTTCCTCTCTCCTCTGATGGACAAGTTGGAAGTGATCCCTGGAGGTCTGCTAGGTCAACTTCTCATTCAAAGCATCACCAACTAAAGAACACTGCTCAGTCAGACTTTTTGTATCTCCAGTATTGACTGAAAGTCCATTTCAGCGTTGATTATCCTAACAGTGAAAATGTTTTTCCTTATATGTAGAATTTCCTGTATTGCAACTTGTGTCCCTTAGCTCTTCCCCGTCACCATACAACGCCAAAAAAGACTCTGGATCTCTTTCCCATATTCACCCCATCACTCATACACATGCACTCCGGCCTGTGTGACCTTAGTGACACTCTGATGCATTCAAAACCGTATGTCAAGGTCTTGTGCTAGGCAGCAAAAACAGTATTCCAGAAGCAATTGGTGCCAGATAGATGGGAAAATTACCTCCCCGGACCTGCTGGTTACAGCTTGCTAGTATAATCTGGGATGAGGTTGACCTTGTTTGCCCCAACTGCCAACTCATGCTCATTGTGTGCACCAGTGCCACAGGTTGCTTTCTAAAAAGCTGCTCTCATCAGTTTACCTCCAGCACACGCAAGTGCAGGGGGTTACTCCGTGCCAAGCACAGGACTTCCCACTTGTCTTTGCTGAGCTTGGTGAGACTCCTGGCAATGCATGCCACCAGCCTGTCTTGGTCCATCTGAACAACAGCTCCGCCCTCCGGATATCAACTGCTTCCCTGCAGGCTGGTATCATCCATGAATCTGCTGATAGTGCACGCTCTCCCATCACCCAGACCATTAACAGTGAAGACACCAAACTGCACAGGCCCCAGATTCTGTCCCTGAGGGGGACTCCTACTAGCAACAAGCTGTCAGATAGACTTTGTACTGCCAATCACAACCTGTTTAGCCTGGTAGTTCAACCAGTTTTCCATCCACCTTATCATATGCTTATCATGTCCATATCTAACTATTTTGACTGGTATGATATTCTCATAGAGCTTGGGAAAAGCTTTGCTAATGTCAAGGTAAACAATATTCACTACTCTTCCCTCATCCACAGAAAGAGTCCATCTTACAGTGATCAACCAATCAGGCTGAGCAGGGGCAATTTGCCCTTGGTAAATTCATGGTGCCCATTTCTTATCACCCTCTTGCACTTCACGAGCTCAGAAATGGTTTCCAGGAAGAAAAATCTTCAGGAGACTCAGGTTAGACTGCTTAGCTTGTAGTTCCCTGAATTCTCTTTCTCAGCCTTCTTGAAGATAGTTATGAAATTTGCCTCTTTCTTCTGTCCATAAGGGACCTTCCCAATCACCACATGGAAGCTGATGGGCACACTCACAGTGACATTGGCTAGCTTTTGTATTTGAGGTCAGTCAAGAGTGTCCTGCTCATCCGGGACCCCCGGTGGCCTAGCGGTTAAGATGCTGGTCTCTCAGCGCCAAGGCCACAGGTTCGAAACCCGGTCCCCCGGGTAGATGGAGCTCGTCAGCCCCTAAGGCCATCCATCTAAGAGAAGGTCACTCTAAACAAACCTA
>JAWWLV010000045.1:29926689-29972122 GCA_035041135.1 Platyrinchus mystaceus
GATTAAAGGGTGGGCTCAGTTCAGCGCAGGCTGTGTCTCACCTAAAAAATCCATTGCGCAGGCTTGAGAGGTAAAAACACCTTTCCCAGATCTTCGTTCGCGAAGACTGGCCATTACCTTACCTGCTCATCCATACTGGCCTTGTAGCACATTTGCTCATCTTTCTGTAACTGGTAATGGATGAATTTTGTGTTTCAAGGAGGCTGTTCTTGATAATCAACCAGCTGTGCCACGGCAATTAACTGTCTCTCATCCTGAAAAAAAGTTGAAATTTGCTCTTTGGAAGTCAAGACTAGCAGATTTAATATTTGTTTTGCTTGTTTATCTCAGGATTTTAAACTATACAAACTCAGAGTTGCAGACAAAGCTGCCTTCAACATATACACCCCCATCCCGTTTGGTCATGAGTAATAAGTCCAGCCAGACCATCTCCTCTAGTTGCTTCACCAATCACCTGTGTCAAGAAATTGTCATTGGATTTTCTGCACTTAATCCATGCTTCAAGTGCTGACACATGTTTGGACCCTGGTGTTCCCTAGAACAAGAGCACTTTCACTGTCTTGACAGCAGAAACCTCACCTGGCCTTCAAAATCTGAATATCCTTATCACCTGCCACAGGACTCTTGGGGAGAAGGCTCCTTTAGCACAGCTGTAGTGCTGAGAAATACTGTGTCCCTGATGCAAAGGGCTAGTAACACTTCCTCAGGGTAAATGTGATAAGGAGGTTAGAAACTTGGTGCCAAGGCCTCTTGTGACAGGTGCTACCTTGATCTGCCCTTGGCAGGGGTGGACAAGGAGACTAAGGGGACATTCTTGGGTTGTTAGTGCTAGCTATGGAAATGAGCAGAGCAGTCTATCCACGTTGAGTCCTATCCACTCAGCAGTGTCTGAGGAACACACAGTACTCCATCAGTGTTAAAGGTCGGATGTTTGCAGCCACATCATGTAAGGCTTTTATCAGGTGAAACAGTGCTGGAGATGACTCCCTATTGCCATATTTCATTTGCCAATGACCTTCCTTGATAATCTCATGTGCCCAAGAAGTCTTGACATAGTGAGGGCTAGAGCTGCTTCCCTGAGGAAGGATTTCTTAGGATATGGCCCCATATGGATTCAGTAATGAAGGGTTTTGTCAGTTCACAGCTCCTGCTTAACATGGCCATAGAATTCTGAACATAATAATGTCTTCAAACTTTCCAAGCCTTTAATTCTGTTGTTCAAGATCCTGAACTCTTCTTGTTCTAAAATAATGACAGATTGAACATTTATCAGAAATATATCACCTTCTAAGGCAGTTAAGGCTCCTGGCTTGCACAGTAGATGACAGGATCCAGACTTTGTAAGTCATGCTGAGTGAAATGTAGCCTTTGGAAGAAGTCTTGTAGAGGCACATACACATCTCGACTGTCTGTTAAACAGAAAACAGCTCTCTCCCTGTGTGAAATTCTATGTAGCACCTCAGCACTGTCCCCAAGAGAAACTTGAGTGGGTTGCTTCCTGAATCATATCCTACACAAAAGGGGAAAAAGTCTCTGAGCTTTAGTAATGGGGCCTGCATATGCCCTTACAGGGCATATACGGATGTGGGCTATCGCTTAGAACCTGGATTTTCTTCAGTGAAAGGTCTAACTTTTCAGCTAATGTATTCAAAGCAGGGGGATGACAACTCTTCCACCTGAAGAAGATTCCTCATCATATTTTGAATAAAAGGACATAAACACTAATCAGGATAGAACTGTAGGCTGTAAGTCCCAAGTTAAACAGGTACCTGCAGACAGCAGTACCTCTACTTGAAACAGCTCCAAGGCCCTCTTTTGCACAAGAATTTTTTCACTACTCACTTCTGAGTTTTGCAGTTCCCATTCCAGGGCAATTATCCTGTCTGCATGAGGCAGGTTACACATCTAACTTAAAACTGCAGATTCTACTGCAGATTGACTACTACACAGCTTTTTCAAGCATCACAGCCAAGCTGCAGGAATGTCTGGGGCAGGATGTTCAAAGTTCTTCACCTACAAGTTAGATACTGTGCAGCTGGGATGATATTTTTTTCATCAGGGCTCAGATTTTCCTTTTCCTTCAGGCTAGAAATCCCATTCTTCTGGAAGATGAGTTGCTTTTCAAGAATGTTCCCTTTGTTCTTTTCATTAACAAATATTTTACCATGAATGTTAAAGGATACCAAATTTGGGCTTTGTAGTAAGAAGCTGGAATACAGTCCGTGTATGGCCCTCTGCCACTGAAAAACACCGCCAGGTTCATGAAATGGGCCATTTAAAAATTCTGATTTTTCTCTTGAACAAGTTTAACCACTTTAAGCCTATTTTCATACATAGAAAAATTATTTTTTTTCCAGCACTTAGATTCCCCAACCAGTATGTCATATTTTATTGGAAATTGTAGGTCCTGCAGATAAGAGAGTCTCTGCCAGAAAGGATTTGCATTCTTAAGCCAAGGTCCTTCAGTTATCCTCATGCACAATTTTATACATGAATAATCCCATAATGTTTTTGATGATTTTACAAATATAAGGTTAAGAGATGCTTTTAGATTATAGGAAAGTTCACTTGAAGTAGGAAAACACTGTGTGAAAACACGGTTTGGTGTCAGTTGAAGAATCATGTTTAATGTCTCCATATTTAATAATTAGCTGTTTCTGATTTTTTTTCTACCATTATAAACAGATAAAACTTCAAGTAGCTATTTGGAGAAAAGATAAATAACTGTAAAGGATTCTCAGCATTTTCAGTGAAATGAAAAACTTAAATGGATGTCAACTGCATGTGAGGCATCAATGGCTACAGGTAAAAAAAAATGTGGTGCTGCCCTCCCAGTTCAGTCATGGCAGTACTGAAGCCCGTGGCTTCTTTGATTTTACATTAAATGCTGAACTAAGGCCTGGTTTAGAAGGAAACTGCAGTAAAATGAAAGAGAAATTCTATCATAACAGTAAGTGCTTTTTAGAGTATTTCTTAGTTGGATGAGACACAACAACTGGGCTGGAAGAGTATGGACTTGCACCTAAAATCTGAAATTTTTGCTTCTAAAAAGAGGAGAAAATAAGTTATCTTTTTTCTTCATTTCCATGTCCAACTTTCCATATCCTCTGCTCTGGCTCACATAATAAATACAGATTCTTTTTTATGTCTTACTGTGAAAAAATAAGATTTTTCACCGAAGAACATGATTTTACTTAACTTTGACTACTCTGAGCTTGTCCCAAGGTCTAAACTGTATGACATTTCTTCTTTGCTCATATGCAGAAGGCATTTGACTTGTCCTTCTGGAGCCTCACAAGGCTTTCAAAAAATTCAAGGGTCATACCTGTACTGAGACTGTTACACATGATGAATCATTGGGTTGTTCTGCAGAAACCAAGCCACTAGCTGTTGAAAAAGAGGAGGTGATGAGGGTGGTGATGCTTCACTATTCTGGGCTCCATCCCAACCCTTTTCCATCACTGGAATGATGGCATCCAGGGTGTGCTGTTAAAAGAGCTACCTTTCCCCATTTTTCTAAAGCATAGTATAAGTTTGATATGATTGACATGGGAAAGGGGAGGGTTTCTAATTGAAAATCAGCAGTTAAAAGTCTGTATTTCTTTTTCAGTTGCTTAACTTTATTGTTTGTAATACAAAATTATAATTTGGAATTAACTGCAATTTCATACTCCTCTCCATATTTATGGGGGAGTCACGAATCTCCAGATTGATGTGCCGTAGGTCCAATGCCAAAGTGTTGATGAGAGGAGGTTAAGGAAGTGGAAGATAAAAAGAAGGCTAAAATGGATGAGATTTACTAGAAATTAAAATGTGTCTAGGAACAGCAGCAGTGGACAAGGCAGTGTTTTGGAACTTCAGCATTCAGATTTAATGTTGACTGAAAACATTAATCTTACCAAAATCAAGCCTGTGGCATATGTCCTCTGTCTCTCTCTCATCTATATGAAAACACGCAGGAAACACGGCCACTCCTGCAATACCCCACACATTTGCAAGACTTTAGAGGTGGAATCTCTTTCATCTACGCATTTATTTTAAAACTTGTCCACAGAAAAATGGAGGGGAGGGGAGTATACAGGTATAGAAAATCTAAATATAGATGTGCCGTGGTCCAGAAGGTTCTATATTAGATTCTTCATGAGTTGAGGATTGAAACTTACTTCCAAATCACAGTCTTGAAAATATCCAGTAGGCTCTCTTTATAGATATTGAGGCTCAACTTCCCTCCATACCCGAGGCCTGCGGACTCCAAATTTTAGGTCTTTGGATGCAGTGCAATGTTTTGGGACACACAGGCTGAAAGTTGGCAACAGAAGGAAAATATAACAGGATTGTTATCAGCCAAAATGCCCTTTCTAACTAATTTTTGTATCATCTGTTTATCCCACACAGTCATGTTTCATGTAAAATGAAAGTTAAGTTTTCTATTTCTGTTTTCTTCGAAACACCACAAGATGACAGTTGTACCCCACCTGCCCTGAAAAAGAACTAAAGAGCAGAGTTAACTATTTAGCCAGGTGCACCCCTTTCAAAATGCCCGTGGCAAGTGGCCTAAGCAAACTAAAGGAAATATTTGTCAGAAGAGCCACCACTCATCATCCTTTTAAAGAGGGAACTGGTAGCAGTACCTAACTGCCTTGACTTCAGGTTTCTTCTAATCCCTCATCAGTGAGAATAAGAGGGACAATGTTCTGTCCCGCTGTTGGTACCTGAATGGTGTGGATGCTGGAGCCTTTGAACATGGAATAGAGGAAGAGGGAGCCCTGCCGTTCTCTGACTCTTATTTCTACATCTCTTGCACTGACGCTGCCCTTCATGCAGTGAGTCTTCCCAGGTAACAAGTGCCTTAAAAGGTAACTTCTTTGTCTCATAAATTTTCAGCTGAATTAATCTTCATCTGTGTTGCAGTACAGGTGTGTGAAATGCTAATGCAAAGAGAAAGGAAGAAGAGGATGAAGGTGGATGATATGCTTCTTTTTGGAAGCAGCAGCAGTTTAAGCTATCTTAAACAAACTGTGGAATAACTTGCTGTTACCTAACCATTAGGAGTGGTTCCAGAATTTGCCCTCAGTTTTGAGTATTCAGTGCATAACTGTAGAAAGCCACTCTGCTGCAGGATGAAGCTATTACTGATATTCAGAAGCTAGTTAGTCAGACTGCTAAAAATTCATGAGCTACTAGCTTGGCAAGTCAACTACTGCATTAGGTTAGTGATATCATTATGTGAATTATTTACCTGCAGGTTTTCAGCATTGGGGATTTGCCCAAAATCTCAGTTGTTCCTATAACGAAACAGCACCATAAGAGACCCATGCCGGTGAAGAGGAGATATGGATACTGGGCATGCATGTGTTCGTGCCTCAGAGGTGACCCCATGAAACAACTGCCTCCTTAGTTATATTTCATATTTTGAGATGTGAGCTTTTACATCAAAACTTGTCCAGTGAAAGAGATAGGTATTGTCTGTTAAGATTTTTCTTCCCTAAAGCTTTAAGGGGCTCTTAAAGTACACGGAATATTTGTCCCTAAGTAATTTTAAGTAAGCAGAGTCTTAAGTTAATACATAATCTGGCACATAACTCAAGAGCTACTTCCTGTAGTAGCTAGTTTGTGGTAATGACATGTTATTTCTGTAGATTGTGTAAACTGCTGGCTCTGTTTTTATACTTCAATAAAATCTGTTTGCATAGCTTGTACTTCTCCTTTCATTACAATTAGGCTGACAGAAGTTCAAACAACAAAACTTTATTGTTCATGTCTGTAAGTAAAATAACCACTGCAAAGTATAAAATGTTTTTAAACCAGTATAACAAAAACCAGTATAGCAAAACACTGCTAAGTTGTACTGAAATTACAGTGTACTTTAAGAAATGACTGATGTGCAAAGGAGTAACGTGAGTCCTGTCACTTGCAATTCTCCCATCTCCTCTATATACACTCTTCTTTCTTGTCTAAGCGGTGCATCACAGAGCATGAGCAAGAGCTTAGCATGGCTAAATTCTAGGATCAAACACTACAGATGTATATGCATTCAAACCGTACCTTGTATTTTCTGTTGAGACAAAAAAAATTGTATTTTCATGTTTGTCTCTTCCACATTTACAAAAATGCTGAAAAGTCATTTTTTAGAGATTAAGATATATATGAAGTATTTTAAAGTTGTAAACCCTTACTAAAAATTAACTGGTAACACTGCTGCAGAATATGAACTCAGCTGGTGAGTTTCTTTGCAATATCTTTACTCACCATCTTTGAGTAGTGAATTGGCAGCAGTTTTGTCCAAGTAATTTTGACATGAGTGAAATATGATAAAGCAAACTATTTATCAGTACTTAAATCCTGACTACTTTAACATCCGTAAGACATTATACAGAATAATAGTACTCTAGTTTTGAGAGATGATCCAACATTTTCTGGGAAATGGCACTCAACTCTTGGACTCCAGTTCCAAATACATACATGTGGATAAAAACCCTTTTTAGGTAGTTGAGTTCAGGTCCTGGAAGAAGGTCTGGGAGCTGTGACTTGAAGAGCTCCTGTTCTCTGACTGATAGGTGGAGGGCACCAGCACAAAGCACAGTGCACACAGTGAGGCTGGTACAGTGCTGCATTTGATAGTTTGTGCTCAAAACGTGCCATACGAGATAGCTGGCCTGCAGTGGCCTCTCCTGCCACACCCAGGCTCCTGCACATGCCTATTTACTATTTCCTTTCCAAATGTTAAACTTCACATAACTTCATTTCCATTTACAAAGCTGTGGGTTTTCATATTTATTCCTACTCTGTATTTAAGATCAGCAAGCTTTACTAAGGCAATAACAAATTAACCCAAAATGTGTTTGGTCATTGGTGGCTTTGCTTTAGCTAATTTTAAAATTTGTTCCTAACATCCAGTGCAGAGTACCCTGGTGTGGCACTGGACAAAGGTGAGAAAACAAAGAGAAACTCCTTCATCAGACAGGATACCCATTTTAAAACCCCTAGAGAGCTGTGGTGCTTCAATGTGCAAGACAGCTTTTTAAAAGGCCAGTGACTGTATAGCGTGTCTTAACGCTTGTTTTGTCACCTACCAAGGCAGGGGAAGATCTGTTGGACTACCAAGAAGGCCATATAAAATCCTGACAATTTTTCCTTCAAAAATTTGCAAACATTGCATCCCCTCACTTTTCATGAAAAGATGTTGAAGATTTTTGAAGCTGTTTCAATGATTTGTTTGAAAAGTGCCTGTTTTCTCCAGCTGGCACTGAACCACCTGCAGGCATACAGCAGGAGTCAGCTTCACCAACCTCCATACCTAGGAACCACAACTGGCCATTGAAACCACCAAGAACAAACAAAAAGCAAATCCTCCTTTCTGCAACTTCCCTGGGATCAGAAGAGCACAAAAATCAGAACTTTGGTGACTCTTCACTACAACCAATGTTCAGTATATCATGCAAATACCTAGTGGAGTATTTAATGAAGAATTTTTTTACTGAACAATACTATAGTTTCAAGCCTAAGACTCTCAATTCTACAGTAACTATGCTTACGAAGATCATATACTGGAATTGGAAACTCTTTCCTCTCCCACAACTATAGGGGTTTTTTTGTTATGCTTTTGTTTGGGGGCTTTTTGTGTTCTCCCCTCCCTTAAGTAAGAAGTATGTAACCATGGAGTAACCCTTCACGTTCTAATTACAAGACACGTCCCAAACATTTTGTGACAATGAGATGGGGAGAAGGTAAAGAGAAATTAAGCAAACAGCTGTGTAAAGCCCTTCTATGACTCTCAGACCTAACTGGGGCCAGAAGTACCACAGTGAGAACAAAAAAACCCCTTATCATTATGCTCAGTAGCCAGTCCTTTCTTAAAAATTAAACAAATAATTAATAATAAAAAAGACAGACAGTACTTACTAGGCTAAGCCTTTGTTAGCAATGAAGCCACCAGAACCTCTTGAGCAGTGATTAACAAATTAAATAATCCTTTGGGAATTCTCCCAGGACATCCAGCTACTTGACAAAACTGTTCCAGTCTTCCACTCTGATCCTGCAACGACAGTTAGGACTGAATGTGGTGATCACAGCTCTGCCTAGCAAAGGGATAGAGTTGGCATACTACTCAAGACATAACTGCTTCACCTACTCAGAGCCCTAAACCCACTTGAGGAATCCAGAACTCAGAATCACCAATGTAGGGCATATTTTTTACTACCTGCATTAGAAGTACAGGACTTGCTAACTTCCTTTCATACACCGTCTCTGTATTGGGCAGCGTTATTCTGAGTAATTATCATTATACTGAAATGAGCTGAGCTTTTTACAGGACTTTCTGTATTTCAGCCCAGTGTACAGGTATTTTGCAATCACATTGCATATAATGACTATAAATGCAAACAGAGTCAAATAGCTACTAGCATATATTTTTGGGATTGAAATTCGATAGGGCTTCAGATTCCAAGACAACTCAATTGAAGATATGCTGCTTTTTATGACCTTAAAACTACTTGAAGTTTTCTAGGCCACGTGTCTTCCTCAAAATGATGTTTTCAAAAGAAATTTCCAAAAAGAATACGAGTGTGAAACTGAGGGACAAAAAACCTCCCATTTTTACTCACGTACAGAAAACCCCCTCTTAACGTACATGAAAAGGCCTTTACTTTGAAAACAGAATTTGAAATTTAGTGTGAGTAGTCTTTGAATCAGGGATATGCCTTTTGGCCAGTTTTCCTATTGAACAACATAATAAAGCAATAAGCTTTTGAATCTCAAGCTGCACATGCACAGCAAAAAATAATAAAAAATATATTAAGAACTAGAAGCTGGGTTTTCTGAAAATTCTGTGGTGTCAGCAATACTTCAGGTTGGTCCTTGCAGAGTTCCTTCTACCTGAGGCAGCTGCAGGAACTACAATTCAGGCTGGGGCTCCACTGTGCTCCTTGCTCCCTCTTCTGGCACCCAGGTCCACGCCAAGAGCGAGCAGCAGCCTCGGGGGGAGGGTGGGATAGGGGATGTTGGGAGCCTACAGCAAATGCATCCTGTTGGGTACACACCACTACTATTTCCGCCTTTTTCAGGGATTTACACAAAGCAGCGAGTTTCTTGCATCGAACTGGTGGCCTCTAACGAAGTGCTTCTCATTTTCTGAGTTCCAAATCTGAGCCTCTGGAAACTAAATGCAGAAATATCCAGGAGCATCTACCATAATCATGCAGACTTCTCATCACTGCAAACGTTCTGAAGAACAGAGCATCCCAGCAACCTTGCACTAGGAAAGCCCTAAAAATGCAGACAGGACCACAGCACGTACCCACAGTTCATGAAAAGCCTATCACTGAATTTAACACAGCTCTAAAGTTATAGCTAGCACGCCTATTGTTGAACGACCTCCACCCTCAAGTAACCTGTACATTATATTCACTGAAACTGTGCTTTGATTAAATGAAAACCAACCCAATTTAGCAGCCATTCTTTTATTGAAATGCTCAGTGCCTTAGCTTTCTCAGCATTATAGTGATGATAATGCCACTATCAGAATTTTTGGGAACTCATTAGTGTGACCATTCAGATACTCTCCTAATGATTACTCCAGGAAAGCCTGTAAGAAAAGAAAAAAAAAAAAGTAAAATCTGTATTCAGATAAACATTTAACACAGATAGAGAGGCACAACTTTTCTATCTTTTTAATTCCATGAGCAGTTTCCACCTCAAACTGAAGGATCATGCATTACAAAAAGCGATCATATAATTAAGGACTATCATAATACACATACATGATGTCATACAGATGGAAAACTTAACCAATGAGCACTAAATTCTTCAACCTTAACTTCTATATATGTTAAGTTTATATGTAATTATATATATACTTTTATGTTCAGTTGCAGACAAAAACTATTAATAAACTTTTGTTTAAAGTCAAGAACTCTTTGGCAGAAAAAAAAATAATAAATTGAATGTCCATGTATTTTCTTCTACAAATAAGAAAATTGATCCTGATATGAACTTGGCTGCAGCTAGTTACCCAAACAGGAAAAAAAAGTTAAAAAACAACTTTGCAAGTTTAATTAGCACATTTTGGCAAAAGCAGATGATTCCTTAGCACATTACTTAAATGTCATGGGGAAATTTGCACTATCATATATGTACTGAAATTTCTGTATAGTCCTGCAAACACAATACAAACACCTGGATTAAGGACCCACACCTCCATTTTCAGAAGTTCTAAGTGCAACTAATTCCAATGGAGCACCACGCAGGCCCTGTAATAGCTTGGTAACTTCTCAAAGGAAAAACTGTGACATTATTTAATTCTCCTAAAGCAAAGGGAAGAATGAGCCTGGACTTATTAAAATGGAGGTAACAGATGAAACACAATTATTGTAAGAGTTTCATTCACACATACGCTAACTTTACTTTTATTGTCTTGTAAATCTAGCCAAACTCATAACATTAAATAAAAAAATAATCTATTTTGACTTTGCAAAGTAACACTGGAGGAACTTGGTGAAGGATCAAACAGGACAGGAAGAAGCTTTATTCCAAAAGAGCATACTGTAAGCTTAGGGCACTGTTGTTTATGCTGGGGAACTTAGTACACACAGTCTGTGGTGCAGCACATAAGTCACTGGAAGTTTGTGTTCAATAAATTGGAATAAAATATTTAGAACAATAAAGACTACAAATCAAGTGCGAATAGCTGCAGGACTAAATATTTCCAAATCAGAAAAAGATGGAAACAAACTGTATTGTGACCGTATCTAAGGAGATCAGTATCTAAAGTCACCTGTGACACTGCTGAAAGCACCTACAGGGAGTTGCCCCATTCAAAATTACCAAATTTTTCCTCCCTTGATTAAGTCCACATTTCCTTTCATCTCCCTTTTGTCTTCTTCAGCAAGACTGTAAGGATTCTTCCAGTTTCTCACTGTTCTTCAAGACATGCTAGTGAGCCTCCTGGAGGGAACAGACCTTTCCCTAGGCCTGCAGTTTCCCCACTCTGCACACAAGCTAGATAAGGACAAGGCTAAGTAGACCAGCTTGCGTAACACGTCCGAACACAGGTACCCCAAATACCCACAGACTGCACTTTTGCCTCTTGGTAAAGTGTTAGGACTATGCTCCCTCTGCTCTAAACCACATTATGTGCATGTCAGCTCAGAACGAGATACTGACCCAGCTCTGTACATCGACTGCTCTTAAACGTAGGGACCCTGGGAGCCTCGGAAACCCCAAGATCAAGAACTGATAGAAGACATAGGAGCATATACGCTCTCCATTTCTGCTAGTTTTTCCTAAGCAACTTATGTTGCTTTCAAGGAGAGTTTGCAGCAAGATCCTGGTAAGGGAGATGTTATATTAAGGCTCAAAATGCAGAAATAGTAGCAGCCCAGACTAATAAACATTTTTATAACATCTGGAGATTAACAGTCATAGATTCCCCCAAGAGCTTCAAATGCTATCATGTTACTGCAAGCAACAGGAACTGATACTCGACTACATTTGATAGCCCTTTTAATGTAAACTACTTCAAAAACTGTTTCTCATTAGCTTTTTTCTCAATTATGTTAGACACTGTAGCTAAAAGCCTAAGTCTTATGTTTTAAGTGTGATTTTCAAGTTAGGTGTCCAGCATTAGGTGAACCAATGCAATAAGTTTGGGGGCTTTTTTTTCAGTTAGTCTGACAGTAAAAATACTTCTTTTTATTTGGGCAATACAACAGCATTCAATATGATGCCACCTATCTATCAGCAGTCTTTAAGGCCAAATCTCCAGATTAAGTAGATCAACAGACACACAGAGAATTATAATTAAACAACAAAAAATTTTCTCCTTTCAAAGTGCATCTGTGGATTCTCTCTGCTTTAAGTTCTTGATTTTAACAGACTGCCTAGTTTCAGTGTTATTTGACTAGTATTTCTTTTATTTACTACTTAAGTTCTGAGAAGTGCTTTTGCAGTTCAGATTGCACTGAAATGCATAAATTGTCACATGTATTGTCTGTCCACATACTCACAGTTGCACAAACTACTTCCCTTTTCATTTCTGCTTATATAAAAGCTAGGTAAGGCAACTGCTCACTCAGAGAAATTTCTACATAATTTTAGCTACTGTTGACTGTCAGTTGAATTGGTAAAAATACAAAACTGAGACAGTACTACTTGACAAGCAAACATCGCTGGCAAATCTGCAATACTGAGAACTCTCCTACTAGTAGGATTTCACCTACTAGTAGGATTTGACTTCTAACAAACATTATGAAGTTACGGGCCTTGGTTTTGCTTTAAGTTAACTGGACCTTCCCCATCCACATGTGGCACCATAACTCTTACCCTACAAAAAGCCTTCAAGTCTGAGCCAAATTTAACCTGATCATTTCTGTATTTCTGAGTATGGTTCCTTTTTAACATTCAGAAGAACTCTCTCAGTTTTGCATCTCAATCAAACTTTCACACATTCAACCAGAAACATGAATCACACTAGTGCTATTTCAGGGAACAGTGTACAGCTATAGTGGCAGGGGGAAGTGTGCCACGTACCAGATCACACAAACACAGAGGTAATAACAAAGTAATGTCTGAAATAGGTAATTTACTAAGTGTAAATATATTTTTTTCTTTGTAAAAAACTTGTACCCATTTACTGTCAGGATATTCATGACGGTTGTGCTATAGACCAATGCCTGTTAGAACACCAAAACATTTTCTGCCATTGAAGCCCTAATCTCCATTACAGTTATAATGTAAAGCAGCAAATACTTTTTGTCTGCAAGAAAAGGATATGAATTTGGTAATCTTCCTAAACTTACTTTTGAAGTATTGCCAACCCAGAGTGTTCAAAACACAAAAGTCAGGACCTAGTAAAGAATCAGGATTTCAAAAGCACTGCAGTTTTGAAATCAAGTGGGAGTGCATGTATGTATTTACTTTTACTTCTCTTTCAGCTGCATTTAGGGTTTTCCTGCTTTGTGTTTCATACTTCATTGCACAACTGAAAAACCCTCATATTTGAAGTGGTTTAAATTTGAAGTTTAGATGATCATAAAATTCATATTCATAAAATTCAGTGACCCCAAAAGGTGGACCTTTGTGAAGAACAGCAAGTATTAGAAAATTACAATAATTACAGTTAATATTTTAAAAATTTGGTTATTTTCAACACTGTTTACGTAGCCCAATTTTCCTTCTGTTTTATTTCCTAAGTAGTAATACCACAAAGTTGAAATGAGGAAGGCGCACAACATGTTGGAAGATTTAGGAGGGAAGTGTCATAAGTCCTTTAAATAAACAACTTAAGAAGTTGGTTCTTTTCAATGTAAAAGCATTTTTAATTTTATTTTTTTTTTAAGTATTATCTAAGCCAAGCCTTCTGGAATATTTAAGTTCAAGTAACTGTAGTAAAAATCGTTTGCAAGTGTGCAGAAATAGCCTAAAGTACTGTACAATGAGTTTCCCACCTTTGCTGTGCTGTTTAGCATTTAATTTCATGTGTAAGACCTTTCACTTATGATTTAAGAGTGCACCATTGAAGACTAGTCACATATGGTCTACACTAAGTAGCAGCATCTTTAAAAGATGCCAGCACAGTAAAACATAATAAAGAACTTTAAAATATTATTCAGTAACAAGAAGTAGGACTAATACACCTAGCTCAGTAAACGCCCCTTGTTGAAGTGTACATTTGTCACAGCAAGCTATCCAAACAGTGAAGTCTTTAGCCCAGCATACACTATTAACTCCACCACTTTAACATTTTTTATTAAATACAGTTGAGCTGAATGTCACTGAAATTTGCCAAATTTGGCTTTCTGACCCTTTCTCCTCTACCAGAAGCTCATCCTGTAATTCTTGTGTGTATTTTCAGATTGCACCTATGTTATACACTGTCTGCAGTCTTGAGAGTGAATTTACTGGATCCTCTACTCCATCTTATAGGCTGCATTTTCAAAAAACACACTTGCACATACATACAAATAAAATTAACTTCAGTTTCTAAGGATTTACCGTTTACTGTTTAATACAAGTAGAATACAGCTAGTGATTCTAGTTACTCTAATCAAAATATAATGTTGCCACAATTCAAGAGCAGCACAAGCACAAATGAAAATGGAAATTAGCAAGAATATTTCACCCACCAGAAAGCAAATGCAGAGTTAGTGGCACAGTGACAACAGCAATTGTGTCCTGCTCTCTGTAGAGCAGCAATACGGCAAATAGGTATTAAGCACAAAATTAAGTATTAAAGATTCAAGAAAAAAAATTGAAATTGCAACACAGGATACAGCTGCTAGAACACAATGTTCACTTAGCACAGCTATACTTAAAAAAGCCTCTACCAACAGACAGACAAAAAACCCCTCACCCAACCAGAACCAAATAGTTACAATTCAGTTACCGGACCTGCCTGTCTGCAAGAATTCCCCAACACAACACTTACACACCGAAATTCACTATGTATGACGGTATTTATAAACAGTGTATAATACTACAGGTTTTATTTTACAACTTAAATAAATTCAAATTGCATTGAAAAGTACTATACAGAAATCAATAAAAGGATTTTTTTCCTAAATAACAATATTTTTTCCCCTTTCCCCTACATTTGATTTCTGTCTCTTTAATATGGAACACGGTATTTCATAAATCCTTAATATCAAGGTAATTTTGGTACACTTAAAAATTATCACTTCCACCAGAAATAGGTCATCTCCTTTATTTAATACCATTAAAAAGCATGCATATTAAGACAAACCAGAAAAAAGTCTTAATGCACAAGCCCTTTCTCTACCTCAAAAAAGAGGGGAGCCCCCGTCAACAAAAAAACAACAAAACCGGTGGTGTAATACTAGAATCAGCTTCACAATCTTATCACCAGGGTTTTCCACCTGTTTCAGTTATAAGTCGATTAACCAAGCTATAAGAACCAAGACATCGTTAATGTACAACAGTAATTATTACCAAGATGGCATCACAAGATCAGAGTCCGATACAGACATTTTGTACCTCGGTGCTGGATAGTGTTACTTGAAGCATCAGCCTAATAGCCGGTTTATTCATAAGGCACGCACTAAAATGAAACAAACAGTAATTAAGTGCTAGCAGTGACCTAGTTAGCTACACATGGAGCTCGATCGTCCTGTCACTTATTACAGGTTCGCCGGAATCCGACAGGCACGGTCCCGTCCGCCCGTGCAGCGCGGGAGCGGAGCGGAGCGCAGTGCCCCCCGCACGGACAGTCCCGGGTTGCGGTCCGCTCCGGGGCCGCCCGCCGCTCCCGCAGCCCCCGGATCTCCGCAGCCCTCGGGTCTCCGGGAGCCCAGCCCCAGCGAGGGCAGCGCCAAGGCCGCCTGCCTCGGCCTTCGCCTTCCCCTCCCCCGCGCCGCAGCTCCGGCAGCTCCGCGCCGGGATAACGCAGCCTCAGACTCGCTGGCTGCTCGCGTCCCCCTTCGCCTCCCTCTCCTCCCTCCCCCAACGCGCGCGCTCGATAGAGTCTCCTCTCGGCGGCGGGAGGGCGGTGAAATCCTCCGCTCTCCTCCCTCCGCGCTCCGTAACGCGAAAGAGCCGCCGCCTTCTGTTCCTCAGCCTCGGCCAAGTCGGCGTTTGTTGACAGGCTCTGCCGGGCACAAAATGGGGCTGCCGCTTCCATGGGCGCCGCCATTTTGTGAGGAGCTGCCGTGTTCCCTGCAGCAGCCGCAGCATCAGTCGCGGCTGCCGCGGCAACCCAGGCGCGCTGGAGAGGCGGCCGGGGTCTGTGTAATGGTTGAATAAAGTGACCCCGTCTAGGGAATCCCCGGCTGACAGTTACGTAAGGGACCGTGCGCAATTGCTGTACTTAGCATGGAAACCCACCTAGTCCTGCTACGCAACTTGCCTGTCCTCGCCTCTTCCAGCTCTCCTCACAGAGCACCCGGGCGAGCAGTGACTCACCTGTGCCGACCGCCCCTCAGCGGAGGGGAGACCCCCTGCTTTTATGGAATTTTTAAGGCATGATTAAGAAACACGTCCCTCTTGGAGGGAGGTTTAGCTGTGTATGTCTAGAAGAGCAGTGTAGCTCCCCAGTCGCTTGTTTTAAACCTCTCTCATTTGTATTATCCTGGCTTTGGCAGTCTTATGCATATTGGTGCTGAAATAGCAGAAACTGAGAGTGTCAGAGACAGGAGCTGCAGACCAGGATCTGCTGTAGGTCTAATTTTAGAAGAAAGGGGGGGGGAAGACTGTTAATGCTACAGTGAATAAGACACTATGCATTTCATACTCTGAAATCCACACACCACCACTCCATCCAAAGAGAGAGAGCAACTTGCAATACGAAGGATTATTCAGAAACAGGTATTTCTTGCCCCCTCCCAAAAAAAACAAACTGAACCCAGAGCCAATCTTAGGAAGCATCTTACTGTATCTGTCTCTATATTCAAGCTGAAACAGCACTGAAGTCCAATGGAAAAAAAATATTCTTTGAAAAAAAAGTTTTATTTTCTGAAGTTAGTAGTTGGAGTAAAAAGGAATCACAGTTTTCCTTCTTTAAGTGTTCACTGGGGGCCATAATGCGCCACTGAATTTAAAACACAGTTCCTTACTGACTTTTAATTAGAGTTCTGCTTAAAAACCCCCCTATCCTGTAGGCCCAATCTGGCCTTGAATTTCAATGTACTGGTTGTGAGGGGCAAATATTCCTTCAGAGTCTCTTAAACTGGAGCAAGCACTCACCTGTGGCTCTGTTTGCATGCCAGGGAAGGACAAATGCCCACTTGGGCACTGCTTGCTTTAACCCAGGAGTGAAGGTTTGATGGAAGACACCCTTTACCCCATCGGCCCTTTATTGCTCCTATTTACCCCGGGTGGCACCGAGCTTCACCATGGTTGTCGTGCAGGTCTTTCACTGGACTCCCCTGTGGAAAGCACGTCAGGAGATGAGTGTTTACAAACACTACGCACACCACAGGCAGAGGGCAAGCGGCCTGCAGTGCCGCTGGGGGCTACTGCCCGTCCAGGGTGGGGGCCAAGACCTTCCCCTCCATTACTTTTGTACTGCGTGTTCCATTCGTCAATGCACAGAAATATATGGGCGGTTTAGATTGCATACAGCAGTCCTGAGGCACTTTGATTACAGGCCGTAGTATCTCCAAGAGAAAGAAGGAAAAAGATATATTAATGGAGTGAGCCACTGCTCAGGCCCCTGCTGGCAAACCTCTTCAGGGCACCCCCTGCTCGGGGAAGCGCTCGGTATACTCCTTTGGGGAGTTTTAAAACCCTCACGCCTCAAAATGAGGGGTTCCTGCTGCTCCCCCCCCGCCCCCGCCGTGCCATCCGGGGCGACTTCCTGCCCTTGGAAACACCTCGGTCCGGGGGAGTCGGAAAGTTTTGTGAAAGTCTACATCCACCAGTGCCCCCTTCGGTTGTTGTTTTCTCTCCCCTTGAACTCAGGGCGTTGGGTTTAGTCCAATTAAAAAATTCGGCCCCGCTTTCCAAATCCACCTTTCCCGCCCCCCCTTCCCTTCCCCCCCCCCCCCCCTCCAGCCGGCAGCCAGCGGAGGGAGGCCGGTCGGCGCGAGCCTGGCACGGGAGGGCCCCGCACCGGCCCCGCGCCCCACAACAGCCGGTAGTAGCCGTTTTTTTCCTCCCTCTTCTCCCTCTCCCTCGCCTCTTTCCGCCCGGCTTTGTGTGAAGTTTGCGGCACATTGCAGATGAGCCCTTAGTGGCGAGAGGAGCCTATTGTTCCCCGCCAGGAACTGCTTGCTGGGGCTGTGCTGGCTTTTGCCTTTGGAGCTGCCTTCTGCAGTACCGGCAGCGGCCTCCGGGGCCCGCTGTGTCGCGCTCTCGTCCAGGCAGAAGCACGGCGGCCTCAGATCTTTTTGTCTGAGCGAGAAGAGAAGTGAATCCCGCTGCCGCCGCCACCGCCGCCGCCGCCGTAGCTGTACAGTGTGTGTGTGTAAGGGAGCGAGCGAGGGAGCGAGCGAGCGAGGGAGGGAGATCGCATGGAGCCGCGGCTGTAACACACACACACTGTCAATACCTCACTCCGGCTCCCCCCCCGCCCCACCACAACAGTAACCCAATTCATTGTGTGATCCAGCAGCACCATGTTGAGTCTCATGTGCAGGCTGGATCGGCTGGGTTTGTGGTGCTGAGAGAGGCAGCAGCCGCGGGAGGAGGAATTTACTGAGAGGTGCCCCTCTCCCTCCCTGCCTCTTCGCCCGTGTGTTGTGTGGAGACAGGACTCGCAATTGCCACACTCTCGGGGCTCCCTTATTCCTTTTAAACTTTTTTTTAAACAAGCCCCTCTCCATGGCTGATCCCCGGCCGAGCACGGGCACCTGGGTCTCTTAAAGACAAGGAGGAGCCGGGGATTGTTGTTGTTGTTGTCGGCCGTTTTTTTTTAAAATTGGATTTTTTTTTTTACGAGAACCTTTTTTATTACAAAAATGGCAAATTCGACGGGTAAAAACCACGCAGACCAGCGGAGAAAGGGACTCGCTTTCCTGGACGAGCTGCGGCAGTTTCACCACAGCAGAGGGTGAGGAAAATGGGGAGATGGAACGGGAGGGGGGGAGGCTTTTAAACCGACCAGATCCAACTTCCAGCCCCTTCCCTGAAGGACACGGCAGCCCTAGCGAGGGGAGAAAAGGGGGCAGAGCTGACAAGTTGTGGTGTTTTGTGTGTATCTCCTTTGGCAGGTCTCCTTTTAAGAAGATCCCCGTGGTGGGTGGGAAGGAGCTGGATCTTCACGCTCTCTATACCAGAGTCACCACTTTAGGCGGATTTGGGAAGGTGAGTGGAAGTTTTAATTTGGGTTTCCCTCCCACTAACCTCTTCCCAAAAGTCTCCTCTGACCCCCGGGGGTGGCGGGGGGAGCCGGGGTGGCCGGGAACCGTCCTATTTAAAGCCGGTTATAGGAGGTGGGGGGTGGAAGGAGGAAGCTAGCAGACAGGCAGGTTGGTGGCTCGGCCTTGTCGGCGGAGCGATGAACGGGGACCCGGGGGTACAGTGCACACCCCGCTCCTGCCTCCCCCGCCTCCGCTGGACCCCCTCACCCCTGCCCCCCTCCCCGCGGCAACGCGAGGGGGGAGCAGGGAGCTGCGGGCGGCGAGAGGAGGCTTCTTTCGGCTGTGGTGGCAGTTCTGTGCGTCTCTCTCTCTCTCGCATAGGGAAAGACAGAGGAGAGAGAGAGTCTGAGTGCAGTTTTAGTGCAACTCAAAATTAGCGGGCATGTTTAACATCGATAATCGGCACGGAGCATGGGCTAGGGAACGATCCTCGCAGCCGGGGGGGGCCGGGCGCTGCCCTCCGAGCCCTTCCCGGAGAAAAATAACAAAAGGGGCACCCAAGACGGTGTGTAATCAAATAGCCATCTTTAGGCTTCAAGGCTGGGGACAGAAATGTAGGCCTCAAAAGAAAGGCCTCTCTGTGTCTGTGGATCTCTGTTGGGGGGACCCCCCGGGCCGGCGCCCCCGCGCCCCGCAGCCCAGGGGGCGCCCCCGCAAGCACTTCCCAGCATTATTTTAAACTTCTTTGGGTTTTTAACGGACCGCGTTAGGATTTAAAAGGGGGCGACAGAGGGACTCCCGATTGGTTATTGTCCAGGCAGTAAAAACAAAAACAAACAAACCCCAAAACAATACTAGCCTTCCCGGCCGTCCCCCCTGAAGAAAATTATGTGTATATTAAAAAATGAATGCATTAAAAGACCCGTGAGAAGCGGGATTATACCCGAAGGGTGAATACTACCGACTGTCAGTAAAATACATGATCCTAAATCCCATATACATTTGTGCTTATTTATTTTTATATATTTATCTATTTGCTTCATTGCAGCATGTGTTTTTTTGTGATGTTCGCTGTCAGCAACATGTTTTCGTGTACGTTGTGTATCTCGGCCTGTGTGTTGTTTTTGACAGGTATCAGAGAAGAATCAGTGGGGAGAAATTGTAGAGGAGTTTAACTTTCCCAGAAGTTGTTCTAACGCTGCCTTCGCTTTAAAACAGTATTACTTGCGGTGAGTGCTATCAAGCTGTTGCAGTAGTATTTTTGAGTGTGGGGTTATATTTGGTTTTCAGTGTGTGCAATAATAAAAATATCCCTGCTCTTAAAAAATGCTATAAAATAAAGCAGAAGGAACTTGTAATTCCTTACTGGTATGGTGCAGTGATCAGTTAAAGGTGATTCTTTTTCTTAGTTATTTTGTTTTTATATCTTCAAGCGTTAAACTTTGAAGGGGTCCCAAGTATACAAACAATATATGTCAGAGCCATTTTTTTTGATTGTTTTAGAATGACGATACTAAAGGACTGTTACTAAGGGATCATGTTGTTGTAGTTATAGAAACTTAGGTTAATTTTTGGAGCACTGAAATGTGTTGGTATGTGTAAACTTGTTTACTACTCAGTGGGGTCAGACATTGAATGAAAATGCATCTGCAGGAAGGTAAACTGCTTTGGATAAATTATATTGTTTGTTATCAGTTAGTAGCAGCATGTATTTTTTATTTTAGAGTACAAAGAGCTAAATAATTTTTTATTACTTGAAAAATAAATTTCTGCAGGTTTTAAAAATAAGATTGCATTCCTTGAAATGATACAGGTTATTTTTTTGTAATACAGATTATTTTTCAGTGTAGCCTGGAGTTCATATTTCATAATTTAAGTTACTGTGTGTGGTACTATTCAGTTACTAGATTACTTTTTAAGAAGAAATATTTTATTAAATTTTGGTGATTATTTTTTGTGGGAAAGATTTTTAAATGATTGTGTATCTAAGTGTTTTAGATGCTATATGTAGACATCTGTATTTCATTTAGAAGGGAGTTTTGTGAACATTGGTTAAGGAATGTAATTTTCTGTTTCTGCATTGTAAATATGATATTTTTTCATTGAAATTAAGTATAATATAGGTGGGCAATATGTACAAAAGATGTATGGACTTCTGGATTTCTGTTTTGGTGAGCTGAGTACACACAGGCTTTATCTGTTCTTAGTTGGGCCTTCTGAATTAGGAAATGCAGTAATTGTACAGGTGCACTTTCTATTGGTTGTCCTAGATTGACTTCCAGCTTGAAGCTGTAGAGTTCATAGCAGAGTGGAGCAGTTACTGAGTTACAGTGATGTCTAAAAAACCTTAGTCAGATATTTGTAGTTACTGAATTTTTTTTTTTTTTTTTTTGTGGTGACATGATTGCTTTAAGATCCAGATTAAGAAATTACTGTTGTTAATATTTTTAGCAAAGTTTATGATTGGTAGCAGGCCTAGGCCTAGGAATTAAGTGGGAAGCTTGCTTTAGGATGTCCTTCCCTGTTGTTTTTTTAATTCCCTCCCCCATAGTATTAAGGTAGTGTTGCTGAAGATTTGTCAGATCTTAGAAAGCAGTTATTTCCTTTTTGAATTTTCCTGTTGGACCACGTAGTCTGTTACTTGACTAGATTTTACATGTAATTTGCAAAATGATAGTTTTTTGATTTTTTTGTTTTGTTTTGTTTATCCTTTCTATTTCTATATAATACAAATGTTGGAACAACCTAACTTTTTGCAGAAGATTGTCATTTTTGTTTTCATCTTATTTTGAGAACTTTTATATTCTGGGACAGTTAACGCAATGTTAATTGAGTCTTCTAATAGCTATTTTTAATAAGATACTACTTTTTAAATTAGAATCAGACATACAAAAATGTTATTTTTATTATTGGCATGCTGATATTGACATTATTTGAAATACAGTGGAAAAAATGTATAAATACAAATAATTGAAAGGGCTTTTCCTTATTTGGAATTTAGGACAAAAAGTTGGTAAATGGTTAAGATGAAGAATCTTTAAAAATGTCTTATCATAATCTCTGTGATTTACTTAGGCCATTCTGAAATAAGCTATCAAGGTTGTTGGTTTTGGAGTGGACTGGTTTTTAGTGGTGGTTTTGGTTTTTGTTTGGTTTTGTTTTTTCTGAATTGCTGCTTTGCTCATTGTTGCTTCTCACATAATCTGAGTTGGATGTCAACTGTTTCCCAGCTGAGTTCACCTCCTTTCATGTGCAGTAGTAAGACTGTATGTGCATGTCTCTCTGCTAGGTTAACACTTGTTTAGCTTTAGCCTAGAAGGTTTAAGGGGGATGGTATCTGGATCTAGGGAAAGAAAAAATGCTTTAATGGTAAATTTGTTACAAGGGTCTAGTTTGACTGTGTTGAAGAACATAACCTGAGGTTTCTTACAGGGCTGAATTTTCTGCTGCAGTTTTTGAACTGCTGAGCAATTACCCTTGGAAAAAAAAGTGTTCCTCGTGAACCTCAAGTATGACTATAATCTTGGCCTCACTACTGTAATGACTTTGCAAACAAAGTCAAATTGAGGCCTATCAACTTCTATATCAATTTTTATCCAATTGTGTGCATTTGCACTGTAAAGTGAGGAATCTATGTGGCAGGTGGGACCCTGTTGAATTCGGAGGGATTCAGTGGTGTGCACCCACGTGAATTAATTTGCAGATTTGGATTTGGGATGGTTTGTCATTAAAGTTGCTTCTTTCTATGAAACATCTGGCGTAATGGGTTTGCTGAAATGAGATTTCAAGCTACATGGACCACTTGCTAATTATGCTGTGTTGCCTCTAATAATGCTGTTATTTTTACTTAAAATTAATATGTAAACAATCGAGAAAGTTGAATTATTTGTGTGAGGTCAGTAGTCCTGTTGGCTTGATCAAACTGAATGTTTTGCAAAACAGTCATTGGGTTTTTCTAGGCAGTTGGGAAGTGTGTCTTTTCTGTTTAAATAACTTCCATTTTGACTGTTGTGGAATTTTGCTGTGTGTCTTTGGGAATGTATGGTAGGCTCCATTAAAGAGTAGGATTGTTTAAACTTCTGATGTCATTCCGATAGGCTTTATGATTGGTGATAGTTGAATATATGATAGCCAATCTTACCTACCCCTTCTCCCTTGCACTGCTCTCCCTTTTCTCTCACTGGGAAAAGTTATTTATAATAGGGAAAGTCTGAACCATTCAAACTTTGTGCCTGTGTTGCTTTGAGCTGTCTGACAGGTGAAGTAATTTATGCACTGTGGTTCATAGTGAGCAGTCAAAAGCCACAGTGCTGATAACCATTGATAGAACTGTACTTGTTAATGTAGTTCTGTAAGTCTTTACAGCATCAGAGACTGTAATTCCATTGGATGTAGTGCAAATTAGATGTTTCATCTCAATTGAGGTGAATTAGCAAAGCATTTTCCAAATGCTTCTGTAAAGATTATTTTGTAATGGTAATGAAAATATTTTAGTATGGGGTCATAACTGTAAACATCAGGAATGTGGGCCTGCTTTTATGTTTTTGTTAGTAAACATACAGTAGGTAAAAGAAAGCTAACATGGAATATAGATTGTTTTTTATGTGAATGATTGATTAGGTTACAGTCCTACAAAGAATTGAGCTGATGTGACCTTGTGTTAGTATAAGGTTCTGTTGGTTTTCATATGAGTGTAAGTGATACATTTATTTTTGCTGTGGGTCTTCATCTGTTCTTGGGGAGAGACCTTGTAAACTTAAATGTGTAAATGGAATATGCCTAACTGAATTAGAAATTAGTTTGTTTTTTTTAAGGTATTTATCTACATTAAGATAAATGATGTGAAAGGACTAGCTGTAAAGTAAGTATAAGTCTTAGTACTGCAGAGAACTCCTGAAAGATGGGCAGTATGTGTATATTGTAAGCTTCTGGCAAGGGCAGCAGAAATTAGTTAATACTAGTTAAGGTGAATAAGAATTTGCTGTTTTAAATATTGGGGAGGTAAGGGGAAGTACAAAGGAAAGAGGTCAGTGCATAAATGAGAAGTTGTATGAAGTTATTATTAAGGCAAGCCATTATGCTGAATTTCCTGAAATTCCATATATAGTAGGATGAAAAACTGAGCAGTTAAAAATCAGAACCATATGAATGAAGTAGTTACTGATGACAAATAGAGGGGATTCTTGAAAGATCTGAAGATATGTATAAGTAATTTGATCTTTAAGATGCCACTAAAAAATTAAATAATAGAACTGATTTTGTAAAAAAAATAAAGGGGGAAGAAAAAAAAAGCATGAGATCAAGAACTAGATAAAAGGCATTCTGTTCTTAGTAAAATAGTGGCAGAAATATCAGGGAAACAATAATAAGCCTGGAATTTTCCAAGCAGAAATTACTTTGAGTTTTCTTTGTTATTCTTGCTCAGTGTTTAAAATTAAGATCTGATACTGCAACAGCATCTGCACACAGATCAGTGGGTATGGAGAAGTACAGGATTGGCTTGTTTGCCAGATCTGATTGCAGGTTCAAGGCTGCAGTAAATGAAGAGAAAGTTGTAGCTATAGTAAAATTTTACATATTTTCTAAAATTAAAATACATCTCAAAATCTCATGTTAACAAATTATTTATGTATATGGATGGTTATCTGAAAGAAAAAATGGTTGAAGGACCATAAATAAAAATAGAACAAAGTATAAAGAATAGATTTGGTGAGTCACAGCAGTTTTAGGTGCTAAAAGAGTAACATCAGTGCTTACATATGCACGTAGTAATACAAGTTGAGCCATTTTAGGCTTATTTAGTGTCTACATTTGCTTAACTTTATGAGAAGGTGAATAGTACACTTACAGTATTAGCAGACAGTGAGAGTGAGAAAAGTTAAACACAAGTCAGGGCAGAAAAGAAAAGGTTATCTAAAGAAATTAGGCACATTGTTGGAAAATACAAATGAGATTTAGTTTGGAAAATGCAAGCTAAAACAGTTGAGGGACCGTAATCCAAAACAGGTATTCATTGTGAGGGAATAACCTGGAAAGCAGTATTGCTGAAAAAGGGATAGGAGTGATACCATGGGCCTGATAATCCTGTCAGTTCTGTGCACCCAACTCCCTTTCATATGAAAGGGATTTGTGCATGCTTCTGACAGGAAGGACAGGCCCCAATTTGCAATATGATATATAGACTTTGTAAAATTCAGAATGAGTTTAGGTTGCATCCACGGAGGCATTGAACAAGTGGGAGGTGGATTTCTATACAAGATTATGGAAGGAACTATGTTTGGAGTACTGTTTTACTTCAGAGTCTTTGCAACAGGTGGGGCAACTTAACAGAAACTTGAAGAAGAGCAACAAAATATTAAGAAGGCTGAAGGGACTGACTGAATAAAAAAAAACTATTTACTAAATAAATATATTTTGCTTGGCTAAATTAACATTTTTCTTGAGAAGGAGAAATTATATCTTCCAAGCGTTTTGAACGATCTAAATACTTAAAAGGGAGATAACTTTAAGTAAAATAAAAGGTTGTGTTAATGTGTAAGCTGAGATGAAACTGAAGGAGAAAATTCAGAACAGAAACACGGCAGCACAAACGCCCCCCAAGATGTACCTGAATACCTTCTAGTACGAATAGTATGGCAGGTAGGGGTGAACCCCACACTGTGGGTGATTCAGCGTTGGCCTGGCCAGGAACTAATACATGTGCAACAGGTAATGAGCCAGGGCTGGCAGAGAAAGGGACCAGATGACATTACAGGTTTTGTCCATCCTTGAATAATGCCATAATGAAGGTTTTCATCTTGCATAGCTACAGACTTCACCTGTGGAATCTGTTGTCCTTAATTTTGTCCCAAATTCTCCAGTCATTGGAAAGACAGGAAACAAAAACATGGATGACGTTTTTATGATTTCTTCTTAAAATTTTATTTTTCCCTCCTCAAGACAAAAGTTGTAATGCATGTTTCAGTCAGAGATTTAAGGCCATTCTTTTAAGTCTGTAATGAGTATTTTAGGTAGTTTTAGTTCTACTGAGTCATACAGCCAGCATACAATCAAGATTAGTTACTGTTCATGCAGTAAAGCTTTATTTAGGGAAATTAAACATGCTGGTTGTTAAAATCTTAGAATATCTCTCAATAGAAGTTATTTATTTGGATGGATGTTGTCTTGTCAGGGTTGCTGGGAATCTGCTTAAATGAAAACAGAGCTTACATAATGCAGCATTTGCATTAGGCCTCACCTGAGGAGAGCAAGCAGCAGGTGAAGGAGATCATAGCTGCCTTAAAATTGCTGTTTCTTACAGTTATGTTGCCATACTAGTTTACTGTGTAAATGAGTTTGGCCTCTGTCAGAGTTTCTCAGCTTTTCGTTCAGAGGGTAAATTCCTCTTTATTGCTGCAAAATGTAGTGAAAATTAGTGTGATGAACACTAACATATTTTCCTGATTGTTTTCTGCAAGCTTTTTGTTAGAAATGACTTAAGTGGCTGCTGCTGAGCTGAAATATGTTGGTTTATTTGGGGAGGGGTGAATGTTGTTCTTCAGTTTTAATACAGAATTCTGATTGTTTAACTTGAAAGCTTATCTAGACAGATGTCAGAACCGATAACCTAAACAGAGCAGGTTTCTGGCAACATTATAAGTGTGGTGACTTCTGTGACCTACTGAATCTTCTAGTAATTGGTGGAAACTTCTATTTTTTAAGACCATTTTTTATTCTTTCACTGAAACAGTATGTAAACGAGTTTATGCCTTAAAATTGTTAATATATTGTGGTAATGTTTTAAGTTTGAATAAATGGTAAGCATATTACAACAAGATCAAGAATTAATATGGAATGCTTCTTTCCTTGTAAAATGGAATAAGCCTAGGCTAAGAAAAGCTGTTTGTTTTGGTTGTTTTTTGTTTGTTTGTGTAATTTTATTCTGGAGCTAGTAGGCTTTAATTACCTTGCTTATTTGCAGTTAAATCTCAATAGATAAGACTTCCATACTCTTTTTTTTTATTATTATTATTTCTCAATCCTTCCCTACCTTTCCCACTAATAAAATAGAGAAATACAATTTGTTAAGTTTTAGAGATGAGGACTAGAGGTACATAGAGGTTCAGGCTAATACTTTGTGAGTGCATGTCAAATAAAAATGGAATCCAAATACAGTGAAGCTGGTGGTTTTTGGGGGTTTTGTTGGGGCTTTTTTGATTTTGGGGGGGGGGTTGGTTTTTTGTTTTTGTTTTTTTTTTTAATAAAACAAAAATTCAATTCTGACATGCAAATTTCTTCTTCTTGAGCCTTAATTAAACCATCCATAAAAGGAGGCTAATATTATTTACTGTCTTTTAAAATTGCTCTTTAATCAGTAGCCGAGGAAGCACTGTTTGAAAAATAAAACAGGATAGTGTTATGTTCTGTGAATTGGAGAACTGAAAACTAAGTATGTAAGATTATAAGAAGGAGTTGTTTGTGGTGGTGTTGTGTTTTGTTTTGCTGTGTTTTGTTTTAAAATGCTTTTTCAGAGTACTGTAGTGGTGTTTTGCAGCTTAAATGGGACTGCTTGGAGTAACTGTAGTACTAGTCCACATGAAGTGAAGACGAAGTCCATAGAGGGGATTGGTATAGGCCAGAGATCACATCACATGATATTGTTTCTGGTTATAAGTCTGATACATATTTTTTCAGTGGCCTTAGTTAAATAATTTTCCATCTTTTTATTCATATTTATAAAGTGGGTATGCTGATGTTTGTTAATCTGTCTCACAGAGAAGTGTGCGACTGTAAGCTCTTTAATGCAGGGTTTGTGTCTCTTCATGCTTCTATGTCATATCTTAAATATTTGAAACTGAATATAAATTAGAAGTAAATGAGGAAAATAAAAATTTTCATAAGGTTGTTTGCCCTCTACAATGTTGAGAAGCAGAAAATATAGCATAGATTCCTTAGGGAATAAATATACTTGGGATACCTAAGCAGAGAAATGTTGAAACGGTTGAAAGAAAGAAGCTTATCTTAAGGAAGGATAATAAAACAGCAAGATGGTACCCAGAATAGTGAGCTTAGGCTTTGCCTGAGGTACTAGATTAGTGAGCTAGGTATCACATCTCAAATACAGTCTCCTTGGAGCAACAAGTTCAAGTCTTAAGCAGACCTGAATTACATTTTTGGCCATAAGGTAGTGAAACTGAATACTCTGCTTTTTGTTTTCCTGTCTCTAAGCTGAATGTGCCTGCATTTATTTTAACTCCAGGTGGACTGTAGCAAGGCTATGCTGCGGGAGGGATCACGTACTACTATAATGAGTGGAGTTCTGTTGAATCATGCATTGGAGCATGTTTGCCTGTAAGAGTAAACTGTGTTCATACTATTTTCTGTTGGTGTGGGAGGAGCAACTGTTCAGATTATGAGTATTTCAGGATAATTTACAGTGTTACTTGTCAATCCATAGCTGCCTAAAATACATAAAAATTCCTGTAAAGTAAGGTGGTGGTTCTGTTTCAGAGACACCTTCTCTCTCACAAAGTTTGGTGAAGTTTAGATGGGCCGTACTTACGGCTGCGTGCATTTCTCCGTTGTTACGTGCTGTGCTGGTTGGTTTCTGCCTCCCAGTCCAAAGGTTGCTATGCTTCCATGATAAACCATGTGCAGAGATTCTCAGCTCTGTAAATCACCAAATCACATGACTAACTTTGAGTAGCTCTGTTAAAGTTCTTTGAAGTGCTATAACAGCATGAACTACTGGGATGTAATGAGTTGGGGTAACTTTTTGTTTGGGATACATCCCAGGGGCTTAATTAAGCTAAATGAAAGTAGCTTACTTTGGGGGTAAATCTAGCATGTTTTGAGTATGTTAATAACTATTATGGTGTAGGACAGATGTAGAACTATGTGTATGAGTTTGTTTGCTTTTTAAAAACTATATGTATATTAGAAGAAAGCTTGTGGGAATATGCTTAGGAACAGTTCTTCCCTTACATGGTTATTTTGCTCAGGAGTATCTGTCTTCTAGTGATCTCGACAAAATGATACAGAATCCGGGCATTGACCAAATAAACAGTGCCATGTTACAGAATTTACAGATGTCCTCTGCAATTTTGGGGCAATAATACAGCTTTCATACACTGTAGATTACAGAGCTGTTTCTTAGACACTTTTCACCCCCAATACCATCTGTGAAAACCTGGGAAAATTAAAATTTCTAACAGTACATGTTCATATAATGCTACAGTTGCACAGCAAATAAGTGAAAAAAATCAGGAATTGCTTCATGTAAGTATGAATGTGCTACCATAACTTTGTTTCTAGAGGGTATTCTTCACAGTAGAGCCTTGTGCTTTCTCTGAGAAATGGGAATAAATTCCATGGCAGTATCAATCTGTTGTATCAATGTACACATAATTCTGACTCGTTGTTCAATGTAGTAATTGATTAATCTTGATATTATCTCTAAAGGGGTTTTGACTGTGCTTTCTGGGCATCATTTCTCCACTGTCTTGCCTTCCATGGTGTTACCCACGTGGGCCAGTTGAGAAATCCTTTCCTTTGCTGGTAGTCTGAGTGGGAATCACTGTTGTGATACTGTTTACCCTGCCTGTGTAGCTCACAAGTCTTTCTGTCTCTCATTTTCTGCTAATCATCGTCTTCTCAATCTTTTGACTACAGGCCATAATTCGGCTTCTTTTCCTTGTCCCCTCCACGTCTGTACCCATTGACTGCACATGGCATATTTACTATAATCAAATGAATTCCTAATTGTAAGAAAATTGAAGGGAAAAAGAAAGGTGTATGCAGGTAAAAGGGCAAGAGGACAAAGCACTAAATGTCAGGTGCCTAGCAACAGTAAAATACCAAATTTTACAGCAAAACTCTAATAGATTCTGTGGTACCTGAAAAGCAAATTCTGCATCTGTGGGCATGCAGCATCCACGGGATCCAGATGAATATCTAAAGAGTATTTCACACACCTGAAAAATGTGTTTTCAGATGCTCTGCAAGACCTAGTCAGGCACTGCAGCATTGGTGATGTACATTTTGCTTGGTCTTCCAAGGTCATTTTTGTAACTCTAAGGTATAGAAATACAATTTTTTATATTTTTTTTCAGTGAAAATATTTTTTCTGAACACAGTTATGTGCAAGGGCTGCCCCCTGTAGTGAATTATTTTGTTTAATTGAATTTGAAGAATATACAGGGCCCTAACTCCCATAAAGCTTGGAATACTTTAGGTAAGTGAGGGAGTTTTTGTATGATTTTGTTGTGGGTTTTTTTAAATGCTTCAAATGACTGTATTTCTTTCCAACTTTGCTGAACTTGTTATCCTGTTTAATGCCATGTGCTTCTCTGTTTATATAACACAAAGTTATTTATTAGGAAGGTGTTATGTTAGTCAATGCATATAGTATTATAGTAAAAATGTAAAAGGCTAGAAAATGAAAATACAATACTTGGTGACAATGACTTCATCATATTTAGTATTAGTTTCATTAATATGTCCTATAGTCAATATGCTGTTATCAGTAAAATATAGTTGCATTCCTAGAAAGGTGGATTTTATCATAGATGAATGCAATATTTTTTTCTATTTAGATTTTTATATTAGGACAAATCCCATTTTTCTGTAGTAGCTTTCATTCTCCTAATAAACATTTTAATTGTATTGTAAACAGAGTTAGTCCAGCTGTTGAAGACAGTGTTTCATAAGATCAAAGAAGAAGGTGACTTAAAAATAATCTACTGTTTTGCATATAACTGTAAACAAATACCCAGCTTTCCTAAGTGTACTGATACTTATCTGCATGACTGTTTGTGTGCCATAAATGTATGTGCCTGGTAGAAAGCCTCTGTAGGTCTGCTCTAAGAACTGTGTTTGTAGACTTTTGCCCATGTGGAATTGCCTCTAGGTTTGTGTAGGGAGAATTCATCCCTCCTAAGAGCTGGGCTGAAATTGGTGGCATCCTGTGTCAGTCCTGCAGTGTGCTTGTAAAGGTGAGGTGTGTAACATCTGGACCATGTATGTTAACACAAAATGTGCCTGCGTTAGAAAAGCAAGGAAAGAAACTAAACCAGTGAAGTCAATATATTCAAAACTTATAGATACTAAAATTGGTGTAGTGTTCTAATATTAGTTGTTTCCAGGAGGTCTTTCCATGTAAGCAAAAGTTGCTGACTCAAGCTTTGGTGGTTGTTACGTTTTTAAAGAGTTTATGAAAGTAACAGGTTTTGGTTTTTATATGAGTAAATGAATTGAAGCTTGCTTTTCTTGGTGGGGGAGCTTGTAAGCTAAGTAAAGAAAACAAAAAAGTGTTACAATTATTTCTTGTTTTCAGAAACTTACAAAGAATTTACTTATTTGTATTGTAATAGTATAGTGTGCTCTGTATTATTGCTGACTTCAAGTACCCACAATATCAAAATAAATACCCATTTTTATATTGTGGAAAAAATGATGGAAAGTTATAGGGAAGTAGACACAACATAAATATCATTGTTCACATACATATAACATACAGCAGCAATATAAACGTGTAGGATTGTTGACCTGGTTGCCGTACTAGAGGAATCTTTAAAAGATGCCAAGGACAGGATTCTTCTGTAGAAGGGCACCGGGTGGAAATGACTCTGAGGGCCATGTCTTTTTCCTCAAGGCTTTTTTGGTTCAGATGGTATGTATGTGTTTCCTATGGTTTGTGGCTTCAGAGACTTCATGTATTTCTTGACTTAGCAGCTGCCCTTTGGGAAGACGCACATCTCCTGACCAAGCAGCCAGCTGATCCAGATGTGCAGCTCGGAGGCTCCAAGGCCCAGGGGTGCTGCAAGGTTGCCAGCCTGGCAGGAGACACTTGGACTCGGAATAGTCAATCGGGTACCGAGCTGGGAGGCACATGGTACCTCTGCCTCCAGCTGGGCCAGATAGAACACAGGCTGCTTCTCAGTCACCTGTAGGCCAAAGGAGAGGGAAGACAAGCTGTTTGGACGTATTTTAATGAGAGGGGAGAGAGGACCCTTTGTGCATAGGCAGTTGAATTGCAAAGGGAAGGCATATGGATATAGAGTGAGCTGGGTGCATTCATGCATTGGGTCAGGAGACAGGAATGTGGGAATGTTGGAGAGACACTCTTTGGAAGGGCGTATGGGGTAGATACTGTAGCAGGAAAAGGAGGGGTTATGTAATCAAATGGTAATAAGTTACTCTTTATTGGCCACTCCCTCATATAAATTGTTCACTGGATATTAATTGACTTGTGTCCCAGATGCTGGGTTGCTGCTGAGTGGAGACTGTCATTTGTAAAGTACTGAATTGCACCATCTGCTTTCTATAGTGAAGTTCTCGTTTATTGGTACAAACCTCGTAGTGGTTCTTCTGCAGCTTTGCTTGCACTACCAGTGC
This sequence comes from Platyrinchus mystaceus, assembly GCA_035041135.1. Classification (NCBI taxonomy): domain Eukaryota; kingdom Metazoa; phylum Chordata; class Aves; order Passeriformes; family Tyrannidae; genus Platyrinchus; species Platyrinchus mystaceus. Next base: position 29,958,813 of record JAWWLV010000045.1, read on the forward strand.
TGCATGAGCAGAATTAATTTGTGTTCTGTTAGTTTATATTTTTCATTAACACTGAATTTACCATTTTCATTTTGGTTTAAAAAATCTACCACCATCACAATTCCTTTTACTCTTATCTCTATATTAAAATATCATAAAGGCATAAAATTACGTATAATCAAGTAAAGGATTTTATTTGGTCCTTAAATAGCTTGCAGGGAGCAAGGTCTCATCTTGGAAAATACTTCTTGGGCATTGCTGCACTTAAGAATGCTAAGAAGGTTACAGTTGTGGAACAGTAAGCATTTCTTCAAATGCTGCTGTTACTTTGAGAAAGTTACTAATGTTTACATGTATTCTGTATGTTGATTATATAAGTGCATAAATTTTATGTGTGTATATGGAGAAAGCATATACAACTCTGGATGTCAGTTTAAGTTTGCGATAGATCGCATAGACTTCCTGTCCCACTTGTAATGCTGCATATATGTTAAGAATGAATTATCAGTGAGACAAAGCTTTGATTCAAAAATTTTAGTAATATTTTTATACCTACAAAGATTTGGAGACTGCGTTTGGATCTTACAGATGGAAGTAGTTGCAAAGTACTGTTTCTTTTTGACAATTCTTGATCATATGTGATGCAAAACTGTTGCTTGCCCTGGATCTTAGGCTTATGTAACTTGGAAAGACAACTTTTAAACTCAACCTGCTCTAAGCAAAATGTATAAAATGGCTGTTGGTTGAAACTGCTCCAAGTTATGGAATGTAAGTTGTCCTGATCGAAACAATTAGTGAGTGGAGGGTAAGTGAATTAGTCGAAGATGTGGACAAACTATATTTTTCATGCAACTCTGCAATTTCTTCTATGTTAGATATTATCATTCAGCATTTTGATTCTGCTATGATTAGATTCTTTTTGCTATTTATTGCTATTTTTTTACTAAAGATAATGTAAATTTGTGTTTAACAATAGCAGTTATTGCCACTCTCTTTTGAGCTGTCAGCCACACTGATCTCTTCAGAGAATAAAAGCAACACGTTATTTTTAAAGGGGGTACATATCCTACCTCAGTGCATAGAAGAGGGTGGAAAAAGAGCATTCTTGCTTGCTTATATGCATCAGAAATTACTGCTGTTATCTTAAATAGCAGCTTGTGGTATCCCTTTTCAAGCAGACAGTCCTGCTGTCGCTTGAGTGGCTGCTGTGCTGCACCCCAGTAGTGATATGAGCTCTGCTTTTAGGGTTGTGGTGGTGGTGAGGGCTTGTGTTTTGTTTTTTAATTGTAGAGATATGCTTTCTTGGAGGCCTGCATTAGGGTTCCATTGCTGCAGAGAGACAAGCTAGCAGATTCTAGTCTTGAATTGCCTAGTACTACTGTTGTTTATTTATTTGTTTACTTCTAATCGAGTTTTGTAAGTTTTTCATATTGCCTTTTGGTTAGTCTTCTGTAAAGAGAAGCGCTTTTTTTTCTGTTTGCCTTCCTTTTCATTTTCTGGAGGTTGTCAGTCTTATGCAGGGAAGTCCCATTATAGACTAAACAGGAAGAACAACACAGAGAAAATAGAGGAAAAGACTCCACACATTTAGACAAATATTAATTACTTATATTCTTTTCCTCTTTTTAACTACTTTTTACTATGGTAGATCAGGTTTCGTCACTTAAGTAACTTTCAGGGCTCAACAGTTGTGTCGTCTCCTTGGAAGTTATTTACAGATGGAGATAAATAGGGGTTTTGGCATCAGTTTAATGAGAATGATCAAATTAGTAAAAAAATTCAGAAAGTACCAGAGTAATGTGTATGTGGGTAACAAATGAGGAAGAGAAAGATCAGAGGATCTTAGTTTTAAAATGGAGATATGTGATGATGAAAGGAGTTGTTATTTCTGTGGTACTTTCAAGAAGCTGAGTAGGGACATTTTGCCAGGAGTTCCAGTACTCCTGGAGCAGGATAGCTTTCATGGTCACAAGTTGTTATGTAGAGTGTTCGTGTGTATATAGATTTTATATGCAAAAAGCATAATATTTGAGAGAATATTATGTTCTGATGATTAAGGAGACAATAATAGATTATCATATGGAAAGTAAAATAGTAGAGTTCAGAAAAGGTGGTGCCAAAAGTTGCAAGTGTGGAGATGAACAGATTTGTGGAGTAGAATGAGTGCAGAGGAGACTGAATTATGCTTGAAAACATTTCCCTTGACCATGAGAAATTCTTGTGTAATCAAGACATATCAAAGAAAATTATGGTAGTAGCATGAGGATATTTGGTGAAAAGAGTACAAATAGCATGGAGTTAATAATAAATACACAGGAGATGTATTGGTGATTATGAGCAATATGAAATATAAAGCAGTTAAGGTTGAAAATAGAGTCTAAGAAAGCAAGGGTAAAATGTGACATTGTTAGGAAATTTTGTAATGTACCATCAGTAAGGCAACAAGAGAATCCTTAGTACAGCTTTGGATCTTTTGTCAGAGAGGGAATAGAGAAGAATTTGTAAACAAATACTATTGAATTAGATTCTGCCAAGGCTCAAATCCTTGGTAGGTTGATCTCTCTTACATTGGGAACCAAAATGCCTAAAAAGATAAATGTTGGGAGCCATCTGGCAGGACATTTGAAGCATTATTTGTGTAATGGTTTATATTTATTTCCTTATAACCAAGTTAGGTTTATTGGTTTGTTTGGGGGTTTGTGAGGGTTTGTTTATTTGTTTATGTGTTGTTGGTTTTTTTTTAAGTAATTCAAATAGCATTGAAAAAAAAACCTGTCAAAGAATGTCTCTTCATTCTTTTTACTTTTAAGTGTAATGCATTACTCTTATGGACCTCTCTTAAGTGCTGATCAGTTCAGAGACCACAACTTTAGTGCTTGGCAAAATCCAGCTCCTGCTACACAAGGTAAAAACATCTTCCCTTAGAGGAAGGAAATACCATGGAAGTATTTTGCTGCAGGATCATGCCAATGAACAACAGCAGTTGCGGGATGTGACTGACATTGTTGACCTTTTTTACCTTTCTGTCTCAATCATCATGCATATTTCTGTACACTCATGTTCAAATGTTAGCAAAGTTGTTAATTGAGGAATCAAAAAATATACAGACTCCAACATAAACAAACTAAAGAGAGAGAAATAAGTGTTGATCTTAGTATGAAATGAGATGATTTTTCCCTCTACACATTTGTCTAAAAAAACAGTTGTGTTTTTATCAATAACACTCAAGTTATTGAGCAAGTGGTTGATCTTCCACCTCTTTTTCATGCATTATATTAGTGATTTAGAATTTTAAAACTTGTTCTCAGCTGTCAACTGTCCCTTGGGATATTCTCTGTGTAGCACCCAGCTTTTCTTCAGGAACTGAGGTTTAAATGCAGTCCGCAGGTGAAGTCGCATTATGTTCCTTTTCCAGTTGTGCTTCGTTCGCGAAGACTGGCCATTTATACTGTGACGTGTAATTGGGAGGTTATTGATGGAGAAACACAGTCCTGAGTCTGAACTGATACACTTACCTAAGCAGATGTACCTTAATCTTAGAAAATATTGTATATTCATACTCAGTAATGTAATGATGTGAAATTGACCTAGGATTGGCAAGATTTTTTGGTAAGAACACCTTACAAAAGGTGTTTGGTTGAAATGGTGTTTATTTTTGTGTACTGTAGTTCCCACCGTGAAGGTTGCAAGCTTGTTTTCACTTTAATAAAATGTTTTATTTATAATAAATGTTTGTTGACTCCAAACAGTTGGTTAGAGTTCTGTTGTGCAGTTGTATAGAAAGTACAATATTTAATACCTAAGAAAATTGATTTAGTTAAAGACTTTTTAAAAAAAATTCTGAAACAGAAGAGGTGGCAATGGAAGACTGTTTTGGCAGTGGAAGAACTTAATTGTGGACTAGCTAGTACTAGGTGTTTTGTGTCTGGGAGCTGCTGTCTTAGAAGTATTATACAAGAAACTTTCCACACAAACGAGCAGTTTCTTACCTTGGAATAGGATGCTTTAATATCTCCTGTCTCATTATGTTAAAGTGTTTTGGAAGTTTAGATTATAATTAGGAGCTTCCTTTGTTCATGGTAGTAGTTGTGGTTTTGTGTAGATAAAACCGAACTGCCAGTGTCCTGATTAATAGGAAATCAATTACCACCAAATTTTAGAAGGCAGCTTTCCTCTAACCTTTCTCAAGCCTGTCCTCAGTCTCTTCCTTATGCATTGTTATATATGTTTTAGGCCAGGTGGATTATGTAGGGGTTTTTTACATGTTAGTATCCTTTCCCTAGAAGTACTATTTTTGATGTGTTTAGTCCCTTAGTTCAGCACTGGAGTAAGCAGTACTCTCATACATACAAAAAGGTAAGCAAATCTACTTTCCTTTTACCATTCTAAAAATGAGTGATTTACTGCAACATTAAGATCAATCACTGTTGGCTGATTTTAATGTTCTATTTTGAACATGAAGGAATCAGTTGTCTTCTTCTGGCAATAGTGAAGAGGCTACTTTTTAATCAGATACCATAAGGACAGTAGAAGTATCGAATTTAATGGTTAGTATAAAGCTTGTATGAAATAACAGGGAGGAATAACAATCAAGCTTCTATGTAGTGATGTTTTACTTGTCATTTAAAGACCAGTAACGTTTGTTTGCCTTTTGTTTCAGAGGTGAATAATGCTACTTCCCATAGATTTTAAAATTGGGGATGTTCTCTGAGTGGAACAGTGAATGGTACCAGAATTTCCTGGTTTCAGGAGAAGTTTTCACTGTGTTGCATTTTATGTAAGGTGTGTTGTCTAGGAAATCTGCCTAATAGTAATTTGATTAGTCGAAAATGTTCTTATGTTTCTGTCGTATGTTTGAGAAGTGCCCTACATACTGTATGTGCTATTTAAACAGATTTAACTCTGGTAAACAATTGGTTCTGAATATGAGTTTACTACAAAACATTAAATATGTACTCAGGTTTTGCAACATGTACTTTTTAGCTCAAACACTAGTTGTAGAAAGTACAAATATTATAAAAATATGCATAATGTTGCCACTGAAGTGAATCATATATTTAATGCATTATTATTTGTAAATTATGGTTAGCATAATGGAATTTTATGGTAGTACAGTTTTGGTAAGAATGGCTTTTACTGTGATGTTCTTTGTAAAACAGGTCAGAGGGAAAATACTCTCATTGACACTTAAAGAAAACACTTAAATTCTGGAAAAAAATTGAAAAATTCAGCACATTCATTTATCTACAGTTAAAATAATCTATTTTAACCAAGAATAATTTTTCTTTGTTCCAAAAATGTCATAAGCACTTTTTTGAGGGACAGTTTGTATAATTACTCAAAATTAAAAGGATAAAGATTTGTGTTCTGGGTTTTTGCTTAATTATTTATGGTTGTCGACAGAGGTAAGTTGTCTTACATTTAACCTAGTAGAAAAGCTGCTAGCAGTTCCTTACTTAACTTTTCCATTATGGTAATTTCAGACTTTTTTTATTTATAATTTGGCAAGGTCAAGGCCCTGTAGTTAGAGAAGTGCCTTCTGTTCGTCCCATTGTTACATTCTGATTTGTCTGCATTCTAGTTAGTTAAAAATGTATTTTCATTTCCTTTTCCTTTATTTGCATTCTTCATTTTAAGTAGTAACAGCGTGTCAGAATGATAACTAAATATGAATGGCACCTATGCCACTGACAGGAGTGAGGAGTAACATAGGCTGTAGCCAGAATAAGTTCTGCTTGGGTCTTGGGAGTAGTGATGGTGGGGAAAGAACAATTTGGGTTGTCTGAAGACCTTCCTGTTCTGAAACTTTTACAGTTGTGCCAGTTTGCCCTTCCCCTTTTTCAACACAGGAAGCTGAACAAATAGAGCGGAAGTTTCCTGTCTTTTGACAAGGGGCGGGGAGAAGTTGAATTCTGTCTTCCCTAACTTACCTTGTGATGCTAAGAGCTCATGACCGTAGTCTGGGACAATGACTTTCTACCTCTTAGGCTCTAGTACTGTTGGGCTGTTGGAAAAATTAGTAATGAGATGCTTTGTAGTTCTCTTATTTCTTTTTAGGAAAAAAGGTTTAGTAGGAGTTTGTAGTAAAAACAAACGAACTCCACCACCATGACCCCCAAACCTACAGGATTTAGGAGATGTCAAAATTTTTTAGCTGATTTGACATTTAGATTTTTTTTTTTTTTAAATGACTCCTCACAGTTCCTAGACATACTCTGTGTTGATGGTATATATAAAAATGGGTAGAAATAGGGGACCATTCATCTAATTTCTTAGGAACTTCTACAAGCTATCAAGAACAGTTGGTTTTCAGTATAATTTAAGTAGCTTTAACAAGAATATTTTTGCCACCACTTTTTCACATGATACAGAAATGTAAAATTCTTAATGAGAAAGTCTGGAAGATAAAAATGGAAGAAGTTTATCTACCTGTTATAAGCTGTTCAGTGGTATATTTTCCAAGAACCGTATTTTTGTGCACTGATAAAAGATGAAGTTTTACATAAAGACAGTAAAAAAGACAAGTAGTCTTTTCTTTTTACTGTCATCTTTTAAGAAAAGAAGAAAAACCAACACTACATGCTGACACTTGAGCTTTTCACAGAAGCATCTTTTTAAGTACTGTGAAATGGAAGAACATCTAATATTTTCTGGAGAAGTTTCGGAGGGGGGAAATAGCAGGGAGAATATAATTTGGGAATTTCTAAAATGTGTTTTATAGTAACGAATATAAAAAAATCCTTGCTAGAATTAATGTGTTACTTTCTTCTTATCTAATGCTGCAATCCCTTACAATAGTATCACAAATGGTTCCTGTACAGAGTATTGCAATATGGTGATTTGGGATTATGTTTTCATCTGAGAGTAGGAGAGATGGGATTGTGTAGTATATTGTCACTAAACATTAGTACTGTGAGTTGGTAGCTTGGTGTTTAGAAACAGTGTCAAGTGGCCAGCTATGATGATTAACTAGTTTAGTGTCAGAAATTAGAATATTAGTTATAACTTTTTCATAATGACTGCTAAAGGGAGATACAGCAGCATCCAGTTGATCTGTGTAGTCATTTCTTACATATGGCACTTTTAAAATATAAGTTTCAGTGTCTTGGGAAATATTACATAGTATACACTAGTAAATTATTTTTTCTTACTCTAATAAGACAATGAGAATTATTTGATTTAAGGCTTCATAATGAAATTTACATATGCAAACAGTTATTCAGGATGCAGCAAATTAGGGAGGTTAATTGTCATTTAAATGATTTGTTTTTTCCACCCTAATGTAAAATGGCAAGGCAATACTGGAAATTTATGGCAGAGGAAATAAAGGAAACTAATTTTTTTTCTTTTAAGATCCAGAAATCTCTTCCTGTGTATTTTGGGAAGAATTGATTCCATCACATTTGCCTATAATGGAACTGAATAGACTGTCTGATTGTATTGGTGTTAGTGACAGATTATAGATAACCAAATTCTGCTTGTATGTAATTTTTATGCTTCTTTGGTAGTGAGACCACACCTTTAAGTCAGAGCATCCTGTAAACTTGAAACACCTGTAGAACTAGTTGTTCAATTATATTCAGTTCGCAACACTGAATGAAGTGTGGTTTTTCAATTACTTCTGTTTCTCGTTAGGTTGTGATGTGGTTTTGAATACTGCAGGTGAGGGGAAAATAAGGAAGTTTTGCAGAGTTATTTTTTTATGATGATTTATAGTTGCTTGTATGAGATACAGTTAAAGGATGAAATCAGAGATGAATATTACAGGTTTCACTTAAATGTGGACAGTATTAAAAGGGGAAAAAAACAATCTGTAGAAGACTGAAACTTTAGTGAATGTTATAATATTGCTGCAGCATCTGTAACTTAGTCTCTTAACTTTATATTGTGGTATATGCTAGTTTTAATGGAAGTTATGGCTAGTTACAGTTATGATTAATAAGTGAATGTTTTATTTTCTAACCACTTTTCAATTCTGATTCATTAAAGAGTATCTTAATTCAAAGTATTTAATAGGCAAAAATCACTTATTGTGTTCTTATTGCATTAATAAGAAAATCAGTGACCACATCATTGCTATCACAGCCATTTACCAATGATCACTCTAAACATTCAAGAAAAAGCATACAGTGCATCTGAAAAGTTAACATTTTTTCCTCAGAGTTAGAATGAAAAAATGATCTGTCTCCATAATGTTGTACGTATAAGCATTAATGACTCTCGTTTCTTTCTCCAAAGTGGAAGTCAGATTCAGAAAAGAGGCTTTAAAGCATATGGCGGGTAAAGCATTCAGACTGAAAATAGTGCTTTGGGATTTGTCCTCTAGATAGATATTTTGTCTGTTCCCAAATCTGACAGATAGACTGGTAGACAGGTTCAAGTTTTGGACAGGTAAACTGTTAGACCATTTAGATCCCGTAAGGAATACTGTGTGTAAACTAAGTGGCATTATTATTTCTGAAGCTTTCATTTGTGTTTCAGGCAATGATGTTATGTTTGTATCCATTATTTAATGTTAGTTTACCTTATTTAATGTCACATTTTCTTAGAGCTAAAATAATGGCTACATAAATGTCTTATTTGTACTTTCAATATCAACCAAACTACTAATACCTGTTATGGTTTATTACTGCATACATACGTAACTCTGACTAGGGTTGTTCCGTCTGCCTAGGTGTGTATAAACTGATAAATATACTGAAAAATCTATTAGTCTGTCTATCTTTTGATCTGCACAGGTTTCTGCTTTAGTACCTCAGCCATGCTGGTAAAATGTTTCATAACACTTCTTGTCATACATACTGTGGTGTCTTCAAACTGCTCGGTCCTTTTCAAGGAGGTCAGTGAAGTTTCAGGGTTTTGAGCTGGGAATACTGAGTATGCTGACATTGGAGTAGTGTGCCAGTAACAAAAACTTTTGCATTTGTCCTATATTTGTAGATTAGTGTTTACAGCTCTTTTTTGGGTACTTCAGCTTCCACAAATGGATAAAATTTTTTTGAAGGATACTATCCAACAAATACTTTGCTTAAAATAAAAAAGGGTCAGTTCTGTGAAGAAATGAATGACAGACTCTTGCCCTATGATACTGTATATCATTTACAACCATTCAAGCTTTTGCAGCATGTGACTGCCTCTAGTAGTTTTTCTCTTTTTAATCAAATATTGTTTTTAAAAGATATTTCACACTGTGTATGAACTGTATATCCAAACGTGCAGTCTCAAAGCATGTTGCATTTGAGAGGGAATAGGCTGCCTACTGACTTAGATGAGATGTTGATTTAGGAATAAGTCACACTCTTTTGATTTACTTTTCTTTTTTGAAACATGTTAAAGTATATTGAATAGCATTATAGGTGAATTCATTATTAATTATGGTGGTTCAGTAATAGACTATACATGATGAAAGAGTGCTCACTGCCTTAATCTTTAAACATTTATAATAACCATTGTTTATTTCTCTTACTAATCCCCACTGCAACTCTTGTGTCCCTTGGGCTCAAGAGACAAGGTGTTACCAGATCTGTTGTAGCAGACTGCTACAGGGCTCTGCTACCTATGTTTTGTCATGGCTTTCAGTGTTTGTTAGGATGTTTGTAGGGGAAGATAGTTACATTGCTTCACTAAAAAGGTGTGGTAACATAGAGGGGATAAGTTATGCTATAGTAATATCTAGAAAATGCAAAACCATCTAGGCAGTTTCAGGTATCTCTCAATAATGGACAACATTGGAGAAAATACCTGGAAGCGAATCAGGATCAGAGCTTATGTTATTTGACTAGACATTTATTTCAAGAGAATTAGAAGAGGAAAAATTAATTTTACTGCAGTAATAGGCAGAAATTACTATTGTGTGTGTTTTTCCTAACTCACTGTAAAAAAGTAGGCTAATGAATAACTAACATTTTCTTCTGCTGTCTATATTTTGGTATTTTTATTATAGTTATTTGTAATTTTTATGTGCTTGCTTTTGCCTGGAAAATGTGCTCAAACATCAAAGTGCTCACTCATTTTATATGAGTAGTGAAGAGTGTTACACTGCTGTTTGCTGTTAGCAATCTTTTTATTTTTTTTTCCCCTTGACATAAGGTTGAAGGTCTTGGTCTTATATTCTTGGTTCCATAATTTTCTTGTGAACTAGAGTCAAAGACAGTTAAAATAAGTTCTAGTAGTTTTCATAGGAGTTGGATCAGGCTTTCTGGAAAAATAAAGGCTGGCAAATTTGTAACATTTGAATCTGAGTGTATAATTTGTCTTTTTGAGGAGATACTTAGATACTGCAATGTTTATCTGATGTTTAGTACATGCTATATTTTTAAAAGTTATCAGCTTATAGTAGTGAGCTACTTGGTTGTAAAGGCAATGGTACAGGACTCTCCTCTGCGTTTGCACATCGTATCCTTCACCCTTGCTCTTCGAGCCGCTTTATTTCAAGCGGGCAGCAACTGCAAGCGACTGGAGAGGGCCAGATGGCTCCTGTCAGGTCTAGGAAGCAGGCAGGTAGTGGAAGTCAGGATCTTCCTTTTCATCCTTAGGTAGCTGCAGAGGTGACTAAGGGACTTCCCTTTGGGTTATTTGTACACATATACCTGTACTGCTGCTCACTAAGTCTTTTTAATGTCTAATCTGCTGGTTATGACTGAAAATACAGCATTCTTTCTGAAAGTACATAGTCCTAGAGATACACCTTCTGGTAATGATCATTTTACCAGTTATAAAGTTCTGAATTAGATCAGGTTCTCATTGTCCAGAGTATTGTAAAGACAAGCCATAAATTTCTTCCAAATAAAGAATTAAATAAGCGTGAATTAAATAAGCAAAGACAACAAGATTTGAACCAAGAGGCCATGCATGGAATCATCCTGGAGGTCATTCCAGGGCTGTCTGTATAGCCCTTGTATTTCAGGTCTCTATTCCAAATACATGGATATTTGAGATGAGCTTTTTAGTGCACACAATTGATTTAATGTATTAAACTGTTTGCTTTTCAAGTTATGTAAGTTGGTGGTAAGCACAGCCCTCAGACAAATGAAATTGTGAGTATTCAGGTTGTCAATATGTGTTCAAATGTCAATAATTCTTAATACTACAATATTAAAAATAGTCTAATCAAGGGGTTTTTACATGCTCTCATTTACTTATCTCACTAGTTGCACTTTGTACTTCTGTCAAGAAAGTAGTGAGTGAATTGTATGTGATGAAGTTTGATTTGTTGGGGTTTGTTTGTCACTTTTAAACTGAAATCCTAAGTCTGTACTTTCTCAACCAGTTCTTTTTTTTGTTTTTCCCCAAGAATACATTCATGAAAGCAGATTTTTGCTTCTGGGAAGACTGTAATTGAGAACTCATTATTTAAAGAGCCCAGAGAGCAAAAAACACTGAATACCATTTTAAAATACTACAGTAATACATTTCCTTGATCTGCCCTTTCTGTCCAGAGGAACCACAAACAAACAGACAAACCTTCTGGAATGAGGAGGACCAGGAACAGCTTCAGTCCCAAAGCAGGAAGTGATAATTGTTTTAATAAGTCATAAACTGGAAGAAAGCTGAAAAAGAAAGTGTCATTTTTAGTTATAACTAGGCACTCCTGCAAGTGATAACTCATTTTTCATATGAACTTCAGTTTATTTTGTTTTCTCCTTGGTAATTCCATTGATTTCTAGAGCATAACTGAGCAGTTACGCTATTGTGCACTTCTTAGCACCAGCCTACTTAATGGCTGTTCGTGCACCTGTTGGTGTGCAAACAAAAGAACAGCATATCATGGAGTTCTGCAAACTGCCATCCTGAACTTTCAGTCAAAAACAGCAAGAAGGAAGAAGCAAATACAGACTGGGAAACATTCTGTGTACCAATAAATAGGTCACTTACAATTTATATGAAATGCTTTAGGTGACCAGATGGTTACAGAGTTTTATCTGCATAATTTGTATTTGGTATATACATCTGAGTACATGAAATAGCTGTGAGCTGTGAACACACGATGTTCCTTTCAGGACCCGAAGTAGAATACCCCTGTAACAGAGAGCCAGATAGTGGGGGAACTCAAAAATTATTGCTTTCATGAACACCTGTGCATTGGTTTTTGTTTTGCTTTTAATTTGTCTATATCTGAAAGTGATGTAAGCAGCATCTGGTTATTCTTATTTAGTATGCCTATGCTGCCAAAAAATCAACATATTCCTACTGTACTACATTTCAGAACTAATGAGGACATAATTATATCCCTGAGCAGGAAGAAGGAATTATGCTTTGTTGAGGACTAGACTAGAATAGAAAAAAAGTGAAAAAGAAAAAGATTATTTTGAACCAAGCAAGAAAAGCGATCTCTTCTGTCAAAGATTTGGTATTGTTATTTGTTGCCAATTGTCTGAGAAAATAATGCAGTAGTAGAACTTGGATTAGTGCAGTCATAGAACTTGCATTTCTCTTGAAAATACGAACAGCATAGGTGGAAGTAGAGGCTTTTTCCCTTTTAGTTTTACACATATCTTTTGCCATTTTTCACCTTCCTCTTGAAACTGATGTGCTGATTTGTAGATTCTCATGAAAATTATTAAAAATAAGCTGATAAACAAAAGCAGGTTAGGTTCTTTGTTGACCTTGCTGGCTTGTTTCAAATATATTTTTGAAAAACTGAAAAGTATTCCAGTCTAATGTGCCTGAAAAGCCATCTGATTTCCTGAAAAGGAATTTAATACTTTTTTTTTGTAGCAGGTACCTGTTTTTCAAATACGTAGTGGTAGAAATGCATATAGCTACCTACCTCTATTTCAGTATTGGTGCTTGGAGTGAGTGGGAAAGGCTGAGAAACATCTCTCCTTGGAGACTGACAAAATTTGACTCTGCAGAGACTGCTGAAGTTAACTCTGCTTTGAGCAGGCAGTGGATGAGGTCACCTTCAGGGGTTTCTTCAAACCCTGTTATTCTGTGCTTAGAAGATTATACCTGATATTATGTGAAAATATTTACCAGGTTTGTGTCATCGTTGTGGTAGTCAGCAATCATGTGCGTGCCACCAGTGGGACTCATTTTGCTCTTGTGTTTTCCTTCTTTTGACAATATTATAAATTGATCATGAGGAGATCATGGAGGTAAATGCTGATAAATGTTTAATTCTCACAGTGTGCCAGCTACTACGATGCAGAATACAGTTTAGCTGCCCTCTAAAAATACGGTTCCCTTCTGACTTAAGAAGTGTAGTTGTGTTCTTCCGGTAATGGGTTCCTGTACGTGGCCAGTCTTCGCGAACGAAGATCTGGGAAAGGTCTTTCTACCTTTCAAGCCTGCGCAATGGATTTTTTAGGTGAGACACAGCCTGCGCTGAA
>JAWWLV010000045.1:29980604-30018396 GCA_035041135.1 Platyrinchus mystaceus
ATACCTGAATCACAAGTCCTACTTGAGCTGACTTGCTCCAGCGTAGGTTCTCTCTGGGCTGCAGGAGAGTTTCTTCATTCTTTAATCTTCTATAGACAGCAGGGATTTTCGATTTTTTAGTCTTTTTTCCTTGTTGAAGGGAGGGCGGGGGGGAAGGTAACTCACCCCCCTTTTCAGCTTTTCTCTTCTCCCATGGCCAGCTCTGACCTTGAAAGCTCTGCTGTCTCTCTGCCTGGAATTCTTCTGCAGCAGGCAGTTGTTTCTTAGAGCTTTTTGTCCCCACTCTGTTACATATCTTGTCCAGGGGAGCTTCAATGCCACGACCTGCCCATGGCCAGGGGAGGAGGGAGGCCTGGTCCCACCTGGGGCCTTGCTGCCTCTCCTTACATGGCTGCCTCTTCTCTGACCACCTCGTGGCTTTTATCTCTTCAGCCTCACAGCCTTCTTTTCCGGTTTCTTGAAAATGTAATTGGCAGAGGTGTTACCAAAACTTTTGATTGGGGGTTTTGCTCTGGAAATCCACCTGGCAAAACCATCCTCAGCCCCGGGGGCGGGGGCTGACTGGCAAACCCACGACAGAGGTGTAACTTACTGTAACATGAACTGCTCCTCTGGGGCAGCATAATGTGATGTAATTTCTGGCTCTTAGTCACAGTTTCCTTTATGCCAGCTTCAGTGCCCTCCTGACCCCAAACTCAGCTGCTTCAGTCACTGTACTGCAAAGAAATCTCTCTATATGCACGTTTACATGTAATTCTGCTAGTATGTACACACCTATGCACTTTCCAAAATGTTTTCTGCCACCTCTGTGTGTGGAAAGAGCTTGGCACGGGAATCAGATGGATACCAGAGGGAGCAGTAATGCTTTGCCAGGGGAAAGGATCAATATAGCAGCTGCAGTTATATCTACTTCTTTTGCTATCAGCCACATTCTTCGGTCTTAGTAAGGAATAAAGAAAAGTGAGGGGGGGAAAAAAGTGGTTTTTTGATATGGATTTCTGCACACAGGGTTTTTATTTATGCTTGAACTCCAGAGATGATCAAGACTATTTTTTAACATTGAACAGCTAATTAAGGAAATGTTTGCTTGTTGATTGTTTAATCAAATAAATTGACTGTGTTTGTAATGAACTATTTGTTTGAAACTATGGTTGTGAGCGTTTGGGATTTCTATAAGTGTAGTAGATGACAAGCTTTAAAAACTACTGATGTCTTAAATACCTTTTCACTAGGGAGAATACATGATTTTGCTGCATTTCTGGCTATCAGTAATAAATGAGCCAAGGTAGCAGTGTATTGAAGATAAAATAGTGTTTGGGTTTTTTAGTTTGTTAAAGACTAGTTAGTAAGTTGAGTTACAGCTTTATTTTAACTCTGTCTACTAATTTATGTGACAGCTGTAGAATCCTAGGCTGTGTTAGGGTTTTTGTTTTGGTTTGGCTTTAATTAATGAAGCCAGTCTATATAAGGGATGTATCTTAAAATAGTGAGACATTAGAAAACCTGATTAAAGGTTTCCATGTCATTAAAGGAAGGCCTGAGGTCTAAATCCTTTACTTGAATCCAAATTTATTTGTATTCAGTATTTTTAGAGCAGTTTGAAGATGAGACGTAGCTAAATTGACTTCAAGTTACATTTAAATTTCTGCCATCTTTCAGTTGTGTGTTTGCTGGCTGTATTGTATTAAAACAGTTTAAATTTAGAAGTTCAGCCTTCTAAGGCCCCATGAAGCAAGGGTCAATGGGAATAAATATATGGTCATAAATTATTTTTTTAAATAGCATCCACTCAGTGGATCTATTATTGTGGCTGTGGCAATTGAAAAGAAAAACAAACCAAAACCAACTCACTACCCCTCAGTGATAACAAAAGCCATTGTAAGCATGTGTCACACTAAAGTTATTTGACAAAGTTATGGGTTAAATCTAGATTGGATTCTAATTGTGCTTTTATAAGCTGGATGACTTGCCTTCCTACTCCTCCCTCTCTTGTCTGTGCCATAGTCCAATGTGAATTACTCTGTAGGTTGCTGATGCAACCCTTTGTATAGGTTTTGCAGGCACAATAAGGTGGAAAATATAAGCTCATGCCTTGCTCCCTGCCTGAATTTGTTGATACAGAAGAGGTCTGTGCCGAATTAGCTCATGCTTTGCCTTCACATCTGTGTAGTTTAATTACTGTGTGGGCAGCCTGGCTGATTGAATGGAGGTGGTGATTCTGCAGCAGAAGTACAGACATCCCTGCAGGGCTGTGGCACCTCTTGTTTGGAAAAACCTCTGGCTCAAGGAAGGAACTTTGTAAGCAACTACAGCTGTATCTACTGTTTCCTGACTCCATGGGGTGAAGATGTAGTAGAAATTGTAGGTGATGGAGCTGGAGAAGGCAAGCTGGCCACACTCTCTCTGCAGCTGATATTTCTTGAGGGAGCTTTATGTTTGTTCATATAATTTTTAAAGTTATAATAAGTAGCCTACAAGGTCACATAACAAATATATGCTGTAACGTGCAATCTGCATAAACCCAAACTGTGTTACTTGCACAGTGTTCTAATGGGTACTGGTAGGGCCTGTTCTGAGCTGATTTTGGAGGCTATTGGTTCTGGCAGCCACGCAGTAATAGACAGAAATCATCTGGCTGAAGCTGTTACTGTTATGAGGTATTATGGTACATTTACCCTTCTTTGCAAATGATGATGTCAGATGTGCATATAAATAAGCTCTTGAGCAATCTAATTATTTTCAGGTGAAATTGTCTCTGCTTCCTTGTATACACAACCGGGACCATCAGTGATTCATGAGCTGGTTCATGGGTGCATCAGATGCTTTCAGTTGGGAACAGCCACATTTATCAGCAGGGAGGGGCAGGTGGTTGGGTGGTGATGGCTTTAGTTGTCTGATTTTTATCTTCAGCTGCATGTCTGTCAGCACCTTATGTTAGTTTGCTCAGTTTAAAGCTAAAACTCCGGTCAGTATCTGACAAACATACTTTCCTGTGTTTAGGTCAGTGTGCCTAACACTGTAGCACAACTTGATGCGTGCTACACATCGCAGTTTAAAACCCTAATTATGAAAGGGCCGATCTGGTTGTAGTGTAGACAAATCTGAAATTATTTGATTTCTAACATGGGAAAGTTACAGTTATGGTATGGATAGTCCTTCTTATTTTTCTACTGATTTCTAGGAATAGTGACCTGGTGGTAAAAAGAAGTTAGATGCTTTGGAGAAATGTGGATGATACTGAAATTACATCTTCAGTTTACCTTTGTGGTAGGGACTGCATTCTATCACATACTTGTAATTAAAACTTTTTACAGATTGCAAGTTGTTTCTTATCTTTTTGTTCTTGAAAAGGCTAATTAGCTAGCCATAGTCCCTTGTTACTAGATTAGCTGCAGGCTGTTAGTCACAGGCTTTTTTTTTGATCCTACCCAGTGAGAGGTCTAACAAATTTGAAGCACTCTTGTAGTTGCATTTAACAGTATGTTACAATAGCATACCGTATTTTACTTCTTTTTCCATTGATAGTCAAAAGTATATTTATTCTTTTTGTTTCCTTTAACATGTTTTTTTCTCACAAAATTTAAGTTGTTTCAGTGATATCTTCATAAAATAGCAACTGAAATCTGCCTTTCTGATGTTCAGCGTTCGGTATTTGTTTTTTAATGGATATCAGTATTTCATAATATTACATCATTTTGATGTATACATGGCTAAAAATAAAATAACTGCAGTTTTAGGCTTCTTTATATACTGTTTCAGACTGCTCATGCTCTCATCCCATAGGCAGCAACAGTGCAGGGATGATGTAATCACTGCTATAACAGGGTTTTCTGTTACATCATGAAATTGCTGAAGTTGACTTTAATCACTTCCTAATTTCAGTCCGTAGTTGCAAACCTGAAATGAAGTGATATCTCTTCGTCATGTTTACACTTCAAACTTTTCAGTTATTTTACTTAAAAAAACATCTCAAGGGTATTACAAGATTGAAATCATAGACAGAAAGCTAAAGGAAGATTTCCAGAAGTCCTTTGGCCCTCCCCCTTTCTGGGGTAGAAGGAGAGTATAGAGGGAATATCCTGGCAGATGTTCTATTGCTCTCTAGTAATTATTTTATACAGCTAAAAAATTTCTTAGCTTAAACGTGTTCTCTGTGTAAATTCTTACGATGCCATGTGGCAGGAGGCTGTGCAGGGGGAATGCAGGACTGGGCTTATAAGGACACTATTGCTGAAAAGGTACTTGTAAAGCTATAGACAGTTGATATTACAAAATTTGATAGTCTAGAAGGACATGATACTTAATAAAAGCTGCTTGGAATCATTGTGAACTTCAGTTTTTGCCTTCAGTCTGTTTAGTAGCTTTCCAAACTTGTAAAGATTTGGAGCTTCATTTTTATGAGATGTTTTGATGATGTAGATTTATGTCCAATAAGCTACTTGAGATGAGCAGTATGTAGCTCTTTTAGGCCCTTTGTACATCACTTTATATCATGCTCTTTTATACAGGTGTCACTTAAAAGGAAAATCATGTATGAGAAGTCAGCTGGCCTATGGCAAAGCATGGTTTTAATATGACCGCTGTTTTATTCTTTAGTTTTTCTTTGCCCTCTCTTCAGAGTTTTTATAGTGAAATGGAACTAGTTCTTAATGTTTAGAGAGCAGTCATTTAACAGGGCTTGGGAAAGGAAGCCAGGAATGTGGTGCTCACCTTCACCTGACAATTTCATTATGCCATTATAGTAACTTCAAGCAGCTGGGAAAGAAATGAGCAGGCTATTTCTCTAGATTCCTCTCTGTCATCTGTTACAATTCGTAATCTTCCCTTGTTTTGCATGAAAGTAAATGTCATTTCACTTTCTCCTTCGTCTCTTCCTAATCTGCACCATGCTGAAAGTTCTCTCTGTGCTTTCTGACAGGGTCAGCTGCTGCGGGCACACTGCAGCCAAACCATACACGAGCTCTGCCAGCCAGGGAGGCCTCCCTTCCCTGCCACTGTGTATACTGACAGTAGCCTTCTTCCTGAGGCTGGCCTTGTCCCATGCTCTTTGGCTGGCATGTGATTTGCTATAATTTGTTAATTTATTTTCTGACTTTAGAAAATCTAATTTTGATTTTTTTTTTCCTGGTGTTCTTTTGCCCTTGTTATAAGCCTAGTGCATTAGAGTATAGCGTTCTCCCAGTTTTTGTTTTAACTCACATATCAGGGTCCTCCTTCCACTGCTTTTTGCAATCCTAAATCCCTTTCTTCGATTCTTTTTCCTCTTTTCAAATTCTTTTTGTGTTCTTCTATAGCATGACAAAATGGTGAGATTATGTTGATAGGATGTAACTTAAATTTTTTAAATTTTATTTAATTTTTATTTAATTTTTTATTTAATTTTTAAAAACTTTTATTTAATTTTTAAAAACAATCTCTTCCCAGTAGTGGCCACAGCATGTTGTTTTTAGATCATCCATGTGTGGTAAAAACTCGTTGCTCCAACATGTAGCTAGTTCCTTGTCTATCTTGCATGAGTTCCTTGTAGTTCATCTGGTATCCCCCTGCTCTCAAGAGCTTAAAACTTTAAAATATATTTAATAATACATTCCATATCTTTCCCAAAGGAAGCTATCCAGAAAAAATGTTCAGATTATTCGGTGCATGAATTAGAGCCTTTGGTCTGTTCAAAAAAACCCAACAAAACCAAAACAAACCCACAAACCACCCCCTCACCCCCCCAAACTACCAAAGAAACTCAGTTGCATATTTGGTGATGAAGACAGGGAGCAGCTTGCACGAGTGGTGAGAGAACTGGATATGGGCTCTATTCCATATTCGTACTGGTCCAGCTTAATGCAGCACAGCTTGTGTAAGACATGGTTTTGAGACTGTTAAGCAAAGTGACTGTTAAACTACTTTGGGATCTGACATCAGCAGTTCAGTGTCCTGACTGA
Organism: Platyrinchus mystaceus; assembly: GCA_035041135.1. Classification (NCBI taxonomy): domain Eukaryota; kingdom Metazoa; phylum Chordata; class Aves; order Passeriformes; family Tyrannidae; genus Platyrinchus; species Platyrinchus mystaceus. The sequence continues at coordinate 29,986,541 of JAWWLV010000045.1, forward strand.
CCCTTGTCTCTCATCAGCTGGCAGGTACTGCTCCCTCTACAGCCAGCAAACTTGAGGAATCTTTTGTAAATACGTTGACCACAGTACAACATCTGCCAGTATATTTCAAGTGTTAGATAACTTCATGAAACAGTATTTAACGATTTAAAACTTCACTGCTCTCAGATGTTTGCTGCAGACTTTGGCTGCTCTCAGAACTGTTGTAGCAGAGGTGGATGAGTAGTTTATTGGGAGCATTTCCTGTTCTTCTGCAGTCAGAGTCAGCTTGAAATCAGTGATTGAAGTAACCTGACTAATTTTTTCACTGAAGCAGAAATGGATTTACTTGGCAGAGGTTTGGGTAGGTTCATTTTTAGGAAAGGTTAGCGCCTTCTGCAATTGCTCCAATAGTTTCTGTACCAACTGAATGCTTGAATGTGGCTTTTTTATTTTCAGGTGGGAAGGATACAGGGTATCAGTATAGTTATTTGAGCAGCTAGGTGGTGCAATAACCACACTCCTACTTTTTTTTTTTTATGGTAGAGACTGTTTTATTTTAGAACATATTGGAAGACGTTTCTTATTTACTAGAAAATTTGCTAACTTCTATTCATGTTTTCAATCAAACTGTATTTGGATGGAAATTGGAATTTCTGGATTAAAGAAAAAGTACCTTAAATATACTGGATATGTTAAAAAGTTTTATCTAAACATGTTCTGGCTTAAAAATTAATTTGTTAAGTTAGATAAGTCTGAAGTGTAGTTGATGAAGTTATGGATTGATTGTTTCTTGTTGCCAGAGTATTTATTTTCAAAGGCATTTAATGATGTGGAGAGATGCTAAGTAGCATCTACTTGTTTGGGGCCATACAGACCTTTGAAGATCTGAAAATCTGACCACATCTCTTAGGGCACCTTTCTTTTTCTTTTTTCTTCATAATTATAAAAGGAAAACCAAGTTTTAATTTTCTTAATTTGGTTAAATGAAAAACTAAAATATCTGTATTGATTTGATCACAATTCCTGTGCATTTTCACTTTGAAGTATTCTGTTTTACACACACAGACACTGTTGTTAAACCTTGGAACAGAAGGGAAACTAAATCAGTTCCTTCAGAACTTGATTTTTGTTACAGGAATTAAAAATGTAGCTCACATTTTGTATTCCTAGGCCTTCAAACAGGCAGAGCTGTACAATTTTTTCACAGGTAAGTTTTCTGAATTTAAGGGTCTAGAAATGAGGAAGACCTGAGCTCATTTGAGTGAAAGTGTTCATATTATTCTGAAAATGACAAGAACAGTGGCCATGCCATACTGCAGCTGCTTAAAATATCTACTACTCTAGGCTCTTCTATTGAAGGTCTTTTTCAAAGAGAGAAAAATAAATGAAAAATGGGGTGGTTTAAGTGGAATTGAATGTTACTTAATAGAAGGGAATATGTGAAGAGAGAGGTTCTTAGAAGGGGGAAAAAAGAACACAGGAAGAAAAAGCACTTTTAGCCCCCATAATTTCTTTTGTTGCTGGACAGGTTTAAAGCTTCTCATAGTAGTAGAGAGACTTTAAAAGGTTGAATATTTAAGAGATGTCTTAGTAAGTTTTCTTGTAAAGAATCCCAAAGGACTTCCATTTTATTCAGTTTGAATTCTAGTAGTAGTGGCATCATCACGGTGAGCTGTGATCACTTTAAGGTAGTTCTCAAAGAAAGTGTTGTATGTGGTTTGTTCCTTCTGTCATGGTCTTCCCAGGAGGTTGGATGTTATCACTGGCTTAATGCTTTTTATGCTACTTAAGGATTTACTCTTTTCCCCAGCTGTTGCAAATCATGGCTGTTACATGTGAACAGAAGATACTGAAGATTTATTTTTAATTTTTTGTTTGAAATTTATTTCTGAGAAGGTTTGCTCTTTTGTAGAAATGAGCTCTGTGTCGTGGTAGAAGATTTCACTGGCCTGAAGAAGAATCTTTAAATGTGTCCAGAGTTTATGTGACACTGAGGTAGCCTGGTGTCACAATACTAAGTACTTAAAGAAACAGACCAGCACCATATGCTGGTCTTAGCTAGAAACTTAGGAAATGCGTCTTTTTCTGGGGAAGTATGCTGTTTTAAATGGTAGGTAGGTTTTCAAAAACCTGGTTGTTTTAATCAGATATTATACAAGAAGCCAAATGGAAGGGTGAAGGAAGTGTAAGTTACAAATCCAGTCATTATACGCTGGAATAAGACAGAATCATAGAATGGTTTGAGTTTAAAGATACACAGTCTGTGGCACAGACACACCCTGCCCCCTTGCCATGGTCAGGGACATCTTTCATTAGATCAAGTTGCTCAAAGCCCTGTCCAACCTGATGACAGCCTTTATAATTACTCAGAATTTATGCACAGTATGGAAGGCCCTGAGGTAAGAAAGAAAACATCTGGACAATTATCTAGGAAAATGTTTGTTTACTTTCTTATAGATTGCTTAATACAGAAACCACGTGACTTTGTTGCTTTCCATAATGCACTTTTTTCAGTCTTAGAAGTCCCTATTCTTTGCCTCTTGAAAAGGTACGCAGTATGTTAATTGCAGAGCACTTATCTTCCCACAAATTATTTCCATTCAAAATACTGGCAATACAATAAGCTTTACTGGGTTTACACAGGATTTGAAAAGGCTGGTCAGTGCACAGTAGAGGATCAGGTTTTATCTCCTCTAAACCACAGATCACCAGCAGGGACTATATACACTCCAGACATTTTATGATACTTAATACCTGAATACTATTGATACTGGGGTGGGTATTTTAGCCTTTCTATAGAAGAATGTAGTTTCTCTTCCAGGTATGCTCAACACCTTTTTAGTATCTGTATGTCAGTTTTATATACGCTTAGAGTTTGAGTGGTTTTTGTTATGTATTTCACAACAGCATTCTCACTGAGTAATTTGTTAGATAAAAGTAGAGTTGCTGGTTTATTTTTTTCCCCTTCTAATATTGAAAAATTCTCTTCCTTCTGCCTCTAAAGCAATTTCCAATGATTATCTTCAGTGCCTGAGCTGGGTATTTCCCAACAGGAAATCTGATCTTTGGGCTTTATCTGTATTCATCATGCCTGTTTGTTCTCTTTCTTCTATCTTTGTATATGTTCTAATGGCTTTACATTACAGTTATAAAAAGCAAAAAGAAAATGCTTATAAATTCTTCGTGATTATTATGTTGCTGGTAATTTTAAAATCCCTTCCGACGGAGCGACACTTCATCTGTTGTTCCGCTTTTCCTCATGGTTTATCAGAATTAGTGTTAAGCCAGAGGCCATCTGTGTAGCATTCAGTGTTTCTCTGGCTATATCTATATTAGTGAATTAAGTGTGCCTGAGGCTAATTGACACAACATGGCTCATGTCTATACTCCCAGCCCCAAAACAGGATAGCTATATCCAAATTTACTTCTGGGAATGGTCCTCTTACAAAGGATAGTTTCTGAACAGTGCCTTTATATTGCTTGAAAGAATGCCAATTGGCCTGGACAGAAGTTGTTTTGGGTGCTTTTCTAAGTTCAGTGGTACAGGCAGTTCATTTCCATGCACGGGAATGCTCACAGCACTGTTGATTTTACTGGTATAGATGTGTAGCCTTTACATTTCTAGACAGCTAAATCGATACGTTACCTCTTTATCATCATCTCTAAATTTGTACTTGGCTACATTCTCAGAATGCACAGGGATGCTTTAAGCTGTATAACTGCATATTGTGAGGTGATGAAAAAATGTAAAATTAGTCATTATTATTTTAGTTTCAGTCTGGATAGGTTTCTGTTTATTCAAAACCTACAGATATTTTTGAGTGTTTTTATGAAGATCAGATTGCATTCCTTCTTGCAAACTGATTTCTGGTAACATTTCAAGATAAGGAAAGTACTTCCTCCCAAAGCAGCTTTTTTCCCCTCCACTTAAAACTTCAAGAATTATGTTCCTAGTGTGCAGAATCCCAGCAGAATTCTCTTAATCAGATTTTTTTGTATTCCATTCTTACTTTTTTCATTAATATCTGATCCATCTGGTAAAGTGTTCAAGAATTAATTAATTTTCATGTTTTTGTTTGATTTACAGCATAAATAAAGACATTTAAACTAGTACATTTACTTATGTGGTCAGAGTGTGGAATACAGACTAGCAGATAAATTGTAAATAGATTTAATTATGGGAAAAGGCTGATTCCTAATACAAAGGCAGAAAAGCCTTGTTAAAATTGCTGAATCTGTGCAGAAAGTAACGATGAAATTACAGAGATGAAAAAATGGCATGGTAGTATATTTTAAATGAAAACTTGCAGATTCAGTAAATTTAAGAAACTTCTACAAGCATTAGAAATAAGTAAATTCTATCTTTTTTAGGGACTGTTGAAGAAGAGTGAAAGAAGTATTGTGGAAATGTTTACCATGGTGGCTAGAGCAATTGCCAAAATCCAGAAAAGCCATTCCTAGGCTGCTGTTTTCATGGAATAAAATCTACAATTACTGTTCTCTTGTATAATACCCTGCTAATTACCAGTCTTGCTATGTGAACCTATGGGCCCTTCTTGTCAAAGTACTGCCATAATGTAGCAAAGAGTATGGATTAATAAATAGAGTAGGGAGAAAGGGCCATTTTCCAGTAATTAAGATAGTACTTTGAATGTATATAGTCTGGACTTTCAAGTCTCATTCTAGAAACCGCTGACATGTTTTGTGTTAAGACTGAATAACATCCATAAACAACATTTCTGTTGGCATAGTTATAAGGAAATACACAAATATGAGGTGCTACGAATTTTTAATGTTTTAAGTTCCAAGAACATTTTTGTCTTACTAATGCAGTCTCAAAAATGTATATATAATGTTACTAAATTTCACTAAAACGCAAGATAAGTATTTGCAGTTGAAAATATGTAAGTCCTTGCAGATGAAATAGATTCCAGTTTAGCAATGTGTTTTGAGTAATTGTGCAGTTGTAAGTATGTGATGTGCAGCCATTCACATGTTGTGCTATTTTGCTAGATTATGCCTTTATAGGATACATTTATTCTACATAGCCAAGACAAGTGACTATTACCATCTGTGATAATGTAGATATCTGTGTTATTTATAATGGTTTGAGGGAAACTCAAAGAACTGGGAGTTATTGATGAGACAAATTCTTTTCAGGGCATTATTGTTGTGTAAATAACTTTTGTGTAACGGTTAGCAGGCAGAAAATTAAATAATTTACTTCCTGCATGCAAAACCCCCCCTGAGTCAAGTTTCTCTGAAAACAGTAATGAAGTCCTTGAAAGTTCGAAAGAAAATCGTTTTTATGCAAAAAATACCAGCCCTCTCTATTTACATGTTTGATAGTGGAACTGTGAACTAAAAAAATACCAGGGAATCACTTCCTTAAATTTATATACTAGAAGGCCACTTTTCATCCTGAGTTTGGGGAAAAAAGCTAAGACTGATTTGCCATAAAAATTTTCAGTGAGAACAGCTCTTCATTCTGTGCTCTGATAGAATGTTGTGATGCTCTAACAAGTGTTGTTTCTGTCTCCATTTTTTCTGTGCTACCTGAACACAAAAAAAAAAGGGGGGGGGGGCAAAAATCTTTATCCAATTTAAATTTCGTAGTAGTTAAATAATAGACAAGAGCTGTGATGGGCAAATGAAGCTATACTTGTTTATAATGCATGTAGTTTTCTTCATAGAGTTAATGAAATGTTTGTAGGTTACTTACGTGGCTTCACATAGTCAGCCAGTTTAACAGCTACTCATGTTCACCTTTCTGAAAGTTACACAACTTTGTATGCAATATACATTAAATGTGTACCCGTGTATTTGCATTAAAATGTCTTTGTAGTTGCTTGTCTCAGGAAATACTTCTGGAACAGTTGGTTGTTAATCTGTGGTGTTCCAAGTGTGTAATATGTTTTATGTACTTTTGCTTGTTTCTAATTCTGTGAGTAACCAAGAGATTTTTAGCTTTGATATTTGACAAGAGATGCGCCACTATTTTTTAATGGAAGTCCCAGCTTTAAAATGTGCTTGAAATTATCACATTATGTAGGAATGGTATCTTTGTATTCTCGGGTTTTTTGAAGTAAATATGTATTTTATAGATATACATATTTAAAAACATTTCCATGTTAACTACTCTTATTAGATAAATACTGTCAAAACATAACCCAGTCCTATGTTATGTTTTTGAAAGAATGCACATAAACAAATGATTTTTATTTTAGTATTTACCTGTCTTTTGATCACCTAAATAGTGTTCACTGAATGCAAGTTTTTGTGTTCTATGCAGACTGTTTTACAAGACTGTATATAACTAACACTATGTCAGAAGCTGTATTTAGTTAGAAGTATTACTATTACTGTATCACAATACATCTTACTGTGCAGAAACATTCATTTGTATTGCTACCAGATTTGCAGTGAATACACAAATACTTAAAATTGTTGTAGAGGCTTTCATAAGGTGGTGGTATTTGGGGTTTTGGTGGCAGTCTGAAATAAAATGTCTGGTGTGGGTGGTAGTGTGTTGGTGTGACTTGCTATGGACAAACGACACAATGGTTAGTTATAATTTCCTGCATGTGCCTACAGGGGTTCCTAATTTGTACTGTTTGTATTAGTGCTTCTTTGCCATTCAGATACTCTTGTGTTCAGGCATTGGGGGGGAAATCTAGGTGGTACTGCAGATTATTTCTTAAAATAGACTAACTTTGGGGTTTTTTTCAAGAATTTGTGAGAATGTTATGGAGAAAGTAACAAATATAGAGTGTTCCGATGTTTTGGTTGAAGAGAGAAAGTCAGACTGCATTTACACTTGAGACTTTATGTCATCCTAAATGGCAGCAGAATGACTGTATTAGTAAGAGGAATGCATCTGGGAATTGCCTTTGTTGAAAAGTTAATTCCCAGATTTATTCTGGAGAATTAGTACTGGTAATAATGGTATAACTCAGATATTCCTGGATGTGAAGCCCATTTGGTCTGATGAACCAGCTACTGAAGCAGTAAGAGGTGATGCTGGTTTTGAATTGTTTTTGGCAATTAGTGAGAACGCGGTAGAGGAATTAGTCCTGTAAAATAACTGTGAATCCACAGCTGTGGATCACAAGTGGATTCAGTTTAAATGAAATTAAAAAAATAAATGAATACAAGTTTATATAGCAGTTTATTTATTCTGAATCTGTTGGAGTTTCGTGTAGTGCAGTTTCTTCAGAGGCTGACGTCATCAACATCAACCCCAGCCACCTCAGTCTTCTGAAGCTGCACTCCAGCATAAGCACTTTAGTTGGCTGGCATATGTCTTTTATTATTTCCTTTCTAAGCTGGAGCATTATTAGTATGAAAGCATAAAATATTATCTTAATTTCTTTCCACTTGATGTTCTTATAGATATTAAAGTATTTTCAGTGACTTCAGAGTGATTTTGCATCTTTTTCTTCTTGTAATGTCTAACAAAGTGAAACTTGCAAGATTGCTGATGCTCATAAATTTTAGACTTCTTCTGAAAATAAATATCTTGCCTTGACAAAGATTCAGAATTTCATGAAGGCATGTATTTGATTTTTTCCCTGTTTGCAAAGGCTTTTTGGGTAGGATAAGAATTTTTTTACTGAATTTCAAGCAAACTGCAGACTGGACCATTTATCGTGTAGCCCTACATAATCTGTGTTACAAAATGTTAGCATGTTTAAATTCCAGTGAATGCAGTTATAGCTTGTATGTGGATATGTTAAAAGGGCTTGGACTGAGTTTACTGTGCACAGGGCCTGAGTTTGCTCACAATTTTCCTAAAGTGCAACAGAATGCTGTCAGGGTGGAGGCTGGATGGTGGAATCCCTGGTACGGTGTGTATGGTGTGATGGGTCTGCGTGGGAGCTGATTCCAAGCAGGCCAGCTCAGGCTGACGAGACGGTACTCTGGGTGCACGTGGTGGAACAGCCGGCCAGATGCTTGAAAAGCACAACTGTGGGAGTTTCATATTGATCTGGCAAGCTGGCCAAGTACAGCATTAAGAGTCTTGATTTGGCAGCCTGTCCTATTAGGTGGTCACAATAAACCAGAAATCAAACAAGTAATGCTGAGAGTCACTTGTGGAGTGTTTCATTGGAAGCCTTGTGTGAGATAGGCAGTTTCTGAGTTAGACAAGGTGAATATGGAAAACACAAACGTTGATTTTGAAGGATTCAGCTGCAAGCATCAGTTCTGACAATTGGATGCAACTGTTCTATTGAAATTCATGGTGCCCTCAGGGCCAGGGGAAAGAAAAGCCCTGAAAAGATTGCTGATGACACCAGAAAAACACTCAAGTTGTGAAATCAAGTTTGAGGCAGTTTGTTGGTGTATGCTAAAAGTTGGAGCAGAGGAGTGGGTTGTTGTGGTGGCATTTCCAGGGACTATTTAGGATAACTCTTGGGACAGTAAACATCTATGAGATGAGTAAAGAAGTTGGACATTACTTGGGGAAGCTGTAGGTGCAGCTTGGTGAAGTTCTAAGCAGGAGTTTCATTGCAGAGTGTGGCACCGGTCTCCACTGTGTGTACCAGCAGCAACAGCAGAGTCAAGTATAAGTGCTTTGGCCCCGCTGAGAAACAGCCTTCTCTGGGATTAAAATACTGCCTGCTATTATGCTTCATAAATGGATCAGATTTTCAAGTAACTGTATCAGGCATAGATTCAGGGTATAGGACTGTAATGTCTGATAAAGATGTTATCTTTTTAAAAACGTTGCAGCTTTTGATTGGCATCACAAGCTCCTGAGTTTTTGTGAGTTCCTTAGTCCTTGAGATCAGGGAAAGAGTCAGTTTGAATTAGGGGCAAAGAGGGGCCGTATGCAACAATTCTCATTTAAGGTGGCACAAACTGGAATATTCAGTAGTGTGAAATCCTTATTACAGTAGGGATTTTGTCTCATGACTATCTAGGATGTTGTTGTTAATAGGATTGCAAAGAGGGAGAGGGAGTACAAGGGAATGAGCAGGAAGAACGTGTCTGTCTTGCATTGTAGCAGGTGTTCGGGCTAACAGAGCTGGTGCAAGGTCATGTTGTCAGTCCCTACTGGTAATGCTGCCAGGAAGATAATTTCAAGAAAGGTGAGGTGGGAGAGCTGTGGTAGAAATGGCACCTGCTTGTTTTTCAGCTGAATGCAAAGATAAGGAGGGAACTGAAAGTTGGACTGTGATGGTTGATGTCTGCACTGTTTTGCCAGGCACTGGCTTAGTATATATTTGGCAAGTTTATGGAGTCCCAGTATGGGGAGCCAAAATACCCAGATGAGCCAGATGTTTTATACTGTTACATAAAACAGTTTGTGGTATACTCTAAGCCCATGCAGGGCTACTGTTGATAGTAATTCTACATGCCTCTAGATGTAACTAGGGTAGACTTCATTTTATTTGCATTTTTTTCCAAATATCTGAAAACAAGCCTGAAAATAACTTGGCTGAATAAAACCCTGTCTTGCTACTTAAGTATTCTTGGTGGGCAAAAATATTATTCATCTTCATAGAACTTATTTTCTCACAGACTTGAATGGAACAAAGTGACTTATTCAAGTTCTGTCAGAGGAACAGAATGGGTAATATGTTAATTTGATTTTCAAAGGTATATAATCTTTTGATTTCCAAATCGAGAGATTGTTAAAGTAACCAAGTTTTCAGAAAGCATTGAAATCACATTCCCTTTGAAAAAGTAGCCAGCCTGCATATGTCTGTCTGTGGTTGCCTGGATATTTTCCAATTTCGCAGTACTTTGCATATAATTTAGTTCTAGCTATTCACCGGACCTGTGTGAGTTGTGTTGGTTTTGGGGAGTGGTGGTGTTTCTGTTTGGGGGGTGTGTGGGTTTTTAAATTTATTTATTGTTCCGTTTTATTTTTTTCTTTTGTTTATTTTAAGTCTCTCAGATCAGAAGTGTGATCCAAGCTGAAAGGCCAGGAGTGGCTGTAGATTGCCACTGGGTTTCATTCATTTCAGTTTCTTGAATATTTTGCATCATGTGCAATATTTTGCATCCAGCGCACCATGCACTGGATAACACCAGTTCAGGATGACATGCTAACAATGTGGAGCACCTTTCCACATGTGTACAGAAGGCAGTTTTCTTCATTACTCCGTTTTCACCAAGGCTTCAGCATAGGACTTAAGTGGGCTTTTTTAAAGACATCTTTGAAACTTTCATATCCCATGTACATGGCTTGCTTCATTAGTAATTTCATCCTGGTTCCTCATTTAGTCAGTTGCTTTAATTCTTTTTTGTACAGATTAGCTATATCTTTCTCTATTGGGACCTAGTTGTTCAGTTGGCACTGAAATTAAAAGAGAAGATTAGAGGACTGAGATCTATGTCATTGATGTATACCACCTGTGACTTTGTGAAATTAAGGAAGCACATTGAATTCCTAAAAACCTTTTTCTGTGTTCAAAGTATGCATTTCTAGCCTGTAACTACAGATCTAAGTTGTTTTGAAACACGAGATTAGCCTTTTGTAACTCATTATATGGTACGAGCATTTGCACAACTGTTTTTCAGTAATAGAAAAGCTCTATTTGTTATTTTTAAATTTCTTGTATATTTAAAGCAAGACCTGTGTTTATGCTGAACTGTTCTGCTGTTTGCATAGTAGCTGTTTGCCAGACTGGTAAGATCAGAATTTAAGACTAGTAAAGCTCCTGTACAAGCTAATTTGCAAAGCTCCTCTACACTAAAATTCCAGGTCATGCATTTTCTCTGTAGGAAATGAAAGGAGTGTTTGGAAGATTGAGGTCTGTAGAGCTGTCTGTGAACAGTTGATATTTTGTGTAGCATAAAGGAATCATACTGAAGAGTCTGTTATGGTCTGGTTATTATGGTTGAAATTCAGTATTACAGTGCTGCTAAACTCAATGGATTGAGAACTAGTGAAACATTCTCCCTCTATACTAGCAGTATTTTAAAGGTAACAAAGTGCTATGTTATAGGTGGGGAAGGTATTTCTGTCATTCAGTTTTGTTCTGGGGTTGTGTTTTTCTTGGGGTGGAGAAGACAGGGTTTAGCATTTGTAAATTATGCTTTGGGATTGGTGAGGGCTTTTTTTTTTTTTTTTTTTTATGATTTTTTTTACCTCACCAAATTTGTTAATTTTGCTTTGGGTTTGGTGCGGGCTTTTTTTTTTTTTTTTTTTTCATTTTTTTTCCCTCAGCAAACTTGATAATTTGGGGTGAGATAGGAAAAGAGGACTGTTATTTGAAGAGGTGGAACCTCAGTAAGTTGAGTAGCAACAAAAAGAGCTCAGAATTTAGGAAAGTGAAATTGGTCCTTGTTTTGGCATAGGGAAAAATTAGATCATCCCTAAACGTTAATTTGAATCCTGGTTTCCTATGAAATGCTTAATAAGACATTAGTGAGTACTGTGTGACAATTGTCAACACCGTTTTAGTTTGCAAAAGCTTTTCAGAGAGGAAAGAAGGAAAGCAGATTTTTTTTTTCTGTGTGTGGCAGAACAGTTTTAACACATTTTAATAAAGTAGGCATTAACAGAGGAATATATCTACGATATTCACACTGTTCAGCTCTGCTGGGCCATGGCTTTACTAAAAAGCATAAGTTTAAGTGTTTACATTTTAAAGTATGGAACAGCGTGGATTGGTTTATGGTGTATATTGCCTTTTATTTTTTTATTTTAATGCTCAGTAGAATTGGTAGAATGGACAAGTCCAGAATAATTTGCAGCCTATGTTTTTGAGTATCATATGTTTCTGTATAGGCATTTTTACTTCATGTTATTAAATGTTTTTATGAAATCTTATTTTCAGTAATGAAAGTGTTTTGTGCTAAGTTTAATCTTTGAATCAAACCAATATGAGGAAATTTGCTCTAGCCGTGGCACTTCTGAAGTCCCATTAGACAAGCTACAGCAGTGTAAAAATGGTACATGCACCATCCTCAGCTTGTGTACACATGCTTTTCCCCTGCATCAGCTCTGGTATTCATCTGACCCCAGTTCAGTTTGAAGAATCACTGTGAAGCTGTTGTAGAATCCTCGTAGTTTGCAAAATGAGCTTTCTGAAGAGTGAGGCAGAATGAGGGAAGGTCAGGCTGCCTCTGAGCTAGTCCTTTAGATCTTGGCCATAAACACACAAACTGTTAAAATCGATTGGATTACAGATTTGATTAATCTGGATTAGGACTTTGAAGGCTGTATCTTTTCCATGATGTGTCTTTTCCTCATTTTCAACAGCTTTTGGGGATTTCATAGGAGTACAAAAGAAAGAATGTGTTTTGTGCACGTGTAGGAAAGACTGGTATTAGAAGTTGGTATTAGAAGTTATACTGTGAGAAATATCTCTAATTAAAATTTAAAAGACAGTCCAATAAAGAGAAACAAAGAACTTTATTAACAGTGCACTGGATGCTTCAGCCTCGTGGCTGAGGCCGAGCATGCCGAGAATGGGAGGGACGAGTCCTTTTAAGGTTTCTTGGTTTACATAACCACTCCCTCGCTCCTCCCATGGCGAGCTCCGCTCCTTTTCCTCCCTACAAGGTGATGTAGCCCCTCTTCTTGGGTTCGATTGGGTCTCTCAGGGCCAGTTCACACTTCCCTTTGTCAGTCCATTGGTTGGTTTAACTGACCCATCACATTGTTTCCCTGTCCCAGCCGTGTGTTCCCTGACAATGAGCTCTGCCCGGTCTCAATTGTCTCACAGGCTTCCCGACTCGCCTCTGTATTCTATAGGCAACAGCAACAAGTCAACAAATAACTGCAAACAGAACAGCAGCAACAGCTGCAAACAGCAGCACGTAGTTACAAGCAGATCACCAAACGATTCTCTAACTCCCCAAACAATACAGCCTCCAGGCACCTTGACATGAGTAAACTCCTGCTTGTGATAAAACTGCCTTATTTATTTCTCACAATACTAGTTTGAGAAATCATCATTTCATCATTAGTCACCTCAGTTAGTACAAACTCATGTAAAACACAATGACTGTGATGAGATTCAGTAGTTTATTGAACTGTTTGAAAGCCAACAGACAAATGCTGGTAGCAGATAGAAGACGGGACTTTTGCAGTGAGCAGAGTTTAACTGAATGTATTTTAATTGTTCCCATAGTTCATTTTGCACCAGGGTATATCAGAAGTATTGTGATCCTACATACAACATATGTACATACTACTTACTGACACGTAGTTCAGGATCCTGCACAAGTGTGTTCTCTTTCAAGATTTTAGAGGCCACTATTAAATTTATCTTAAAATACTGATCACAAATGAGTACAGGTGGGAGTTCAGCCTGGCAGAATACATAATCCACTGATATTTTTTCAGTTGGTAGTCACTACAGTTTTTTCTGCACTCAGAAGGGTCAGAGTAGGGGAGAGGTACTGGCCAGCATGTAGCTGTAGATAGTTCAGAACAATGAGTCTTAAATAAATGCTTCTGTCACTGGAAGAATGAAATATTTTCTAGATGATTTAAAACCATGGATTTCTAGCTTTTACAATCAGAGATGAGTGTTTTGTCCAAGAAACCTTGTTTGTATAGCTGTGTTCAAGTATCTGCACAGTTATTTTGAGAAACCAGTATAGATATGCTTTAGAATGGAGTCATGGGACACATAAAATTGCATAGTAAATTATTTACCAAGCATTCATTTTTTAACTGTACACATGAATGTTTGGCTATGCTACTATAGTTTCATGCTTTTAAAAATATTTTTATCAGTTATATTCCACAGTGTGTGTATTTTTCTCTTCACTACTTTTAAATTGCTTAATCCCTTACTATATTTAATATTAATCTCCCATGTAGAGTTTGAGCATGGTTCTGAATTGAGCTCTAGTATGCTCTCCAGAGTGTGTATGCCTAACACACACAGATGTGTATTCAAAACCTTTACTTATTTTGTTGTGGGTTTTTTATAAGTTATACTGAAATGTTAAGTTCCCAAATAAATGATAATATGGAAAATGGAATTTGTCACAGCTAATCTTTTTATGTGTGTATGTGATTGCCATATCCATTGATGTAATGCTCATTTATGGAATGCTTAACAGTTAATTGATATTGGAAGGAAATTGGTGTTTTTTTTCTTTTTAAATAGAGCTTGAATAGCTGAAAGAAAATAATAAGGCAGAATAAATCTATGGTGTTACTTCTCTGAAAAAAATGGAAGAGGAAATAAATTAATAAAACAGTTACATAAATACTTAGATCAGACTCTCTAAATGACCTTTTGAATGCAACAAAAAATAGTCAATTAGGAGGGAGGTGTGGTATTTTATTTTTAATTTCCCCCCTTGGAGTAGTGCCTTTGCTTATATGCTGAGAATCACCTTTTGCTGTATAGAAGCTACGGATTGTGTTTGATTTTAATCCTTGGATATAAGATGTAAGCTAGAGGAAAGAAGTAGGCTAAAAGGGTAAGGAAATGTAGTGGAAGGGAAAAATTAGGGTTAGGTTTTAGGACAGGCTTGAGCTATGACTTTAAATAAGTTAAAAACAATTTTACAGTTTTACTTTTTCTGCAGAATTTAAATTGGAACCTGACTCACATAAATGAGATTTTTTTAATTTAAAGATAAAAACCAACCATATTTAAATGTATTTTTAAAAATCCCTAGAAGCAGAGAAGAGTTTTGCTGACCACTCACTCAAGAGTTTATGTAATAAGGAGGGCGCTGTAGCAGTGATTCACATAACAATAACATACGTAGTCCTTTGGATATCCTAAACTTTAGTCAGACATGAATCATAGTTGTATTTGCTAACATTTTAAAGGTATGGTTATGTCGTTGGTATCTCACTTCATGAAATAATTATTAATTTAGTGCATATGGAATATTCCTCAGTGGTCAGTGGTAATACTGTTTTCTTAAAATCTTTCTGGTTCACCATGAGTTAATGATGTCAGCATCTACAGACAAAAATTAGGTCAAAAGCTTGTATTTTCCTCATATATTAAATATTCTTAGCATATACAAAGATAAAGGTTTTAAGTTAGTACCTGATTATACAGTATATTTATTTCATTGACTTGATATTGTCATTTTTCAGCACAATTAAACTTTGCAAGTTTAGGCAGCTGTGATCTTGACTTAATTTCATGAAGGGTTTTGCAACTGCAAATCAGAGTGAAGTTAAGGCTACAGTGGGCCTTTTAAATTGACTTTATGGTACAAAGTTCTGAAAGTTACAGTTTTTAATGCTAAAATAACCATTAACTGAGATATTTAATTTACCAAGCTGATTGACTGTTTACTTTTGCTATACATAACTTCTGTGCTTGCAGTCTATTCTTTGTACAGTATATCAGCAATTTTTTCCTTAAGAGGTTCAGAGGGATTTCCAATACTTATTAGCTGCAGCCATGACTCAAAACTTCTAATCCTGAATTGCTGCCCTTGGTATCCCTGAATTCTCATACTCTTGTGTAATTGTTAGGACTTGGTATGCTGTTTCTCCTTAGACAAGGTAAAAAGAAATAAGTATTTTTCTGCACCTGACCCTAGTATATGTTTTGCTAAACCTATACAAAGTAGTTTTTATGATCCTTTCATCTGCAGAGTTGTCTTGGGTAGCAAAAGCAGAAGCTGATTTGGGAAAAATTGACTTAGTCACAAGCAGGCTCAATAGGTTGCAATTTATCTAGGTGTCATTGTTGAAAATGTGAAGAAATTTAGTATCTAAATAATTCCACATATCTACATTTTCTGTGTCAGGTGTTGTCAGTCTGACTCAGATTCTGTTTTTTACCACTTTGACTATTGTTTCCAGTAAAGTCCTTGTTTCTACAGTTGGTTTCCTTTGGCAGTTCAGCTCTTGGAGTGAAGGATTTACTCATACTGTATATATACCAAACACCTTTTTTTTTTATAATTTTATTCCAGATATCTAGAAAAGTATGAAAAAGTCCATCATTTTGGGGAGGAGGATGATGAGGTACAACCAGGCAATCCAAAGCCACAACTTCCTATTGGTGCAATTCCAACTTCTTATAACTACCAGCAACACAGTGTGTCAGGTAAATTTTTTGAGGGTAAAAGTGCTATTTCTTTGATGTGTGTGTTTGCATATATACATATGTAGATATCTATGTATATGTGCATGTGTGTATATATATATTTCAACAAGCTACAGAAGTAGTGTACAGATAAATTTAGAATATTATTAAAACTATCAAATCTGTAGGACACTCAAATGATTAATTTAATAGACTTAAAAACCTTTCCACCGTTAACCACAACAAAATAAATATGAAAATCCATAAGCTTACTCTTTACAAATGTTCTCCTTTTTAATTAGCAGGGCTGCATAGTTACTTGTCTTACAAAAAATTTACCTTGAAAAGAGTGTGTTTCTGTCAGTCTGCCATGTCTTTACAGAGTCGAACACTTGAACTGAGCTTACAATTAGTTAAGCTCTAAATCAGAAGCTGGTGGGCTCTATGGAATGGATGTGCAATTTGTTGCATACAAATTGACTCCAAATTGTATTACAATTCTCTTTTGCTTTAATTAAAGCCTGTGTTTTCAAAGCTTTTCTTTGGGAGAACATGCTGCAGTATTGCATTCTGGAAATGATGAAGGAATTAATATATAATTAGAAATTAATATATAATTAGAAATTATATAATTATTACAATAAAGTAGAATGTGTTTCAACATTTTTGCCTAAGACTAATGGAAAAAAATTGTACATTGAATACTGTAAAAACTTGCTAAAACCCACAATACTTTATTTATAAACTTTTCAAAAAGTTTTATTTGTGGTAGTATTGCTTAATGTATCATCTCAATGTAATTAGTTCAGCTGTGAAAATGTTATTTGTTTGGGTTTTTTTTCTTATTTAGATTATCTTCGTCAAAGCTACGGGCTGTCTATGGACTTAAACTCACCAAATGACTATAATAAATTGGTGCTTTCACTGTTATCTGGACTCCCAAATGAAGTGGACTTTGCAATTAATGTGTGTACTCTTCTTTCAAATGAAAGCAAGCATGTTATGCAGCTTGAAAAGGACCCTAAAATCATCACTTTACTGCTTGCAAATGCTGGGGTGTTTGATGACAGTAAGTATGTAACAACATTTTTGCAACAGAAAGACTCATCTGTTGTAGCATCTTTCACAACCCTTGATAATTAAAATGTTAATAGTTTATTTCACTGTAGTATACTTATATCAGTTTTTTCTTTTTACCTTCTTCACAATTACAGGTTTTATCAGACATTACTAATGTCTTTTAAGTTTGGTAATTTAAAAGCATTATTTAACAGTTTAGTGAAATGTAAGAATTAGCTTTTTGTTGATAGAGTTTAACTGTTCAGGATGCTGAATTAATAGCGTTGGATTTCCGTCTGTTTGTAGTGTATTACTGCTTCCTTCTGAATTCATAGGACCATGGTGACTTCATAATTCTTTTCTAATAACAGTGGCAAATTTAAAAATCTGCAAATTTAAAGTTGAGAAGTCTGAAAACAATGACTTGCTAAAATTTTTATCCTGATACTTCACTACACATTCAACCATAGTAAAATTCAGAATATAAAACTCATGAAATAAAAATCTGATTTTCAGAATTCATTATTGTGTTAGCACGTAAAATTTATAAGAGAGTCTATTCCATCAAAATACTAAAGTATATGAAATAAATCCTCATTTTTTTCAGTGTGGCCTCCATGCCAAATTATTCCTTGTTAATTGTTTGTTTCTCTTTCTGTCAGGAGAGGGGGCAGACAAAAAATAAGTAGGCCTAAACTATCGTAAAATCATAACAGCATAGCTCTCGTCTTGGGGTGGTGAGGAGGAAGTATTTATAGGTTTTATGTGCTTTTTGGGGGGGTATGTTTGGTTGGTTGGTAGGTTGGTTTGGATTTATTGGTTGGGGGTTTTTTTATGTTGAATTTCAGAAATTGCCACAATAAGAAATTGCTCAAATGAGCCTTTTCAGCTAAGCATAATTAAGTCTGATAGTATTGATTATCATATCTGTTTGAGTATCAATCTGCTTTGCACGTGTAAGCATAAACATAGTATGGTATGTTTGCACCTAGTCCAGTCACAACAATTTTTGAAGGAAAATATTTGAAAGGAAGCTTAAGGGAAACTTAGTCCTGCATGTCAGTGATTCCAGAATGCTTGCCTTCCAGATTTTAGGGGTTACCATCACTCCCCTGTTCTTGTGATAGAACTTGTATGGATTTAGGAATTTGCATATAATTTAAACAAGTTTTATGTTACTATTTAATGATTTTTTGGATGTTGCAAAGGTAGTCAGTGTTTTCTGGAGTTCTTAATTTGAACTCTGAGCACAGATTTATTCTAGAGCTTGTCTATTAGTGTTTTTTATATTGAAAAATATTTGAGGTAAAGCTGAGAGGAGTGATGAGCATGTAGTGGGGTCACTCTTCTATTCCCTGGGGAAAACTTCATTTTTACCTTACCTGATGATGTCTTCTGGATAAATCCAGAGAAGTGTCTTAGCAGCATTAGAAGGACTAATTGGGACACATGGGGGAAAGATTTTAAATACTTATGTGCTTTTATATTATAAATAATGAAGGTAAATCTGTGAGATTTGATGATTAAATGAAATCTCTAATTAGTAGATTCAGGTAGTTTGAAAATACTGTCACAATAATTTCAGGTGTCAATGAACTTATTAACTTAACAGAAGTTTTAGATTTTTCTTGTCTATAATTAAAGTTTTATCATTGTTATTATTTAAAATGTAGTGCTTCTAGGTAAAATATTTTGTCAGCTTCCTCCCCTCCCCACCCTGAGGTAACAGTTGGATTGCAGGTGGTGGGGCAGCCCCAGGGGTTTGAGGGTATATAGTATGAGAGCTGCATAAGCCTTGGTTTGGATTCTATAAATTATAAGCTGATGTGGTCTTGGAATTGAGATTGTAGCATTTTTTTCAAAACAATAAAATATTATGACCCAAAAAGTGTAACTTATATGTGTCATTAGTTCATTACAGAATTATTGCAAGACAGAATTTATTTTTGGATTGATTCATCATCTGAGTCAGATTGACTGAGTCTTTGCTGCTCTCAAGGAGGGATGATTAGAAAAGCTGTAGTAGTGGCTCCATCAAACAGCCAAGAACATCCATTACTCATCCTGGTTAAATACTGACTTTCAGTTGAGTGCTGTCAAAATCTTACTGCTGTTAAGATTTTTTAGAAAACAAGTGGGAATTTGTTTAATTACTGCAGTAGTGTTTGTGCTTACACAGTTGCACGTGGCAAATAGTTGATATCAGGGTGAAAATAGAGCAGTCATCTTGACTCCTGGAAAAAAAGCTCTGGAAAAGCTTCCCATGTGTTTTTTTTTAAAGGGTTCATAAGCAAGCCCATTACTTACAAACTCCTTACTCTCAATTTAAGCTGTAAAACTTCAGTAGCTGTTAATTAAATAACAAGAGGCATTTCAGTTGGTTTATGCAGTATTTTTTAAAATAAAAAGGAAACACTGGAAGAGTCTGTAGTGTTGCTGAATCTATATTTAGTTTATGGATTAGTAAAAAGTAAAAGAAATGTTCATTTTTTATTTTACTAAATTTTGCTTTTTGTGCTTAAAGCTTTAGGATCATTTTCTGCTGTATTTGGAGAAGAATGGAAGGAGAAAACTGATAGAGATTTTGTTAAGGTAATTTAAAAATTATTAAAATAATTTTGAACTGCAAATGGTGGGTATCAAATTCTTTAAAAAGATTGGAAGTTCTAAGATACAGTAGCACATGTCTTTAAAATTACTCTCAACTCTTTTCCTTCGATTTAAATATAATAGGACACTAAATCACAGTTGTCCTAAAATGCTTGGATAAGCAGGAAGAATTGTATTAAGAAAATGCAGGCAAATGAATAAGGGTTTTCATGCTTCTTTTTATAAGAAAGCTAATAGGTGTGATGAAAAGAAAATTGGCAACATATTTAACAAGAGGTAGCAATGTTGTTTGTTTTTTTTTTTAAACTGCCATGATCAGTAAAGAAACATTTTGGATTATGACAAAATTAAGACCATAGCATAAGAAGCACAGGAGAAATATTTGAATAGGTTAGCCATGTTGCAGGTTTGTTTCAGTTAAACTTTATGCACAAGGCTTTTTTATCTTTCCAGTAGAGGGCATGTGCTACTGTACAAGTAATGAAATGAGGTAAAAATAAAACTCATGTTTCTTTGTGTAAATGTTTATATATACTAGGTGAACATTTCTAGGTGAATGAGAGTGTGAAATACAACTAAAAGAGATTTGACTTTTCAGCATATTTACTATGATACGCAATTGCTTTCAATTAAGTTACAGGTCCTAATTTCTATGGCTAAAATAGAAGAAAGCTAGATTAAAATATATTTTGATAGCTTATGCTTTTTATTAAGTAAAATGTGATGAGACAGTCTGCTGAGTGCCTTACGAAGCTAGGTTTCTGCTCAATTCCATAATTATTTCATATAGTGAAATATCTTAGCAGTATTACAGAGCAGTATTTGTTAGGTGCTTTTTCCATGTCTGCTTTGTTCTATTTTTATGTAACTCAGTTTGGAAACAAGCTGGACCATAGTAGTGTTGCTGAAATACTAGTGAATAGATTCCCTAATCAAAATTTCTTAAGTAAATTTAAGAACAAAAAAGCTAAGCTCTCATATTTGTGAGTACATGGACTTGAAAATGTGTTCCAAGTGTGCTGAACCTGGGTGTAAAAACTGATGCTTTGTAATCTTCATTTCCTTTTTCCATTGAAAAATATGTCCAAAAGTACTGTAGGTTGTGTTTTGGTTTGTTTGTTTGGGGTTTTTTTAAAGCACTTAACACTTTTGTGTTGACTTCACCCTGCGCTGTCACAGACTGTTGATGATCTAGAGCAGTAAAAAGCACCATGTCTAGATCTGTAAACATTTAAAATTAGACAGAATTCTAATTTATTATATGTTCATTAATTATATAAACTTAGGTAATTGTGATAAGGACAGGTGGTTCTTATAAATGTTTTTAACCAGGTTTTAAGTAGAACCACTGTAACTGCAATAAGGTTTACTAATAAGAAACTTGGATGCTCTCCAAGATCTATTTTTTGGACATTACAATGTGTATAGTACCACATTTAGTGAAATACTGCTGAAAGCATGTCAGAAATGCTCTGAAAGCATGTTGGAAACCAATACCAGATCTAAAAGTGTTTAGATGTCAAGAATCCAGATTTTTCAGAGCATCTCACTACAAGCGTTTGTTTGACTCTACTACTGGAAGTAATTTATTTTGTATTGCAGCTGTGGCTGTGTCAAAGTGGGAATCAGGAGAAGCATTATGGGAACTTTGTGATGTAGGAGGGAGATATTTGGTTGTCAGTGTAGAGATCACGTATCTGGTTTTTATTTTTTTTAATGTGCTTTTGCAGCTTTAAGATAATAGAATGGCTGTTGAGTAAGTGTCCCTCCTTTCACTGTTCACATTATTGTTTTAAAAAAAATTTTTTTTTTTCATTTTTCTGTCAGTTATTGAAGTATAGCAATGGCATGAACACACAAATGTTAGAGATACATAGAAAGGAGGGTGAAAAAGCAATTCCTTAAACACATGAATTCTAAACTAATAGGAATTGAATTGATATTGGGGGTAATTTTAGAATTATCTACTTACACCAAAATGTTTTGTGAAAGTTTTTAATGTTTGCTTAAAACAAGCTTGATTTTATTTTTAGTCTCTTAATAATATTATAATTTTAAAATTAGTTTTCAGTAGGGAAAAATGGCCATGTGTTGGTTCTTCACTGTTTTTCTCTTCATTCTGTATCTTTGCACAGGGAGTGGTACAGTATCACTGTATTTCTCCCACCCTTAGATATCTACATAATACTGTTTGTTTGGTATTCAATCAGGTCTTAAGTTTTACTGTAAAGAATTTGTCAGTTGTTTCAGCACGAGTGCTTTGATGTTATATTCTGCTGTTCTCTAATTTTGACTTAAGTCTTTCAGCTTTACATTTGGTAGTGTCATATTCACAAGCAAAAGACCTTGCCTATTTAGCTGTGTACTCCAATATCACTACTGCTCCAGTTGAAGGTGAAGATGAAAAACGTGTTTCTTGTTACTAAACTTCAGTTACCTTTCTTTCCTTTTTTCCCCCCTCAATTCTTATTTCATTATAAAAAACGTATAGAAAAATTTGTAGTATACATTATCTTATCTGCAGCATTACATACTTTCTCACTTTCTACAGAGCTTCCCTTTAAACAGAATCAAATGTCTTTACTAGTTAGTGAACCTGTTCCATTAAGTGTCTGAATTTGAGTATCATTTAAATTGAACCTGCTGTTATCTCTTACAGCTATGCTAATTCGTGGCATTCTCCCCTCTTTATATTTCCTCATGCTGTCAATAAGCTTAAATTTCTAGTTATTTGGAATGACTGCATGTCCTTACTTAAGGATTAGAACAACTGGCATTTAGCCAGTCATCTTGTATCTCTTGTTTTTGTTGTCCCATCCGCAAGCTCTGATGGCATCCTGCTCAGATGTTCTCGTCTACTCTGGAAGCTTTCCCATTTTTAACTGTTTCACTTAGCTTTGAATTTCCTTGTATTACCAAGGTTCACTTGTGAGTGTAGTTTGCTTTCAAGACTGATTTGTTTATATAGCATGTTTTTAATTGAATAGATTTAGCTGGTTTTCCAGGTATTTCTTTCATGTCTCCAGCAGCTGCCCACTGTCTGATGTGTAATGTATGAATAATTGCATTACATTTCTTCATGCACTATTCATTTCTGTTTACTTCAATTTAAGCATTTGGATTTCATGTTCTTGGGCTTCTTGAGGCCTCCTTTAGCTGTAGAGTTCCAAAATCCACATTTATGCAGCTTTTCTGCCTTCTTTTTATTGCATAATGCTTTACTTCTCTGGTTTACTTTCTTATTTTGTGAATTTCTTATTTTGTTGTCCAACTCTTTCTTCTTTGTACAAATTTAATAATATTTTCCTTTACTATGCATTTATTCTCTGAATCTTTTTCAGATAGTGTTGATCCTTATGCACTTAAATACCTGGAATACTTTCCAAACATTACTTATCTTGTTTCTCACAGTGATCTGTCAAGCTGACTTGACTCCAGTTGCTCTTGTATTTTTCTTGGACAATAAGTAGTCATACCGTTACTACACTGTATGTTTTGTGGACTCAAATGTCTATTGTTTTAGGGACAGTAATTTGGTTGATCTGATTTCCAGTGAATTCTGTATAATCCTTTGCATCTTTTTTCCAAAGGAATTTGTCTGCTGACAGTAATCAGATTGTGAATGTCAATCAAGTTCTTTACTTTTGTCCACCATCTCTTAGCATCTGGATGTCATGTGGTCAATCAGTATTTGGTTGCTTCCTCATTTTAGCTTTATGTTCCTATTACCAATGTGTTACCATGATCTAAATATGTATATATAAGAGTAACTATTGATAAAGACCTTGACTTTTTCATCCTGTCTTGTTTATTTCTGTTGATATGTAGTATCAGATTGTCCTTCTAGTAGGGAAAAAATAACTGCTTGTGATGCTAAACTGATTTTTTCTTGCCTCCATGCTTTATGTTTTTCAAATCAATGCCCAGAAAGCTTAACTTAACTAATTATTTTCCACTTCTGCCTTCTCTTTGGGAAAAAAAAAAATTGTCTTGTTTTACCTTGTTCCCATGTAACACATAGGCCAAGAACATTGTATGTAAGTTATTTAGTTTTGTTTCCCACTTTGTCATTCTCTGCCCACCCCCATCCTTTTTGGGGATCTTTTCCACTTAGGCAGAAACCAATTTTTGAGTGGGCTGAGAGCAATGAAACCAGTCTGCTTAAATGCAAACAAGACAGTGATTCAGGCCAGCTCTTTAAAGGAATAGAGACTGCAGACTCACTCTGAGCTTAGGACACCAGAACACCTTTAGAATATGCAGAATGACAAGATGGAGATCATTGTAGTGCTTTCCTAGTGCTTTGGAAGAACAACTGGGTGGGTTTCTTTGATCACTTACAGGCAGGATAGGTGATTCCAGTGTGAGGATATGTCTGAGATATGGAAACTGTACTTCACTAGAATCACAGAGGATAACTTTTAGAACAAGGTGCAATTCTTTTTTTATTGGTGCTTTTTCCCAACTGTGTTGCAAGGGAATTTGTAACCAGTTAGGGAACGGGAAGTATGATTCACCTTCTTGAAAATCGTGGAATCTGCTTTGCATTTCTTGATGTCCAATGCCTGAGTGAAAGATGCAGAATTCATATTCACTTTTAATTCTGCATTATTGTCTCTATGTGTGTCAGCTGAAATATGTTTGTCATAGCATCTCTTGATTATTTTTTAAATTTTCTTTTTAGTGCTTGGACAACCTAATTTTATGCCTGATAATTGGATTGAGACTTTGATTGTCATAGGCCAGGCTGACTGCACTTTTTAAAATTTCCTGCATGACTGTATGTACCATGCACAAGAGTATTGCTTCAAGCTGTTTTGTCATTGACTGAACAGAACAGCAACTTTTCTGAGGGAGTTATTTAACTCTCGTATGTAACTGTGCCTGCTAGAAGACAGGTTGTTGGAATCAAAGGGAAAGCTGTTCTACGTTATAATAATTGCAGACAGGTGCCACTTTCCCTGGCTCAGCTATCTCTGGTAAAGCTTTTGAGTGTTCTGAAGCTCAGTACAGCGATACACACATACCAGGCTTCCATCTGTACATTTATTGTTGCATGCTTGTCAATGGCTAAAGTCCTGGGAAATCCTGACCCCTTTATACTTAACAGCCCATCTCTGAAATAGGTACATTAAATGCCACACAAAATAGTTTGTCTTTTACCTGCTTGGATTTCTGAACACATTACTTGCCAGTAAGGTGTTTAAGTTACTGCTTGTTCAGTGGAGGATGTAGGATAATATTTCTGAGTTCTTTGGTGATATTGCTGGAGCTTTTGCAGGATGTTCGAAATTTTAATCTGCAAAGTGCTCACAGGAAGCCTGGTTTGGTGCCTCAGTAGGTATTTCACAGTTGCTGAAACACCAGTGACAGATGCTGGCTTTGAGAATACAAACCTACAGTTTTGAGCAGACAAAAACTCTGGAACACTTCTGCAGGTAACGCAGTGTTCTTGCTGAGCATTATCATTCACAGTGCTTCTGTATGTAGAAATGAACATTTGAGAGGAAAAAAATACTGTCTTAAATTGTTATTTTTGAAATCGTGTTGTCTGCATATTCATGTCCTATCCCACAGATTGTCTTCCTTAGAGCTTTAAGAGCCTTTCCAGATCTCTAGGACTCAGAAGAACTGAGGCTGTGGGGGATGCACAGTTCTGGTGTGCTTCATGTGGGTAACAGGGTTTGTGTGCATGCTGTAGGTAGTCCTGAGGCAAAAATTCTCTGCTTGGAGAGGTTAGCATCTTATGCTCACAGCATGACTGTATAATAAAGCAATTTGAAGAATAACAGTTATATCTAAGTACACTTTATTTGGTGCCTTGGTGCATATCATTTCAACTTACAGAAAGGAGCTATGTTCTTTTCTGAAAATGATAATCTCATCTGAGTTGACAACTAGCATTGTTTGACAGGCTGCTTCTTTACAAAGGGGAGACTTTCTCAGCTGTTCAAGCAACTATCATGGATCTGTTTATTCTGCAAGTTTTAGGTGAGATGTACAGTTTTCCAACAATGTATTCCTCTCTTCATCTTTAGCCATAACATTTGGAGGCTTTATCTTTAGCAGTGTCTGTAGCATCTTCATCCGCAGAAAGAATTTAATCCTCATTTTCAACCCTCTTGAGAACATGTCTATGGTGATTTGCTTTCTGGATAAAAAAATTTCCTTCTTTATGACTTTATATTGCCAGAGGTTTTTAAATGTTTAGTTTTGAACTATACACTTAAGAATTAAGTGGCAAAATGTGGATTATCGGTGGATTCAACTAGCAAAATGTGATGATGCTGTTCTAATGTGTGACAGCAGTTTTAACATTGTATTCTGTTTGACTTTGGCCTCTTTCAAAGAGATTCAAGTTGAAGACTTTCAATATATCTGTTCAATATTCTTTTTTTTTAATCCTTAACTGATTAAAAAACTAATCTTTAAAACAGCATTTGAGGTTTTTCTTTTAAGTGGCAGTGAAATGTGAAGGCTTAATGTGTTCATTGCTTTTCCAAAAGGAACATCCTAAAGGAAAGTACTGACTGGTATGGTTCCAGACAAATATTTCAGTGTACTTTTTATAATAAAAAGCTGAAGCCTCTTCCTTAAATAATATCCTTCTCTAATAGTAAAGGCCACTTAAAATGAAGTTCATTCTGCAAATTTTGCCTGCATGCCTTGGTCTTCTGGCTCTTTGTGATAGCCTCAGTATTAATTAAAAAAATCTGGTAGTAACAAACAGTAAGGAGTTAAGACTTGTCTTTGCTAAAACGAGGTAATAATCCTTTCTGTTCAACTAATCGTCTTTACTAAACAGTACTTGGATGCAGTTTAGCAACATTGCAGGGGAAAATAAAATTCTTTCCCTTCCAATTTAGAAAATCTGTAGTATTGTATTTTTCAAGAAAATAGTAGTGTCAAGCTTGGTCTGAGTGCTGTAATTTAGTAATTACATTTGCATAGCAAAATTTCTCCTGCTGTTCAGCTGGTTGTACTTCCTTTCCTTTTTTCCAGATTTATTAGTGATTTTATTCTGTGAGTACAACCAAAAGAGGAGCTGTATTTCATTAGAGAGTAAAAAAGGTGGTCAAATTTTTATTAGTCAAAGGAAGGTTTATTTTTTTTTCTTATATACACATTGGAATGCACACATCTTTATATATTTTTATATTATTATACCTCACAATGTGTATTTTTATTGAACGACCATTTACAGATCAGGCCATATATTTGTAAAGTAATTTGAATTCTAGTCTGCTGAGACATTCTGCTTTGGTTATATTTATAAATGTTTTTCATGATTGTAGTGGCTGTTTCTCTCTTTTCATTGTTCTATGATGGTATGCACTACAGCAGCACTTTAAAAAGTCTTTCCAGATAGCATCTTACAGCAGGAGTCTAATATCTACTGAAATTGAGAGGAGTCACCTTCTTCTGCTTTAGGAGTTCACTGTTTGTAGGAGGTAAAGGAGGATGAACTGTATTTTTTTCCTACTTAAAATTGCTGTATTTCTAATTGCTTATGGAAAACTGTCCATATAGTTTCAGTCTGTGCTTCAGCAAAGCACTTCTGTGGGTAGTGTTGGTTGATCATGAACACGTACTTCTGGTGCTTGAAGAGGAGCGTTTCTTAATGTAAAATACTGAACATATTGTATATCACTGCCTCTGATTACTGTCAAATGAGTCAAGGTACTAGGAAATTTTTAAAGAACAATTATTTTAATACTATTTCAATATTTTAATAGACATAAAAAACTTAATATTTAAAGAAATATCCCCTAGAAATTAAGTATTTTTAATTCTTTCTTCAGTTTTGGAAGGATATTGTTGAGGATATTGAAGTTCGTGATCTAATTTCTGACAGAAGCAAATCTCAAGGTGAGACATCTTCATTATCTTAATACATACCTGTTGGTAAATACAACAAAGGAAGGACTAAAATTTATTTGTTTACTTTGTAGATATTCCATCGGAAGAATGGATTTGGGAATCCTTATTTCATCCACCTCGCAAATTGGGCATTAATGACATTGAAGGGCAGCGGGTACTCCAAATAGCAGTGATCTTACGAAATCTTTCTTTTGAAGAGGGAAATGTAAAACTTTTGGCAGCTAATCGTACTTGTCTTCGGTTCCTGCTACTCTCTGCTCATAGTCACTTTATTTCTCTACGGCAGTTGGGGCTGGACACGCTGGGAAATATTGCAGCAGAGGTAAGGTGCTTCAGAACAGAACAATTCAAATACAGTTTGATAAAAGCATTACTTCAGTGTCATTTAAATGATTTTTTTTTTCCTTTATCACTGGATAAAGAAGGAAATAAATGATCTGAATTTGTAAATAGCAATTTGAAAACAAGAATCAAAACTAAAATACAACTTATGTGTCGGGGGCTGTAGAGAGTTTTATGCCCTGTGTACTGTACTTTGTGTAAGCTAGTCATATGCCACTGAGTATACTGCCAGAATCATGTGAGACACCTTTTTCTTTTCAGAGAGGTTTGAATGTTATAAAATACACTATTTCAGTTTGTCATGTTACTTTGCAGATAAATTATTTGGATTTTATAGGTATTTTATATATGTTCAGATAGCGCTTGTATTTTAAAATAGATCATATGAATTTAAGTAAAATGGGTACTATCAGAGAGTGAGACTAAAAGTATTGGTCCACTGCTGAATGTTGAAAAAAAGATGGTGTTTTCATTTACCATGTACCCAGCTGCTTTTAAATAAGAAAGAATGTTACTTATGTCTGAGAGCTCTAATTGAGAAGCAGAACTAGATAGAAACAGGATGAATGACTGTGATAGCACTTGGGAAGGAATATTTGTTCTTACTCAAGTTTTGGTCTTTGTTGAATATTAAAATACATTTGTGTTTACTATTGACTGTCTGAGAATAAAGTTATTTTCCTTATTCTGAGCACTGGAAAGGGTATATTAGACTGCTACTTTAGAGCAGAAAAGGAGGAGGGGGCTCAAAATGCTAGCAACAATCAAAAGCTGACAAGGTTCTGTTTTTATGAACACGAATATGATTTAAGTGTGATTTATACATATATATTTAAACACAAATCTTGTATTTTGATATGCAATTTAAGAATTTGAGCCATTAGAACTATATGGATAGTGTTAGTAATTTTTTTTCTTTCTCATTAGCTTCTTTTGGATCCTGTTGATTTCAAAACTACTCATCTAATGTTTCACACAGTTACAAAATGCCTCATGTCAAGGGATAGATTTTTAAAAATGAGAGGTAAGATCTCTAGCTATTCTTTTTAGTTTATTAGAATTGTAATTATTGCTGTTTAAACTACTCTGTATTTTCTCTTCAGGCATGGAAATCTTGGCAAATCTTTGTAAGGCTGAAGATAATGGTGTCCTAATTTGTGAATATGTGGATCAAGAATCCTATAAAGAGATCATATGTCATCTCACGCTACCAGATGTGCTGCTTGTAATCTCAGCACTTGAGGTGCTATACATGCTCACAGAAATGGGAGAAGTGGCTTGCTCAAAGATTGCTAAAGTAGAGAAGAGCATAGGTAAGGGAGAAGCAAAATCTATTGTTACTCTCCCTCATGTAGGAAGGAAGACTTAAGAATGTCATGTTCAGTAGTTAAAAATGTGGCTTGCATGTGTCTGTGTGCAGCTTGGGGATGGAATTTATTAAATTTATTCTTTGTGTCCTCAAGAAGTTGATGATGCTAAAACTAGGGAAGCTAAAAATTCTGAAGTATTTTTTTTTTAATGCCATAAAGTGTGTTAAAAAAAAAATAAATCTACAGAAGCATGTTAGGGACTTGTTTTCTTTCAACATATGGCAATTTTAAAGCAAATCAGTATGTCCCAACAGCATTCATCTTGTTCTAATGTTATTGTTGGTTTTATATTTAATACTTCAGATACATTAGTATGTCTGGTTTCTATGGACATCCAGATGTTTGGACCTGATGCACTTACTGCTGTAAAACTCATTGAACATCAGTGTATTAGCCAGCAAGGAATACTTGATGTTAGACCACAGGTAATGGATCATGGTTCTTCACAGGCCCATGCAACAGGTGTCCCAGGTTAGTATCACAGCAAGAGAACATATTCTACAAAATTTCCCGTATGGCATGTATAATTTTTGTCTTCTCTAGATTTCTGATTAATTTACATAAGT
This sequence comes from Platyrinchus mystaceus, assembly GCA_035041135.1. Lineage (NCBI taxonomy): Eukaryota > Metazoa > Chordata > Aves > Passeriformes > Tyrannidae > Platyrinchus > Platyrinchus mystaceus. The sequence goes on from JAWWLV010000045.1 coordinate 30,016,328, forward strand.
AAATGTAGCATTATTCGTAACATGTGGTATCTTTTTCAAATGCTTGTTCACAAAGCAAATATAAACCTATGTTAGCCAAAACTGTTGTGAAACAAGCTTTGAAATAATCTTTATGTTTTTCAGTTGCTGATCTGAAAATTTCTGAAAGTTATGTACACTCCTTACTTTAACTTACTGAATGGAAAGAAAAAGTATCCATTCTAGATTGTTCCCAGAATTCGTAGAGAATTGGAGGTTCCTGTTATATTGTGTTTTACAGTATTATTGGGCAGTAACATCCAGTATTTGATAGAACTGCAGAGGTGAGATAGACACACCAGATCATGCCTCTATTGAAGCTGCTAGTGGGCTTCTTGTTACGTGAACCAAATTGTAACTGTTGTTAGGAAGGTAGTGAGAGACAACCACTGCAACAGACACTGGCTTGCCTGTCCAAGTGTGCAGTTTCTGGAACAGGTGCAGATACTACAGCAAAAGTGACTGGAAAAGTGTAACTAAAGGGGTGAACAAGAGTGAGTAGGAGGAACTGATGTAACGTTGCAACAAAATCCTTGCACTGTATTTGCATCCACTTAGGAACTGTAAAAATAATTGCTGTGTATTTGTGCCTGTTTTGGTGGAGTATTGTCCCACTTTAAAATCATGCTCAGTACTCTAAAAGTACTGACATCATGGTCATGAATCTGGAGGCAGTTGTTCACAGTGTGCACACCTCATGATAGTCTTCAGTGACTGGGGCACTGGTGCACCCGGCTTCACTTCGGTAAATTGTGGTGCAGATCCGTAGTCTGCTTAGGGTGCCTTCGTGACTTGCCTTAGCTGGACGTATCCTTGCTGACAGACACAGGAGAAACTGTACCAGTGGAAGTCATGAAGTGCTTCCTTCAGATATAAAAATAAAACATTTCAGCAAGTTTGTTTTCTTCTTCCCCACATTCTCTACAGCCTCTAGGACAGCACCACATGTTGCTCCACCACCAGGAATAGTAGAAATAGACAGCGAGAAATTTGCATGTCAGTGGTAAGTGTATAGTTCTATTCAGATACTTTAATGAAGAAGAAAAAGAAAAGATCTGTATTCAGGTGTCAGAGAATTTACTAGTTTGCTTCTGTTTACTGTTAGACTCATTTTTCTGAAAAGTATAAGATAAAACCATTCTCTCATTGCTTTGAAGAAGTATGAAAGACAAAACTCAACCAGAATATTCACTCTTCAACTCTTGATATTTAAAATTAGATTTTGTTTCTTAGAACAGAATTTAATTTGATTTTTAACTCTCATCTTGATTTTATTTATTTTTTAAATTTTCAAGCAGTGTTACCTGTTTCACAGGTGTTTTCATCTGATAATGTGTTGCTGTATTACTGCACCAATATAAGAGTAACTGTTGAATTATGAAGCTAGGCTTTGCAAAACTCTGAACCTTGAGCGGGTTAAGGAAGATTAAAGTATTTTCCATTCAAATTCTCTTGTTTTCAACTAAGACCATTGTCAGATATTTGAGAGAAACTATTCTTCCTTTGGTTCTCCTGTGGACTGAGGGTGATCTTTCTGAACTGTTTGTCTTATGTAATTCTACTCACATCCTAAATATTTGTATTAATTGGTTCCTGATGGGCCCTTTCACCTCGGCTGCTTCACAGCTCTTATGTTCATCTTGTCTTACTGAGCAGGAAGGGCCTTCAAGATCAAATGGGTAGAATTTACAAAGCTTAGTAATTTAGGTTATGGTTTATATATTTAGGTAATGATTTAGTTAAACTGCCAGCAGAGTTCTGGGGGAAATATTGCAGATTCTTGTGGTCAGTTGATGTTCTCAAGCTTCTCTTTGCACACTGCAAAGTATTCTTAATGTGCACTGCTGAAATACTGGCTGCCCATGGCTTGGACAGGGCCACTCTGTGCTGGGTTAAGAACTGGCTGGATGGCCGGGCCCAGAGAGTGCTGGTGAACGGGGCTGCATCCAGTTGGCGGCCGGTCACTAGTGGTGTTCCCCAGGGGTCAGTGCTGGGACCAGTCCTGTTCAACATCTTTATTGATGATTTGGATGAGGGGGTTGAGTCCATCA
>JAWWLV010000045.1:30025146-30035315 GCA_035041135.1 Platyrinchus mystaceus
TCTTGCTTTGTTGGTTCACTGCAGTCAGGAGAAAGTATTGTTTTGTAAATTTGTTGGAATATTTACATTCATTTATTATAAAATATTTGCAACATTTATTTTACCAATAAAATAAGCATTGTTTTGGGGGTTTTTTTGGTTTGATTTGGGTTTTTTGCCAAGCTTTGGACAGGGTTGTTGGGTTTATTTTCTCCCTTGAGGATCTCCTTGAGATTAAACTCATTTAATTTTTTGGAAGTAGTTACTCCCAACACTTTACTAGAAATGAGGTATGGCCATCATTTGTATAATTACTAATAAGTAAAAATAATCATGTTTGAAATTATTCATCTCTATAATTATTTTGTAAACAGACAGAAAATCCCTCTCCACAAAAGCATGCCTAACCCGCATAGGAGCAAAGAGAATAGAATGGTAGGTCTGGCAGTTGAAGCTCTGACAGACCAGAGAGAGGAAGTGAAGGCCTGAATGTTTGTTAGTGCATTTTGACCTTGAAGTAAAAGGTCTTTTATTTCTTATAATCTTTTTTGTTTATTTGATTGGGATTTTGTTTGTTTGTCTTCAACAAAGTAGAAGGTATAGACCTTATGGACTTAAACAGCTGGAACTCAAATTGTGACAAGTGATGGGTAGTGATACTTCTCCTGTGTCAAGTTAGGTTTCTCTTGAAAGCTTTCGACTTTCCTTCATCTGGTTGTCAAAAATCAGGGCTAAGAGTTAACAAGTTACATTTCTGTTTTTCTTTCTCTACTTTTTTCTTTTAGCTGCTACAGCACTACATTCTTAAAATGTCTTCGAACTCACTGCTAGATTTTCAGTTAGGTTTTGTTAGAGTGAGATCTGTATTATTTTGATATGTTATTTATCTTTGTTCTTACTAGAAACAATTTTACCAAAATGAAAGTGTCTGTTGGCAGCATAGGGACACTAATGTGCTAGATTTTATGTAGTGTGGATATAGTAAAAATGCCTTGCTTTTTACACCTAGTGTTTTTAGCTGTTACACAGTTTGAATTTCTGTTACAGCTTTACTAAGGATTTGGCTGACGCACAAAATGGTATGGCTATGTCTCTTGAATGGAATAAATATTATCTATGTTTAGTTATTCCCTGGATATGTGGCTGACAAGAATTTGCAGTTGTCTCAAACAGCTACTGAACTCTCAGACTTTAAGAAATTTGAGGAGAGTGAAATGTTACATTTAGCTGTTTCATATTTCCTTTGCTGATAGTTTCTTTTTTACATTATCCCTAATATCACTATCATTAGTAGTTCCTACATTTTCCATTACCTGTACAAACAGAAATGCTGCTGGCTGGGTTTGCCATTCAGTACAAATTTGCACATGAGGAGAACTTGGTTTAATGTCTCCTTCCCTGACAGTTTGCTCATTCTGCTGTCTGTAGGATGCCCTTTCTTTCTTCAGAGTTACAGAAATGTGGGGAAAAGGAGTTAATTAGTTTTGATCTTGATGAAAAATATATTCGTTCACTATTTGCCTTAACCATATGGCTGTATATTTATGCATGATGTCTGTCATGACAATGCAAAGTACTGACTTATAATTGAACCCATTTTATAGTACTCTGGTTCAGATATAGTTAACATCATAGTTTGGCATAATACTTTTAAGGATCTTCGTCGCTTCTTTAAAATAAATGCGCTGGACTGTAAACAGTATCAAAGTCATTCTGGCCAGCTCCCAAAGCTGCTGAGCAGCTGCAATAGCCATTGCTTTTTCCGGAAAAGCAGATGTTAAATCTTTCTAATATTGAGTCTGCTTTTAGGAATGTCTTTGAGACATCCAGAAATACTAAAATGGAGCCAAATTCTCATGAACTTGGTGTGAGTTTTAGTGATGACTTTTTTTAAGGTTAAACCCCATATAATCTTCTGTTTTCTCACTCCCATTTCCACTCTTTCTTGTCTGATAAACAGCTTCCTTGTCTTGACTTTGGGAAAGGCAGCAGCTAAGGAACATTTTTTTTTGACTTGAGCATCTGCATTATTTTATCCTCTCTGTAGAACCTAATATATATTGGCTATCTTGCAGAAGAAATAGGAGTGTGTGTTTCTTTCTGCAAACACTGTGAAATCTATTAGAAATACAACTCAGTGGGGAAAAATGGTGAGGGACAGAGAATAAAGGGATAATGGCTATGGCAAAATTACATAGCTGCTAAAGCTTTTAGTGTGTTTGCTTGTTGTCTTAAATTTTTGTTTTAAGCTACAGCTTATATTTCAGAGAAGTGTGAAAGGGATGGAAGAAAAGAAATTGTAATAAAAGTAAAACCAAATGGGAAGACTGGAAAAAGAGATGTTGAGAACAGAAGAGAGAGTATTGTTTATGCAACTAGATCAAGATTAGTTGTCATGAACTGCAGAGAGGAGAAAGGGGAAAATGCTTGAAGATAAGGAAGGACAAACGAATAGGGGAGGAGGGGATCAGCAACATGAAAATTAAGAAAAGGAAGAAAAATAGTGAAATAATACTTAAGGGAATGTAGAAGTTAAGAGCAATTTGCTTTCATTATATGAATGGTAATTTGAAATGGGCTGGTACTTATGCTTGGGGAATAATGTTAATTTAAATGGCCTACTGAAATAATAAAAATTGCATGCTTGCTGTTTATGGGACAGCCCATGCCAGTGCCATCAAAATCCAGTTAGACACAGGTATCTTCTGTGTATAATCTGAGATTGTTCCATGTTAATTGTATACCTCAGCAAAGCTTATTGAAAAATAACTACATGTATTCTGACTTTAAAAATTTTTCTTTTTATATTTTGCATTTTTATAAAACAATGGGCTGTGACTATATTTGCTATGTCAGAAGAGGTATACATGATACACAGAGTGTTGCGATTTTGTTAATATATTTTGTAAGCTCATGAAATGTACTCTGAGAGGAGACAGAACTGGCACTTTACTTTCTTGGCTTCCTTTTATTTTGGTGTTCCCTGTTCCTGGTTTATTGCTTTCCTGAGGCACTGTGCTAGACTGGTGGTTGAAAAATAAATGAGCAATTACCTATCTGTATGCTCTTCTTTTCCACTTTTTCTTACTCCTCTTGAAATGCCTCCAAAACATCTGTTGAATGTAACCATGTTCGTTTGTCCCAATTGGTGTGTGTTTTGAAGGAGTGCTCTGATATTATGCAAGTTCTTAGAACTGACCATATCTGATTTAAATTGCCTTATCTGGCTTTTAAAGTAATGACTTTCCTGCTCATCTCTGTCATCCCCTCATAAACAATGTACACCCATTTCTCTTAAGGCTGCCTGTTTGAAAAACATGCTTGTGTTGAAATTTAGGTGGCAAAATCTGTGTGGTCTTGACTGTTTGCTCCTGCTCTGTGTTGATTGGGAAGCTGAGAATTACTATGCACCAGAAAGCAGGTGTGTAGCTCCAGGAGGTGTAATTCATTCCTAGCCACAGAGCAAATGAGTTTCTCAGCTGGAGGTACTGAAATACAGAATCTCTGTGCTTTTATTGCCTTCACTTGTGAAACACACTGTTGCAAGGAGACATAAACTTCAGTAGTCTAATAAGGAAAGAACATTTATTTTGTTGCCTGCCCATCTATTTGACCCCTTTCTCAGACTCAAATTCTGCTCTGTTTTCAGCTTATGTGTTACCTCTTTATAGATGTGTTCATTACCATGAATAAGCTAAAAAAAAATTTTGTAGTACCAAACTGTAAATCCTGTGATACTTTAAAAGTATTTTTGCTAATAATTAACTCTTTGAGTTATATGTATTTACTATGGGTGTGCACATACTAATGATGGGAGAAAAAATGCAGCCTAATGCTTTTAAACTGCACACAGCTCTACATGTCAACAGAATCCCCAACACACTGGGATGCAGTGTGTTCTCTTGCTGATGGCACAGCTGGCCTTTTAAGTAAAATGGGCAGGTATCATGATAAAATAGAGTTATCTGTTTATGCATAAAAGGGAATGGCACAATTGCTTCTGTGAAATGTAGGTGGAGGCTATTTCTGGCCCCAGACCATAGGGTTTGTTATTCTTACCACACAGGGAGCTCGTGTACCCTAACGGAGCAGATCTTGTGCATAAAATTAATTAGCATCTTTGAAAACAGTCTATTCTAGTTAGCAGGAAGCTCTTAGCTGTACTCTTAGTTTTCATGACTAGTCTGGACCTCCACCCCACCTCTGATATCTCAATCTAAAGTCAACCTAGTTTAGATATAAAATCTCCACCTGCTTATTAAAAGTAGACTGTAGTATCTGTTCTGGAAGTAGGCTGTACAGGTATTAGGGGTTTGTATTTGTGTACTTCAGAGTTCAGTGCAAATCATACAGAAATTTCGTGATGCTGCTGTTGTAGAGCTACCTTTTAGTCCCAAGATCCTGTGAGAAAAGGGCTAAGTGGTGGCAGTTGCATATCATATCATGGAGAGGTCTAATTTGATTATAAAAAGATGTCATGAAGTGCTTTCAAGTGTACTAGAGTACTGTGTGTTTATTTTCTTGGGGAACGTGGGTTCATTAAATGTTTTTGCTAGAGGAGGAAACTTTGTAAAATCTTTATGCCACAGGGAAAGACTTTTCAATGTTACATCTCCCAGAAAGACTTAATTAGGAAAAACTTAATGTCTGCCATGGTTCTGTATGTTAAAGAAATAAGTGAGTTACATAATCACTGCATATCAGTACTGTAAACTAAGTAGCACGTAAGAAGTATTTCTAGGTATATTTCTGGGATATTTCTGAAAAACAAGGGCTATACCTAATTCTACTGCTGTCCTGTGTTTCATGCATTTCTAAACAGATACAAGAAAATAGCGGAGGGAAAAGGAAACCGAAAACTAGCAGTATTTCTGATCTCTTGAGTGAAGAGAGGAAAGCTCTCAGATGTTCGAATGTAGAACTTAACGTTTGTAAAGTAAAACCTAGGAAAGCAAATGTATCTTTGCTCTATGTGTTGATTTAAAAATATAATCAGCACACCTGGTAGGCGGGTTTCTTTTCAAAAAAACATGGAAGTTGGGACAACCTAATGGTACAAGTTCGAGTGAAACTACAGTAGAGTGATAATAAGAGAATTTAAACAACAGCAATTATTTTACATATTCCTTTTCAATTTGTCAGCTTTTTTTTTTCACTGAAAAAAAAAAAAAAGGGTAGAAATTGGAGGGGAAGCTGAATTTTCACTTTTTTTCCTGAAAATTTGTTTTCTTTTCTATGGTCTTTCATTTTCAGTATGTAACATTTTGTGGTGTGTATCTCAGAAAAGAACTGTTTAAAATAAACAATTTTTCAATGAGATGGTATTAAGACCCTTGAATATCACTTGGAGACCTTGCCAGAGAAACCCTTGAGAAAATTCATAATTCTGGATTAATTGCAGGGTTTGTTCTGAATGGAGTAAATAATACATGTACCACACACTGAATGATGAGAATTAAATGAAATACTGAATTCATTCAGTAAGCTCATTTTCTCTTCTGCACATTAAAGGAGACAGAAGTTCTACAGGGATAGAAAGTCGCATAAAGACCATCATAATGTGTTGATACTGGGATGCCAAGCAAAGGCTGCAAAACAAACTGTACTGCAAACACTTGATTATTTTACTTGCAGCTTCACTTTAAAAACGCCAGTTTAAAAGACATTGATTAAATGTCTCCACTTGGGTTTACCTTTTGTTAAAAGATACATTGTGAAGGATTCATTACCCATTCTGTAAAATAGTTTGGAGGTCTTTAGGTGAAAATCATTGATGAGTTCAAAATAATTTGTAGTTATGACTAAAGGACTCAAGTCTTTTCTTAAAACTTTTCATATATGCGGATGGATTACAGGCATCCTAAGTAGTTATGCTGTGTTCGGAAGTTTTGCAGAGTTTTGCCTTATTTTTATAATTTCCTGTGCTTGGATATGGGAAGTGTTTTGCTTCTGATCAGGCTTTTTTGCTGTCCCTTTGGTCATGTTATTAGCATTGTATCATCTGTGATAGTTATTAACTTAATACCTTGTATGACTGTTGTCCTCAATGCCAATAGAGAGCAGCAGGAAGAAAATGCAGAATCAACATGCAAATGAAATTATAGAAGTTGGAGTTAACTGTTTGTTTCTTTATAGTGGAAGTCTGAAGTTATTAGTAACAAAGCTGTGAAAGTCTGTAACAGAGTATTTTGTGCACCGTTTGAAAATGCTTGCTTTGTAATATTCTTAAACATAGACTTGAAAGTAATGTTATTTGGTCTCTCTAGGGTGTTACATTCCTTCAAACAGTAGGGAAGAAAAGGATGTTAGGTCTTCATTCCTAAATAATATTCAAAAGCTTATTTTTTCTGTTGTCATCCTCCTTATAAACACCTTGCTGGCTTGAGCCTTCCAGTAAAAAAAGAAAGAAGAGAAACAATATTATCACATAAACACTGTTCTGAAATGGGAAGTTCAGTGTTCTGTATCTGTTTCTCAGAAAAAAAAATTGCTTTGGTTTTATATTTTTAGGTAACTTTAAAGATAAATTTAAAGGTAATTTTTTATTGTTACATAGCAAGGGGAACATCTTTTTCCTTTCTGAAATGTTTCTCTTTCACTGTATACAAGTTGTACAGCATGTTTAGGCATTCTGGGCACGTGGTGCTCTGTATGAAGGTACGTGTGCTGTCTAGTGTTACAAGAATCTGAATTATATCATTTGCCAAGATTTATAGAGGAAATGGTATGTCATAGGTGGAGCCTACTGGTCACTGATAGTGTTTCTTCAGTATTGTTCATTTACCTTTTTGTATGCGCTCTGTAACGGAGGCTGATGCATATGAGTGTGGCAGTTCAAAAATTCCACAGATGCAGTACATAAAACCATTTCATCAAAGAACATATAGCAGTTTTATATGTTTCAGGGCTCATTGGTGTGTTTACTTTTACATAGGAAAGCAAAACTGCTCCCTATGCTGATGATATTACAGCACCTAGAGTTTGCATGTTTGGTTTTTTTCTTAAATTATAAACAAAGTCTTTGCAAAATAATGTTAACCCTTGCTCCGCTAGTGCCCTCAAGAAATTTTTAGTCATAATTCTGTGTTTGAATCTGAACATAAAGTTTATTAATTTGAATATTAAATACTTCGGCATAATTATGACAGTGTAAAAGTTGTATGTCTCTCATGTTATTTTATCTATTAATGCTTATCCAGAGTTCAAAGTGTTAAAAACTGAAAACCTGTGGTGAGTTACAGTGTAAAACAAAAGGTCTTTCAGCAAACAGTAAACTGCATGTCAAGTATTGAAATAAGCTCTATTTAAAACCGTGTTTTAACTTTTTCTACAGAGCACACCTGCAACGTCGATACCAACAGTACAAGTACCGGGCCAGCAGATCAATTTGCAGCCACCGTCATACACTGCAGCAAGTCAGCATGCAGAGCAGATGAAAAAACCTGGACAGAACTTCATGTGTCTGTGGCAGTCTTGTAAAAAGTAACCGGCTCCTTTATTTACCTTTTACTAATACGTAACAGATGTTTGTATATAGAAATTGATCCTGCAGGTTCTGTCCGTTCTGTTTCCTTAAGTTACCTTATACTTTGTCAGTGGGGAAAAGAAAAAGTGAAAATGTAGAGGAAACTGAATGAGGTGAGGGACAGGAAGACACTTAACTGCTCTCAATTATACTTCAGAGCATGAAATTAGTATTATGTGGCTTTCTTATAGTATGTTGATTCTTCAGTAATAAATAAAATAGTCATGTAGTTAAGTTAAAAAAAATATCCTAGCTCTGAAGTTTGTTCTTTGTGTTGCAAATACAAAAATAGTTCCTGTATTCCAGTTACAAATCATGTCTTGACATTTTCTTGTGTTTCCAGTTTTGCAAGAGCAGGCTGTTGCACTTCTGTGTCCTGGTCAAAGTCTTATTTAGCTTATGACTAATTTTAGTAATTATACCATTTGTGTGCCACAGGATGATGTCATGAAAGGAAATAAAAAGGAACTCAGCCTTAGAACTAGACAGCAGTGATTAGATTTTTTTTGATTTGGTGTTGTTGTCCTTAGAGAGGAGTGAACTAGAAGACGTTTAGATGTAGGCTTATAAAAAACATGATATGACTTGTGTACCAATATATATATCTTGACACTGATTTTTAAAATAACTTAGGTTTCTGAATATACTTAGTTTCCAGTGAGGGCAGAGATTGGTGAAACAAAGGCAGTTGTCAAATAGCCACTCTGAAAACAGTGAGAAAAATTGTGTAACACATAGGAAGGGCATGAACAAGGGTGAGACACTTCATCAGTGTAAGACAAGACAAAGGGATCATAAAGACAAGCTGATTTGACAGAAAGCTGGTGGGAAATTCAGAAAGTTGGGATGAAAAGATGGAGAAGTTTGAATGTATGGAACTGATAGTGAAAATGACATATTTGAACAGAATTATAGGAATACTGAAGGACTGTTATTATGTAGACCCCTGAAGGTGTATTTTTTGTTTCTTTCATTTCTTACAAACATAACTCTAAGATCATTAAGTCAGTGTAAGACACACGGATTTTAGATAAGACTGACTGGTACTGTAGAGGTCTGTTGCTTTTTAGATCACTGCACTTTCTTTCTTTCTTTGATAGATGACACTTCTCTATGTAAGAAATACATGTAAGGCTTTACTTACTTTGTAGTTTCCTCCTTTACTGCTAATAAGTAGAACCGTAGAGCCACACTCTACTTGCTGCATAACAGATGCATTAACACCTGTGTGGGTACGAGAGTGGGTTGTATTGAGCTTGAAATGAAAAGCTGGGGTGGTTTCAAGCAGAAGCCTTGCCAATTTATACCATCTTGAAGAGTTTCCTGAACTGCAGTTTTAAAGCATAAGTGACCAATTTTCTTCCATGTCTGAAGTTATATAGGGTAAGTTGTATTGAGGTGACATCTGACCATGGAATAAGCTGACTTCACACGTGAACTAGAGTGTAAATATGTGCAGACAGATTTTTGAGGCAGGAGAAGGAGCAATACACTTATGATTACCTTACATTATCAGTCTTTTTGTAGTCTGTCTTAAAATATTACTGCTGAAGGTTTTTCTGAGTCTGAAGTTAAGGGCTACAAGGCTTATATTTTACGAGTTGATCTCTGCATTTTATTTCAAGCATATTCCAAGCATATTTCTGTTGCTTTAGTTTCTCTGGTTGTTACTTCCTGTACTGCTTTTTTTCATGGTTAAGTTTGATTCTTTTCAAAAGCCTTCAGCGATTTTTGCATTGATACATTTAGTTCATGTGACATACAGCTCTTGTTCTTATGCTGTCACTTTTAGAATAGTTACTTCAGTCCCAGCCTAGCTGTTCTCTGTGGTGAAGTGAGAACCAAAATGTTAAGTTAGCATTTTCCTCAAACATATATTGTTTGTTCGTATTCCTTGAACAGCCTGATTAAAAACTGTAGTATTCCTGATTTTAACAGACATAAAGAAGAATCTGGAATTACCACCTATTCTTGTAACAGTTTTATTTATACCTTTCAATCTTAGGGGTTTTTTATTGAGTTGTTTAAGCAGGAAACAAAAAGATTTTTCTGAGTGGGTTATTAGTCTGTGTGAACTTCAGATTCACTTCTTGGTTTCATTCATGATTGCTTAGCAATTTTCTTTTTCCTAGGATTAGGCAGACAGTTTCATCATAGTAGAATGATAGAACAGTGGGGTTTTTTTTCATGGTGTTTGTAGTTAACTGGAAAGATAGGACAGGAGACACTTCGAAACACTCATTTTCACTTGTTTCTCTATGCATGTTCTTGAATTCTCACAAAATATTAGCATTATGTTTCCCTTCCAAGATGCATTGCAGAAGGTAGTGAAGGCCTTAAAAAACATTTTATTGAGAATCAGAATAAATACAAATAAATAAAATATTATGTTCTTTCTTACTCACTTATTTGGCTGCTAATGAGCAGCATTCCAGTGGCATGAGTGGGTGTTTTATTTGGTTTGAGATTTTTTAGAACTGAATTAGGAAACAGTAGACCAAGAAGTAAAATGCCACAGATTTAGTAGTGTCTGAAGACCCTAAAGTGAGGCTGAATTATGCAAGTAGTTGTAATGATTGGCCGCTGGCAGATGTATTCAGATTTAGTGTCTGAGGTGGAAGTAGAACTCTAAAAGGTGTCAATCAGCACACTACTTTGCATTGAG
>JAWWLV010000045.1:30037460-30044960 GCA_035041135.1 Platyrinchus mystaceus
GAGCACCTTTCCTATGAGGAATGGCTGAGAGAATTGGGATTGTTCAGCCTGGAACAGAGGCTTCAGGGTGACCTAATTGTGGCTGTCCAGTACCTGAAGAGAACTTACAGGAAAAATGAGGCATGTAGGGAGAGGGCAAAGGGGAATGTGTTTAAATTGAAAGAGAATACATTTAGGTTGGATATTAGGAAAAAAATCTTTACCGTGAGGGTGGTGAGGCACTGGAACAGGTTGTCCAGGGAAGTTGTGGTTGCCCCAGCCCTGGTGGTGTTCAAGGCCATGTTGGATGGGGCTCTGAGCAACTTGATCTAGTTGAAGGTGTCTCTGCCTAGGCAGAGGGGTTGGAACTTGATGATTTTCAAAATCCCCTTCCAACCCAAACCATTCTGTGATGCTATGACAATTTGAAAATACAGATCTAAGAATTGTTAATTCACCATTTTTTTGAGGTGGCATTCACAGTGAGTTGTAACTTTTCTACCACTTAGAAATGGAAGAAAGCCCTTACCAGGCTGAACTCACTGTTAAGGTATGTCACACCTGTGCTTTCACCACATAGAAATATACAGAAAACACATAATAGACTGTTGGGAGTATTAGAGTGCCAGGCATAGGACAACTTTGTATTCTGTATTAATGCAGAAGCACCTAATTTGCTTCATGTCCTTTGCTTTGGGGCTGTTAGCAGGCAAGGTGCTTAGTTTGAGGGTTTGAAAAATCATTTTCATTTGGTAAAAAACTGGAACAGGTAGCCCAGAGAAGCAGTGGATGCCCCATTCCTGGCAACATTCAAGACCAGATTGGATGGGGCTCTGAGCAACCTGGTCTGGTGCAAGGTGTCCCTGCCCATGGCAAAAAGGTTGGACTAGATGACCTTTGGAGGTCCCTTCCAACCAAAACCATTCTATGATTCTGTGACTCAAAAATTGAGACTCAAGTGAAGATGTTAAAAAAGGTCACATAACTGACATTTTTCAACTTCTGTGCACATCAGGAAATTATATCTATCAACTTTCCCATTATTTAGAATTCAAGTGCTAAAGAGCATTAATTTAGATTGATCTCTTAGTCTGTCAGTTTTGCCAAGTCTGCAATATTGAGAGAAATAAGATGTATGGTGTACATCTCTTTTTCCCAATTCAAGTTTAAATAAGGTCTGAGTATGACTGCCAGTAAAGAAGGAAAACAGGAAAATGAATACAGGAAGCTCATCTTTTATAGCTGTTCATAGTTTATTGCTGTATTTTGCTTGATAGGAGAGAATGGGTCCTTTGGAATTAACATGCATTATTTCTTTGAAGTATAAGCAGAGAAACAGAACTATGATCTTTCAATTGGATTTGGCGAAATCACATTGACATTTATTGGTAGCTCACTGGTAATAGATGTACATGTTTTTCTCTTTAAAATTTTACAACTTTTCATTTATCAAAGCATGTCTCAAGTCAGAAAAAAAAATAAGTTTAATGGGTTTAATGTTTGTGATATTTGTGCCTTACCATTAACTGGGAAAGAAAAAAATTAAATTCCCCTCCCCTTCTTTTTGTAGGTGGTTTCAGACACCATCACAGGTTTTCTATCATGCAGCAACTGAACATGGAGGAAAAGATGTCTACCCAGGGCAGTGCTTATGGGAGGGATGTGAACCTTTCCAGCGGCAGAGGTTTTCCTTCATTACCCATTTACAGGTACAGATTTTCTTTCACATATTACTTCAGAAAACAGTAGGAATTTCATGGTAAATTTCCACACACCTTTCTTACTGTCTTTCTTTTTCACCAAACAGGATAAGCACTGTTCCAGAGATGCTTTGCTTGCAGGATTAAAGCAAGATGAACAAGGACAAGCAGGAAATCAGAAGCCTTCCAATAAGTAAGAGATTTGATTCTCATTAGCGATAGGGAAAATAAGAGAAATAGAAATTATTGGAAGAATTTGTGTATCTGTAATTTGGCTTAATCAGGTGAAACTCTGCATATGTAAGAGTCTGTAACAGTAATCAAATTTGAGGTCCATTACAGTAAGACAAAATAGACAAAAGAGGGAATAGATTCCAATGTGGGAGATGTGTTTGCAGTTATCCTAAAAAGAACAGGTAATCCTTTAAGGTATATGGATCAATACTGTATGATAAACATTTTCAACATGTTCTCCTTTTTTCTCCCAACTGGACAGCATTTTATAACTTTTCTCATAGCAGGAAAGTGCTTATAATCCAAATGGAAAGTTACTTGTTGTGTAAAGTTCATCTGTGTCATACGGCTGAGATGGATTGTCTGGTAACTTGATGTATTCCTTCCAATTTTGTGGTCTAAATTTGAGCTGATTTGATCTCAGGACTCTTGTAATAAACTTTCCTTTAAACAAGAAGCAAGATAAAGGATAAAGACTCCTCTGAGTCTTCAGATTTTGTGTTGCTACCTGGAATCATCTTCAGCTCTTCTCTTTCCCAGAATGATTTCAACCATCAGGAATTAATATTGGAGAGCACAGGCCCATTGGTGTGAGGTTTTGGGGATGGCAGTCTTAATATTGGAGTTATTCAGAGTTCAGTTACTTGAATAAGTGTATTAAGACTAGGTCTTTGTTAGTAACTGACTGGAATTGCTTTGTTGCAAGCTAAAGATGTGATTACGTGGTCCCAGACAGATTTGGCAGTCTGTTCTGTGGTTAGTAAAATTGCAACTAAGCTGCTGGAGGCAGCAGAGGAAGTCGAGTTATGAAAACTGAGAAATTGAGTTTGAGAGTTCTTTTATTTTTTAATACAAAAAACCATCTTAACACAGACTTATAATTCCTTGTTTCTTTAAACTGAACAACACTCAGACCTCAGAAAACCACAAAATGAAGAATTATGCTAATGTAGTCTTAAATACTTGGTAAGTGGGAAGTGTAGGGCTGACACCATCTAGTAGCATGATGTGATCTCAACTCTGCCTTTTCAAAATGTTGTATGACACAGATAACACATCCAGTAGCTGTGTCCTCACAGGCTTCTTTAAAACTGGCACAAGTACTCAAAAGAGAAAAACTGTTCATACACCCCTTCTTCTGAGGCAGAATTCCCTAATTGGGTCAGATTCAGAAAGTAGGAATTTATATGCATAACCAGCTCTTGCTGAAATATTGAGACTGCAATATCACAAGAATCTAAGGATGTGATTTCAGACTACAAATTAAAATAAGGACTTCCTTGCTCATAGTAGGATGTTTTAGGTCTTTAGAAGATGTGCAGATATGGTGCTTAGGGACATGGTTTAGTGGTGCACTTGGCAGTGGTTAATGGTTAGACTCGCTATCTTAGAAATGTTTTCCAACTTATGTGATTCTGTGTTTTGACTCTCTGACATCCTTTGTTGTTTCTCACAGCTGTGCATTGCTTACAGTGAGAGAACTAACTTTAGTTTTTGTTAGATTGAATAGTAAATCAATTTGTTTAAAAAACCCAACTCATAAATCAAAAGAGTGGGCTTGCCAGATGAGTGGAATACATTTGCCTTACTGTCAGTGGAATACCAGTATAGAAGGTGGGCTGGAACAAAAGGAAGGGATGAGGCGTTTCTCTGTCAGCACTCACAACAGTTATCACTTACCTCTTTTAGGAAATCACAGAGGTTCCCTTTCTGTTACTTTTACTCTCTCCCCTCCTGTCTTTTACCAAATAAGAAATCAACAAGCAGGAATATTTTGATTAAATGTAGTGTGTAACCCACATTATCTTCCAGTGCTGCCACAGAGTTCTGTTTGTGTAACTGAAAAGAGCGTTCAGCAGCTACATGAGGGAGACAAGACCTGATAATTTGCTTTCAGAATCAATGGCTTGTCAGACAAACCCTAAGCTCACTCCAACAGCTCACCTCAAGCTATCTTACAAGGTTTTGGCTTAATTTTTGCTGAGTCCTAGATGTATCATTGCACCACTGAAAGTCTATATCATTAAACTCTTGTATGGAGCTGAAACATCTTTTAAAAAACTGGTACTGAGACAAAGCATATGTAAGTCATCAACTTTTAGGCATTAATTAGGTGAACTTTTTCACTTAGTCCCTCACCATTTAGTAAAACTTAGACCTGCCTCAGAGAATGCAGATAGCGTTATTTGTACTGGAATTAAAAAGTGTGTAACAAAGAAGGGCCCATTCCCCTAATCATCATTTTGGTCCATCATAGCACCATACACACTTGAAAAAATCTGTAATAGCTTTTGCTAGAACCAGGTAGGCAAAATAAAGCTGCATTACAGACTTGGTTTTATACCTTAATTCTGTATTTCTTTGCTTTCCAAGTTTTATTATTTTAACACTTCTTCTGGTTTTCAGAGGTAGCTGAATATTACATTCTGGAAGGTCAAGTAGCACTACCAGTTTGTTTACTGTAGCTTTGTGCATTGGAATCTTTTTAAGGATTCATCTTTTTCCCCAGCAAAGGTGGTAGTGTGAGCTACCAGAAATATTCTTCATGCACTATGGGAGTGGGGCAGGAGATAACTTTAAATCATAACTTGAATGGTATGGTTTGAAGTTAAGTTGATAACAGAATTAAAGAAATTCAGGATGGTTCTTGAGGACATACTTGCCCACAGACACAACTCAATCTACTTGATGTCTCAGTAATTTTTTTATCAATTTCTTTTTTTCCCCCAAAATTAAAAAGAGAAGATAATCTTTTAATATCTTCCTAATTTATTGCCCCTTTTTCAATATTTTTAGAATCAAGGCAATAGTATTTCAGCTTTCTTAAATATGGTATGATAGCTGTTAAAGAGAGACTTTGGAACAGCCTCTGTTGATGAATCCTTGTGCTTCTCAATTAAAGGAAAACAAAAATGTTCCAGAAATCAAAAATAAACATAATAATTCCTTTGCTGTGGTACTCAGTCTTCTGTAAACATGTCATTGCCCAACAGTTTCTTAATTCAGCCCCCTGCCCTTTTACTTCATAAAGCTTTTTTATTTATTTTATATATTATCTATTTTTTTCTATATATTATATATTTTATTTCCATTCAGGGGAGAGTTTTTAGGGAGGGGTCTGTTACTACATCTTACTTTTTAGCTGGATTTCCTTGCTGTTAGAATTTCAGATTATAAAGAAGTTCTCTCTAAATAGAGAATTCAAGTTTTATTCTTAGTATATTCACTTTCAGTATAAGATACTTAAATAATAGTCTTACATGTTAACTTTCATTTTAAAAAATAGAACATTTACATTTGATTTATGCTACCTTTGCAAGTAAGCACTACTTGCACTTCTTAACCAGGTTCTAGTAGGATATTAAGGAACTTCATAGTAATACCATACAAAATACTGAAGTGTGCTGGTATTTTTCACCATCAATACTGCAAATTGCTCTTTAGGATGACATTATGAGTCTTGTTCGTGAGGTTGCTGTTTGTACGTTCTGAACTCTAATAATATGAGTAATTTCAAAGTTTTACATGAAATAGAGCTTTGACTTTAATGTTAATACTGAAAATGGAGAAATTGCTTCTGCTCTTTTTGTTATACCCTGCTTAATTTATCAATCAGTCTGAAAGCTGCAGTAACAGGTAATTTGTTTTACAAATGCTTGATCTGATTTAACAATTACATGTTTTATGTCTTAAATCATAGCTTAAGTTATGTTTTTATATTACTTCTCACTAATTACAGTTAATAGGTATTTTATATTGTCTTAGTGTCTAATAGTCCCAATGAGCTGTGTCAAGTATTGAAAAGCTATTTTTTAAGGACATTCTCTGGCCAAATCTCAGATGACATTTGTATACCTGGTATCATAGTTCCTGTTAAAGCCTGTCTGATAAAACATTCCTTTAAATTGGTACACTGCAGGAAGTGGCTATGTCATTAGTACAATATATTACTTTTCCATTGCAAATGTCATGGGTGACGAGCACGACTTCTTTGAGAGAAGTGTTTTTTTCACATAAAATAAAACCCATGACTCTTCTGAAGGCTTTACAATAAGATTTATTTCTGTGGAAACAAAAGGCCAATCATGTATCAGCACCAAGTATTAATGGATCTTTATGGCTCTGTTCAGAGGGGTTAAAAAATTGTAAAATGAATTTTCTGAGATTTTAATCTTCTAGAAAGTAGTGCCAAGCTTATTTTTATTAATTCTTTCCTTACTGATGTAGGCAGCCAGCTGCAGGGGGTACTGCCTCTACTCCCAGAGCACAGAAGGCCATTGTGAATCATCCGAGTGCTGCCCTAATGGCATTAAGGAGGGGATCAAGAAACCTTGTCTTCAGAGATTTCACAGTTAGTATTGTTTAAATCAAGTATTAGATATTGTTTCCTACTACTAACTACAGAGCTTTTACATTTTTTTTTCTCTTTACTTTTGTAGGATGAAAAAGAGGGACCAATAACTAAACACATCCGATTAACAGCTGCCTTAATACTAAAAAATATTGGTAAATATTCAGAATGTGGTCGCAGGTAAGCATTGTATAATTTTTCTAATATTAGTGGGCAATGTTGTTTCTGTTCCTTTCAGTATCAAAAAATAGGTAGGCTTTACCTGTCTTTTTAAAAAAACAGTAAGTATATTGACAGTACAATTTCTCTATCAGTTGTGCACTGTTTACTTCCCCACATAGGTGCTGAACGTTACCTTACCTAAGGACAGTATTTGTGACCCAGACTTTTGAAAGTGTCTGGCAAATTCGACAGGTTAAATTTTTTGGAGACAGATGAGAGAAGCCTTTGCAGTGGGTCTGTCCCTTTTCCCCCTGAAGCAGTACTGCATTACTGTGAAAATTATTCTTCTGTAAGCAGCTTCCTATTGGCAGTACCTTTTATCTCAACTTGAGAAAAGAGTGAATGAGCTCTTACAAACATTTTCTTAAGTTGTGGAGGGACACACAGTTGTGTTTCCTACATGCTGCCTCTCTGTTATTTTTCCCTCCAAACTTGGGTTAACTCTAATAAATGACTCAGTCAGCTTTCCTCTCACATGCAGAAGATATTTCAGTAAGTAAGTAGACCAATACTGGCTTGTGGTGCTAAGTAGGAAATGTTCTTTCTGATGCAAAAGGAGCAGTAGTTACTTACTGTGCCAGTGAGCACCATGCATGCTGCTTCTGTTTTTTTCCAAAAACTTACAAGCTGAGTGTTTTCTTGGTTTTGTTTTGCATTGTTTCAGTCTCTTAATAGCAGAAGTAATGATTTCTAATAAGAGTCTTAAAATTTTTGCCTGTTCTTCAAAAACCTGTCAATAGAGAGGAATTTACTAGTTGTAGTTCTAAACAAACAAGTTTTGATACTGGTAGTAGAAATCCTCCTGCTGTCTTCAACTGCCTAACTGGGGGTTGTAGTGAAGACAAAGCTGTTCTTGGAGAACATGGTGAAAGGACGAGGGGAAACGAGCAGAGGTTGCAACAAGGAAATCCTAATTAGATACCATGAGTAAAAGAAGGTAAAATCATAAGAGTTAATGGAACATGGGATCAAGCTCCCCAAGGAGATTGTGCAATCTCTGTCCTCTTAGATATT
>JAWWLV010000045.1:30049960-30063675 GCA_035041135.1 Platyrinchus mystaceus
CTTTTCTTCCAGGTACTTACTGGGCTGCTGGGTTTGCCTTGCATGGGTGGCTGCAGGGAGCTCCATGCCTGATGTCCCTTCACTTGCTGGGTCAGGATGTGTGTGCGAGAGCAGAGCCTGCCACAGGCACCAAGCTGAAGGTTGTGGAGCCAAAAGGTTGCTCTGTGTCCTTCTGCAGGGCAGAGGGTGAACCTGCAGCGCTTGGGGCTGCAGCTCTGCTCGAGCAGGGTGGCTGTGTGTAGCTGGATAGATCCCTTGGATGAGGGGGATTTCACACAGGTTTGAGTTCATGAATCATTTTTAAGTGGCAGAGAATTCAAGGCTGATTATAATGAGTTAAGATACCACCAGTTTGTTCATGGTGAGATGGCAATATCTTAAATTACTGTAACTTCAAAACCCCTTTGTACTGGTTTTAATGGCCTGCTCCTTTTCACTTGCTTGTATCGCAGTGGGCTGTTCCTCACAGCATTGTTGCCATTTGGGCCTTGGCTTCTCCCGGTCTGTGATAACCAGAGAGCAATCTGAGCCCATCCCTTTGAGAAAAGCTGATGTACCTTAGGTGAAAAGAAATGCAGTATTAGAGTAACAAAAATCTCATGAAGACGAACCATGTCTATTGTGTGCTGTGACGGTGAGTGGCTGTTGGACAGCTGTTTAAGGTGGCCTTTGAAATGCCTTGCAGTTGGATTTCCTGCAAACTGCAATCTGAGAGGATCTGCAGGTTTTGTTTTTTGGGGGTCTGAACCTGCATGTCTGCAGGGAATTTGCTGTCCTGGTGAACAATAAATTTTTCTTTTACCCAAATTCCCACTTGTCCTTCCCTTTGGGCAGGTAGCTCTGTGTTTTTATTGTTTGGGATGGAGGTAGGTGGTGAATCAGTAAGTATGAAACACATTTTCTAGGACAGGGACCCTCATCCCAGTTCTGCTGCTGGCCTTGGTGGGCTCCAGCTGACCTATGGCTGAACCCATAGTAAACCCACAGCACATGAAAATGTGACCCCCTCGCCACGACCCGTGTAAGGCGAGGTGTGTGGTTTGTATTTCCCCAGTACCAAGTACTGCTCTATGGCTACGAGAACCTTTAAACAGTTGTTGAACTCCCCTCTACAAACTGCCCTGGGAGCTTAGGGCTGGACACAAGGCCACATGTAAGCTACATTCCCAGTCCTCAAGAACCCTGAATTTTTGGAAAAGGCTCTGGAATTTATAGGTAAACTCTGACTTCTAAGAGTTGGGGTTTTTCTCATCACACCTGTTACTGCACCAAAGCATTCAGGAATGCCTGGCTATTTCTGATTGACGCTCCTCATAATGGATTTTAGATGTAATTTCTGCAACACTTCAGGACTAATTATATGGCAACCTGCTGCCAAAATTCCTTGGGTGTGGCTCCTGCAGTAATTTGTGTTGGATTCCACTCTGGATTTGATTGTTTGCTGTGTGTAATGAGCATTGACTGCATTGCTGTCATCCCCTGGATTTACTGCAGCCTGGGAAAATGAAGATCAGGTTGAAAGCTTTACTGTTGGTGGGTGAGTCTGGGAGTTGTAAAACTGGAAAAGTAAGAGAAAAGTATAAGTCAAGTTCCAAATCCCAGCCTGTTCCGTATCAGCTTCTTCTCCTTTTACACAAATAGTTATTTGTGCTTTTAGTGTTTTTTTTTTCCCTAATCTCTAGGTTAGTGATTTTTTTAGTATTTTCATAGACACTCCATTATTTTGAAGTATGCTCCATCTAATAAGTACTCTAATTATAAAAGGGGTTATCTACTTTACTGTCCTTAGTCCTGTCTCTACTATTTATCAAGAATTGATCATTGTGAATACTGTACTATGTAATAATAACAAAAAATGCACAGTTCCATAACTCTCACCCATGTGCCTGTTTATCTATGGAGGTACCTCATGGAAATACCTCACGGAGGTACAGTGGAGTGAACTCTTGAAAGTGATGCCTGGAATTCCATTCTCCAGCTGGGCAGGTTCTCCTGCACTAAATTCCTCGAAGGATATTTCAGCAGAGCTCACTGCTGTGATCAGTGTGGAGTGTCGGACACAGCCTGGTTGGTCTGAGCCCTGCCCCGTTTCTTCCCCCAGACGAGGACACGGGCCCTGAGCCTCCTGCTGATTTGCAAGATCTGGTACCTGAAGTCATGTTGAAAATGGACGTTTCGCCACACACATTTGGGTTTTTTTCAGCTCAGAGCACCTGCAGGGTGGCAAGGCAGGGTGAAGACAAAACAGATAAGATGTAAAGGAGGGGGAGTCCAGACAATACAGAACAAGATAAATGCATGTGCACAGAAGTGATAGGAACTACCTTGCCTTCTGAATTAAACCACTTGAGCCAGAGTCATTTAAGACCAAACACTGCCAGCTTAGTGAAAAGAATTTATTAGAAACTGTTAAGCACTACACAAAACTAGATTTTAGAGTATTTTTTCAGTAGACAGCACTCCAGCCTTATGCTACATACACCGTACTGTGGACTTTGGACAGCCACTGTGCTTGTATCTTTAGGATGAGACATTCAAGCAGCATGCACAGTGAGAGGGGAAGAAGTGAACAGAAAAGCCTTTTGATTTGCCTAAATTCACAGAAGGTACAGAGTTTTGTAATTGTTTTTCTCAAGGCAATCTGGATTGAAGGAATTACTGATACCCTGGAGGCACTGAGGGGACTCGGCCTCCCCACCTCTCCGCCTTCAGTGCTAGTGCATGTTGGGACTTTTCAGTACAAGGAGTTTCAATAAATAGAAATACAGCTTTCATACTACTTTAACAAAAACATGGCCATGAGGTCGCAGTACTCGCCTTCTCGGGCAGCCGCTCCGGCAGAGACCTTGCTGCTTTTCAGGAAAAACAGGAGGAGAGTCTACAGGTTAAGGCAATGCATTTTTTTAATTCAGCATAGAAACTGTAACAAACTGCATGTTTTCTGATAAGTTCCAAAGAATTTAATCATAAAAAATAAAGTTACTGATCACATGCTACTCTTATCCGATATTCTTCGTTAGGTTTTGAAATACAGTGGAGCATCACTATAGTCACTGCCCCAAAAACATGGCAGCCAGTGACAGCTTTTCTTCCAGCCAGGAGCTGCAAAACAAGAAATAAATAACCACTCCCTTTTCCCAGTTCAAATCCTCTGTTATTTCTTCCCACCCAATTTCCACCTCTCCTCCACAAGGGGAAAAAAAAAACCCAAACCATAAAACACTTATCTGACTCCTGAAAGGAGCTTTATAGCAAGGCTCAACTGTATAGAGTAAAAAAGATATAAAAAGTAATTAAAATCCAAAAATTCAGAGAAGGAAAATGTCATAAAATACGCATGGCGTGATAAACCAGGACAGACATAGCAATTTGCTACATTTTTCAAAAAGTGCTAACCAATTTTAGCTTAATATAGTTCAAGAGATCTTACAACTTGCTACCACAGTGTAAAACTGAGTATTTTGAAAAATCTAAAACCTGGCTTGACTGTAGAAAATGTATTATATCTGTTTCTAATTTACATAGCATTTGTATTTAGGCACACAAAAATAAATATAGACAGTCAAATGCTTCATTAAGTCTGCAGAAAGTTATAGTTAAAATCAAGTGATCAACTGTTACAACAAACATCACATTTTTACACATCTCTCTCTCTGTAAACCAAGTGTGTGTGTACAGGGGTGCATATTCCTTATTTCATCCTCACGTTTCTGCAAAAGTTACTTACAGGGTGAGACTTTGTTTTCTGCCAAGAACAGGTAATTTGGGAACTACTGGCTACAAAGAGGTAATTTCTTAGAAAACTTGACTGGTACTTTCTGTCAAAATGGTTTATTCCTGCTTTTGCGCCAGGAGACCTGGGGCTGGAGCAGAAGCCAGGCTCAGCCACCCCCAAAGGTTATGGCATGGCACTTCTGGAGGGCTAGTGACAAAATTTTAACAGCACTGTCTAAGAGTAAGGGAACAAATAAGTCTGCTCCTCACCCAAAGGAGAAGGACCCAAAGCTGTTCTTTCCATAAGGAACACACAGTGATCTCAGTGTTTCAGCAACCCTCCCTGCTGCTGCTCAGTAAAACTGGTTTTACCTTAGGTGTCATCATTCCCCAAGCACATTCAATGACCCCACATCTGCTTTTGAAATGCTTGCGGTACCTCCAGTAATCTCTCTACATACAAGTGCTCGGGGAAGCAGGAAGACACATGACTTCCAATGGCACAGATTCAGTGATACCAGTCTGGTGATCCATGCTCCAGTCCCTAGTTAATGAGGAAAAGCATTATGCAGCTAAGATTGGCACAACTGGGAGCCCAATAACAAACTCCAGCTTTCTTGATTTTACTTGAAAAGGAAACTGGTTTCTGTTTCTGAAGATCCAGCTCTAGTACACTAATCCCCTACTAGCTAAGGGCAGGGTTAGATGTGAACTGAGGTCGTGAGTTTGTGGTGCTTGAGGGCTTTCAGCACATAACAAATATTCAAGTTATCCCACTATCTTGAAACAAATTGAAAAACATCACAAACAATACCAAGCAGCATAATTTTTATTTGGTGTTACAACAGACGTGCAGCGTCCATGCTTTTGGGCACCACGTTTTACTGTTTATGGTATTTGTTTTTAAAATCTAAACAGCTCTTGTGTTCAGACAGCTCCATGTGCCTTTTTAATACACACGTTGTGACCCCTGCATTCAGCCTGTCCAGTTAACGCTAGAAGTATTTGTCAAGGCGATTAATTATTTTATCTTTGCTATAATTAGGGAGCAATCAAAAGAAAAAATTTACTTTAATCTGACTGATTACATGTACTGTACATACCTGTTCCAAACCCAACGTACTCAGAAATTTCTAATTTAATGAACTGTTATTCAAGTCAAAATGCTGTACATCTAAGTATCCACACAATCGTACATTCCTAATGATTCTTCTTTACACCTTTATTCTTTTTAGACATCTGTTTTTAAAAAGGAATAAAGAAGTTGCCCTGCAGATCTATATTTCTTTAGAACAAAACATTATACACTACCTTGAAAAATAATTTTATCGAAACCAAATTCAAATCACTGTCATGTACAATTTTCAGTTAACGGTTCATGTTGAAATTGCACTTTGCGGATAGAATAAAACTAAAAAATGAAAACATATTCTATTTCCTTTCACAGGAAACTGCCTCTTCAGGATTCTTCTTCCGTGAATGTTTGTATTTGTCTACATACGCTTTCACTAGATTTGCCACTTTTGCAGAATTAACTTCTCCGCTCTTGCTATGGCAAACCTACAACAGTTTGAAGGACAAAAAACAAAAAAAATCTGAAACTTTTCTGTTGATTTGCCACAATTCCACATTATTTTTTATTTCCCCCCACACCCCACATTTCTCCATCCCAGGCATAACATATTTTAAAACTCCCAATACTTTCTGATTGCTTCCCAAAAACTTCTGAATTCCCATTCAACTTTTCCACACAACAACCAAGTTTGCTTTGAGGAGCCAAGAAAGCTCTGCTGGATGGAGAAAGGCTGAAGGTATTTTTGCTTCTCCTGTTCCCCCTTCCCATCAACTACCAGTTGTTCCCAAGAACAAGAAATCCACCCCAACCCTGCCTCAGTTGAAATGTGTGCATCTCGGATTACTGGACCAACTTACTTTATCTACAGCTTTCCGCACAATTTCTTTATATTCTTCCTTAGTGATGTCTTTGTTTTGGTAGAAAGGTTTAATAGCTAGTTTGACCTCCTGTGCCGCTTTTTCTTGAATTAACAATTTCTGATGGGAAAAACCTGAGCGTTATTTTTCACCACCTGCACGTGTATCTTTATCCATCACAATGTAAAACTTTACAGGAAAAAAAAGTTGCTACAGAAGACCAGACAACCCCGCTCCCCTTGCCCACATTTCAGCTCTCAGAGAGAGCAATCAAAGTAATATTTGTAATAGTGCTGCTTTAAGGAACGTTACATTAAAAGGAGTCAGCTTGTCAGTCAGTGTCCTACAGACACCACAAAAACATTACACACACGATGGTATTGAGTATATTACACCAAAGGGTTACTGTCATACCTTGCTATTTTGTAGTATATCAAAATTTATACATAATCTTGATATCGATAATTTTATATATAAAAATATTAACGTTTATAAATTTTAATATAAATATATAGAACAGTGTATATATAAATATATGCAGAGCTTTGCACTTGCCTGGTCCTTCTTCGAGCTATCTGCACTGGCTTCCACTGTTACACTTGCTTTGTTTTCTCCCAATTTTACAGCTGCATTGGAGCTCTTGATGTGACCCGATGATGTTGCATTACCCGAACTTGGTCCCTGAACTGTTCCCACGTTTCCCAGGACTGCTGCTGGAGCAGGCAAGGCTGTAACACTCATGTTATTACTTACATGAGCAGCATTTGGAATACCCTGTTTTAAAAAGTTAGCAGTAGTTAATATGTTATTCTTCCATATGGCAATATGCCTTTCTAGGAGTGTCAGCTACTACAGAAAGAGCATGAATACCACATGCTTGGTTCATTTCCTAATTTCCACACTGTCCATTATTAAGGAAACAACACACATTACATTAGAGCTACTCAAAGGAAAAAAAAAGAAGAGCTTGAGAAGTGAAGCCTCCTCCATGTCACCACTGTGGCTGCCAGATACTTGCTCTGATCCCCGTAATAAAACAAAGTACCCTGCAAACAGGCATGGAGGGTGTTACCACAGCAGGGGGGAAGGAAGTTTATGGCTGCAGAATCTCTCTACTTATCAAACCTGTTTTGTAAAGCAGATTAACATTTTTTTTAAAAATCAGCACTGAAATACATGCAAAAAGATACCTGAAACCACCCATGCATTCCTGTAGGCATTGCAGATACACAGGAATTGGGAAATTAAGAAGCTCTCAGACTTCAGAGAGAGGCCATTTTTAGCAAAAGCCCAGAACACATCCTCCCAACGTGTTTCTGGCAGGCCACACTAAATGCTGCTTCTTTGCAGGTAATCAACGATTACTTTTTACACATCTGCATTTATCCAGATGGAAAATAAAGAAATTTGGAAAGCACACAGAAATGGAGCTGTTACAATCAACATGCTAACGCTCACCAGTGCACTCTCCTAGTTTTTCTTTCAACAGGAAGGACAGGTGGAGTCCTGCTGTATTCAGTTATTTGTATTGTGCTACCACTGAGGACTTGTTGAATGAAAACTCAGAAAAAAAAGCAGCAGCAGCTCCCAAAAGCATTCAGGTTCATGGACACCATTCAACAAAAGCAGTTTAAGAGCAACAAACATAAGAGGGCTTTACAACAAGTAACTGTTTTGCAACCATACACAATCTTTATAGAAACATATTTATTGCTGCACTAGATACTAATTTCAGAGGTTTGTAGCCTACGTTCTGACTTTGTACACTTTGGGAGGTTATACCTACTGGAGTTCCAATTTTAAAATGAAAATATTTTAATTACAGAGAGCAGGCAGTAGTTAAATCAACTATCAATCTACCAGCATTTCAGTTCCAGCAGTACCTTGCTGGTTTACCTTGCAGTGTAATGAAGTATTTCGTATGGCCTGTAACCCCACTCTATTTCTGACAGCACTTAACTCGCCTTGTTCTAAGCCAATGCATATGAACAGATAACAGCAGTGGAAAGTGAGAACAATGCAGGCCATTCATCAGTTCACTTCAAATCTTTAGAGATGATGCATGAAAACAGAGGGTTAGAAATAATTTATTCTAGAATATCACTTTTTCAACTGGAATGCAGGGGAAAGTGTTTTAGGTTAGGACAGGCAGCAACAAGAGAAAAGCACAAACCCCAGTTGATCTCTGAAGAGCCCTTTACTTATTACAAGTGCAGTGTTACATCTTCTCACAAGGCCATGCATTCTCCTCCAAGTTATTCATATTCCTTTCCCTGATATAAAAACTCTTAATATGTAACAACTGGATACAGAAGGATACATACACAAAGGTGGTTTTAAGATATCTTGAAAGGCATGAAAAAGTGGTCTGACCTGCCCCAAGCATGGCAAAATGTTTCTGAAACTGGAGAAATAAAGTGGGAGTTCAGTCTCAAACAAGGCATGCAAACCCAGGAGAATCAGGCAGGAGGGGGGAAGTAAAAAACACCAAAGAAGACTTGGAAATCATTAACAAAAAGGCTGAAAAGATTAAACAGTATAGAAAATGTGTGTGTGGGAAAGCAGCTGAGATAGTGACAGCTGGAGAATGGAAGTGCGGAACAAATGGCTGCCATGCAGTACTTGGTAATTTTCCTCTGCTGATAGACCCCATGGGATGAGAACTGTAACACAGAAGTTTAGGTCACTTCCTACATGCTGCTGAAAGGGGATTCAAGCATTTCCTAATGCTTAAAAATCAGGTTTGGAAGGGGAAAATCTAGTTTTGGAAACACAGCACTTCTAAGAAGAAATAGGTAATGGACAACACTGATGAATTTCTTCAGTGTTCCATTACCAGCTGGAACACCTCGTTACCCCAGAAACCCAGTTATGATGGTGTGTGTTATTATTTAAAAGCTACAGTCCCAAAACAAACCATATGCTCATGGACACTTCCACTTCAAATTCAGTATGCGGTGGAAGAAAACAGGCAAGAGAAAAAGAAACTGCAAGTATAAATTTATCAAGACTATGGTATTCAAGATAAGAAACCCTTAACTGATACTATTTCACTAGTGCTCTTGCCATCATGGTTTCTCACAAAGCATACCTGCAATTGTTTTCCATCTTGCTGTGAAGCAATGTAGCTGACTTGCTGAGATGGTGGGGGTGGAGGTGGAGGCGGAGGTAATCCCTGAGAAATATTCGTGGGAGCAGCTACCTGTATGAGAGGCACTCCAGCAGGGAGATGCATGGGCATTGGAGGGTGGATGTTGAAAGGATTTTGTTGCATATTCATCAAGGGAGGATGGACACCCACTGGATACGGGAAGATATTCATAGGTTGGTGCTGTGCATTCACTTGTGGCATTACATTCATTTGTTGCTGCATCATATTTATTGGTAACTGAGAACCATCACCTTGCTGTTTGCCTTGGTCTTTGGGGTTTGGATCTATCAAAAGAAAAAACAGACAGTATATGAAGTAGAAATTCTGTACTTCATAAAGCAAAAGGGGAGCCAGGTGTCTAAACTCTTCATTAAAAAGCTTTATATAGTCTGGGTCTTTTCAAGATATCACATTATTACACAGCACTCAACACCACACATGTCATGGAGCCAAATGCAAGTTTAAAAAGTTCAGGTTACTATGGCAGCCTGCATTTTGAACTTCTGTTTTCTCTACTTGTTCCCATAAATTATTTCATCACATTGAAACGGCAATTTTTCACCAAAGAGCAGGAAGACAACATAATTTATCCAGCTTCTGCAATTGCAGAGGGTTAGTCATACATTATCACCCAGGCAATTCTCTGCTCTCCTTTGCTGATTCACACACACTCACTGTGCAGTTCTGGTAATTACAGAAATACTCTGCTGGGATTTTTCCCACGAAACAAAAAAACATCCTCAACCAATTTAAGAGATGTTCATATTCAGAAAAACTTGTTCAAAAGCCCTGTAATGGTACTATAGGCAAAGCCTAGAAGTAAAAATAACTTCTTGGGTTGGCACTTCTTAAATAAATTACTTTAGTATCCCATTCTCTCTTCAACACAAATCAAGAAGTTAAAATCCAGATACAAGCATCAGGCCTTCCAGAAGTCAAGAAATTATTTTGGAGAAATGATTGATGGGCTATAATTCAGACGTCCTTCCCTGAGAATCCCTTCCTTGAGGAACCCTGTCATTTAATTCACAGGGACTTACACATGTCAGCCCAAATCTTCATTTTTAAAGATCATGGGATAACAGAATCGCTGAGGTTGGAAGGGACCTATCAAGATCGCCCAATTCCCCGCTCAAGCAGGGTCAGCAAAAGCAGGTTGCTCAAGAGGACCAGGTCATTCAGAACCATGTCATGATGCCAACCCAGCCTGTCTTAATCCAGTTAACCTACTGCTGGCATATGGGATGCAAATGGACAAAAATGAAAGGCAAAACAAGGGAAAGTGCAAGTGTGGTTGTCTTCAGAAATTGATTTTATAGTTTTTAAATTTCATTCACATCTGTCTTTACAGATTATTAATGTATCAGGGCATTAATGATCTGTGGATGACTTCTTAGCTATTCAAAATCCACCTCATCTGCAATTAACTCACTTTCTACCAAAAAGTTTATTTCTGTCATGGCAGGTACCTTTTAGATATAAAAACCCTTGAAAGCTTTAGATTTCTATTGAAGTTTTAGAAGAATTTCAATGCCTAAGTAGAGTAAAAGAACTGGTTTTGCATTTATAAATTTCCCTAGATTTTAAAATTTTTTTAAAGCATTTATAGAGGACTGTGCTTATCAAGGAGCAAGATAAACATCAACACAGAGATTTGTCATCTCTAAAATCTGCCATGTGGGTTTGCAAAGGCAAATTCAAGTCTTCTTGGAAATAATTACTCTTTTTAAAAGTTGTGCAGGTGCTGAAAGTAACCATGAAGAGGAAATGCTTTCTCTTCAGCCAAATCCATTTACCTGAGCAGCACTCTTCAGATGCATAGTCCTTAAACCCGGACTTTAAGGTAAATCAAAAAGCCATTAAAACACAAGAAGTCCCCAAACTCCCCACCTTAACCCCTCCATATTGCAAAGAGACCATGGATTCACCCCAAACAGTTTTGAAAAACTAATCAGCATGAGACAGGACTATGTGACAAGGACTTGGCTCAGCTACTGCAGCTGTGACTAAGTTACTACACTTCAAAACCATTAATACCTTGTTCAGGTGTCTCCTCTTCTTGTCTCATTCCCCATCCAGACTGTGGGCTTGGTGAATTGCGTCCCCTTCTCGAATAATAATTCTGCACATCAGCAGGTAAAGTCTTTCTTACAGCCCAGCTGGATGCAGATGTCCACCCAGATCTGTCAGCAGGCGTCTCGAACGAATAATCTTGTTCATTCTTACGCTTGTAGGGCTGATGTTCTGAGAACCTTGAAGCTTCATTCCCAGGACCATCTGAGTTCCCTGAGAGAGATTTCCTGTTTTGCCAGTGATTTTCACTCTGGTCTCCATACATGAAACCACCTCGCCCACGCCCACCTCGTCCACGCTGACCTCTCCCTCGATTTGGAATCCAACCTGAACCGAAGTTTTTATTCCAAGAGTGTCCGGAATTATCATGCCTGCTGTCTTCCCAATGTGGTTTCTCTCTCTCTCTGCTCCTGACTTCAGGACCGGAGTTTATTCTTTCCATCACCCAGTCTGGACAATCATTCCTCTGCTTGTCTGAAGAACACTGATCATCATTGCTTTTTTCTGTACTGTCCTTCTCTTTTTTAAGATTTTCACTCTGTTTCTCTTGATCATTTCTCCTGTATCGATCATTTCCTCTGGGACTCCTCCAGCTGTCATTTGTCCATCTCTCTTTCCATCGAGGTGAATGACTTTCCCTCTCGTTTCTAGAGAATGAAGAACCTTTATTTCTTGTCCTAGATCGTGATCTTGACCTAGACCGTGACCTAGACCACCTTCTATTTCTTCTTTCTCTGTCATGATCTCTTCTTTGACAACCTCTATCACTGCTTCGAGACCTAGATTTTTGCCTTGGAGATGAATCCTTAGTTCTTGACCGAGATGATGATCTCCTGCTTTCCCTGACAGTTTCTCTTTTGGGAGATCGAGATGGTGGCTTTTTCTCATCTCTGAGTGTTTCTCTCTTTGGAGAACAAGATAAGGATCTCCTTCCCTCCCTCACAGTTTCCTTCTTGGGTGATCGTGAGCTCTTATCTCTGTTCATATCCCTTTTAGGGGATGGTGATTGAGATTTCCTGCCCTCTCTCCTAGAAGGAGACCAAGTTGTTGATGGAGAGTGAAACCTAGATCTTCTAGTTCGAGTCTTTTTCTCTTTTTTGAGTTCTGGCTGGCACTCTCTTTCTTGAGGAATAGTTTCATCTTTTTCATCAGAAATCGATGCACAGTTTCCCACATCACACTGTAAGGAATTCACTTCTCCTTGCTCTGTACTTTCAGCTGGTGGTAACTGCTCAATCTGAGGTTCATTCTGGTCACTGCAAAATGAGTCACAATCCATTGGTATCATTTCACTGTTATCTTCACCAAAATGTTTATGTTCAGCATTTACCTGGGGTGATTCTGAAGTTCCACCCTCTTCGCTTTCTGAAATGTCATTCTCTTTTAAGGATTGTTCTGATGTACTGCCCACAGAAATACTGTGTATTAGCATATCTGGTTCTTCATCTTGAAGAGTCTTTGGACTTGCACAGTCTACTACTGGTTTTCGTTCAGTCTCAGAATGATCTATTTTCATGACTTTGGGATGATCAGACAATTCTCTTCTGGGGCTCTCTGACGACTGATCTTTTCCCAAAGGTTCTGGATGTTCCAATGATTTATTTTCTGGACTAGCTATGTGTTGATCTACTTTTGTCAAAGTTTCTGCATTTTCCACTGATTCATTTTGAGGACTACATGATGTCTGATTTACTTTTTCAAAAGTTGTATGGTCACATACATCATCTTTGGGACTAGCTACTGTTTCTGTTTGTTCAAGAGAATTTTCACAAGTGTCCTGATCAGTAAGATCTACATTTCTTTCAGTAACACCTTTTACTTCAAATTCCTGACTTTCACCTCCTAAAGTTAGTATTGGAGGTTCTTGGACAGAAAAACTTACATCCACATTGCCTAAAGGATCTTCATCTTTGTTGCATTCTCCTGTAGTTTCCTCAATTTCTGCATGTTCACTACAGCTTTCCAATCCATTAGCAGATTCTGCCTCCCCATTATTCTTCTGTGCAAGGCTTGTGTTACTGCTTTCATTATCTGATTGATGGTCTTTACCTAATGTTAGAACTGCTTCAGACTCAGCAACATCATCATCTTCCACTGAGCCACTGGGCGATTTTTCAGAACGTGCAGAACTTCTCAGCTTCTTTTTCACCGCAGGTGTTGGTTGTTTAGCTGCTCTTTTAGACTTGCGTTTTGGAGGAGCCTTCTCTGGTTCTGACAGAGTTTTGTTCAGGGATGGGTTACTGCCGTCAGGGGCACTGCAAGCGGAACTGCTTGATCGAGGTGAGCTCCGAGATTGACTCAGAGTCTCGTTTTTGGTGTTTCGTGCAGACCTTCGTGTAGGAGTGGTATTAACTGATTTTCTCCTACTTCCTCTAGTGCCAGATGAGCCAGAAGTTTCCTTTTTCTCTTCTCCTTCTTGGGTACAAGCAACAGCATATCCTTTGCCTAAAGATTCTAATAAAAGCAGAACACATTAAAGTTTGATAATAACCATTTATCCAAACACAGTTAAGAACATAAAAGGGTCTTCCGCAAATTAAGAGATATCCTCAAAATAATACAGTTTAAGATTTAGTATGAAATACTGCCATAGCTTTTTTTTTTTTTTTTTTTAAATGCACTCTGGTTGTTTTAATGAACAGAAAAAAGTTAAAGTGACACTTCAGTCAACTAAACCCACATTTTAGGAGCAATGTCGACTACATGGACAGTAATGGCATTCACAGTGAAACTGTTATAGATATTGCTGTTCAAAAATAGCATATAATTTGTTAGAAAAAGTAATTAATTAACCACCCAACATTGTTAGCATTGGCTGTCATTCTGTAACAGAAGCCTGTTGGCA
>JAWWLV010000045.1:30063775-30076714 GCA_035041135.1 Platyrinchus mystaceus
TTGTTAGAAAAAGTAATTAATTAACCACCCAACATTGTTAGCATTGGCTGTCATTCTGTAACAGAAGCCTGTTGGCATGAAGCTCAGTACCACAGAAAGGGACATTATTCCACGGCTATCAGGGGACAGTCACATGGGAAGCAGTTGATCAGAACCATCAAGGGCAGCACACCTCTCTGCAAAATCTAATTTCAGACAGTGCAAACTTATTCACCAGTTATATGGCAAACTGGACTTACACTGTGCCACAAGGCACCTAAAGTGCCTGCAGCACCTAAGGAACTGAATAAGGTGTGCAAGTTTTGAGTCAGCCTACAGTGCACCAAAAAACTAAAGCTGTACCAAGAATGACTAAATCACACCTAGCAAGCAGCACAGCAGTTCTTCTGTTGATACTGCACTATTTTATTTTATGCCATCTACAATTTGACAAAAGTCTTTGTAGAGATGCCAAGGGTTATATCCACTGCAAAGGAAAGACCATACTGTTGATACCTACGAAAGCTCATGGTGGACAGCTCAGGAATTAAAGATTAATCAAAAATAAGCAATTATACTTGAATGTAATACTTCAGAACTAAATTAATTTCCTGAGATGTCCATTAATTTGTTTCACAGTTTGTGTAGATTTCAGGAAGCATCAAGAATGTGGTGTTTAAATGAATTTTTTTTTATAGTTTCAATTTCATACACAAATAGTGGAAACTTACTAAGAAAGATTAATTGGTATGGATTTTGCAATGAATTTATCACATCATAATGTGATTCTCTCTTTATAACATTATTTCCCATGCTTTTGCTGCACTAAAATATTTGTTAGTGTAATCATAAACAGACTATATAAAAGATAGGAATAAGAAAAGTAAGTAACAGCAAAAAAGCTGCTTTCTGCTACTTACTACTTTATTGGCAGAATAAAAAAATGTATCACTCTATTAAATGCAAACAATAACCTCAGAAAATGAACTCCACAACAACCTTGCTAGCCTTTAAAAGAGTACAGGAATATAATCACATCCTCTGACCTTCCTAGCAAACACACAATAACAAGGGAAAAAAAGCCCAATAACAGTGGGTTTGGTTTTAGCATGTCTGCTGATCAAATTACCACTTTAAGATAATGAAAACCAACAGCATCAAATTGCATAGAAGGTACCATGTATTTAAAAGACAATAATTTGATGGTAAAGAACTTCCAAAAGAATTTCAAGTGACTGACACTATTTCAGGTATCTACCGTAACAGTCTCACCAATCATTTTGTGACAAAGTGACTTCACAGTAGTTAACCAGCACTTACTCAGTGACAGGTGGCTGTCTCAGACTAACCACGTCTTCAAACCTATTATAATAGCCAGGAAACCAAGTCAGATGTTATATGTCTTTATAAATTTTTTACATCTGTGATGATTTTCTTCAAGGGGGAAGAAATTTTCTTGCAATAATAACAAAAAGCTCAACGGAATATAAGAGGAATGTGGGAATCCTGAGAACTAAAAGGCAAGTTATTTTTCTAGCACTTTCCAAGTGTGCTTAAGAAGCACAACCGCCTTTTTAGCATTCCTTACTGCTTGTTAAATTTTAACAGACAAGCTTCATAAGCTGTGGACTAGGATCAACCACAAGGTATTTCAGCTCACTGACTACTGGAAAATATTTTAATCACACAGAAGAACTGCGCTTTGTCAACCTAAATCATAATGGTATTTGTAGATTCACTAATGCATTTTTCAGGTCAAATTAATGAAAAAGACTATTTGATGGTAAGAAACTACAAAAACTGCAGCAGCTGCAGGGATGATTCAGGCAGTACAGTTACACGACCATCACTGATGTCTGAATGCCTCCTTGCACAACCGCAGAAGCAAATGTCAACTATTACTCTGGTGCAAAACTGTACACTTTAGGTGTGACCAAGAGATAAGGGGAGTGTGAAAAAAATTAAATGCTTATGCTGTGATCTTTCAGGCATAATGTAGTAAGAAGCAAAAGAACCAGTCTGCATCTTTTTTTGTAAGCATCTATTTCCTTCATTCTCCTGTTCTCCATCTTTTCAGAAAGTCATTGTCCCGTTTCTTTCATCTCTCATAATTCCTGTAAGAAAAGTCTTTGCTTCCTTCTCATATATATATAAATATATTTGCCATGCATCTCTAACAGTATTCAGGTTGGGTTCTCCTTGCCATATCAGTCTTTTACTCAGCTGCTATATAAAAACTGAAAGGGGAAGGAACACTCAGTCAACAGAATGTGACCAAAACCTCAAGAGACATCTTCATATCCACCATCCCTTAGTTTCACTTGGAAATTTCAAGACTCTTATTTCCTGCATGCTCCTTAATCTGTAGGAAGTCTTAAAGTCAAACCTGAATATGATGTAAAACTCTAGTGTCAACTACTGCAATGTTTTAAGATTCAATCTTAAAATTCAATCTTTGTGCACACTACAAGTATCAAGGTTCTGATCAAGACAACTGAGAAAATTCTGTTCTAAATATAAATTTTTAACACTTCTGGTGCATTCTAACAAAAAAGCCTGACTATGTAAGTAGAAAGGTGAAGGAAAGTCAAGAAGTATACTGCTAGATGCAAAGTGGTTAAGGATCAGTTACATCACACTGCCAAACATCAGAGGTCTGAGGAAGCAATCTATCCATTTTTCACTGGGAAATGTGGAGGTGAAATACAAACCTTTAAAAAGAATGAAAAATATGAATGAATAAAGCAACTTTTTCATGATCCTTTTACCACTTAAGTCCTTCCAGCAATTTACTTCCGCACAATTTTTGTAAGCCAAGAGACCCAAATCTGTCCTATGTCTTTGCCTACTAGTCCAGTGAAAGCGGTGTAATTCTCAATTCAAAGAAGGTATTAACTCTAGCCTTAAAAAATAGCTCTCCATTGTTTCCACTTCTTTGAACTTGTGTAGCCTGTTGGAAAAGGAACTACATTCTTGCTGAGTATGGAGCAAGAGGCTGTTAAAGTAACTAGAGGAAGGCAGCTCCTTCCATGTCTTGTATTCTGCTACTTTCCAGATAGATCATGGAGCTCTAGTACTTCTGCAAGCTTTTGCTTGTAGAGATTGTAGGCATACTGAAATAGATCCATACACTTCACTGTTTTCTAACTAATGTTCTTCGCTGTCAGGAAACGGTTTGTTCCTCATGCTACACTATATGCCACTGAAAATATCGAGCCATTCACAATGCATCAAAATGAGATTTATCCTTGAACAATGGGAAAAAAAGAAAGGTAAAGTGTTGAAATTAGAAATGGATTTAAATTACATACTTATTATTTTAATATTCTACTCTGTGAAGAAGTTACATCAGCTATGGGGTGGATGGTTCATGTTCTGTACTCCAATTTCAGAAATGCAATAGCTGGCTTCAAAACAGTACCAAACTGCACCAGAACATATTTTTTTTTTCCCCAATTAAGTGTAACTATATGCTCTGTTTAATTTCTGAGAATCATATTTTAACAATACTCCACATGAGCTATAAATAAAACTTACAAAAAAAAAGTTTACCAAAGTTTTCCGAAGGCCTGATATTTGTTGGAAGAATTGTCCCTGCCACTGCAGTAGAAGTGAGAAGAAAGGTCTCGGCTTCAGCTCCATATGACATTAAAGGAATTCTGGAGAAGTAAAACCAGTAACATTAATTGTTTTAGTTGTTTGCAGGAAGTTTTGGAAACAATGCACAAAACCAAAACGTTAGGCAACCACGCTACTTCCAACTTTATGACAGTTGGAAAGAAACACAAAGCTGACAGTGAACAAAACTTTCCTTCTCATATTTAACTTCAGGCTCCCATTACTGCCTAACCTAGTAAAACTGTTTGAACAAGCTATGTTCATGCAATATATATTTGGCTTTCTTCAAAACCAAAGATAGAACAGTAATAGTCTACTCCAAAGCAGTAGGTTATACTACTGGAAATGAAATTCTGAACACTGATTTAGTACTTCAGCAGAACAGTAGCCTTTTCTGCAGAAAAATGAGAAATAGTCCATATGACAATTTAGTGAAGGCTTCTTTTTTTTAATACAAACAAAATAAATACATACTTATTCAGACTCCCCCCGCAAACTTTGGGCGAAATCAGAGTTTAGTTATAGATCTACAATTTTTAAGTCATCACTGAGTTGGAATGAAACTTTCCCGAAGCAAAGGTACATGTAAAATATTTAAATTTATTATTTAAATCCCTAATTATAATAAAAAACCTCTTTACTTGCTATTTTGTCTTTAGTCTTTATTTTTATGCCAAAGAGACCAAAGAGATATGTAGCGAAATTAAATCATAGACAGAACCAACTTCTTACTGTGTTATTTTAAAATCAGTTACTTTTATGCTTCTGCTTTATATTCATGAAAACATCCTTAGGGCATGTTTTAACATACATCTGCTTTCTGACAAAAAAAAAATATTTTATGTTCTCTGTTTCACTTGACAGAACTCCTGTTAGCTCTGACTAGATGCATTTATTTATAAGTGATTACAGAAAGAAGTGAGAGAACCAACCCATGAAAGGAGGGTCCTGCGTGGTGTGGGAAATCAGAATCAGACTGATGTTAAAAAAAACACAGTCTGATAAGAAATAATGTAAAAAGCACATTGAACATTAACTTTTAAATAGAAAATATACTCAAACTCACATTTATGTGAAAAAGTGACATATTAATCTGCGCAAGTCAGTGGAGTTACTATGCTTGTTATGAGTACCAAAAGAAGTGCAGAAAACAATCTATTGATGTAAAAATATTAACTGGCAAATACACAAAAATTTAACAGACACCATTTAGTTTTATGAAAATGACATTCTATCTAAAAAGCAATTTAAATTAATCAAACTCTAAATTTGAAGTACTAAGATTTGCACTATGAATCCAAAACACACACCTTTCAACTCTAGCAATCACAGATGAACAAGACAATTCCAGTTCTTGTCTCTTCTGTCTGATCCCTGCATTGACTTCTCTGAGTTCTGTACTGAAAGACAAATTTCATACAAAAAGTTGCAAAAAGTAACTTTGTACTTACTATGACGATTTTGTGGTTCAGTAATTGGTTCTATCAATGACTTTTTAAATTTAAGTGTATTGGAACTTTCAACAGTCATGATTAAACTACACATGGTTATTGCTTAGAGGAAAAACATAGTCACAGTAAACCTAAAAGAAGACCTAAATAAATGAAGCAGATGGAATGAAAAACAGGAGATGAAATGTGTCTTCAGCGAGTTGAAGGACGGAAAAACTTTGCAACCTTGACAAATTAATTCTGTTGCACGCATGGCAAAAAGTTTTTGTCTTTTACCAACTGTCAAAAGCATATAGACTTAGTACTTTTTTTTCATTTGTCCATATCATCCAAATAATATTCTTCAGACTGCTCTTTTTCTTCCATCTATTTACATATTAGGCTTAATTAAGGATTAAGTATTTTGCTTAATGCAAAATCACTTCACGGATTTTAAAGACTTTAAAATCAGTTTAAAGTATTCCTCTTGGAATCAAGGAACAACAAAAAAGATTGTTTCCGATACAAACCAGGATATTTACTGTTAATTGTTTTGATAACTGCTACTGTAATAACAAAGTTAAGCCTTTCCTATCCAAGGCTTCAATTCAGCAAGAAATTTAAATATGAACTAAAACCAAAATTCCAATTAAATCAATGATATTAAAATGTGCTTCTGATGCTGAATACATGACAGAAATTGGGGTGTGCCCTTAACAGTACTCATTTTAAAATGTTTGTGTTTATCCTTTAACTGCTCTTCATTAATGAATATAAGCCCTGCCAATCTTCAAAATATTTCAAGGCAGTATATATACAGGTAGGAGCAGAAGGAACTAAAGAATCCACAATACAGTAATCCATCAATTTATATGAAGCACTAGTTTACACTAACCAGTCATTTCTACAGCTAAAAAAGGATTCTTCACTGCTGCCACCGGCCAGAAGTGTGCTGAAGAAATTAGTTCTGATGCACTCATTCCAGCAGGTCTGCCTTCTGGGCTACACAAGAAATAAATTATGAATTAAAGACATAAAAAATAAAATAATTAACATTAAATACATGAAGATGCACTGAAATTAAATTATGTCAGCGAGACTTTAGCTCATAAAAAGCAGGCACAATAACAGGTCCATAGTTATATGCTGAGATTTGCAGTTACAGCAAACAAATTTTCTCTATTCAGTCTCTAAATTTTCAACACCTGCTCTTTGCAGATAAACTTTATATTTTATATAGGCTTTCCAAGCAAAATCTTTAATGCTGCATACAGAAATTATGAATAAATGAGCCTGATCTTTGGTACTGCACAATTCCCACTTCTGCTACCTAATGCACCACAGTAAATACAGCATTAGCACCTTGAGACCTGCACAGCAGTTCACCCAATGTTTTGTTTCAAGTAACAAGAAAATCTAACGTGGGTAGCTGGGATTCTCCTTCGCCTTGAGGTAGAATTGCAAAATTGAAGATTGACTGGTGTGTCTATTTACTGGGCCCTGCCACAGAGGCACAACACTCAGAACCCACTTTGTCTGCTGTGTGCTGGCACATTGCCTTTTGCATGTGTGCAGTCAACTCTGTTGCTGTGTACTGGGCTGGCTGCAGGGGAAAAAACAAAAATCAAAACCCAACAACAAAAGAACAATAATCCTCCAGATACTTTTCCCAGACTACTACACTGAAACACTTAACCAAGCGACCCGTTTCTGCCACAGCACCTAAAGGGTTCATGACACCTCAAATCGGACTAAAACATTCCTGTTCATTCCCTATGACTGGTATTTTAAAACAGGAACTTGGACTCTTGCCATAATTTTCAGAAAAAAGAAAAATAAACTTCATAATTGGATATATATAAATACGTGTCTCAATATGCAGTCATTATCCATATGCTGCATCAAACTCTGGCACAGAGAGCTGCTTTTGCTGGGAACATGCCCTGTTTCATCAGTGTGCAAATTTTAAGTTTTGCCTAAAAAAATTGTTGGGTTTAAGTTTTATGTCAAGAATACTACGAATTTGGAACATTAACAACTCTCCCTCTATCTAAAAAAGCTATCCAGATGTGCTACAAATGTCCCTATGAAGCAGTTGTTAGTACATCAGTGCTTTCTTTTGAATTCTTTTAAATTTTGAATATTTCTTGGATAATTGAGCCCTGTACCACCTCCTGAAGGTTTTTAATGGTTCTCTTTTTGTTTATGCACTTTTTTTGCAATAAGGTCCCATTTGAGATATTAATGCTATTAAATACTTCACAACAAATCAGTGAAACTAAATATGAAAGCATTAATATTTAAACCATGAAGTTAAATTAGAGGCTGATTACCATTAAGCCCTATCTTTCCAGTTCAAACCCTCTGAAAGGTACCTTTAAGTTTACATGATAACAGAACCAAAATTTCTAAATATCTGACTTAGAAGGGGAAAACTGGAGCTAAAGATATCCCTGAGAACTATGGTGTAATGAGCACCAAATAAAAGCGACAACTCAGCCCCTACACTGCATGAAACAAGGCAGTAGGCAAAGCAGGGACCCAACCACAGTTTTTCCTCCGAATTTTCAGAATTCATGTAAGACAGAATGATGGAGAATTATGGCATTTACACTTCAGAATTAAAAACTATTTCATGCAAATACATATGCTGATGCAACTATGAGTAAGAAAGTACTGATCAAACACTTGTGTCCCAGAGACACGAAGTATTTTTGAAAGGAGGGATGGTAGAAATTAAACGAGAGCCTTTACAGCTCCTCGTAACTTTAACATCTTGTGATCCTGTGTTTATAGGCTAAGATTTATGAACTAAACAAGAAACCTTGAAAGACAAACACTCTTGTCAGTAATCTCACGTTAAAAAAAAAACCAACTTGATGCAAACTATAACGTCCATGGCTGATTCACATAACAAATTACTTGGTTAATTACATCTATGTATTTTCATGCAAATAATGAAAACCTTCATACAGTGGTGCTTGGCTGACAGCTTGTAGCTGAAATCATCTTCCATTGATGAAGATAGATAAAAGCAGGGTTCAGGATATTATAATGTAACATCCTAATCTGAATGAAAATATTTACCACCACAAAACTAAATTTAATCTGAGAAATAAGCTTGTATAACCTAACCTTATTTTCTAATTACTTCAAGACAAAAAGAGACAAAATAACAAAGTTTGAATCATACTGAAATTAACAAATAGAAGTTAACCTTAGAAATAAGAACAAAGGTAGTCTTAAAAATGCTTTAATGAAAGAAAACATTTACAAATGTTTCATTATCAGAACCAACCTTATTTATCTTCCCAGATAAAGCTTTCTTGTTTTGTTTGTCATACAAAATATTACCTGTGTGGAAGAAGGAACAAAACTTTGATCTTAACTTTAGAATATTAGCTCTTGATTTGTTAAAATTATTAATGCAATGGGAGGTTAATGAAAACGTGTATCTCAAATGCATTTACAATGTTTACATACAAACTGAGTAAAATGAAAATGCATGTACCTTCACAATAGCTTTTTAGATATCAAGCAGTTTTTACCTCTTCAGATATTTGCTTACTTTCCTAAGTTATGAACAGACTTAGCAAACAGTACCTACTAAGTAAGCCCCTCAAAACGGCAGCTCCAAAATACAGCTGAGTGTTGCTTGTGTTTGAACTCTCACCAAAAAGCTTTCTGTGAATAAAGCCTAGTCATTAGCTGTTCCCCAACTGCTTGATGCAGAAAATGACTTGAGGCTGAAACTAAATCCATTTCACTTGTGACTGAATTGAAGAATCAGTTTTCCAGTAAAATAAGAACAGGAGTTTCACATACTGAAATTCTGTTCTAAAAGTTCCATGCTTCTATTACTAGGTACTTGGGGTTTACATACAAATGTAAGCAATTAAAAAAAATTAAATTGATACACCAAGAAAAGAAATTCTAGAGTTCCTCAATAAAACACAGCAATTCTAGCAAATCGAAGACAAATACCAACTTACTGTATTTTTTCTTCACAACTTTACTTAATTTTGCTGTTAATAGCCCTCTGTCTGGACATACAGCCCTTCTGCAAGATCAACATAAGACATTACAAAAGTTATTTCTGGGCATATTTAGGCTAACACTTCAAACACCCAAACAAAATCTGCTCCTATTTTACGAAATTTTTATTTTGTGCACATAAACCAAGTTCTAACTGCTATTAAAACTTGAACTTGCATCACGAATATCATCTTCCATATATTAAAAGCTACAGTTCTTCAAAAAGCCTACAGACTAAAAAAAAAAGGAAACCTATTTACACAAAAGTTAATATCGTGTGTTAAATCTGAATGCTCAATTTTGCTTGATTTCATGGCAACATGTGAAAGATGTTATAACCTGCTTCCCCAAATACTTTTAAGAATATCGAAAGCAATGATGATTCATAATGGAGAATGTTATTTATTTTCTTTACTGTAGTGAAGTCTGCTTCACGTTCAATCTCAAGAACTCTGCATATTTCATCCATTCCAATAAAGACTGACATTAGATTAGCACTATTTAGTGAAATTCACCTGTGTAATCCTGAGTTTCCCTTATACAATGCAGCAAATGTGATAAGATTAAGTTTCTCACAACAGAAATGTTATTTCCACTGTTCCCTCTCAAACCCACTAGAATAAAATTAGTTCTTGACTACAACTGTTTTATAGTAGTAGAGGAATGACAGCAAGTCTTATGATAACATAAAAGAAAAAGAGATGTTTGTTTAAACAATCAAAGAAGAAGACTTATACTGTTAAAATGTGATCTAGCCATAAAATATTATTTCAAATTAATATGGAATTTGTCAGAATTGCTTGAAAACTGCAACTTCCACATAGCTCAATGCAAGAAATACATTGCCCTT
This sequence comes from Platyrinchus mystaceus, assembly GCA_035041135.1. Classification (NCBI taxonomy): domain Eukaryota; kingdom Metazoa; phylum Chordata; class Aves; order Passeriformes; family Tyrannidae; genus Platyrinchus; species Platyrinchus mystaceus. The sequence continues at coordinate 30,073,688 of JAWWLV010000045.1, forward strand.
TACTTACTGTTTGCTATTTTAAGTATTCAAGTGGAAATTACAGTTATGATAAAAGTAAAACTCAACTACCTCTGATGATAATTATTTTAAAATAAAACTAATTTAAAAAAATTTAAGGCTGTACATTTTAAAACAAGTTATTTTATACACTTTGAATATTCCAATTCAAATGCTTGAAATTACATGGATGACCAACCTCACAAAACTTCTTATCTTCATATGGCTATAAGTTTCCTTATTGCAGGCACAGGTTTCTTCTTCTTCCTTCCTCCTTTGCCGTTTTTTAACCTGAACCTGTATTGTAAAATAAAGTCAATCGAATCTAAAATCTCACTACACGTGGGCTTTAAATTCACTCAAAGACTCTTACAGTCTACACAGAAAATAAGCTCAAACAGAAGGACTAGAAACCATTTCAGATCTTACTATTTTGATTTCACGGTTTGGAGATTCTTTTTTTCATTTGTTTTTCATGAAATGGAAAAACCCCTACATCTTGATACATTATATTGGCACTGCCTGGAGACGCATACTAATTTCATGGAACCAAAAAATTCCATTCAGACTACCATGGCAAGTGTCCCAAAGCTATTCACTATCTTTTGCTGAGAATCTGTAAGCTAAGTCTTTTAAACTAAGTTCGTTGCTCAGAAGACACAGGGAAAATGCTGAACTACCACTTAACTTCACATGCTTTCTCATAATTAAAACACATCAAATTCTCCTCTAGAGGAAAATAACTTCTGCATTTTATACAATATTGGGGTTTTTTCCACATCTTAAAAATTCTAAGAAAGCAATACAATTTTTATTTCATACTATGAAGTTCATTCAATGACTACATTGCGATTGTTTGCATTAGAAACTTGGTATTTCCTCATTCCCAAAACTTGGCTTTTTACGCAACTCCTGAAGTTACTAGCATTCTAATTCTGAATACCACAAAGGGAAAGCTGCCAATGTCCTGATGGCGCTGCTGCTGATGACTACTGTGTCTGCATTTCTGGGTACACATTCCACCTATCCCTACTGCTCCACTTCCTCTTTTTCAAAGCAGGACCCTTGTTCTCTGCTCACCTGTTTACACGGCACTTCTACGAACACAGAACCTTTCAAACTATATTTTGATACAGCCTTTACACTCTTCCAAATGTAAACTTCAGTTTACCCTATTTCAGCCGTTTCCTTGAATCTTTAGAAACAAAGATAAAATATGCAAGCATGGTTTTCTATGAGAAAGAAGCATCTGATTGTGAGTGCCAGGATGGTGCCTTTACAGGTGACTACGTGGACTTTGAGAAGCACAAGAAATGGGTAGTGGGAGCCTGTTTTCTAAACATCACAAAATGCAAAACCAGCAGCTTATGAACTACTTATAACCATAACCTCACCACAAAATTTCAAAATTGTACACAGAATTATCAGCATCTTTCTATATATTTTTTCAAGATCATCTATTAGAAGTTTTATTTTGCTACTTGATAAACTACTCTTCATATCAGTTTTATTCAGAAGAATTGAAAGCTGAAAAAAATTCAGATATTTAGGTCAAACAAGGCTCAGCATTAATTGATTCCTCTTGCCTTCATGTGATTTTGTCTGGGAACTGGAGGCTGTGAACACAGAAGATTCAGCTCAGCTAAAAAAGAAGGCACTATTGCACGATAATTGGTATAGCATTTGCTGACAAAACCTAGTTTAAAAAACACTTTGAGACCAATTACTATACTTTTATTCTTGGATATATCAGGAAGGCTCAAAGATACTAGAAAGTAGCAACAGCAGCTTTATGATTGTTATTGCTACTGTAAATACTTGCTTTGAAAAAATAGTTAAGAATAATTTCTAGCTTCAAATACGTAACAGAAGCATTAAAAGAACAATTATTTTGTTATGAAAGCCTATTTAACACAAGACGTATGAATAAAAGGCTTCAGCATAACTCTGACGTTCCTACAACTGAAGTTATTTAAGAAAATAAGTCTGGAACGTACCTTTATCTGTTTGTCTAATGCATCCAGCCTGTACACTGCTTGAAATGGTCTGCGATCGATAGGACATGAAGCCTGTGTCTGAAAAATTAATTTTGTTATTACAAAATTTATAACTAAGAGAAGTCTTACTTTTCTATACTTATATTTGCTATTACAGTAGCTTACAGAAGCACACAAAATCACAACTTGTTCACAGTAAGAATGTATTTGGACACATTATTGTCGTGGGTTTGCCCTGGGCCAATTTTCTCACCCCACACACAATTGCTGTAAGTTGAGAGAAGGTTTATGCAGACAAAAGAGATTTGATGTCGGGGAAATATTAGGATTTATTACTAGTAAGGTAAAAACTAAGGAACTATATATACTACAATTCTAAGTAGGCAGAAGTGCTATGTATTTACAGAAGTACCTCTCCCCCCTTAGTATCAGTTCAGGAGGAGAAAACAGTCTCTTTTCCACTTCCAGAGCCACAGGTCTTCCAAACATATCTGCAGCATTTGAAAGTTCCTCTTCTATTATCTCTAGGACGACAACTCCAATTCATCACAGCTGGAACTGTCTCTCTCTCTTCTATGTTGACCTCAGGGCTGGGTCTACCCCCTCCTGGGCTAAGACCCAGGCCTTGTGGGTTCCTCCATGGATTGCAAATGGGATACTTGCTTTACCATGGTCTTCCCACAGTGTCACAGGGGATAATGGCTTTTGAGTCCATCCCTGTTTTCCTGTGGGGTCCCAAATTCAGCTGCATAAGCATAAGCATGGATTCCTCACTGGGATCACAAGATCCTACCCGGGCCGATTTGCTCCAGCGTAGATCTTTATCTCCATGGGCCACAGGTCTCCAGCAAGACTCTCTTTTATCTTAGGCCTCCCACAGGAGTCACAGCTTCCTCATGCACTGACATGCATTCACCTGCTTCAGCATGGACTCCTTCCTGAGCTGCAAGGAATCTCCTCACTTACAGCAGGGATTTTAGTTTTCAGTCTTTTCCCCGCTGAAGGGAGGGGGGGGGGGGTTTCTCTCTCCTTC
>JAWWLV010000045.1:30076724-30110451 GCA_035041135.1 Platyrinchus mystaceus
CCCCCCCCCCCCCCCCCCCCCCCCCCCCCCCCCCCGCTTCTGTCTCCTGCAGCTGCCAGCTCCGACCTTGGAAGCTGCATTATGTTTCTGCCTGGAATTCTTTCTGCAGCCGCCTTATCCAGGCAGTCTTCCTTTAGAGTTTTTCCTCCACTCTGTTACACGTCTTGGCCAGGGGAGCTTCAATGCCACACCTGCCCCTGGCCCAGGACCGGGGCGAGGAGGGAGGCCTGGCCCCACTTGGGGCCTGCTGCCTTCCCCTACATGGCTCCTGATTTCTCTGTGCCTCGTGGCTCTTATCTCTTCTGCCTCACAAACCTTCTTTTCTGTTTTCTTAAATATGTAATTGGCCGAGGCGTTACTAAAACTTTTGATTGGTTTTTCTCCGGAAATCCACCTGGCAAAACTATTTCCAGCGCCGGGGGGCGGGGGGGGGGCAGGGGCTGGTCGGCAAACCCACGACAATTATCCATACACTCAGTATTTTGTTTCATATAAGCAGCTTGCTTCTTGGGGAAAAAAATAAAGGAAACAAGAATATAACACAGAAATTGTGTTCAAAAAAGGAAAGCATTTCACATCAAGTTACTTACATTTTTTCATTTTTTAATGCTTTTTAGGTAACTGATTTTATACCAATACGTGTCCTGATTTTGGCTGGGACAGAATTAATTTTTACTTCGTAGCTGGTACAGTGCCTTGGATTCAACATAAGATTAATGTTGATAACACACTGAAAAGCATGACTTCATTTCTTACTGTTCTTAAGTTTATTTTCTTAATTTTATTTTCAACTGAAAGTTTGTTAGGTTGTGTATCCCCCAAAACACAAAACTGGTAAGGTTAAAAGCAAGCAGGGCAACACCTTCCCTCATCTTGCTTATCTATTTGACCATACCACATCTCTTTTTTTTGCAGCCAAGAGAACAGATCCCCATGTGTAACACAACTACAGTTTTACAAATCATTTTGCAAGAAAAGGGAACTGAAAGCTATTTTACCCTACAGTTTGATGAAAACAGAGTTATTGTTTTTCCCTTATCACCTAAATGCCCTCTTATTGAGGCCACACTATATCAGATAAAACACATGAACACAGAGAACAATAAAACATAATTAACCATGGAATAGGGAAGCTTCAACTGAAGCTCCACCCAAACTGGATCACGTAGGGAATCAGCTTTCAGAAAAATCCATATTGGGTATTATTTTTTCCTGTGAGAGAACTGTTTATTCATTTTAATTCCAGATGTGTTTGGTGGGGGTGTGGTTCTTTTAGTTTTTGTTGTCATTATTACACCTTTTTATTTATTGCCCCCTTGCCCCCCTTAATTCCACTGGCCTTCAGAGGCTCAGTTCAAAACACTTCTAAAACAAAACCTAAAAAAAACAAAACACACCCAGCCTCCAGCCCTAATTCACTCACTGAACAAGAACCACTATATGAATTGTATGCCCTTAAGAGACACATATCTGCACTTCCAGAGAGCTATTCAGGGTATTTTTATTTATGCAAGCAAGATGCAGTATTAGAATTACACAAGCAGCTGTGAGAAACCTGCATAGGAACCCTGCCCTGAAATTCAGTGGTGAACTTCAGTCTTGTCTTTTCATCAGGGCTTCTAATTTTCCAGTTAATTTTATTCTTTTCTCAATTTCAAAGAATGCTCAACTTCTTTTTTACCTATCAGCCCCCAAATGTCAAGCAATCAGGAAGTTTCTGAGCTTCTGATTTCAATTGAAGTAGATAGAACCAAATTAGACTGATTTAAAAAAAAAAACAACCACCAAACATCACACAAAACAAAAAAAGACTTCAGGAGCAGTTTCACAAACAAGCTGTTGAACAAGAATGTAAGCTAAAGCCATTATGCATCCTTTTGATGCTCTAACATTTTATCCTAACTAAAAGCTTTCCTTTTTGGGGAATACCATTGCTCTTTGCAGTGTCATGGCCCTCACAGTAACACAGCAGTGCAGGATTGTTCAGTTGGGGTATTTGATAACCTGCAATGCACTGTAGCTGCTGAATCAGCTGCAAACTTCAAGGTTCATACTTTGATTTTTAGATATACTAGACTGTAAAAGGTAGGTAGGAGGAAGTTAATTTGCTTAGCCATTTTCATTTCAGGATTTACCTTAGCTGAAAAGTTTATCCAAGAATACAATCTCTTTCTATATCAAATTTACACAAGAATGTCAAATTATGTTCCCATATTTAAGACACAGTAATTTAGGTTTATTCATTGCAATGAAGTATCACAGAATACTAAGTGTTACTAGCAGCAATCCAAATAACAAGTGTTTTTGCTCCACCAGAAAAATGTTCAATGTTCAGTTCTTCTGGACAAATATTTATATACAGTAGTGGAAAGGGAGGAGACATTTTGGAAGAGTCGAAACCTACCATTAGGTTCAGAGGTATTCAGAAACATCACATGCTCTCTCCACTCCTACTCAGCTGCTTTTTATAGCCTTAGCATTATCTGTAAGTTCGCAACATTATCACAAAGAAATTCTAGTAAACTCAGGACCCTTGCATGCACACCCTCAGGCTCCTCAGCGGAGTACAACTGTCAGGTATCCCACAGAAAACTAAAGATTACTTCTGTCTAAACATGCATTAGCTCTCACCTGTCTGCTAACAAATAAAACTCAGCCTTTTAAATGGAAAAAAACCAAACCAAACTCCTCTGTCCCATTTTCCCAACAGCAAGGCGGATTTGTACTGCTACAGAAAGGAATAAAGGTAAAAAAAGTTAATTACATTTATTACAAGAAGCAATCATGAGGAGTGGTGGCCTTTTACTCATCTCTTGTCTTTTTTGAGAATCTGAATCAGTAACAAAGGTGTTGAGCCTTCTTCACAAAAAGCAAATTAGCAATTCCTCTCTTCTGAGGCTTCTCTTTACGTAGTATCCTAAGTAATAATGAATGTACACTGTCCTTTTTGGGGAAAATATTTAAAGCAATAAAAGAAATGCTGACATGGAGTAAGCCCAAGGAGCAACTATCACTTTTATTATGCACAAGGGAGAAAACATGTGAAATGTGTCACAATCTTAGAAGAACCACAGCTTCATACATAGCGTTAAAAATCAGAACATTTAATGTAACATAATTATCAATATCTTTAGAACCTCACAGCTGGTATTTGTGACTTGCTTTGCTTTTCTTCCCAACAGTTCTTTTCTTCGAAAAATAGACTAGTAGGTCAGTACACTTCAAAATGCCTTTGACTGTTTACTCTCCATATGAAACTACTCAGTTTTCATGTTAAAACTGATCACTCCACAGTGATTTCATCTATCCTGTAACAGCTGGAGAATTCACTTCATAAAATATTTAAACATTCACAAAAATCTGCTAGCCCTGAAAAGCTATCCATGAACTTGTGTGTGTTTGTTTTTTTTCAAAAAAATAATTTCAAAGTATTTTATTTGGTTTTTATGGCCTTTAGAAAAAAAAAAAATCTTTCTTCAGCTCCACTGACATAACTTGATTTCAATATTTCTGTAACTGCTACAGCACCACAAAACTGTGATCTCTAAACTCAAGAAGTAATTGTCCCTTACTTTAACTACATCACTTCTAATAGCATTTGAGCAAAAGCAGTTACTATATTCCAGCTGGGAATTTTCAGTAATATAAAATATCTTTGGCAGGTATCCCCATCTCATCAGTCTCCATGTTATGAGGTAAAAAGATGTAAGTATGGAATTCAAGTTGCTGCAGTAAATCCCTCCCCCTAATTTTTTTTTCTTCAAGTGGCCCATAATAAAGTCTGTTTTTCAACTACCGTACTGAAAAGCTGATCCAAAAAGAAACATGATCCTGCACTCTTATTGCCTTTCTATTAGATAACCTGTTAACACAAACAATACCAGAATCTCAAAACTAAATTCAGGCTTAAAGGTGAGGTTTAAATTGTAAAAACAATGTCTGTACATTTCACTCTATCTCATAGTAAGAGTAAAATGCCCACAATTCCACCTCCAACTTCAGTGAAAAGGGAGACCACTACACCACATGTAGTGACAAGCACATCTCCACATTTTGATGAAAGGAAGAAGACATAAGAAAACGCACTGCTTTCTAGAAGCATGTAAAAACTTTTTTCCAATCTACTTTTAAAAAGCAAGTACATTTAAAGCTTTGGTAGTTATGCTTTAGGAAAGCACTATTTCTGACAAGAGTTTTTTTTGGGGCGGGAGGGAGCAGAATATCATTAATGAATAGTAAAGATACAGAGTACATAAGAACAGATTACTGTCTTAACATCTTGTCAGCAGACTACCTAGTTATAAGTCTAAACAGCTCTCTTCTCTCTACCTACATCATACAGTTGGCTAGTTCTTAAGTTCCAATCCAAAATTGCCATAAAGTGTTGACGAGTTTCATGTCATTGTGCTGACAAATTGGCACTACTGGAAGAAATGGAAGTCAAACTAAAAAAACACTTACACAGACTTCTGCACTGAAAGAATTTGATTAATACAGTTTTTCTGCACATCGCTTCTCAGATGCACTGTCTGTGTATATATCACCTTGGATACACTTGAAAAATAAAGTTTCGTCCATTGTTATTTTTGGGGTTTTTTAGGTTGTGTTTCTTTGAACACAATGTATGTTTAGTTCATTTATGTATGTTTGGTTCATTAATGTAATCTTTCTCTTTCCCACAGTGCTCTGTACTGCAGATCACTGTGGAGATCATTGCCACGTAAGCTCCTTCCTTCCTATATCCTTTAGGACAGAAGGAATCCAGATCAGAAAGAACACACTTTAAGAATTCCAGTTATCATACAGGTAACTCTCCTTATCCTCAGAATAATACACTTGTGCAGTAGTGTACTCCACATCATCAGTGATCCAGACCTTGTACTCACACAAAGGTAATGACTACTCCAAGAACAGAACATAGAAGCCTAAGAACAGATCATCTAATAACAGCTGCCAGAAACTTAATGCAAGGCAGCTCTTTGTGCCAACTGCTTAGTTTTATTTAGTCAACCACTGATACTGTACAGGGCCTACCTGAATATGCTCCAATGCTTTGGAGAATTTATGGCTGTACATACTCCACTTTCAAATCCTCAAGATGAGGAATAATGAGTGAATGAAACCAGGACCAGAGCATGAGAGAAATAAGCTTGGTAGGTGAGGATCACTGAAATCAATGTCTCTTACACAAACATTGCAGTATTGCAGACAACACACTGAATTTGTACTTTAACACTCTTCTCTCATGATGGTTCATAAGAAGAATTAATAGAGAAGCAAGGATAGAAATCTTCAGCACATTTATTAGCACTCTGAAGAACAGAAGGGAAGTTAAAAAGCCTACAGAAAAGTTTATTGACTCTAAGATTAGTTTTATTTTGTATTTTATTCAAAGAAAACAGAGAGTTTTCATCTAATGCATACAGGCAGGATACTATTGCTGCTAAAGCAATTTTCTGAGATGAGCTGGTTTTAGCTACTTTGTGCATGTTTGCCATAGATGCCTAATTAACTTCCCTTTGCATTAACTTTACTTAAATCCTTTCAGAACCAATTATTATAATCTAGAACATATGTGCTTACCCATTGAAATACAAGTTTAGGGGAAAAAAACAGATCAAAAATGTAGCTTTAACCCAACTAGTTTTAATCTACTAGTGATATTATAGACAAGAGAAACACATTAATGTAATTACTTCCCTTGGTGTAAAACAACTGTACCCATGGTTTTTGAAGACTCCAGATAGGGGATTTTTGTTATTGGTTTCCTCCTCCCCCTCTTTTTTTCTGCACACAGAAATAGCCAAAGCTTCCTCTCTGGTATGTGGGCAGAATAATTTTATCATGTACATGTTCTTTATACTGAAAGCAACCCTTCATTTACACTGTCCTTCCACTTTCCCACTGAAGGGCGTGCCCAATAACCTCAGCTCCAGATTCAGTGCCTTTTACTTTACGATCTTCTAACATAGCCTCACTAAAATACAAAGCCTCAAGCTTGAAAGTATTCATTAGAAAATTACACCATGCCTGTTTACAGAAGTGGTTGACAGCTGGCCCAGGCTGAGGGACATTTATGTTAATCTTTGGTGCCAAACCAAAAAAGACCCCCAGCAGTCTGCCAACACAGTGCTGCCCAGCAGTGCTTGGGAGAGCACCGGTTAGCATGGCAAAGGCACACAAGATGACAGACTAATAGCATAGGAGAGTTTAACAATAGAGGCAACTGAGTTTAGTGCACAGCAATACTCTCAGCTGCCACAATTAACTAGAGTAAACATAGCCAAAGAGAGCAGAAAAATTCTAGAGGCGTTTTAAAAAGTTAATCAGAAGACAAGTTTCTTAGTGGGGATTCTTAGTCTGCTCATCACTTTTCTTTTAGCAGTTAAACACATTTCCTCAAAGGGAAAGAAAATACAGCACTGAACTGCACTGATACTTAATTCTGAAGCTAAATGATCAGATTTATCCATCAGTATCTAATACAGTAGACCTGTTCTGTGGTAATTTTTTAATCTCTTTTTAGCCTGTCATGGAATAAGGGTCATTTTTATATATTGCTTTTAAGTGCACATGTATCTACATTCTCTCTCTCACTTCCTAAAAAGCAAGATCTTGAAAGTGTTATGGCTGCTGCTTGCAGATAGAAGCTATGCTGGTACCAGACACCTGACTGCAGTTGCAATGTGGAAAATCTCCTGCAGACTGAAAAGGGAGCAGAACTGTAAACAAACTCTTACCATCTGTCTAAACTACTCTGGTTTTGATTAGAATCTAAACAGTTATATACAAAAGCCATAAACTCTCAGAAGAACGATGATTATGTACAATTTGAAAACAACAGTTAAAGAAGTAGCTTCTCCTGTTATACTCCTGTTATATTTTGAAGTCCAGATGCAACATAGAAAAACAGAAGAAACATCTAACTTGAACACAGCCTTTAAGTGTATGGAGCACAACTGTGGATATACAAAAGAACATGCTGACTGATGTGAACATTAGCCTTTTTTTTATTTCATTCAATAATCTTGTTCTCAATTGTATAATTCTCCAGCACTTAGACAGGAAAACAGTGTTTCTAAAACCAATTTATTTATACCCAGTAAAATATTTAATCTTTAACCAGAATTTTAAACACTTTTAAACAGCAGATAATTTTTATATCTTTATTACTCAGAGTGACTTAAATTTGACTACTTGTCCATTATTTAGTTATGATCAACCAAGAACCACCAGAGAAAGCTAAACCTTATGCAACACTTCTCAAAAAAGAACACAAACATTTAGTTACTAAATATTAATAGCAGACAAAAAGCACATGGCATCAGCATGTTTTAAACAGCCATGTGCTTATGTTTCTATCATTTCCATCTATAAAACCTCATCTGCTTCTCACAGCTGAAGCTTCTGAACATCTGTCATCCAGTTTTCTACTCTTCTTTTGCCCCTTTACTTTTAATTAAAACTACTAGTTTAGGCAACAGAGTTCCATGAACACAACAGGCCCAACTGTCAAGTAACTTCAGAAGAGGCAGCCTGGCAAGTTTTACCTATCAGACATCACTAATGAAAAGCAGCAGCAGCCTCACATAGATTTAGAAACGCCCCCACACCACTTTTGTGGCATCACATCTACTTTACCTGTCAACTCTTAAGAGCAGTCACTTTTATTCTATTTGGATAGCACTTCTGGCCACAGAAAATAAACTGACAAGACAAGAAAAATATCATATCATTAATCTGCCTCTTCAGAACAAGAAAATTTCTCTTCCTCATTGGGCTTAATGACAATGTGAACACACTCAAATCCAGCAGGAAGCTGTCCATGCACTGTACTGCTTCCCTGTGCATGTCACTTTTTAGTGCCTCTCAGCTGTCATTATAGCAACACGCTAAGGAAGTCAGGGTAAAATTGTGGATGAGAAGTTCCAGTTCCCTTATAAATAAAACGACTGCAATGAATCAATTGCAAAATATGACAACATTGTTTATCATCTGGTTTGTGAATCTAAAACAAGTTTCATATAATAACCTTTTTTTACTACTCTGAAGTTCATATAAATTCCTCAGAAAGTGATTTATGTTACTGTCTGCCTTCAGTAACAAATAACCCAAGAAATAAGGTTAAAATATAGCAAGTGAAAAAAACCCACAATAAATAAGCGTAGTGCATATATACATAAATACAAGTGATACCAACCTTCTAAAGCATATACTGCAACCAAAATCATAATTTACTTGAAAAGAAAGATATTGCAAAGAAACCAAGCAGTGGTCTCTACTAAAATGAGCAACCAATTCAAGTGCACAGAAGCAGAAGTAGGACAAAAAGCAGCAACCTCTTGCAGTAAAAAGCAATACTAATTTGGTGGTTTATACTGACAATTGAAAAAGTTACAGGAAAGTAAAGACACCAGACTTAATGCAATGATTGCATAAAACATGTGAGGGAAAAGGGACTAAACAGAACAAGATCATAAAGGATTTGTTCAACAAGTAATTTTTCTTTAAAGTTCCAAAACTACCTACAAAGTTATTGACATAAAACAGATATAATTAAAATTAATTTTTTTATTCAGAATAGCACTAAGCCTTTGAGCTGAAAACTAAGGTTTTATCAGACTCATCCTGTAGGCTAACACAAGCACATACTGGTCCCAGCCCTAAGAGTTTACGCTGACAAACAGTATAAGCGATAATACAAAGTAAGATTAAGCTAATGACACTGCAATATTACAGCATATACATAATACCGTCTGATCTTCCAAACAGCCAACACCAATTTGTTTACTGATCCTTAATCTCTAGTAACCATTAGTAAGTCAGACTGTCTAGTGAAAGAAAAAACTTTACTGCACTAAGAAGAAAGTTTTCTACAATCTATTTATAAGCTGGTCATTGAAACGCTTCTGTGGAAAGTCGGAATCTGTAACTTCCTTAAAAAAATATCTGTAGGTATTAAATGCAATAGGTTTCATTGAAAAATAAACACACATCTTGATGCAGTCTTACCTCAGCCCATTTAAGAATACAAGTCATGCAGAAGGTATGACTGCAGTTCTCAGGAAAACCAATCTCTTGCTCTAGAAGGCAGTTCAGACAGATGGGGCACGTGTTGCCATCGTACACCAAAGTAGAACAGGAACAGCTTTCTTCGTTTTCTTCACCTGGTATTATTAATGCCAACACTTAGAATTTTTGACATTTTTTGGAAAAAAGTCCTTCTAGATTTGAACAATAAAGCAGTAAAAAGATACAATATTTCTGCAGTTACAAGCAAGGCAAATTTTCAGGTCTAATGCAGTGAAGAAGCTGGCCAGAGGAGCAGTTGAAAGAATGTATTTCAGGTGAAAAAAGCTTTACAATGTATTTCACAGACTACTGTGCTAGTATTTGCCATTAAAACAGAGGAAAGTTAGTTCTAGTGCTATTTCAATAAAGAAAGCATCACAGTGTTTCCTATTGGCCATGCAGTCATTCAGACATAATTTTCCTGAGTTATTCCTCCTTCTGTGTTTGCACTCTCTCCATGAAATAAATTAGACCAGCATATGCTATATGCATTATCTTATATACACATGGTTTACCTTAATTTTAGTTTTCCTGTCTTAGAATTACTTTAATATGAATATCCACAAATATTTACCTAATCATGTACATTAAATAAAAAATATGCCTGATTTTGTTAAAGTTAGAAAGGATTTTCAGAATACAAAAATGTATGAACTCTTCTTTAAGGGATTTTACTCTAAATTATTTTCTCTGAATAACAATTGTTATCACCATTTTTGTTTTGCTGCTAGAATTCAGTAAGTAAAAAAAGAGAAGAGCAAGAAATTATATGGGGACTCCATAGGCCAATGAAAAATATTATGAGATTGTGGTTATGTTTATACAACTTCTTTCAAAACAAGCAGCATACTAATTGAGAGTGCAAATGTAAAATCTGACCTTCACAGCTTGAACCTGAATAATATACTTCAATATTTCCACACACACAGACTTTTTACCTTCTGTGCCTTCATGCTTCTGATCCTCAGTATCTTGAATACATTGCTTTCTGTTCTTCATCTTCTTATAAAATGTCGTCTGGAAAACACAGAAACAGTTTACATAGTTACTTCAGATTGCAACTTGAAAATAAGGAATTTAATGAGTGCTCTCCATTTCATTATACATTTGTAGAGCAGAAACACATGACATTAAAAGTTAAGAGATCATTTACAATCTGCTTGCTATTTATGAGTATCATTGCTGTCTAGCAACTGACGCTTCCAACTTCAAAATTTGCTTTTGTTCAACAAATACAAAGATTTTGCAATGTTTTAAGACCACTACTAGTGCTTTATTTTTAAAAATTAAATGTACTGCTAAGTTTTTATGCAAATCACCTCTTGTAACACTGCAGTAACTAAAATCTGCAAACTGCCCTTTGCAAATGGTTAAAGCAACAAAATTAAACACACAAGCACCAGAAGAGTTGGCTGCTTTACAAACATAGAATCACCGTAGTGATGGCACGTGAGAAAAATGAAAGCAGCTTATAATTGTATAACAAAAGCAAGAAGGAAACAATTTGAACTATTTGATCTCAGAAAAAAAAAGCAGGGAACTTTGTATCAAACAAGGGACAGGTCAGAGGCACAGGTGCAACAGAGTATCATGAATGGGGAGGACTCACCTTTTAGATAAGGTGGATAGAGTACATCTTAGTGATACACATCATCGAAGTTGAAAGAATTTTACCTAACATAAGAAACAGCAAGTATATGTTCTTTGGAGGCTTACTTACTACATACAGAATGAAACAGTTGAAAAAAAAAGTATCTATACCAAGGACAGAATCTCCTGCATTTCCAACTCCTGCAGTCACAGCAGAGATGGCACACACACCTAAAGCTCCAACCCAGCAGCCCTAGACGGACCAGCAGTTTTCTTCTGAACCACATAAAGCTTTAAAATCATTATTTATAAGGACAAACTAAAACTTCACAAGTGACTGAAGAAATCAGAAATTACCAAGATCTGCTATTAAGCACTCAAACCTGAAGCAAACCGACAGTTTTATTCTCACTCTTCAATGCCATCACACTCCTCAACCAAACTTCCTCCCATTTCACTTACAAACTACACTACTTTCCCTCTGTCACCACAATATCCAGAAGTGCAAGAGACAGAATTTGCCTCCCCAGACTTTCCTTCTAATCAAGTATTTATTGCTTGATCTTGGCAGCAGGAAGTATTTTAATGATTATTTCTTTATACTGAGAAAAGCAATGTCTCAAACACCAACAGTTCACTAAAGAAACAGTCAAAACTGTGAAACTAATTAGGAATCTGTAATTTGAATTCTAAATGGCTTCAATGTTCCCATTAGAAATTACTTTTTAATCCCTCCAAAGGGAGCATGTGAATCGAGTCACCTGAGGGTAGGGGAAAGTGAAGGGACAAAGAAACAGAAGCCTAGCTATAAGGGATTTCCCCCCTACACTGTTATCCCATTTTGAAGCAAAAAATTGCTTCAAAAGATATTATTAGGATACATGGCATCAACTGTAGATTGATTACTAGCACTAATACAAACTGAGTTGCAGCAAATGCTGTAAGCTGTATGCAAGTTCTGTTAGCAGAAAAACCACTGCCCAGACCACCACCTCTGCAAGCTAGACAAGATGGAACCCAACAAAAGCCAAACTGCCACTTCAAAACTGAATGCCTTCAACAAACAAAAACTGCATCAAATTCGGACTGGTAAGACCACCAAGACCATATTGGAACTTAGGAGATCAAGGTGAGGTCTGTTGCTTTCACTCCAATTTGCATGAGGAATTAAGTGGCTTTGGTCCCAGCAAGTGTAAATCACGGGGTGGTGTGTGGTAGACATGCTTTTATACACAAAACATAAGAATATCCCTTCTGCTCTATACCTTGACAAAACCTCAGCAATGCTTTACAGAAGCAGAAAATTCCACAAGCTGTACTCAAACCTCTCTCAACCCTGGAAGTCCCAGGGCACCTCATAGTTGAGGCAGTTTTAAATACAAGATCAAGAATTCCGCGCTCTGCATACAACCACAGAAAATTATTTAAATAGATACAATTTAGATACCAAAATAAGCAGTAGCTATTGAGTTCATGCTTATTATAACAGAGGTCCTGAATTCACTATAGCAGATTACAGAAACAGAACACATAGGAGCTCTTCAGATTAGTTTTTCCCCAGAAAAAGTAACCTTTTACTCCATTGTACTCTTTCTAGACACACAGACATCCCAGAAATTCTGGCACACTTCCAATAATTAGAAAAACAGAGATCCTAAAATTTTGACAGAATATCAGTAAATCCAAGACATACAGCAATTGAAAACACTTATGTGGTGTTACACCATTCTTCTCACAAACCTATTACTTAAACAGATTCTGAGTGCTGCTAATGCATTTCACAGATCACTTTGCACAGCACAACTTTGTCAGTTCAACATCGCATTTTACTTAACACAGAAGAGGAATTTAACAGTACTGAAATTTTTATAAATGAAGTAAAAGGTATCATCAAAATTTACACACTATTTAACAAATTTACTTTGGAAAGATTATTTTCTGCACTACTTCAGAAGAGGCATCGCAGTCATCAGAATAGCAGAAGAGCTAACACTGGACTACCGTTAAATTCATAAAATTAAAAACAGAGTTAGGAAAAGAGAACCTGGTGGTTTAAGAAGAGCAGATAGCACAGAAAACAAAACGCTTATTTGTCCCAAAATGTGACCTATTCCTTTAGATTATTTTAAACTTCAAAGAGATTTGGAAGTATTGGTCAGACTTTGTCATTCCAGGTTGGCTGGGGGAAGGACAATGAAGATTTTTTTTTTTTTAAATTTATGCTCCCAGTTACCAAATTGTACAGGCTCATGTGAAGATTGTATGTCCACATGCATGGCTAATCATGTCCGATCAGGCTAATATGTATTTGAAAAATGCTAATATCCACAGAGTACTTATGCCAGATTCCACTGACTCATGACCAACACATTTTAGTTGTGACACCTAGATGATGTGAAATATTAGAAAATATCCCAAGACATACACATACAAGGCACTTGACAGCAACAAGTGCTATACTATGTTAAGGCTGACCAAGGGGGGGGGGGAGGGGGGGAGGAATCAACCCCCTCCCAGTTCTACAGATAAAATACTTTCTAAGAATGCCTAAAGACAGCACAGCACTATAGCCAAGATGGTACTTTTCTAGTGCTTGTAAGTTCTCAATGGAATTACTGTGTCAGAGAAATACCTTATTTCATATTTGAGATAAAGACAAGGGTACTCTAGTACACTGAATTGAGAACAGTAAAGAAGGACATTAGCACAGATACACAACACCACCCCATCTCCTGTTTTTTAAAGGAGTTACACATTTAAGTTTCTAGGCTATTCTTCAAAGGAAATTCCTGTTCTTGTTTTCACGGAATACATCTGCCAACAAAGGTGCTTAAGCAGAGTTAACTGTAGATTGCAGTAACAGATTTGTCACTGTCCATCTGAGGAACACAGCTTCATGAAGAACAAAAAGAACTCCATAAAGAGACTAAGTGCCATTTACACACTAAACAATTTCCTATATCACAAAAGTATGTGTGATTTACCTTTTATATAAACACAAACTACTTCATACAATTCAGAAACTAAAAATACAAATGTATTTCAACACTAATTCACTGTGCGTGAAGAAAGAAAATACTTGGTCTGTGCAAAGTCATGCCTCTGAACTTCTTAATGAATCTATTACATTAAAATCTTAAAATTAAATAGACATAGAAAAATAATTGGATAAAAAATTATAGTAGCCTAATTATAAGTGACATATGAAATTAGAATATGCCTCCATTTTGCCTGACTGTAAGACCAAGTCCTTACAAGCATTCTTTACACCCTGTAAATAAAATGCAACAACTAAATACACTCTTCCTCCAACACGGTAACAGTCTGGAGACCCATCTACACAGAAGTACCCTGGTTAAACTGGAAAAGGGGTTGGAAATCCAGAACACGTGTAATAAGTGAGCAAGTGCAAAATAATGCCCAAGACGGGCTTAGTCCTTTCTGCAACAGACTTATCTCAGGAAATATTTATAATCGAACTTTCAGCTTCTTAGATGCATGTTGCACCAACACTCATAGTAGTAAGCTTATTTTGACTGTTCTCTTTCTATTAAAATACTTTACTTTAAAAATAATTTGGGAGACTCCTAGTTGTGTTTTGATTTTTTAATAACACAAGAAGCAATCAGTTTCAAATAGGAAAAAACAGTCAGACATACATTCAGTATACAAAGTTTATTTGCTTAATAAAACAACGTAATGTTCCTTACTCCCATCAAAATTTTAGGCAGCAACACGTAGGACTCTGTTTTACCCTATACATTTTGATGGTCTTTAAGAAACCTGGGAAGGAGGTTTAAGCTGCTTCCATCAGCAAGTACGTTTTTAAGGAAAACAGATCTTAATAACTAGTCACATTTACAAAAACATATTTTTGTTGTTGTTTTAGTAACAAATGACAAAATACAGAACGTCCTCTGGAGTTCCTCAAATAGGCTCACCATAACCTCTGGACCATTATTGGGCAAATGTCCAGCTGCTGATGAAAATTTTGAAAAATTTTGCCAGAAATCTTGTGCCACCTTGTAGACAGACTGAGGAAACTCTTAGCATTTTCAATGGCAGTTGAACATTTGAAAAGCTTTTGACCTACGTTGTGTCTAACACAACACATGCAACAGGAAAAAGAATAGGAAAAAAGATGTTATTGGGTACTTGCAAAAGTACATCAAGAACCTTCATAGTTTTTTTTTTTTATTTGGAAAAACTTTTGATTTGTCAGAAGAACCTGGAAGGTAAAGTTGCTTCAAGTGACAACTGAGTAATGTTGCTTGCCTGCCAATAAATGAAGGCTAAACTGAGGATCTGGAAGCACTTATCCTAGATTTTCTCCTTTGTGTAGTAAAATCTCATGGCCCAAAACATTAGTGAGAATAGAACAGGCACACGCAAAAGGGGACTTTTAAAGAGGTTCTTTACTCTTTGTTGCACCAAAGTTGCACCTTGTCTGCCTTCCCAAATCAAATGCCACAGAACAAACAAAGATGAGGAGAAAGAAAAAGACGAGTGCTATGCTTTGGGGAACAAAAACAGAAATCTTTTTCTATAGGTGGTTTAAGCCTATTCATGTAGAACCAGTGTCTTGGAAAGAATCAGTGCTATTTAGGCAAGGACACACAGCTGATTTAAAGACTCCTTCCAGGCCCTCGAAGGATGCAATTATCCAAGAGAGCTGAGCTAATCTAATCTAACAGTCTGCAGCCACCAAAAGAAGCAGCTCTGTTTTTTACCACTAGTGAGGGTGAGCAGACTCAGCTAAAAGCCACAGGTGTCCAAAGACATTGCAAGTGACAGAATGGGGAAGGGAAGACATAAAGTGGGATTCCCCCTTTTGGCAGTGCTAGAACAGCTAAGACTTTGTTGTCAAACTTTCCCTTCAAGGACACAGCTGTACATAGATTAGCTGCCGGGTCTATGAAAACACGAGGTAAAGTCCATCCTAAACAGTTCACTTCCACCTGTTGATTTTCCCCTTCCCTACACAAAAGAAGGTAAAAAAACCACACCCAAAGCAACACTGTGGATATCCTCCTCAGGATTTCTTTTTCCACAGTCTAGCAGCAAGACACTGACATGCGCACTTCAACTGCAGATGCTGTGGCTACAGTTATGTCCCTGCTGGAATCAATGCTTTCATTTTTGTGGCCACCTCAACAATAACAAAGTGAACAGCAGCTGCAGACACTCACTCGTGTCCAGTTAGCACTCACAGAAGTGCACAGTACAACACTGTACTGCCTCCTAAGGAAGGAAGACAGCCACAAATGTGCTTGAGAACTGGTGCAGTGGCTCAGATGTAGCAACTATCATCTAGTAACGTGCCTGACCATCCAAAGAGACAAGAGTTTCAAGGAAGACTTAGAACCATATAGTGGACACACACACAGGGTAATCTTTCTGTATAAAGCTTATAAACATAAACTTCCTCAAAACCTGCTGTACAGACCTTTTCCCATTAAGTCAAAGGAGTAGGCAGTGTTCCTCACTGAAGTCTAACAAAAGAGCACCTGCAAGACACAGGCAAAACATCAGGGTAGTAAGAAAAATGCCATTTAATAAGACCTCACATATTTGAGAATATTCTATAAATTTGGGGGGGTGGAGGGGAGAGGAGGGTAGATGGAACACACCATGTCTTTTACAGAATGCTGTGTGTTGAAAGTGCTGCTACAAATCAGATTGAACTCTACAGAGTCTAGCATGTAAAACACTTCTGTTTACTGGACAATATAAAAAGGTAACCAAACAATGTCAGCAGTACCACGTCACTTATCAGTGCCTTGACAACTTATGCTGATCTCCAAGTTTCTTTAGTATTCTACAATTACTAACAATAACTGAAGAATACTTTACCCATCATCCACATAACTACTGAGACAATCCATATAAAGACTGATGTTTCCATCAAGCCACAAATGGTATGATGTTGGACCAAAACAGCTAAAGCATTGACGGGATATTACTTCTCTCTATCAAAAACACACTGAAGAAGGTTTCCCTGTATTCATCAGTTCTCACCATGCTAGCACACAAGACAAAGCCCCGTTTTCTGAAGAAGCTCATGAAGAAGTGAAGGAAAACTGATTACAAGCTTGCACAGCAGTTAGCAGCTTTTAGGCAGGACAAATCTGAACATGGCACTGAACTAGTTACTTTACTGGCACCAATGAGTAACTAACTACAGGAGGCAAATTTTATTTCTCCTCTTTCTGCACTGTCTACCATAAAACACTTTATTCCGCCAGGATAGGCAGTGGAAGTTTAGGATATCCTCTGAACTCATTTTAAGGGTGATGAGAAACTGTACATGAGCAGATTTCTCCACAAGTCAATCTAAATCAATTACCCCTACAGGATTTTCAGTATCTACCATCAGTTCTGAGGTTAACTCCTCAAACCATGTGACATTACCTGCCACAGTATAGTGAAATGACAGGTCTGTATTATCAGTATGTTTAGGGTGACCATTGACAACCGAGATGGTCTTGTGTTAGAGAAAATTCAGTTCTCAGACCAAGAGCTAGATAAAGCTAAACTTGATAGTCAGCAAGGAGGAGTGGAAAAAAAAAGGCACTTTGGGGAGTTAATTGCCACAGTGCAGTTTCATTGATTCAAAGTATATATTTACAGCTGATCAATCTAACCTGCAATATAAAGTTATGCTTGTGTCCCACCTGGTGACATTTCTCAGCTTTGTGAGAAAACCCCTTCTCACTGTGCTAGCGGACAAATTAGGTTACTCAAGACTTTGTCAGCTCTTGACAATGCAAAAGCAGTGAGGACAAAGCCCTGTAGATTCCCTACATGTGGAACTAAGGCAGTTTCGCAGAGTAGCTCCTCAGTAAGGCTGCTGCTGATAACACTGCTTTCCAAAGATGTTCTGAACTATACAAGGCAATCCCAGACCTAATCTTTACAAAAGTGCACAGCTGGGTTCACAACAGCCATAAGAAGGAAACAGTTATTGGAGACACAGTTAATTCCCCTGTGAAAAAACAGCTTCATATACAGAAGTCAGGATGAATAAAACCTTCTAAAGACTGATACAAGATGAAAAAAATGTAAATTCACAGAAATTAAAAGCCCACCTTATTTTGCTTTCCAAAACAGCATTTTCAATAGAAGGCAATGTGCACTGTGCTGCTGTTTCTCCTGTGCATCTGTATGATACGACTTCCAACAGAAGAACCACTACACCACAACCACCCCCATGGAGAAAACATATGTATGTGCCACTGGCTAAGTCCCATCATTTTGTATACTGATAATAAAACACTGAAATAATGTAGTAATTACAACAATACAAAGAAATATGAAAAAGTGTATATGATATTCTCTCACAAAATGTACATTTCAGCACTTAGGTGTTTCTTTTAAGTAGTCTGTGACTGAACGGGGTGAAATTGAGACTTACAAACAACAGGAACTCACTAGGGATTAGGCACTATTGTCACGGTGCACATTGTTGAAGCAACTAAGTCAAATCAGCATAAACTCATGACCTTGCCTTCCGCTGCTGAGGGTCCTTAGTCACATGCATCCTTTTGCAGCTGGAAGGGATAGCATTACATACCAAAGTCAGCAAAAATGGCTCAGCCATTTCCAAGAACAGTTTAAAGAAAAAAAAAGTACTTTTTTCTAGCCACGTGGAAGCAGTAGCATTTACATGCTTTCCACCAAAGAGCGGATAATTGGTATCAGTGGGTCACTGATACCAAGAACATGCTTTCCACACAAATAACCCTTCCGATTACAGCCATGACACAGATCTGGGGGGTAAAAAAAAGTTTGCATTTACTCAATAAATCTTTGCTAGTCATTGCATTTAATTTTTCCCCCATAAACTTGATCTGTGTTTAGCACACACTAATAACTTTAAGTTCCTATCCCACTGCTATACCGCACATGCAACATTCCCACAAGATGAATGAACATACTTCAGCCAGTGCTATGGCAACACAGCAGGATTTGTTACAGTCGTCTCTCTGATGCTAAAGAAACTAGAAAGACCATCTTTCTTTTTCTTAATACCATCCTAATCATACCCAAATAGCTGGACTTAAACACCAGGGATGCAGGAACAGAACCAAAAGACCTTGCAGAGACAGAAGCGGAAAAGTTAAGACCTTTCAACAGTGGACGAAAAATGATGGGCAAAACTGATGAAGTAAGACTGAACTCAAATGAAAAGCTTGGGGCAGCAGCAAGAAGCACATTTAAGATGCAAAAAGTAACGGGGCAACAGAAACAGAGTGGTAGGTGGTAAGAAAAGCATATTGAGCCAAAGACGAAAGGGATGAATCCAGCAAAGGAAGAAACAGCATGCAGTTTTCCAGCTACAGACTACCAGTAATTTTTCATTTACCTATAACCTTGGCAGTAGTTTTATTTTTTAGTTTCTGAATGTTCAACTCCTCCAAACTGAAGGACACTCCTCTACCAAAAATTAATGTAACATATAGGCTCCCCTATAATTTTATGAATTAACTTAAATGGAAAAAAATGCACTACAGAAGATTGGATAGAACCTACACACAGGCTTGGTAAAAATACCCAGAACTTGAGTCCTCTATTAAAAGCATGCTGATCTTTCATTTTAAGCATCAAATCAAGACTTCAGTGAGTTGACATGTTCAGTATTTTAAAAATTTTATTTCCACAAAAAGAAATTTCAGATTATATGTAAAATATACAGACATTGAGTCAAAACCAAACAAAACAAAGAAAATAACATGGCCATTTAAAAGCACGTTTTGCCTCTCTGAGG
This sequence comes from Platyrinchus mystaceus, assembly GCA_035041135.1. NCBI lineage: Eukaryota > Metazoa > Chordata > Aves > Passeriformes > Tyrannidae > Platyrinchus > Platyrinchus mystaceus. The sequence goes on from JAWWLV010000045.1 coordinate 30,096,154, forward strand.
CACACTCTTTAAAAAACAAAAAAGCACTAGATGAAAGCTATTATGTCAAAAACATCGCCCTCAAGCTTCTTCTGGCTTTGAGTAAAACAGTATTTTATAAGCACAGATCAAAGACCTACACTAACTTCTTACAAAACCTGGACAAAAAGAAATGCTGTATTTATGGAAAAATAGAGTTTGTAAAGGATTTATGACAACTAAAATAATTTTAAGCATAATTGTATTTTGCACAAAATCTCCAACAATATCTGTAGAATATCAGTGTATCAGATGTAATTTCAGAAGTAGTAGATAGATGGGGAGTAAGCAGTTTCAATTACTGTTGATCTTGCTTTCACAGCCCTTATTCAGCAATAACTTTCAAGACAGCTAAAATAAAGCTGGAAAAACATGGCCAGGAATGGAAGTATGTGAGAGAAGATCTCCTTACCACCAGTAGCAATGCAAAAAAGGTAACACAAACTACTAACCACACAAGACGGCAAAGTCAGATCTGAGGTTGAAAATACAACCTGAACTCCATCACCTTACCTTCCTTTCCTTTCAACTTGTGAAGAGAGTCTAACAGAAAATCATGCTAATTTTGGCTTCACCATATGTACTGCATCCAGAAATTATCTGGAACAAAACAGTACTTTACTGTGAATTCTTAAGTAACCAAGCCTAAGTTTGTTTCTAATTGATTATTCTGTCATTGCAAAGCTTCAGAAAGAACTTAAGCCTCCCACATCAACAGTACTAGAAGCTCCCTACAATGATGAATTGTCATTCATATTGTCATTCAAAGTTACTTGCCAGAATAACGAAGTAACCACTGGTACCCACTAGCTTATCAAAGAGTTACATAAGGTACCTTTCTTGCTTGGGCTGATGAAATAGCATCTTAAAAATCACAATTGCATAGGTTTAGAGAGAAGAATATACTTTACTTTCACTGTTATGGATATCTTTATTTGGTAACATCTCTAAACGAAAACTCCAACGAGCTCAAGGTAATCCTAATAGATTGATTTTCTCCAACTTTTAATAGGACTTCCAATTACTTTCAGTTACACTCATCCATATCCACAGTGGTCACAAACTCATACATAACAGTTAATAAAGTAAGAATGTTTAACAAAAACTTAAACTGCATTTAGGAATTGCTTATTCAGTAGCTGTAGAGAAAGCAGAGAAGATCGTCCCTCCTATGTCCAGACCTGCTGAAGCTATTTGCTCTGGATAGTGAGCAGGCCAATTAAGACCATGCATCTACCTTCAGATCCTACCTTAAAATTCAATTTTGAGTACAGTCCAGTTTCATGTGTCTCCAACTCTCCTGTAGCACACCAAGAAAGGCAGAAATCTTCATTGCTGCAGTTTTGGCCTGTGTTGCTATCTAAAGGTATGGACATATACAAAGACTTCTGTCACGACACTGATCCCACGGAATTACACATTCCTTATTACTGCTGGCCCTCTAACAAAAGCCAGGTAATAAGTAGAGAGATGACAAGTGTTAACTCACTTGACAGTTTCCGAGCAATTTCATACTAACTTGGAAAAGTTCCAAACATCACTAAATGCATCACTTGGGTTTACTCACAGATAGTACCTGTGAAGGCAGATCACAGCTAAGCAGTACTTACTGACCTAATAACAGAGGACCAAAAATTGCATTCTAACAGAGGCTCACCAATCCTTAAAAAATGCATTAAGACAGACATTATTACTGGAAATTAATATTATTAAAAACTGATCAGATACTGCAATTTTACCACGCTATTAGGCTTTAAAAAACAGCTTCTGGAAGATGTATTTCTACTTCTTCCCAATTCTCTCTATGTATTCTTTTTATATATATATATAATATAAATTTATACACACAGAAAACCTGAAATAATCTCAGAAAGTTCAGAAGAAATACCACAGCCCACAAACTATAAAATTAAAATGTTATTTTTTTCATTTTTGCTGTAACAGAGTATTTTTGAGTAAAAATTCTAATTCTGTGTTTCTCATGGAGGAAAAAAGTGTAATACTATGGTTTCATCAAAATAAAATTGTGAGACGGCATAACTCACTAATAAAAAATGAACATGAGAAAATATTCATCTAAACACAACACATGCAAATATAAGACACAGATGCACAAATGCCTACAGGGCATTTATATATATTGTGTGTACATATTTATATATATTGTGTATATATATTTGTTTTCTGAATAAATTAAATACAGTATTTTGATCATCCTTTGCCAAGTCAGTTAACAATTTCCTAATTTCTTACCTAAGGAAATTACAACTTCCAGACTTAGTTAAACTGAATTTGTGTCTCCAACTAAAAGCCTTCAGGAAAGTTGATGTGCCACAAAAATAAGACGAAGGAAAGTTGAATCTTTCAAGAACAGGCAACTTCCTTTTTTTTTTTTGTAAAAGCTCCCAACAGAGAAAAACTTCTTGTTGCATCAGGTGTGTGCCGCTTAAGTACAGATTATGCATATTAAACCTTTGAGAGCCCTTCCAAGGCAGTCACCATCCTTTGGTGCTCCACCAGACCCAGATGTAGAGGTGAAGACCAGCTGTTCAAGACAGCAGAGCTGCAGCTTTAGGGAACAGAAAGACAGATGTACATTTACCATTCACCTTCCACCTTCCAGCATCTACAGCCCTCCCTTTGTTATTTCACGACTGCAGCTAACTTCCTACACAGGAGAATCATCCCTCTCAACTAGTTCAGAGTATCAAAATTAGGCAATTCTCAAAACCAAAACACAGATGTTTATAACTTTCGGCTTGTGACCTTATCCTCAACTGTTGGGTGAAAAGACATCAAACAAGTAGGGTTGATATGATGTCACTGCACTCATATCCTCTCCACTCACTGTCCTTCAGGGCAAGGTGGATTAGTACATACAGATGAAACAAAATGTGCCTACACTGCTGAAAAGCCATGAAAAGCCATGAACTAGCCCTTGTTTTGAAGTGCTTTAAAGCATATGCACATTAGGGATCTCTGGCATTGATGACTACAGAAGATGCTTAACACTGCATCTCTTACACGTAAAAAAAAAAATAGGCAAAAAGATTGGGAAATGCTGAGATTTATAAAATTTACTCAGCCTTAAAGGGTTTAGCAGATCAACTGTAACTATTTCAGAATTCATTCACACAAACTGATAACAATGCTTGACAACACGGAATAATAAGTTCAGCCATCATCAGGAACTGCTCAGCATGTTTTTGTAACTATTACCTGGAAGGACATTTTTTTCTCCCTCACCTGAAACCGCTGGCAAAAAAAACTCTGAACACTGAACAGTGGACTGACAAAAGGCCAGACTTCAAGAATTTTGGAGTAGGTATGGCAAGTCAGCCCATCAAACGTTTATCAACAGTGCTTTTTTTCACCCCCATTAATATCATATATGTTTAAATACACCATTAATTGAAAGAAAAATCACCCTTTAATTACTGTATAAAGCAAACTTAAGTAATATAAAGCTTTTGCACAGGTTTTTTAGTACTCAAGACAGTGGAAAACTGAGAAGATTCTGCAAAGAATCCCTGTAACAGGAGATAAAACCGAAAACCAACAGATGTTTGTAACCTGAGAAGAACCATCACGTAGTAGGAGCAGAACAATCTACAAGTTTTATAAAATCAGGGGCTAAAAGTCATGCAACAACTGCACCAAACTAGAGCCAGCTGAGAGCACAAAAACTCTTTATCATCTGGATGTTTCAAAAGCTATAGCTGACTGACCGGAGAACATGATACACTTATATCTGCCTGTTGGGTCAAACTCAACAACCTTAACTGTGTTGGACAATCCTAAATTCATGGTCAAAACACTCACTGTATACCTGGAAAAGTGTTCCCAATCGTAAAGTAAACTAGCGAACCCAGGCTTACTGCTATTAAAGCTCTGAAAAATATTCTCTTTCATGACCATTTGGAAGAGAGAGATTTCCTCTCACTGCTGCCCACCCAGGCCACAAAGCTGTCGTTCTGCTCACTCACAAGCAGACTTTAAGGTAAGTGAAACATGAAAGAAAATGGATATATCTCTTATTTGTGTCATTTGTCACTCTGGAAGTTGACACATCAGAAAACGTAAAACTACTAAAAGGAAAGCTTCAAAAGATTTAATATTCTGACTAAAAGTCTAAATAGCCTTTCCCCCCCTTCCAATATTTCTCATCTTATCTAAGGAAATCAGAAAAACAAACATCGTATTCCTAGAAATGCTAAAGGACACATTTGAAAAAGTACTTGGGATCCCTTCCAAGTCTTTTTCATGCCTCTGAAGAGGATGCTATCCATTTTCTTTTAATCCTGTCAATCTCTAAATACAGCTTTTCCAGTTAAAAAACAAGAGACATGGACTACCACATATTATCAACCAAATAATAGCAAATTTTTGTCACCATGTCATTTCATTTAAGAAACCTACCATTTATTTCTGCAAAGATCAAATGAAATCCTGACAAAATGACTCTCCCACGTGTAGGAGTCTGAATACCTACACAGTAAAACTAAGTCAGATTACACTTAAAACTATGATCCACTGAAAACGAAATCAAAAGCCCACAACACATCAGTGATCTACAAACTTAACATCGGACACTAAGTTTGTTAGATTTCCCTTTAAGGTTACCAAAGCTATAAAATTACAATCTTAAAATAGCTGTTCAATAATCAGGAGCATTCCATCCATTATATAATTAATACTTCGATGTAGCACAGCCTTAACCATCTCTTGACATTCTAAATAAACGACTCTGCCAACAGCACCTAGTTACTGAAACTAAACAGACGGTAACTACCTGGCCTTTCTGCTATTTCATGCTTCCTAAGAATTTAAAATTAATTAGTAGTCTAGGATGAAAACGTTATGCGAAGAAGAGGACCAATTTTAGTCCTAACAGTACTGTTTTGAAGTTATAAACGTGAAAATGGATTGTCAAAGATGACTTACATTCGGGGCTCAGGCTAATAATATTCTTTAATACTCACCAAAGGGAAAAAAAAAAAAAGAAACTAGGACACCATGTACTATAAAACAGAAAAAGTTCTGGAGAGTATGTCACTGGCTCGGTAACTGCATTGCTTCCAGGCTCCAGAGCTACTCCGCGCAACTTTGCTGATGTTTAAGTCTCTCGCGATCCCACAACAGCACAAAAGCAGAGCTGGGCTTTGAGCTGAGCTTCTCCGTGCAACTTCCTCCAAAACTCCAAGGCTCCCGGTAACTCCGGGCACTCCAGGAGCCGCTCGTCCAGCAAACACTCCCGGTGTTTACGGCTCCAGGAGGCCGGTCCGGGAGCGGCGGGACGGCAGTGCCTCGCCGGGCCGTATATCTTTGTTCAGCGCCGCGCAGGGTCCCCGGGCAGGGCTCCAGGGCTGCCGCTGCTCCCGGGGCAGCTCCACAAAAGCTGTGGGCACGGAGGACCCCGGATCGCCGCTGCCGCCCCGCTTTGTTCCCCTCTGGCCCCGCGGGGCGCCGGGAGCTGGACGCGGACCCGCGGGGGCCGAGCGGCAGCACCGGGCCGGGCCGGGCTCCCTCCCGGCCGGCGCCACGACGCGGGCGGCGAGAGGAGCGGAGAGGCAGGGAGAGGATGGAAGGGGGCAGCCGCGGCCGGAGCCGGCAGCAAACTCCGCCCAGCCCGACGGAGCGGCGGGAGCGCCCCGGCCCGGCGAGCTCCGCGCGGGCCAAGGCCGGGCCGGAGCGGGACGGCAGCGCCCGCGCTCTCCTGCCCTCCCCTTCTCTCCCCTCCCGCCGGCGCCCGGCCCCGGCCCTCGGCCCTCAGCGCCTCCCCTCGCCGCGCGGAAACTCCCGAGAGAGCCGGCCGGCCCCAACCGCCGGTGCTCACCTGGCGCTGCGGCGTCCCCGGCCGCGGCCGCTGCCCCGCACGGACCGGCGAGTCCCGGTCCGTGTCCCGGTCCGTGTCCCGGTCCCGGTGCTCGCGCCCCCTCCGCGCTCCCGCGGCTCTGGGGGCCCCGCGCGCTCAGCGCGCGCCGCGCCGCCACATGTGCGCGCGGTGCCGGGACGGCAGCGCCGGCGGGGCTCGCGCGGGGGCGCTGCGGCACCAGGGCAGGGGCGGGCGGGGCGGCCACAGAGACGCCTCGGGCCGGGCCCGCCCCGCGAGCATTGTGGGATAGGTCCGCCAGCCCCGCCCGCGAGGCAGGGGGGCGGGGGAGCGGGCGGGAGGGGGCACGTGACCTGCCGGCCCCGCCCCGCGGCCAGGGGCCAATGGGAGGGAGCGGGCGGGGAGAAGGGGGGCGGGGCGGGGCCGCGCGCCGCGGGCGGCTGCGCCCTCTGGTGGCGGAGAGGCGCGGCCGAGGCATGCGGGCGCTGTCTGTGACGTCACTGATCGCGACGCGGGGTCAGGCCGAGTGCCAACCCTTTTTTATTATTTATTTATTTTATCGTTACTATTATTATTTTAATAAAATTGGACGAAGTGCGCACTGGAGGAAGCCCCGTGACCACAGGGGGGGGTGTGACGGGCCCGCGTGTCCCCGCACGGGCAGGAGGCGGCGCCGCTGCAGGAGGCTGACCAGCGGGCGCGGGACCGGTGTGGGCTCGCGGGGCTCGCGGGGCTCGCGGGCACCGCGCGGTTCGGCTCTCACGCCTCCGCACACCCCGCTGCTGCCGGAGCGCTTCGCCGCGTTGTCGAACGCCCTGGCTGTGGCAGACGGGAAGGCGGTTCGGCGCCGCCGCCGCTGCCGGCCCTGTTGGTGCATTGCCTCACAGCTCCGCACGGGCTCCGAGCAGAGCTGCGGACAGCCCCGACCCTCGGCGGAACTCCCACGGCAGCACACCTGCCGAGCAACACACGACAGGGAAGGGGCAGCAGCGGCCCCGCATACGCGGAGCTGGTTGGTTGACCCGTGTTCAGAATGAAGCTGTCGCAGCCTCAGTAGAGTAACATATGTGTCAGCGTTAGCCTCTCAAAAATTATGAGACCTTATTAGTTGCCATGGTCGCTGATGGAGTATTAATTTAGGATCAACACAGAAGAACTTAAGTGAGAGCAGGCTGTGGGGACAGAATGTAAGAATCACGGGAAGGAATGAAAAGACTGTCCATTGGCAGGCTGCAGGGAAGTGTAATAAGAAATAAGACTACAGACATAGTTTGGAAAGCACACACTTAAGGAATGGAGATGAAATGTTGAGTCTGACTTAAAAGTGATTAAGGTTAATGAACTCCCCAGATCTTCGATTGGATAATATAAAGAAAGGAATTAGGTGCTTTGAAAATTGAGATTAAAGTAAGTCCTCTTATAAAATAAGTGACTCTGAGTCCTGTGCATTCTGACTGAGATCTTGAATGACCCTAGAAAAGACACTGAAGCAATTAAGAAGGGACAACTATAGCAGAAAACTAGAGGTAAGGTTTTGTTGCAAGGTGGGCATAGTACACACAACTCCTGTATGTTATTGTTACTGCTGGATCTTTGAATTAAAATGTTTGCTAAGTCAGTTGGGGCTCAGAGATGCAGAGAGAGGCTTGGTGTTCACTTTTTCTATCACCAGTCACAGAGATGTTGCTGTCATCTACTCACGCTGCCCAGATCGTGTTGCACAGAAGAGCCAGGCAAGCTGACATTGTGAGAGAGGAATGCAGAGAGAAACACTCATCACTTCTGACGTGCTGTCTGTACTTTGTTTGATCCTCTGATTGTATATCTCGCATCCATCCCAGTGTTGGCCTTTACAGCTCCTCACATAACTTCAAAATGGGTAGAAATAGATGAGTGGCCTCGGCCCTTTCTCACCCCCCTTTTGAGACGGACACGTACCATGCACTGTTTTCGTTGGAGGCAGAAGTCTGGGACTTCACTCAGCTCTGGAAAATATGTCTTGAGTTTTCCTACATGTACGTGAAGTTCCTGTCTGCAGAGGTTTCCAGTCCAACCAGGGCTGAAGGACAGTGCTGTCCAGTTGGATATCTGCTCCCAGAACCAGTCCACCCAGCATGACTGGTCAATCTGTTCTGTCAAAGGAGAGCATGAGATAAGGCCCCTTCCGTGTGCTCCGTGCATGGTGAAAGCAGGAGCGAGGAATTTAGGTTTTGTACAGGGATATAGAAAAAAGGGGTCATGAACTCTGATTTTCTACTTGTCTCAGCAAACCCTGTGATACAGGCACCTTCATATTTGTCAGGCTACATTCATTCAGGTACCCATTAGTGTTTTTCTCAAAAATCAAGATGGGAGGGTGATTTGACCTGAAGGGATAGATGAAATATCACTGGGAATTGAGGTATAATATAATAATATAATATATATATATAATATATATATATATGGTATTAAATTGATAGGAATGGAAAATAATTTGTTACAATTTCTGGATTAGTGGATGAGTTGATTTCACCAACCAGTTTTGCGGAAAGGAGGATCTTATGTTCAAAATCTTAAGATTTGGGAGCCAACCTTGTGATTTTTGACATTTGATTAGTTTGTTTTCATGCTTTAGGATGGTAAAAGCATAATTTCTTTAGTCTGTTTTCATAAGTTCTAAAGTCTTCAGTATCTTCAAGTGTTCTTCAAGTGACTGATGGCAGAGGTTATCCTTAGTCAAGGTGGACACCACAACCCATAAATCCGTTGCAGGTGAAGGATAGCAGTAGTGGAGGCAGTTACTATTGCCTGTTGTCTTTCCTAGGTAGGTATAAGTAGGACTGTTACTTTATTTCCCAGCTAGTTCAAGAAGATGCTCAAAGACCATGAGCAAACCTCAAGCTGTAGGAGGCACATGATTTTTAGCAACACTTTGGAGGCTTTTTGTGTGCGCCCTGTGTTTTGTTTGGGAGATGTACTCTGCTCACATTTTCAGAGTTCCCTGTAGGTATGAGATCTGGAAACTTCCCTGAAGCAGAGCTGACTCATGTTTCTCTCGGTGGGGCAGCATGGTAAGGAAGCAGAAGCAGAGACATATTCATAGTGCAGCTGTGAGTTCGGGTAGAAGTTAGATGTGTTAGAAGAAAACTGAAACACACACGGGGAGAATGGTGTGAATGAGGGCATGGTCATTTGGACCAGGGAAGCAACAGAGAGTGTGATACTAGAAATGAGTGGTATGTGGGTGAGGGAGAGAGAGCGATGATGGCAGAACAGGTTGAGAGATTTTGATCACAATATGGTACAGCAAAGGAGGTGAGGTGATGCTTGATGAAAGCAGGGATGAGTCAAGAGTGGGACTCCTGAGGGACAAAATGGTAGTTGTCCATGAGTGGAGAAATAAGGGTTGGCAGAGATCACAGAGGGGAAGATGGAGATGACTCTGTATTTGTACTGTGAATTTAAATTCCTAACTTGGAAATATTCGGTGCCATCCTACGCCATTTGCCATCTACTCAACATTGTAACAAAGGCTCAGGTAAGTTACTATTTATTATAAGGTTTTTTCAATGTAATAGGCTTGAATGACCCTGAAGTGGTATTTCTGGAGTCTTGAAGCTGCCAGTACTACATTCTGTCTCTGGAAGAGATACAGTGAAAAAGTTTTAGCACAATGGGTTGTTCTTCCTATTGTGACACTGTTGGGAGGGATCAGTTAAAGCCACCAAAATATGCTATGCCCAGGTAACCAAAGAACTGTTGATGATATAAAACTTCTGCTGTCTGATTTCAGATGCTCATTTAAGTAATGAACAATTCATCTATGGGGCTCTTGAATTCTGAGCTTTTGAAGAGTGTAAATATTTCAAATGGCATAAAAACCATCTGAAGTGGAGACTCTGAGGGTTATTCAGAGCTCACTCACCCTCTCTGCCCTATGCAGGGTCAGTCATGCGTATGTTGCTCCTTTACTCAATCTGTTCTTCAAGATCTCTGGTGATGGACTCTCTCTTCCAAAGCCTCCTTCCTCAAGCAGTCTACTTCTCTAGTTTAAAATTTATACCTTTGGAAAGCTGTTCTGGTCCATAACTGTGATCCTTCCTGCTGCATCAGAAGCTCATACATTTATCCCTGTTCACTGTAAGTACTGGGATCAGATTGTCCCCTGTCTCTTTGCAACAGATTTTTATTTGCTTTAGCTTTTTTAATTCCTTCTCAATCTTTATCTGAGGTTAAACAACATTAGTAAAATCAAATATATGGTAACTGCTTTGTCCATCCTATCCAAGGGGCCTGTTACTTTCCTATAAAAGGAAATGAGACTGCTTGGGTATCATTTCTTGAAAAGTTAGTGTTGGACATTATCTTCTTAACTTTGAAGCAATTAGAAATTGTTAGCTTGATTAGTTTGTCACAGAGATTTTTTCGGAGATCTCTCTCTCCCTCTTTCCAAAAATGAATTTTGATTATTGCTTTGATTTGCAATTCAGCTTTGTCATGTGTTTATATATTATGCAAAAAAAAATTAACTGAAAATAAACTAGGGGGTTTAGCTCATTGTTTCCATAATGTGGTGGTCTGAAGTCTCTGTATTTGGTACTGGCATTCTTATTGCTTTTTAGGGAATTTTAAATTTTGAAATTCTGCTGTATATATATCTATCTAAATAGGTTGTGTGTTGTGTGTGTTGTATGCTTTTTTATTTACATGCAGTGTCTTTGCTTGCAAGTTTCATTGTTTGGAAATACAGCATGATATTCTATAAATAAAAGTAAGTGGGATAAGTTAACACGCGCTAGTGAAGAATTCAAGACTTCTGCTTTTTAGCCAAAGTAAATGCAAAAAGTTGGTGTAATACACAAAAAAATAATCTTTTTTGAGACTATAGTCAGACAGAGTATAGACAACTGTTCTATTTTTTTTTCTTCTTCTTTCTTTTTTCTTGTATTTGTTTTAATACATTGCAGGATCCACATAATATTCTGAATTGGAAGGGACCACAAGGATCATCAAAGCCCAACTCCTGGCCCTGCACAGCACAGCCCCAAGAATCACAAATGCTAGAAGCCATGTTAGAAACAAAGTTATCAAACCTCTGCTTTGGATCTTTGCTTGTTTAATTGTTGGGTTTTTTTCTGATTTCTAACTCATTCGAAGAAATTACTCAGTTGCTACTGGTTCTACTATTCATGTTTGAACTGACTATGTTTACCATTTAGTAAAATAAATACAACCCCCCCTCTTGGCTTAATCTTTGACAAAACTGAGTTTCAAAAGATGGGTGAGATCAGATCAGATAAAATTTGACAGCACACATTTCAGATTCACAGTATTTCACTGTCCAGGAACCATGCATCAGTGTCTGAGAGCTTCCTGTTCAACTAAATTGTGTTCTGGCTCTGAAGCTGAAGATCTTGGACAAAACCCTAGGAAATCAGACTCAGTTCTGTGTGGGTAGCAGCAACCCTTTCGTATACGATTAGAGGAATCTTGTAATGGTCTTGGCTGGAATTTTTCTCTTGCTATGCCAGGTCATGATTACACTTTGACTGTGCTCCATGAAGATCGAGTAGAATCCTCTGGAATACATCCTGCTGTAGAAATGAAAGATATTATTAACAGCAGTATGGAATATCTTGAAGAAGAAAAGGCTTCCTTAGGGCTATGAGGAAACAGATGTGAGATAATTAACCATAATTCATAATACATAACCATATTGTTTCCTCGGCAAGAAATGGGATGGGTGTTATCCTGTCATGGAGGCACCATTCTTTAATTATTCCAAGAGTTCCCTTGAGCATTTTGCAAATATCCTAGCACTATGCTGTGACCAACCACATTTATTCACAGGCTTAAGACAAAAAATCCTTGGAGCTTTTAACACCGGCATATAGTGTGTGCATACCTTGCAGTTTCTCACAAAAACCCAACAATGCACTCCTTATAAAAAACAGCCAACATTCTTGTTCCAAATTATGTGTTCTAATTTGTGGGATGGTGATCTGTTTAACCAATTTAGCCCATTGAACTTAAGCTGAACCACATTATGTAATGGTCCTTTTTATCACCCTGAACAGGCTTACTGGTTTCACTCAAACTTGCTGTGACAGGTTGTGATAAATACTGTTGAAAATGTTGTGTGCAACCACTGCCCTTCATCTTAGAAGAACTATAGGCAATGGCTAGGTACAAGCAAAGTTAAGCTCAAGTTAAAGGCACACCTGGGTTTGAACTCATTGGATGGAAAGGTTTTGCTGTGGGACTGTGTGTGTGACAGAGCGAGAGGACAAGAGGGAGTGGAATTAAATGGTGTCATGGTTTAGCCCCAGCTGGGAGCCAAGCCCCACACAGCTACTCACTCACTCTCCCACCAGCAGGACTGGGGAGAGAACTGGAAAGGTAATAGCCAGAAAACTCATGGGTTAAGTTACAGACAATCTAATAGGGAAAGCACAAGCCATGCCTACAAGGAAGGAAAGAATTCGCTGCTTCCCTTGGGCAGGCAGGTGTGCAGCCATCTCCGGGAGAGTGGGGCCCCATCACACGTAACGGGTACTTGGGAAGACAAACCTTTCTGAGGCCTGTCACATAGGAGCACTGATTGGTGTTTTGTTATTTGTGTGTTACCTCCTAATTTGTAGCATACAGCTGGACTCCATAGATGGAGGTACTGTTCTTATTGCATACCAGCACTCTCGTACATCAACAAACTTAGAAAAATGTGTTCCTTTCCTATCTTTTTTCTTATTTAGGAGGAGCAGGAGTCTCCGAAATCCAACTTACCATGCCATCAAGTTGTGATCCGAGAGAAATTAAATAACATGATGCAGAACAGTTTCTCCAGAAAATGTCTGTTCATACCAAGAGATATATTACCTTCCCCTCCTCTCTAAGCTGTTCCTCTCCCAGAGGTTTCCATTTTAGGAAAAAAACCCCAACCACACAAAATACACATAAATTCCAAAGTGATGGTTCTTTACAATAATTTGCCATGCAGTTTGAAGCATTGTTTCTGCTCTCTGTCGTGAGGTGGTAGCCATAACTAAAATGGAAAAGCAGATAACTAGAGATGGTAATACCCTCTGATTGCTCCACGTGAGTCAAGCAAGCTTGTCTGGAAATACCCAGAGAGGACAGGAGACAATCCATGTTCACTTTTGGTAATGTTTTGGTGAGGTGGTGATGAGAAAATATGATTCTACTGGATTGTTTAGATTTTTAGATAGTTCATTTCATCTTTTCGGTAAGTCTGAGTCTACCATATCAATTTGTTGATCCCCTGTGTTGATTGCATGGCTCTTCTTCAGAGAAGGAAAAAACCCAGAAATGTAGTTCAGTGTCACACGGGTGGAAAGAGGAGTTGCTCTGAGGCAGCAGCTCTCAGGGGCACTTTCAGACCATTTCTTCTATTAACTACTTTTAGAGTTGTGTATGTTTCTTTAAATGCATTCTTTAAATGCATTCAGCAAATGTCAAGTCCGAAGCACAACAGGCAATAATCCAAGTGACTAAAATAAGAACAAAACTTGGCCATAACTTTTAAAGAAATCATTTCAGGCTTCAGATTATTTGCTGTATAGCTCACGTGAATTACATCTACTGCCAACACCACCACCATCAGCTTTTCCAAACAGCCATTTAGCTTTGTATTATTATCAAATACTTTATGTTGATAGCATAATTTGGACATTAGTGATTTACTGCACCCAAACTGGGCTATGTTATTACAGTCCCTAGGCAGTAATCCCCAGCTGATCACCTGCAGAGTCACCCGTGAGTTGCTAGCTAAATGGTCCAATACAAACTGAAGTGCTGTTCACTGTCTAATAAACACATTGTTCATAGTGGACTCGCTAATAAAGGCACTACTAAAAAAAAATCCCTTAATCATATATAATACTGCTGGAGTATTTTTTCTGCATCCTAAACAGTCTTTATACCGAAAACAAGAACTAAGCATCCACTCTACTAAAAGTACTACACCCCACTTAATAAACCCTGAGAACAGTATTTTCAAAAGTGTGTTGAAATAAATTATTTCTGACATTTCCCCCAAAATAGCACTTCTGCTTGTTTGCAGCTGCTCAGGTTGACATTATGGAAGAAGGCAGCTAGGTGGAGAAGTTGTTAATGTTATGGTGCTCATGCTTATGCAGCCACCATTGAGGCTGCACTAGAAGAGGTGTTGGCTTTATGCACTGAGAAGAGTTTTGTTGAATTGCTGAGAATACCCACAGGTCATAAAATTAAGCAAAAATGTAATTATTTTCTAGATCTATCATCACCTGCCTTGGGGTTTTTCTAGGATGTTTTGGTTTATTTTTTTCTTCTATCGTTACATTCAACAATTATTTTTAGCACTTAAACTAGGATTTTTTTCAGTGAGGCTTTTTCCACCTGAAGTTTGTTAGTCCTTTGAATTTAAAATGCTGAAAAATCTAACCAAAACTCTAAGCATCTTCACA
>JAWWLV010000045.1:30110551-30167480 GCA_035041135.1 Platyrinchus mystaceus
GGACAGAGTGGTGAAACACAAATTTTGGAGTAGTGTCTTGAAAGGAAAATCCATCATCTCTTCAATGGACCCACAGCTAAAAAGACAGACTGGGTGGCAACTATCATGCAATGTCAGAAATCAGAAGGGATCTAAACTTTCAAACCCAATTAGCCAGCAGCAACATCTTAATTATCTTCTTCCCCTAACACCTTGCTGTTACCATAGACCTGTTTAGGTGGAGTACCTGCAGGTAACTGCCCTCGTCCTTGACAACTCCTCAGTTGTCCTTCATGGTCTATGTGTGCTTTTTACACTGGGTATATCCTTTTGCTATACCTGCACAGGATGGTCATGTATCCATTTGTTTATCAGACAGAATTCATAGAATCACAGAACAGTTGTGGTTGGTAGGGACCTCTGAAGGTCATCTCGTCCAACCTCACCTTGCTCAGGCAGAGCCATTTAAAATGGGTTGCCCAGGACCATGTCTAGATGGCCTTTGAATATTTTCAAGGATGGAGACCACAGCCTCCCTGGGCAACCTGTGCCAGTGCTTAGTCACCTCTCACAGTGAAAAAGTGTTCCCTGATATTTAGAGGGAACAACCTGTGTTTCAGGTTGTGTACATGGTTGTGGGTCCTGTCTCTGGGCACCAGTGAAAAGAGCCTAGCTCCATCTTCTCTACACCCTCCCTTTAGGAATTTGTACACACTGGCCCTCCTCTTCTCCAGGCTGGACAGTCCCCGTCTCTCGGCCTTGCCTCATATGTGAGGTACTCCAATCCCTTCATCATCTGTGCAGTCCTTTGCTAGACTCTCTCAAATAGCTCTGTATTGCTCTTGTACTGGGGAGCTCAGATCTGGACACAGCACTCCATTCAGTGCTCAGCTGAGGTGAAGGATCATCTCCCTCAACATGCTGACAATACTTTGCCTAATGCAGCCCAGGATACCGTTTGCCTTCTTTGCAGCAAGGGCGCTTTCCTGGTTCATATTCAACTGTGTCCTCACCAGGACTTCCAGGACCTTTTCTGCCAAGCTGCTTTTGAACAACTGTGGGGAAAAAAAGAGAAAGCTGTATGAAATTAGATGAGCTGTTTTGTGAATTTCCAAATTCACAAAAGAACTAAGTAGATCCTATTAATGCAATCTTCCCAGGTTAATGAAAAGGAAATGTTACAAAGTTTTAATAAAAGAGCCACATTTCTTCTGAGGGAGCACATTATATATTTTGTAGCCAGTAATAACACTGAGCTGTTAAGGGGAGTCAGTCGTGACCTGTTCAGTTTGACATTAAAATTGTGACTGAATCTATACCTGATCTGTGACAATCATTGTGTTTCAAGTATTAGGGTACACTGCCCACTAACATTCTAAGCATATAGTATAAGGGTATATTTTTTTGCCTACCAACTTCTTTCCAGCTGCTTTAAAGTCTATAATACAAGTGGTAAAGAGACTTCAAATAAAATTTTGTACCTCTTTAACAAAAATGACATACAGCACTGAGACTGCACCTCTCCAGCAGAGATACTCCGTGTTTAGCCAACCCCTCCAGAATAAGTTGGATATGTTAAATGGTCTCTAGCCCTGCAATTTCCTTGTTTTTCCTTGATACCATCTTCCCTATCACATCATCCACATACGAGCTCACATGGGAGACTGGTGCTGTGCTGCCCATGAGAGCAATTATTCTGCTCTCCCTGCTTGCTGACCACCCTTCCAAAAGGTCTTCAGGAATGGATAGGGAACCATTTTAAGGCTGAGGTGAATTTAAGAGAGGGCAGTTGCTGGCTCCTGAATGCTGGGGGGTTTTTTTGTGGTGGGAGACAACCTTCTTGTGCCACTCCTCAAAGCCATGGATCTTTATCCCTGGAGAGGCTGTTCCTGAGGAGGCCCTGGAGCAAGCTGGATCCCTGGGCTTGCATGTGACAAGGAGACAACTCCTCTCAGCCAGCTTGTACGTGTCCCCCCACCTCTCAGCCCCTGGGAACACTTCCTGGGGCAGTAGTTTGTGGGGATTTCTACACTAATTTTAGTAAAGCACATTTCTAATTTTTAGAGGAAAAAGATGGATTTTTATTTGATTCTAAACTGACTAGTAATTCTTGAAAATTTTAATTGGAAATAAAAACTCTATATGCTAGCTACAGTTGTCCATATTTTCTCAAGCTTTAGTTACTTAGATAATTGTGGGAAATGAGGCAAGATCCTCTTTGAATAGGGCCTCTTCCCCAAATGAGCATCAGGATGAGTAGCTGGAAAGCCCCACCAGACAACTTTCCTGGGACAGCTCCTGCAAAGCAGGCACCAAGTAGCTATTGTACGCCTAGAGCTGCGGAAGATGCCAAATAACACAACTAGCCGCATGGTGGAGCTAGGTTTGAGGAGAGGGAGGTGTAAGCATTCCAGGAGATGCTCCTCCAGGCTTTGGGAAGAGAGATGTCGCCTCCCAAACTGCTGGCTGGTTTCCTACTTGTTGTCTTTCAGGCATAAGTGATCAGTAGGCCTTCAAATAGACAGGAAACATACAGAGAACAAACATTTGTCAAAAGGGAAGAGATTTAGCAAGCTGTTCAGCAAACCTAAGTAGCAGAATTGAGTGCCAGCAGGCACAGGACCCTGGCTACACATCTAACTGCTAAAATGGAAACATAGTATTAGGGGAAAAGTTCGATTTTGAACATCATTATCTAATTTCCACCAAAAAAAGAGTATTTCATCAGGTTCTAAAACAGAACCTATGATTCAGAATAAGGCTGCAATTGTTTCTGTGAATGAGAGGTATAACTGAGTGGTGGCATCCTGCATCTCCAGAAGGAAAAAAAATAAATTACTGCAGTAACTCCTTCTAGACAACTTTTCTGTTCAATGTGATGAAATCAGTTCAAAATTAATTGTCGTGTTAAGTATCAGTTAGCCACACCATTTGAAGGAGATGCAGAATTTCTCTCTCCCGATGGGACTTCCTGCAAGCCAGTCAGGAGGAGCGGTAGGTGGCACCCTGTCACCCTGTGAGAGGGCAGTGTGGTGCCGGGGAGCTCTGACTCATGACCGAGCTGGTGAGTAGAAACCAGAGAGAAACCTCCTTTATGTCACGTTGCAACCTCCCTCTCTCCAGCAGCCCTCCTGGCCTCCATGGGATATACATTTCCCATCCCTGGCTTTCCCCGCTGGATAGCCACTTATTCACCCCCTTCTTTCCACTCCTCACAAACACTTCATTGTACAGCACTGATGCCACTGGGGTGTGCCGGAGGTTTATTCCAGTTGCCCTTTTTTAGAGAGGGCTAAAGGCACCAACCTGTGATTGAGTACGACTGTCCTTTATAGCCAAAGATATTGTTGGTTCCTATTAAGTGGCGATGCCAAAATTTCACAGGATCGGGCTTTTTATGACCAGACATATTTAGCAGTTTAGCAGTACTGTAAGTGAGGATGTGCATCATTTCCTGGGATTGTCAAACCTTTGATGGAACTCTTGGAATGCAATGAATAATATTATTACAGTACTGTATTTTCTTAAACATAGTGTGCATAATTGAAGTCCCACCCACAGAGGTCAAATCCATCTGACTCACTATTGTTAAGACACTTCCATTTATTTTAACAATTGCTTGTTTAGAATATTAAGTCAATTAATTTCTTGCCTTTATGGAAGGTGTCATTTTACTGTGTCAGGGACAATGTGGAGTTCTGGAGTAAAG
Organism: Platyrinchus mystaceus; assembly: GCA_035041135.1. Lineage (NCBI taxonomy): Eukaryota > Metazoa > Chordata > Aves > Passeriformes > Tyrannidae > Platyrinchus > Platyrinchus mystaceus. The sequence continues at coordinate 30,114,240 of JAWWLV010000045.1, forward strand.
CTATAAATAGAGTACAGATACTATTGGATCTGGTTGTCGCTTAACAAAAGTTAAAGCAGCTTTGACAAAATCAGTGAAATTATTACTTGCACCAGTGTACTATCTGGTCCAGTATACTTAAAAATGGGTCTATACCTTTAAAGCTATTGTGAAACCAGTAACAGTGTAGACTATATGAAACAATAAGACTTTTAAAATTTCATGATTTTGGGGTATTCTGCTTGCTCCTTTTCTCACAGTGAACTAGTTTAGGCAAAAAACTGTATTTCTTGTTTTTATGTCAGTTTTACCGTCTGGAGCAGAAGCGCAGTACTGATGCACTGTATTTGTATCAAGTATTGCACTGGGACTTTTAAAGGGACGCTATCAGGTGAAAAAGAGTTTGAACTATTATCACCAATAACAGCAAAATAATTATTAATGAAAGATATTAGCAAAAAGCAATCCCAATTTTTTAGCTGATTAGTCTATGCATTGGATAGTCTATGCATTGGATTAGTCTATGATTGGATTGTGTATAATTAGTTTCAGGGGTTTCCTGATTTGGCCACTTAGATCTAGATCTTCAGAGGGATTTCAGTTTGGAAATGAAGGGCAAGCCTGGTGCTTGTGTTTATTATTAGAAACCTAAATAACTTTGTGGAGTCAGACATTAGTCCTGATAATGGAAGCACATTAATCTGTACCTAACTTTGTTACTGTGAACACTCTGGTTGTCAAGCTTAGAAAGAAAAATTTCTTTCTCACTCCCAGAATAAAGAAAGAGGGTAGAAAGATTCCCCATCCACTGGTGGGGAAGATAACTGCAGGTGAGTGGCTTTCCACACAGAAGCTCACACTCCTGCAGGTGCTTGTACAGGGTGACTACCCAGGACACAGGGATGGACAGGACAGCTGTAAGCTGTGGTGGGGGATGTAGGCAGGCAGCCCTCCTCTCCTTCTCTCCCTCTCCATGCTGTGACCACCTCAGGAAGTGGAAAAAGGGCAGCAATTCCAGGCAATGCATCTTCTAGCTTTCTTAAGGCAAACAGCTGAAGCACCATAAAGGCCTGACTTCTCTGAAGGAGATGTCTCTGCAACTCTGCAAACTCAGCCAGCTCCACTTCCCACCACATGCCATCCCCATGGCTATCCTTGGGGGAGCTTAGGGCTGGCAGTGCTTGTCCCTGTGCCTCGTGGGCAAACCATCACCTAACCCCTATCCATATTTACTGATCTCTGAACCAGGAGCAGACTTAATCAACTGGGACTGCAAGTGTATATTATACTACTTTTCTTTCGTTCTTGCATGAGAGAAACACACGAGCACACATTGAGGTACTGATGGACATGCTGGATAACAGAAGCAAAAATTCCTGGCAGCATCTGGGGGTATGAACAGACAAGATGGAAAGGAGTAGAAGGGACAGTGCCTGAAAGCCACTTCTCAAATCACTGTACAGATCTCTGCAATTTTTCTCCTCAAGCTGAAGGGAAGAGGGCAGGACAACATTGGAATGAGTCTAGATTTTGTTCATGATTGATTTTGCCATCTTGCTTATATAACCTACCTAATCCTGCCTCCTAGCTTAGTAAATCACAGCTTGCAGCCCTCTTCTTAAGCATAAACCCAGAGGGTAATGATGAAAAGCAAATCTCATTACCCACCAGCAGTGCAAGAGATAGAAAATCGAAAGTAAAGAGAATTATAATGTTGCCACCTAGATGGAATCAGTTTTATCTTCATTTTTATCCTGTATTAATTCTTAGAAACACAAACCCACTGTGCCAGGGGGGTGGTAAATGAGGTAGGAAGTGGAGTACAGGATTGTCTGTGACCAGAGGAGCCCAGATCTCAGGCTGAAGGTGTGGGATTAGTGAGTCAGGGGCCATGTTTATTCCAGTGTCCTCAGTTATGCCCTCAAATGAGTAGGCAGGATTTACAAAGAGATATTGAACTTTCCGGAATAGCACTCTCACTGACGTATCCTGGCCAGTAATATCAATGTGAGGCACTTAAAAATGTTCTCTTATTTATTGACCTAAGCAGGAGCTGAACTCTTCTGGCAATTTATTCCCAGTGGGGAGACCAAGTATCTGGGACATCTGATCTTGCATACCCTCCCTTGGTACTGGGGAGGTACAGGTTTGTCTTTCATTCTTTTTGTGCAAAAACAAGGGCAGTGCTGAAAATATTACGGGGAGGGGAAGAAGAAGGGGGAAGCAAGGCTGGCCCCTAATTCAGTCACTTCGGTGACAAAGTTACATGAACAACTTTGGTCTTGTTTCTTCAGAAAATTGTGGTTTTTTTCTTTGAATAAATTTGCTCTTTGCTGAGATTGAAATAGGCTATGGCCAACAGGTACACAGGGAGGAAGGAGAAGGGCAAGCAGAAGTAGTAGTAAAACAGTCACTCACAGGAGCCTTTAATTCTCAGTGTTTGGGGAAGTGGTGCTGGCTAGATATTGGCTGTCCTCCACAATCTGTGCCTGGAAAACTTCTCTCCTGCGAGAAGGGCTGAACTAGGTGTTCAAACCAGCCCCTGCAGACTTCAAGGATAAATTAAAGGAGGGTCTCCTAGTGAGACAGCACTGTCTTTCCTAGGCCATCCTTCACTGAGAGCTGAACCCAGCCCTTGACAGAGCAGGGACATGGGAACACTACTCCAGCATGCAAATGATGCATGGAGGCAATGCTGTCAGGGCACATGTGACCCCATCTCTCTTCGACCAGCTCTGATTAGGAACCTTGTGTTTTGCAGCAGTAGCAGAACAAATGGAATCAGGAAGGTCACGTGAAATCAATTTTTGTTTAATTATTCATTGCATATCTCTATGCTGTACTGAGGAAATAATTCCAAATCCAATAGTACCCAGCTACTTTCAGCTGCTTTCTTGAAGGTAAGCATGTACCCCTGGTTTCAATTGCTACTGTAAATATACAATTATTTATAAAGTACCTCACAGGGACCATATGGTCCCCTTTTGAATAAAAATGCACAGGTGGAGCTGAAAAAAAACCAGTGAAAAAGAGTCATAGTGCATCGATATGTAGCAAACCATCTGCTTTCATGTGCGAGTAATGTTATAACAAACTGCAGGAGGCACAGCTAAGACAACTGTAGAGAGCAAACTCCTTTGTGATGTTTGCAAATCTTCTGCTGGTCTTCTGCCTTTTGGCAATTTTGTGTTGTCATTTGCTGCAATATATCAGGAAAACCATATTGGCTACCTACTACATGCCTGGGACTAACAACCCTCTGGTTTTATGAGAGACTGGAGATTTAAATTATTTTGACTTTTGCTAGGTCTAGGAACCACATTGAATATCACCAATCAACTGTGCTAAAATTAAAGTGTTTTGAACAAGGTTTATTCTGTAAAACAGCAAGAAAACTGATGTAGACCTTCTCATTTATTAAAATATTTTCCATACTGGTCTGAAACTTACTATGGATTTGCTTGGATGATGTTAATGTTTGTGTTGGTTCTGAGTTGTTACAAAGGAGCTGTGAAAGCTGCAGAGATCCGGTTTGTATTTTTGCTATTATAATGTCAGGGTAAGTACAGGTTCCAGACAGGGGCATCGTTGATGTCACTCGGGTTACAGCACAGCAACATGAACCCTTAATGGGTCGCTGGCTCTGCAGGGAGAAGGTGGCTCAGTACCAGCAAAAGGACAGTGGAGGTGGTTATGGGTGTGATCACGTTGTCCTGTGCTTTGCTCTGTTTAGCATTACAGGAGCTGGGCTGCTGGCAGTCCCTCGAAAGCACAAAGAGAGTGACTGAAAAACTATGGATTTGTTATGGCACGAAAAGAATGACAGGCAGGACAACCGGTCTTAGCACCAGCCTCATGAGTTTGGGAACAGTTCAGTAAGCCTGCCTGGCTCAGTGAGCCTACCTGGCTCAGTGAGCCTGTGATGAGTTACTTTTGCTCTTGCATGGTTTGTGAACTCAGCTGGAGGTCAAGAATCTGTCTCTGCCCTTCCTGCCCAGCCTCTAAGAGCAGGCAAGCGGAGAGCAAGGATTGCCTCCGTGTGTAGGGGGTCTGAGCTGCCCTCATGAAAATCCATCTGTGGCTACACCTCCTAAACAAAGGGGAGCGGGGAGGCACCTGAAAATGCTCAGGATCTTTATAAAAACTCAAGAAAAATATAATTTTCAATAAAAAGGCAAAGGGAATGAATATTTAAAGAATACAAGCAATTTTCATTTTCTGAATTACCATAGTTATAATAATGCAACAATAATATGAATAACATAATGACCAGTATTATTAAAATTCATTCAAATGGTTTGTGTTTTGACATGGAAATTCCAACCACAGGGCAGAGACTGAGTCAGACAGAAAAGCACAGAAGCATTACAAAGGGAATTACAAATAAACTGAGCTGCCTTATTCTCTTCTCCAGTCTTCCTTGAGGCTCTCAAATGCAGGACAGTCAAACAGGCCTTCTGGCCAACATCTCCTGCCTGGCCAGCTCCGAGGAGATGTTGAGTCTGTCTTGGGCACTTTCTTCCTTTGCAGTGTGTTTTGTGCCTCTCTAGAGAATACACTGAACAGAGACTTCACCATCTTGACTCTGCACTGGGGGCAGTTGAAGATTCTCTTGTGAGAACCAGCAGCATAAAATACTGAAATGAGAGAGCAAAACATTACTAAAAAAGAAAGCATGGCTCATCAAGAGACCTGTATTTCCACACAAAGCTTTCTGACCCTCTGTCAGTCTTTCCTTACTTCAATCAGTATCCAGGTTATGTGTGTGTAACCCTTTTCTCTTACTCCCCTTCTAGGCTTCCCAGGTGAAGTGCATCTTGCTGGAGCATCCCTTTATGGAGTCTGCCAAACTTTTTTGGCTGTAAAGCAGCTGACAGAGAAGATGGTCCTTCTAAAAGCACTATCTTCTGACTTGAAACAGAAAAACCAGTAGGCACATAATGTCTTGCAGAGAAGATAAGTGCGTCACAACCAATGTCAGCTGGGCTGCTAAATGACATGCACGTATTAGTGCTGTGGTACGACTATTTTTTTTCAGCTGTTGAAGAAAAACGTGGTACCTGTCTTATCTCAGACCTAACCATTTGAAAAATACTTCCCAGTGAGGCTTGTGTTTGTGCTTCATTTACCTGCTGGGTGATGTGGATTTGTTCCATGGGTCATCGGGAGCTTGCACACTGGAGTAACATTTCAGTTTCTGTGTGTTCAGATATAAAACAATAGTACAGGAGGAAATACTTTTGGCAACCCAGTTTTATCAGGGCTGAGAGCAGATGTATTTTCTATAGCATGCAGGACTGCTGCAAAGCCTACTGGTGAAGTGTTAAACTGCTGGTGTCTGTGCTGATTTACCTCCTGACTTGGATAAGAATGACGAATTTGTGTCAGGAATTAGTCTGCTTGTGTAGCCCACAAGGACAAATCATATAAGTAATGATGGTTTTTCTCTGCTGACTGTGCAGATGAGTTAAAAAGCAGCAATAGCTAAAGACACACTTATAAATATGAGTGTGTATGCAAAGTAATGTTGCCACAAGAACAGAGAAGACTTTGGTGTATAGTTGTGTGATTCTCAGTAGGCATCCCTAGCCACGTTGGCTACTTCCTCACAACTTGGGCCTTGTGCATTAGGTGGGGTTTCACTGAGCTCTTCAACCACACTTACACTTGCCTTTAATTCTTTTGTTCTCCGTTGAGATTTGCAGTAGTGTTGTCCTAAAAGACCTGGAGCTCGTACAACTCCAGTGCAGTAGTTTTCATTCCTGCTGTCATGGATCTCCCCAGCTTTGAGCCATAGGACATCCCAGCCATAGTACTTTCCCACATTTGAGCCATAGTACTTTCCCAGCAAAGTAGCAGAAGTGTTACCAGCTGTGTATCAGGACATTGCTGCATGTGGTGGAGCACTTAGGGAGATCCACTGATGCAGCACCTATAAAGGAGTGGGGTTGGAAATACTGCATGTTCTTCTTGGGTGTAAATGCCCTCTTCCTGCCTGTCCCCTTGTGAAAAGTATCTCTCAGAGCTGGCTTTGTTGAGTCCTGCTTTTTGAGGATGTTGTTTTCATGTCTCAACTGTGCTAACCATACTGTTTCCTCAGAGGTAGGTAGGTAAGTAAAGAATGTATTGCAAGACTTGTTTTCTAGCTATTAGTTTTGACCTATTTTGTTTATTGGTATCTGGACTGTTTGTCCAGATGCCAGTAAAATAAAAAAATACCAAAAAAATGTTTTCCAATTTTAGACAGCTATTCTGAGCCTCAGAGTGGTACTTATTTGCCCTGAGAGGAAATACGGGTTATTTCTGCAGTAAACAGGAACTAGTGGTCAATCTTGTGCTTGATAGAGGGTTGTAATGTAAATATAGAAATATTCTTACTTGAATGAACTGATTTATCATTGTGCTCTCTTTTAGGATAGTGAGATTGTCCCAAGAGAAGTCAAGGTGTTGGTGATGTCTTTGCTGATCTGTTGAAGTGCCACCCCACTTGCTCAGTGCTTTAGCTGCCTATGTGTGGTTTGCAGACTGCATGGGGTACATCTTCTGCTTTGGTACATCTATTCATCATGCTATATCTACTCATACTCTGGTCAGCCACAGAGACAAGCTTCCTCCTTGCAGCTGACCAGAGCATGAGTGCCAGTAAGAGCTGAATTTGCCCTGGTTTAATCTATAGCGGGCCAAGGACATGCCAGAGCACTAGATGAAGGAAGATAATTAGGTGGCATGCATGTATCTAAGCATATTACCCACTCCCTAGAGAACAATCTGCATCTTACTGGGCACTGGCAGCCTTGTACAAAAGATTTCAGGCCATCCTCTATTCCTTGGCCCAGAGCAGAGGTGAGAATATCATCGCCTCTCTGTATGGGATTGGTCCTGAACAGTACAGCCAATGATCACATTACTCTAGGAAATCGGTATCCTGTGTGAGGATGACACATCTGCTTTTGTAGTGATAGTGATTGTGTGTTGAAGCCATCAACACAGCTAGGACTCAGTTATTTAGTCTTTTTGGCCAACTGAGTTTGATTGTTCTGCTCCCAGAACTCTTTAAGAAAAACAATTTCTGCATTCCATAGTACCCGCATCCTAGGGTTTATTCCATTAACTGCAGGGACTGCATATTCTGGTTAAAATAATCTGCCTCTGGAAAACGGAGCAGTTGACCCTGCTTGTTCTACACAGAAGGATGCCAATTAATTCTCTACTCAAGTAAAAATTTAACAAAGACTTGAATGTTCCTGTGCCTGTTGCTCTACAAGATTGTTTATCAATTTACAGGGAGGCCACGCTGCCTTTTCAAAGTGCTGCTGGAGTGCTGCCAGCAGAAGTAACAGAGACTGTGCTCATTGTTTAAATGCTACTGGATGTGGGAATGGCAGACTGATGCCTGTTTTCCTTTCATTTTATGATGATCTAATTGCAAGAGATATATAATTCCTTGTTATGTCAGGGAAGTTGTTTCTCCAACATCTGGTACTTCTCTGATTATCTACAAATGGTATCTGAAAATTAATAGGAGATCCAGCTATTATGTAAAAAATACTACTGGGAACTGCTGCCTGCACCAAGCACAAGGAGACTTCAGTCTGCAAGAACTGGCTTTGTCAGTGAACATATAATTTTCTTTTTCTTTTTTTTTTCTTTTTTTTAACATCCAAATAAATTACAGGCTGTGGTTATGATTTGAAGAAATGTGTTCTACAAATGTTGTAGCATCTGTATGCTGATGTTTTTACTGCAGCCGTTGTACAGGTCATTAATCTGATCCCACATCGTAAAAATTTCTCCACCCTCTTCATGAGTTTCTTTCTTATCATAACACTTTCCAATACCTTGGTGCCTAACTCTGCTATATTCCCTTATAATTACTCAGGATAGAACAACTGCTTTTTTATCCTCAATGCACTTGGCTCCTGTGGTGGTGCTGCTGAGCACCACACTTGCCCCATCTCTGCGACAGACTGCACATCCAGGAGCTCTGAAGGGCTGGTCCTGGGGGCTGGGGAGACATCTGGCCAACAGATCGTCCTCTCTCATCCTCATCGGCTGCTCACCAGGACAAGCTCTTGGTGTGAGTCTGAAGAGGAGAAATGGCAGCTGCTCCTGCATCTGGTACTTGGTTTTCACCTCTCTAATCACTGTCAAACACCTCTGCACAAGGGTTGTTGCCACCCTTGCTGTGCAAGGGGAATGGTTGAGCAACCCCCTCCTAAGCAAGGTAAGGGGAGCCAGCAGGTTTGCCTGGGCTGTGAGGCAGGTCTGTACCAGTCAGTAATGGGGACAGTCCAGCTGTTGCAAAGCTTATGTAAAGTGAGAACTGCTGGGAAAACAATGGGATTTGGAAAGAATAATTTTGGGGAACTTACCTGAGCATGGATGCGAGGGACTGAAAGAAATTCACTGGTTCAGAACAACTCTGTGTGTGTGGGGAGGAGGCAGATCGGGTTCTGCCAACGTGGAACGGTGCTGTGCCCCCCCATAACCCTGCCTCCTTGAGAGCCTTTGGCACAGCCATCAGCCACTGGCACACCGGGAGCATCGCCCCACATCCTGTCCTGGAGCCCCAGTCCAGCCTCAGAGTGGCCAGTGGCCAGTGGCCCCACCTGAAGGGGGAGGCCACAGAGGGCCAGAGCAAATAAAACCAATACCATGAAGTCCCCACATGGTCATGACCCTACTGTCAGGACATATGGAAGCTGAAACTGCACGGGACCCAAGGCAATAGTTGTAATTTTCTCTTATTCTCTCTCTTTCTTTACTTCTTCTAATCTCCTTTCTTGATATTTGGGTAACTTAAGGCTGGATGGGTTGGATTTTGCTAAGTTGTATGGGTTAGCAGGTGCTAAGTCAATGTTTTGTGAAATGCTTTATTTTGTTTGAATGCTGCCCTTTAATTTTTGCCAAGTTCCCTTATTTTCTAAAGTTTGCCAGTAAAAGTGTGTTATTTGACCTCTTGAGAAATGTATGTAGTGTCTTCTCCTGTGCTCTCTCTCAAGGTGTAAAAAGAACTGAAGGCCCTTCTAATAAATCCGGCAGGTGGATTTTTGGAGCCTTGTATATTTTTAATGTAAAACCCCTTTGATGAGCTTGTAGAGCGAGCCTGGAGTGTTACAATGGGTACAAAAAGGTGTCCAGGAAGGAAGAGCACATGGGAGCATGTCAAGGGTATGGTCAGTACCTGGTACCTTTGAAGGGTTTAGTCTGAAGTAACGATCTCCACAAAAACTGAGGTAAATTTCACCAGCTTTCCATAACTGGCAAGAGGACAATGCTTAAGGTTTGCTGCCCACTGGGCAAATACTCTTTTAAGGGTACATGGCAGGCAGGAGGAGGGAGATGTGGTTACCTCTGGGAAAAGGACCTGAGACTTTAAGCCAGGCATTTTCTAAGGAGGGGATGTGGTTCGTGTCTGGAGTACATTCTGACCCATGTTGATGATACGCTTTCCTCCATTTTTCCAAGAGAGCAGCTTCCATTAGCCCATAAGCTCAGGGAACTCACAAGGTGGCTTTGCTTTGCAGATTGAATCTCAGACAGGGCTGGCTGGTGCCACCCCAGCCCATCACAGTTTACTTGCTTAGCCATATCGTCTAAGCCTCAGCCAATCAACACCATATTCCAAGAAAACCAGTAACCACATGTTTTTCAAGCAGGGAGCCATGGCAAGGTTGAGGCACACTAAGTCAGCAGCACCATCCCTTGCCAGTGACATGGTATTTAGCAGTGCAACATCTTTAGGAGTCTCCATTTTTCATAACTGTAAGCTGAAAGAGAAATGCATGGCACTTAATAATTGCAAAACACAGATGCTTGAAAACGTCTGTCTAGCCACACTGGGATCTGTGTTAGGAAGTTGGTGTTTGAACCAGAGATACTTAACACAACTGACTGCAAAGCAAATGGTGCTGCTCTCTTGCATGGGTCTGAGAACAGGGTGTAGGAAGCAAAGCCCATGTTAAGTTTATTATGTGTTTGTGGCCATAAAGTTTTGGAAATGGACTTATCACTTGTCCCTGTTCCTACCATCTCCACTTTCTCCACACTTCTTAAAGTTGTCATGAGTGCTTACTTTTACCTCTTGGCAAATTGAAGAATGAGACAGTTGCTTGAATTTAGGCTTCAGCCTGAAGATTAAATGCAATTTTACATGAATTTAAGTTGAAATAAGACCCCACTTGAACCATACGAGGGAATCTCTTCCTTCAGACAGAGCTGCATTGCTTGCCCTAGGAAATAGCAATTTTCCCTTTTTTTTTTACTCCCAAATAGGAACAGGTCAGATGAACTCAAGAGATCTGGCTGACCTTGAGGATACAAGAAGACGTTGCCAAGCCAAAGGTAGAAGTGTGTGGCTGGAAAAGGGATTGGTGTTTGGTTGTGTGGATTTAGGTGAACTTCAGGTCAAGCTGTCAGACTGCACTGCAGAAGGCAACAGATGATTGTTGTAGTCTCTGCAAGGAAGGAAAAAAATAACTGTGTAGTTTCTGCTTTTCCCTCTGCTCCATAAACGATGTTCCTATGTCTGAGATGATTAAGCTTGGCTGGACAGAGAAGTGGGTGCAAAGGTATGCTGAACAGAAGGGGCTATTAGACCAGGTCAGTACAGAAGCTTGTGCCTCTGTGCTCCCTGACTTATGGCCTTAAGACGTGTCCCTGGGCTTATGTATCCTCTGATACATAAATCCTCCCATCACTTCTCCTGCAGAGGGGCCCGGGGAGCTGTACTCATCCCATGCAGTCAAGTGAGCTCTTCAGTTGTTTGTAGGACTCAAGGACCAAAAGGTGTTTTTGTAGGTGGTCACTACAGCCTGAGCACTAGTAAAATTCGTGGCCAAAGACAAAAAAGTTAGCAATTTCCATAACCTTTAAAACTCTGACAGAGACACTTTGACAGATATATCTGGGAATGCTTAAGACATTGGGTCTTTTGGAATCTCCTCATACATTTGCTAATGGCTTCTGCTTCCATAGCAGAGAAAGTCTGGCAAAGGCTTAGTCACTCCAGGTACCAGTTTGACATCTGTACTCAAACCCAACTCTAACAGCAGCCCTCGAAATTAAAATGCCTGGCTTGACCCTGAAACAGACTGGCAAGCACTTGGACAGTCTTCAAAGAGCAGGCAGAAACAAGTACTCTCTTTTAGGAATGCTGTCATCTTCACCAACCCCAGACTGTGGTGACCATATGCCCCAGCTTCAGGTCCCTCTAAAAACTGTATCAGAAACTTCACTTTAATGCTTCACAGATGTCTATTGGTATTTTGCTGCATATACTGCACCAAATCTAATATAGATGGCTTTGCAAGAGCTGCATGCCCTAAATTCAGTGAAAATACTTGCATAAACAGCAGGGAGCATATGCTATTCAGATCATTAAAATGATACACAGGCATTCCTTTGAAAGAATGAGTATTGTCCCAACATTAGTTTAGATCACAATTTTAATGTTTAAAAACTATAGAGTTAACAGAGAGATTATAGAACTCAATACTTTTTTTTTTTTTAATTTACACACAGAAACTGAAAAACTGCGTTGTTTATTTGGATATGAGCAGCACAAAGTTAACAGGTGATGTTAACAGGAGCAAAATATTACCAATGACTCACTTTAACAATCTATTACAGGCGAGCTTGTATCAAGCATACATCATTCAAACAGCATTGTTTATACTGGATCTGGGTGAGCCATAACATATATTGGGACACTAAAAACAGTTTCTATAAACAATTTAAAGTTCAAGTCTTGTGGAAAAATACCTTTACAGTTTATATTTTGTTGGCTATAACACTGAAAATAAAATATACACTTGTATTAACTTGAAAAGCTCTGTTGAACTGACTGTATATAGGTTTTTTCCCTCAATTTGTGCTCATGGTGAAAGCAAATGTTATTTCAAGTTTCATTTTCATCCAAGCTCACAAAGTAAACATGGAAAAAAAATACAATTATTTTTAGATGCATTTCCTTAATCTCCATTTTTCAGCAATCCTGAAAAAAACATGTTTCCATGCTTTACCAGTGAGAAAATCTATACAAGGCCTTTGATGGAGGCACTCTCGGGACATACACAGCTCTTCCCTCCCATCACCCTCACTCCTGGACACGCAGCTATCCCATGACCAAAATACTGGCCTCTGCCTGTTCACAGGGTGGGATTTGCAAGCAGTCCCTGGCTGGGGATGCTCTTGGCATCCTCAGGCATTAGTGTTTTGGTTGCATGAGAGCAGTGGGGTCTGTGGCGGAGGAGCAGCCACAGGACTCTGCAGGAAGGGTGGGGGCTAGAAATGGCACCAATTGCTCTGGTTGCTGCCCACCCCTTGCTTGCAGTACTTTTTTTCTGAAGTACAGGCATTTCTGATAGCTGAAAATGGAAATGTAGAAGTTTTGCCCTGACCTGTTTGGCCTAGCTGGGTAAATATATGCCTGGATGCAACACAGCATAACGGTGGGCCTAATTGCTGGTTGCAGTTTGCCATGGTTTCTGCATAAAGCCTTTTCAACACTTTACTACACCTGACCTCAGCTTAGGATGTACAAGGTACCTGCACAGCAAAGGTGGCCCTTTACAAGGGAGACATTTTACCCAACAGGAAGACTGACAAACTTGCTCTTGAGAAAATGGGGAGTCATGCACTGGAATTAATCCTAGCAATTTCATTGGACCTTTTATTTTTCTTTTCCTCATCACATTAGTGATGTAATTGTAATTTCAAGTTTAGGATTTAACTTGTGAGCTCTTGGGAGAAAGAAAAGGATATGCATTTTGCCAAGAAGCGAAAGTATCTGTATTTCTATTTAAATTACTCTTAATATGCAGAGCCTATCTCAACACTTCTATATCATAGGGGAAAAACAACTGCAAAAATATACAGCATCTTATTTATTTACAATATATATGTACATTAAACTGAAATTTCCTACAATACAACACAACTGCATAGATTTGTTTTGAGAAACATAGGCATGTGTACAATTTGTGAATTCTAGACCTTTCCAGCCCTGTACTTTTTATTAATTCATTATCTTTTTTTTTTTTCACAGTTTGTTACAGAAATCCTTACATTAGATACAAATAAAACATTCTTTATGTACGTTATAGGAAATAAAGATTTTCCAGTGCCAAGGGCTCTGGGGACTTGTTTAGGAAAGCACCCTGGTGCCAGTTTAGATAAAGCCATCTCTTGGAGCTGCTGATGGAGCTGAGTACATTCTGCGGTGCCTTTCTCCTACAGGCACCGGGGTGGGACAGTAGGACTGGACGTGGGACACCACCACATGGAAGGAGTTTTGTTTTGACCAATATGCTCTTTAGCCTTAATGTAAGGTTCAAGCAAAGAAACCTTTTCATTTAAAGATGAGCTAGAAATACCATTATTTGTTACTGTTAGTATTATCAGAGCTGTGTTGCGCTTATGCATTGTAAGGCAGATGTACAGACACAACCCACGGATCATCCAACCCACACTTGCACATGTGACCTAGTGCAAGTGGAGCACAGACTGTGGGTTCGAATGTGCCTCAGAAAAGCAGCCCTCAGGAGCAGATGAGCATCCCCATCCCTGACCTCACAGGATGAGACCAGCTGTTCTGCCCTAGGCCTGCACATGGGCCAGGCACCACTTGGTCCATGTCAGCTCTACAAAAGGTCTGTGCTGGTGCACGGATTTGGCATTGGCCCTTCAACCAGGAGCAAGCATCACCCAGAGAGGTCACTGCTCCTGAGATACTGTTCCCAAATAACAATTTGTTGTGTTTTACTTACTAGGTATGTGTGCTGTGGGACAGAGAAGGGCAGCTGTATTACGGTTGCTTTAAGACCATGACTATTTTCTTTGCAATGTGCTGTGGACTAGGAGAGGCAGCAGGGCCATCTTTTAAGTGTAGGATTAACTCTTACAATCTCATTAGTAGTCCCTGCTTCTAATTAGTCCTTCCTTGTCCCTTACCACTTGATTGTTGCGATTATGCAAATGAGAATTTTAAAGTTTTTTTGTTGCAGTTATTAGGAGCAATTCTGCATCCAGTCTATGACATTTGCAGTGCTCACAATAGTGATAAACTCCTATGAAAAAAAGCATGCTACCCCCTAATAAGTAGATATGGTACTCTGGATCCTATTAATTTAACAACAGAGAAACTCATATAGCATTTCACTGTGCTTTTAAAATCCTAGCTAAAATGTGGGACTCGTACAATCATTTGCTACAGGTTCACTATTCCAAATGAACTGAATAACAGCAGTACATTTTACAGATAACCTCAAACAAATATTGTCATCCATCACTGATGTTGACAGTTACAGCAGGGTCTATTGCATTCTGTTAAGAATGTATAAACCTGATGAGAAAACAAAAAGCACGTTATTTCACGTTCATTACCACAGACATCAATAAACACATGATTCCTTTCCATAAATATCTATAAATATGATGCCAGTAAATCAGTTTAAACAATATTCCCTCTTTTTTTTTTGACTTTTTTTTTTTTTTTTTTTTTTGCTTGGTTTGGTTTTTTCCTTGTTAAGAGACTCAGAAACAAAGTCTGCTTAAAGACTTAATATTTTGGGTATCTATTTTTCAGTATCTAAGATATGCTTTGGTGGTCCAGTACCTTGGGTAATTTCACTCTGTGCTCATTCAGCTCATTCTCCCTATTTATTCAGTAAAACCTCAGTATACAAATAACTGGGAAAAAGGACAAGGCAGAACAGCAAAGAGGATAGAAAGCAACAGCGATGGAAGAGATTTAGGAAGATACAAGGAGCAATCAGTGACCCAGCAGCCCTTCCAGTCGAAGGAAGTTGGGTACCAAAACTCAATGGTTGGTATTTCAAACAGAAGACTACAGATTATTTGGAGGGAGGGAGAGGAGGGCGATGTCACAGATGAGACCCTGCTGGAACCCTGTGCAGCAGATCAGACCTCTAGCTCATACCTGGGTACTTGAAAGTTGTTCCCAGGATCTCCTCTCTCACAACCCCAGATGCACAGAGCGATGCCGCTCATTAATCAGTAGCAGAAGGATAAAGCGGGCAGGAAAGGAGGAGAACCCTGGAGCATCTTAAGGATAACACTGTACAGCATCCTCAGGTCTGAGTTAGGTTTTTTAGGATAAGATCCAGAGAGATTATAAGGCACCTCAAAACCTGAAATGTGACCTCAGCAAGCTGAGTCAGAGAATGGAGTGAGATGCTGGGCTCCTGTTGCAGTGACCACTGAGGGTTGGGTGCCTGCAAAAGAGGAACCACAAACTTACAGCCAAGATGGTGAGTGAGGTGCAAAGAGATAGGAACAAAGTATAGGTTCTTCTCCCCAGAGCTTGCCTAACACCTGGTCTTGTAGGCTATGGTATGGACTTCTTTGTAAATAAGGGCAGGGATCAGTCCCATAAAGAGACGGCACAGAGAGAGCTGGTGACCTGCACCATTGCAGGCAAGGGTCTGAGACCAGCCAAAGGAAAGCACAAGGGACACTAGCCCAGTGGTCCCAGGTATCTCAGCAGTTCATGTGTTAAAGGCTGGGCTAGGGGGTCCTTGGGAGAAAGGATGCCACACTGGAGATCTTGCTGGGAGCCTGTGAGTGAAGGTCTCAGGGGCCAGAGGAAGGCAGAATAAAGGAACCCTGCACTGCAGACTAGCAGGTCACTTTGCCTGAGGGGAGAAGGCTTCCAGTTTTGTTCTTGCTGCTGGACTACTCCAAGGACTTGGGCAGCCTGTGGAATCCACTCTGCCTTATTTCTGGATCACAGTGGAGTATCATCAGAGGCAGGCACCTCACTGCCTGGGCTGAGGTACAGATCTGGAAGTCTGGGCTTAGTAGGCTTACTTTCTGCAGCATGAACACTCTGCAGATCAATGCCCAAATTCTAAGGAAGGCCCCAAAGTAAACTCTCTGGATGTTACCCTTAGAAACCAACTTTCAAGGTCCTGAGATGCACTCTGTGGCCCCAACTCTCAGTGACTTCAAGCCATGGCAACTGAGGCAATTCAGTAGCTCACAGAAATCCCAAGACCCCAAATACTCCATCCCTAACCTTAAAAAGAGCAAGTTGCAATGACAGGTTCCTCAGAGCTGATGACAGTATGATTCCACAGTTACAATGGGAGTTGTCAATGAACCAGCTACTGGGAACAAGAGGGTTACTACATACTGAGAGATATGGCTCGAGCATACCGAGGGCATCACTCAGCCCTGGGGCTTGACTGGGGCTCCCTTTAGCCAACAGTGCTTTCAGTGGGAGCCACATTCATATGCTGAGACACTTTTTGGCTCACATGGTGAATGACACAAAGTGCACACATTTATGCTGCTGGCAGTGCAATAATAGAAGATGTCTGCTCAGGGTGGTGAACAATCACCTGCTTAGCATTTGAGTCTCTACAAGTAGTTCTCTACACCAGCTATAAGGCATTAGGCAAATGCTTATTCTGTGGACAACAGATGCAAGTTACAGTGTTTTTGCTAGTAGTAATTGAATGTCTTTTAATTGTAAAGGAGAATTGATGAAAAATGTAAATGAAACCTTTTAAATATAAAAAGTATTTCTGTTCATTTAAAGAAATGTTACAGATTTCAATTTCCACTAGAGAGTGAGTCCAATCCAGCTCCCACTGCTGTCAAAGACCCTGCTAACTTCAGTGGGAGGAAGGTAAGGTATGTACAAATGAATCCTAGAATGGAAAAGGCATGAGGTATGATTAAATGTGCAGGTTTTAATAAAACTGGAGTTTGGTATCTTTTCTCTGAGAGGAGTGGGGCATTACTGAACAGTTTAATGCTGAAGAAAATGCAGACTTCCCACAGAAATCTCTGAACATCTGCTTCTCTTCAGGCTTAAGTACTCATGGTTTGGGGTCAAGTCTAGTTCTGGTCAGCCTCCAACTGAAGTGTGCCAGAGGAACGGTGGCTTGTGGTAGTGGCCATCCTTCTCTTGCTCCTTGCGCCCCATCACAAAGACACACACAGTCTGTTCCCAAAAGCCATGAACAGGCCAAGCCCTGGGGCTGGCTCCCCTGCCAGAATATCAGAGAGAAGCACCAGATTTAGGACCTACATTTATGAAGCGCTCAGTTATGTTCTCGTGGTGCTTTTCATGCCTGTATCCACAATGCTACACTTAACCCAGTGAGGCAAATGGTGCCTGAAACTGCAATAGAAGAAACAAACAAACGAACAAACCGGATGTGTACAATTAAAGAGCAGAGTTTTGGCTAAAAGAGGGAGGGAAGGGCGTGAATGGCCATCACTCCAGTTGGAATTGATAGCAACAGGTGCTGCTGCCCTAAAGGAGCAGAACTTGTGGCTGAAGGGCTAACGACAACAATGAAGCAATGCAGTTCATGGGTGGAAGAGGGGAAACTAATTGTGATGAATTCCTATGAGCAATGCTCTATATAGTCTCATGGACAATTAACACAGACTTATCGCTGATCTGATAACTCAGTATTGGGGACCAGAGTGATATGCCTGTTGGAAAAATGGGTCTGTTTTCTCCAAGAAAATACATCATAACAGTAATTTCAGTACTGGATGATAATTATTTGGATTTGACTTGAGTAAACTCACAAAAGATGGAACAGATAACAGAACGGATGGTTGCGATTTTGGTGTATAGCGAACAGGGGTGTCTTCTTTTCAGAAGGAGATGAACTTCAGTGGCCTTCAGCACTGCCTCCCGATTGTACCCAGTCATAGATGACCAAGGGAATGCTCACTAGGGAAAACATTATCCCCAGCACCAAGAAAAGGGAAGCCTGAAACAAAAAAAGGAGAAAAAATGAATGCATAAAAGACAATTAATTCAAGTATGTTAACTTCTCCTCTTAAGGAGATTTACAAGGTGATGTATCAAAGTTATCAACTAAAATGAAATAGCACTTCTGGTAAAGACAAGACCCATAGATAATTAAACAGATTAGCATCATTAATAATTACTTGCTGAGCATCAAACCAATCTTTTTTCTTCTTTCAATTCACTTCTTAAACACCGATCATCCCTAAAGAGGATTAAGTGAGTCTGTTTTTAGGACTGATCAGCTCTGCTCTTTCCAAAGCCTCACGGAAATCAGTATATTCTTCCCAGCGGATATGTGTTCATCAAAGTTCAGCCCTTTTGTCATGGGATCTGTGGATGTAGCCACAAGTGAAACACATGTTTCCTGCCTGTCTGCTCAGAAAAGGAAGGTCGACCTTACAATGCTTCCAGTGCATGCCCCATTAGGCTGGGAATACACAGTGTTGCATCTTTTCAGCTCTTTCTGGGGCTCATAGGAAATGTTTCCAAGGCCCATTTCCATCTCCTCATGCATGCCAAAGGGCTAACATAACATTTCAGCTGGCTGCTTCTGGTGGAACCACGCTAAGTCTGACTCTGGTCCATGAAAACTGTGAGGAATACCACAAATGGAACACTTTGCACACTTTCTGGATCAACTCACAGAAGCAGAGAGAGCTTTCTGGGCTGAAAGGTTTGCTGAGGTGGCTGGAGGGGTTCCTGCACCCTGCTGACAGCTACTGCTGCTTGCAGAGCTGCTGCTTGCCAGCCAGGGGAGTCCCTCACACCACAGAGAAGGGCTCCCCAAAATATGAGATGCTATGCACGGTATGGGCCCTCCACTAGGAGACCCCCAGGGTAAGCCAAGGAGAAGTGCGAGCACAGCTGCCAGCTGACTGAAGCACAGAGGGAAAGTAATTAAAGAAGCTCACAGCTATGTTCAGATTAGATGTGCTTTGCACCTAGCACATTATAAAGAATGACAAGACAAAAGTGTTGCACTGATGGGAATGGAATGCATACCCAAATCCTCTGAGTCAACTTTGATCCATCCTGCTGTGTAATTTTTAAATACAACGACGAAGGAAGAATGAAAATCAGCATATTGGCAGAAGTGACCCCTGCAAAATTCAAATAAATGAGTTTTGTTAACTGCCAGCAACAGCTAATTATTGTGTTGCTGATTAGCAACCATCTTTTAGTAGTAGTAAACAACCAGGATACTGTACCTACAACTCCAAAAATATCCTTCATGGATGGGATAAAAATGACTAACAGGTTGATGATAACCAAAAGAACAAAAGTAACCAAAACATGATGGCCTAAGTCAAATTTTGTTTTTCTGGCCATCTCAAATAATGATGAACGCACCTGTAGGGAGAGAGAGAGAAATTTCTCTGTCAAGAATAGTCTATGAGTCAATTCAAAGCTTCCCATGTTTATTTGAACTGGTTTTTCATGTGAGAAGTGCTGCATAGATCTGTCGTAAATTTTAGATTGTCTCATGTAATGTCCTTTGAAATAATCCTTAAAATTAATTTGTTATTTCAGAACTGCAGGTACACATGCATGTGCAGTAGGATATTCCTCTCTAATGTATCTTTTGAAATCCTCCTGCACTTAAAAATGAACTTCATCTCTGCGCCTGCTCCAATAAAGTGATGTGAAGGAAGAGAAAACCCTTGTGGATTCAATTTAGACAGGTTTAAGACCAAAAGCAATTTATTTATTTCCCGGATGAAGAACTTCTCCATGCAGGGAAGTTAGTGGGAGTCTGCTGTGCAAAAAACTGATCCAAGCTCAAGCTCTTTTAGTAGCTGCAACATTATGGTCTCAACAACTGCTAGACTGCGGTTTGAAGAAATTTGCTATGTACAGCTCTTACCAACTTCCAGACTGGGCAGGAAGTTTTACTTACAGTGAAAAACAGCACCGGCACAGTGAGTATCACCGCCACAATCACAGCCAAGCGCACAGTCAGGATCAGGATGTCATCTTTGCTCTGGTATTTGTGAAGCAGATCTGACTGCACGCTCTCTATGGAAAAGACAGTAAGGTAAGTATTCTGGCAAACAGGCAATTAGTTCACAAAAATCATTGTTTAACAACAGCCTTCTTGAACAACAAGTGATTTATCTGTAAACAAAAGAGTACGGAATGAAACATTCTGGAGTTAAAACAGCGCTTTGAACAAAATTTCAGTGATCCCATTATTCCAGATTAATCCTTTGGAGGCCTGATTTAAGAATGCATCTTAATTCAAGACAGCACGTGCCTAAGTCTAAGGTAATTTTCACTGTAGGAAAGACAACAGTGAGACATACACGAAAACTTGCTTACATATATACATAGATACAAAAATAGGTAAAGTGAAATAAGCTATTTTTAATTAGTTCCATGGACTTTTTTTAAGTTTCAAATGATATAAAAATAAACACATGCACTGCAATGGCTGAACTTTATAAACTGCAGTTTATATTAACTGCAAGGTTTTGAACTAAATTAGTCTAAACAGCAAATAAACTACCAGTGAAAAGCAGTGCCCCTGTTCTCAACCTAGAACAAAGCCTATCTTGGGTCATCTCTCAGTGGGACACTGAAATCCCTCAGCAGCTCCTCTGAGGGCTGCCAGCAGTGCCTGCAGCTCAGCTCCACGCCAGCCGGCGGCCCCAGCAGCCAAGACAAATCACAAGGGGGGCCTAACGGGGAGGCGCTGGCAATATTTTAATACGACCTCCTACTAAAATGTTTCCTTGAAGCTGTGATAAATAGTGCAGAGCAGGTCTGCCTGTACTAACCAAGAGGAAAACCAAGTTGCCGAGGGATCTACATGTTTGCTTTGTAAGTTTTAAATATCCAGAAGCAATAACTTAAGGCGGGGGCTCTTAAGCGTGACACAAAATACACTTGCTGCCCCTTTTTAGGCTTATGTTTTGTTTCTGCCTGCTATTCTTAGAAAGCTGGTGGTTAAAAAAAACAGCTCTTAAAGGGAACTCGATGGCCACGTCTGATTTACCATCTTTGGCACTTGGTAAAACCTCACGTATTCCTGGAGGCAGAGGGATCTATCCTGTGGCAAAATGCCTACACTCCCCCCAGGGCACCTTTCTGGGTAGAGACCACAGGTCAACACCACCTTTGCAGTGCTTGAATCCCCACCAGGAGAAAGAAAATGCTCTCCCACCTCCCTGCAGATCAGGAGTGGGGTTTTCAAGCCGGGCACATGCACAGCTTCTGCAACACAGAGCTTACTCTGCTCCTGCAAGCACAGACTGCAACTTCTGTACCGCTCACGGGCTGCAGCCAGGTAGGAAGTGAAGGGCAAGGCTTACAGTTGAAGGTCTGTTTTCCTTTCAGCTAGATACACCACAGAGCCCAACCACACTGTGACCTTTTAGGGGAAGAAAAACACCTCTTTTCTGTAATTCTGCAATGTAAATATAGTCATCACTGCAACACTTTTGAGAACACAGCAAACAGACAAGTACTATTGGTGCAAAGAAGAAATGGTCACAATAAAAATACTGTTCTTACCCAGGTAAGGGTAGAGAAGGGGGTTAGAATACTGTAAGTGAACATATGAAACGTAAGGTCTTGTCAGTCTCAAGGGGAAGAATGATCCAAATGGAGGAATTTTATATTCCCTCAGTGTCTTTTTTGCTGCCTGTCACGGCACTGACACTTGCAGAAGCCCCAGCAGAGCTGCACAGCTTCTGTCTGTGGGCTCAGTGCTGGGGAGCCTGATGTGGGAAGACGCACACAAGACACCCCAGGGATTCCTCCACCATTCCCCCTCAGGAGGGCCAGAAGGACGCAGCCCCTACCTCCTCCATGGACTCCAGACCCTCGTCCTTGAGGGATGTGGGAGATTCCCAGAGAGGAGCGCCACGGATCTGCCTCCTCAGATCCCTGGGGCAATCACATCAGAATCTCTTCCCTGCCAAAGTGAAGGGGTCCATGCTGATTTACACCCACTTGCTCCCTGGGGCTGCTAATTTGATGCATCTCTAGGAAAATGTATTAGATGGGAGCAGTTGGATGAGAACAGCTGATGCTGTTGTCACTAGCAGCCTATTTGTGATTTTACTGGGAAAATTAGAACAGATGACCTCAAGGTACTTCAACATGTATACTCAAGGCCTTAGAATGAGAGTCTGGGAAAACAAATATGAGATAGGTAAACCTTTGAAGGAAAAAATGCCACATTTCATATTTAGTTATTTTCTTTTTCTTGCAACAGGTGGCTTACAAGGGACAGTATCATAAATGAAGAGGCTGTAACAAAAAGGTCACTTGGAATAGGGTACAGAAGACTGATGGTGACTCTGAAGTAAAAGGCAAACATCAGCTTTGCCACTTGTCTTGTAACCCCTTAATGGTCCATGGAAAAAGAGACTGCTTTTCAACATTCTCATTATACTGGAACATGGGAATAGCTTCCTGGGCAACATTCGTATTTTATCCTACTCCACTTAACAATTGTGCCTTTAGGGCATACATATTGTATCCTTTAGTGATACAATATAATTTGTTAAGTGAATTGATATGCATGAAAAGAGACAGGGTGCGAGTCTCAAACACTGAAATAACCATCCTTTGGTAGCTGAGCTGGGACAATACTCAAAGCTTCCCCACTGCCAGTTTGTTTAACCAAGACCTAAAGAGGTCAGCTCTAGGGACACAGGGAAAACATTTGGTCTATCGTCTCTATGATGAAAGTGTCAATAAAAAAAGTGAAAAAGCTGTGATGGCTTATTTGTTACTCTTTTCCTAGGATGTGCTCTCAAATCTGTCTAATTTTTTGCAAATATGCATGCTTCAGTCATTACCAATGCACACGTCATTCAGGTGAGGACCTTGGAACAAAATCTTAGTGGGCCCCAGCTATTCCCCAATTCTGTTAAATAAATCTCTCCCTCGTATTTTGAATATGCCTTTTGCAAATAATACTTTCACTTGTGCTTTTCATCCAAAGGGGAAAAAGAAGAAAGAACTTATACCTCCAATATGAAAACTTTAAGGAAAATTATTTGGAATAGTATTTTAATATAAGTGGATGGGACTTTTCTTTCCAGCTGGGATACACTATTGATTTTACATGTATCCCCTTTCAACTCTGACCAATAAAGAGTTGAATACTTACCGTAGAAAGTCAAATAGCCAAATATGGCAGTCATAAAGTACATCAGAAACATGGCAAAAAATGAGATATTTGAAACCAACTGCATTTTTTTCTGTGAACGGCTGGAGAAAGAACAGAAAAAGAACACATAAAAATGATTGGGCTGGATTTTTCAATAGCTGTTTTAAAATGTTTTAAGTCTTTGCATAAACACAGTAATTCTGGGGAGACTCATAAATGCATTTTCATTTAAAACAAGAATTCATTGACAGCTGCACAAGGAAGAAAAGGACTGGGAAAAGACCCTACTTGGGGCTTAAGTAAAAAAACGGTAGGTCCAACCTATGGCTCTACTCCATGGCCATACCTGCTTAAACAGAGTGAAGCCACATGGAGAGAGGATGGCCCTGAAACACTTCAGTAATTAAATTAAAAGGTCAAAATAAGAGAAGCATAAAATTACACAGAGAAGAAAAAAAACCAGAAACATTCTGAATGACTGCAGAGAAACATTTGTGTTCCCGCGGGTAGAAAATACTGGATGTATGCAGACCTATAAAATAGGTAAAGTGTAAACATTTAATCTTTAGATATTTGTTCTAAAATATTTACACTTTGGTACCTAAACTTAGACTTTTAAATCCACACAAGGATGTCCTAAATAGGCACCTGTGAAACTGCTAAAGTCACTTGAAATTTAAAGCACCCAGCTGGTGCCTGAGGGCATTCACGGGTCTGTCTGACTCTGAGCCCTCTCCTGGGCTCCCCAACAGCCCAGAACCCCGCTGTAGCTGCCCACGGCTGCCAGTGATGACACAGCAGGACTGGTCCCCAGCTCCCCATAGCTCTTCCCAGCCAGAAGTGTCAGTGAGACAGCAGTACCAGCAAAGGTCTTTTAATATCACTGAGGCTGAAAGTACTTTTATTTTCCTGGTACTGCAACAGATTTTTAGTTGCATTGGAACAAACACCATTAGCGGAACACACACCTCTGCTATGCCAAATAATGACCAGCACAACTTGGCTCTCCCCAGGCTGCTGTGTACTTCCAGAGAAAACTCCCAAGTATTGCATTATTCTCCACTTCCCTTGCCCCCACCCCAGCGGCATGGCACGCCTGGGAGGCCAGATTTCCTAGCTGACAGCCATGCTCGTCGGCTTGTTGGGTGTTGTTAAAGCACATCTCTGAGTGGCACAAATGACTCAGAGCACCTCTGTGCTAACATTTTCCATGTAAAATGGTTCAAAACAATTAACTGGAAAAAGAAAAAGAAAAAAAAGAAAGAGAAAGGCTTACTCTTTAAGTTCGCTGTAAATCGGGAGGACTGACGGGTGGCACACAAATGCAAAAGCAATGGTGGGCAAAGCATACACAGTCTGTTCAGAGAGAATTTCAGAAAAGAAGTTAAAAAGAAGTATTTCCTCCACTGGTGTGAAGAAATGTTCCGTGTTCAACTACTTCCGTGTTCAACTACCTCAGCTCCCAGCTTGTTGAATTCTTCAACTAAACACTGAAAGCCCTTCTGAGAAGGCAGAAGACCTGTCAATCAGCACGCATTTAATGAAATACAGAAAGCAGTGCTCTTTCAACCCGAGGACAAAGTCTTCGCGTTGGTGGTGCAAGTGCAGCCCTGACTGTGCTCGCAGAGCGCAGCTCTGGACGCCACACTGCTGCTGGTTTTGCTCCCTGGGATGGGTCTGCCTGCCCAGTTACTGCCCCGGTTACTAGCACAGTGTCACGCGTAAAAGGGACATATGGCGGGTCACCGCTACGCTACCCTGCCTTGGCATGGAGAGGGCTGCGCACCCGTGGTGCTAAGGCTGAGGTCCTGAAGAGGAAGCCCGTATCCAGACTGTAAGAAAAGAGAACAGGAATGCAGAACTTACAAATAAATGGATATTTAAGGTACCAAACTGAATCCCTTAATTTCCCAGGACAACAAAAGGGCTAGGAGGGCTTTGGAAGGAGCATGCTTTTCCTTGGGGAAAGAGAAAGACCATTATGTCACCAGGAAGTGCAGGAGGCCTCTGAGGGATACCTCATCCCTTTCTCCACTAAGAGCTGGAGGGGATTTCAGTCCTCAGCCAAATTTCACAAATTATCTCAGTGCCCAGGCACTTGCATTCTCCATGAGGGAATGGGTACAAGCAGAGGTCACATGAATCTGCAAGGACAAAATGAGTCCATCCCTACATGCAGCTCTGTCCCACGCTCTGAAATCTTGTGCTGGTCACAGGCATCCCCTTCCCACAGAAGCTGTTCTGTGCTACAGCCCAGGCCTGATAGATTCAGTAAATGCACTGGTTGCTCTCCAGTGGTCCTTCCTTGCCCAGGCCTTTGCCAACTCCTCTCGCTCCCTCACAGCACATTGCTGCTGTGGTGTCTCCATCTGTAGAGATATTCAGAAGTTGCCTGGACACAGCGCTGGGTGACCCTGCTTCAGCATTGGGGTTGGACCAGGTGATCTCCAGTGGTCTCTGTTAACTTCAGTTATCCTCTGATTCTGTAAAACTGCCCTGTCTCTCCTCTCACACACCAAAGTTGCTAAAATGATTGGCAAACTGTTGGCCCTGAGGGCAAACCTCAGGACATCAGCTCAGCAAATGCTGAGACTCACTGTAGAAAAAGGTGCCCTTCCACACTATCTGGAATCCCTGTACTTGAGCTGCTATTGCACACCAAGTTAACTAATTCTTGTTCTGTCACGCTGGTTCTGAAGTGATGGTTTCCCCAAACCAAAGAACAGTGCTTTGATTGGCTTCTTCAACTGAAGCTGGTAGATTGAATTTTAAAAAAATTAATTTTTGCATGCCTCTGCTACACATGCGTATTCTCTATGAATGCGACTGTAAGGCCCTGAGGACCATGCCCTGCTGGATAAGGGGCTGTTTCACTGGGAGCACTGACAGAAGCCATCCTCCTGCTCCCAGAGCTCTCATATTTTCTTAGGCCAACTTCTTTTTTAGCTGTGTGGTGACAGAGGGAAGCATCCAGCTGAAAGGCTACCAAATTTTTGCTGGACTAACTTCCAACTGTATCCTTTTTGCAATCCAGTTCACCACATGGCTACAGAAACATGTACCCTGTCACAAAGAAGTGGTTTTTCTCCAAAAGGACAGAGATTACTTCTGGGCTTTGGATGCAGGTGTGGCTTACTCAGCTTCTGCTGAACAAGAGTGTAAAGGCACAGTTGTAGTATGGATAGTAAGAAGCAGTGGAAAGGAAAAATCTCCTGAAGAAAGCATTCATTGTCCAGCGGTAGCTCAGGCTCATAGCCTTAGCACATCTACTACCAGGGCAGGACAATACTGCAAGGAGGTGCATTCATCATGGCATCTCCGCAAGACCAAGCAAGGAGACCCATTTTGCATTCACCACTGGATCACAAATGGAAGCATGGAGAATCAGGCCCTATGTGGTACTGATCAGATTAAGAACATGGGGTGTAGGTGCACATATTATGTGAATTAAAAATAAGTATTATAAAAAGAAACATACCTTGGAATTAAAGATAACATACTTTGGCTTACACATATGTTCATGTGCTGAGCTATTTGATAGGATAGATGTTGCATTTAGCTCTGGTACACCACAGGAAATTTGAAACTTCTTGTAAATAACCTAGAATAAGAACAGAAGATAGCTAATTGCTAAAATAATAATAAAAAGCAAATTAAAATTAAAATATCAATGAAATTGTAAGCATCCTGGCTTGTATCATAAATAGTGTGGCTAGCAGGACTAGGGAAGTGATCATTCATCTGTACTTGGCACTGATCAGGCCACATCTTGAGTACTGTGTCCAGTTCTTGGCTCCTCACTACAAAAAAGACATTGGGGTGCTGAAGCGAGTCCAGAGAAGGACAAAGGAAGTGAAGGGTCTGGAGAGTAAGTCATATGAGAAGCTGCTGAGGTAACTGTGGTTATTTAGCCTGGAGAAAAGGAGGCTCAGAGGAGACCTTAACACTCTACTACTGCCTGAAAGAAGGTTGTAGGAGGTTGGTATCAGTCTCTTCTCACAGGTGACAACTGACAGGACGAGAAGAAATGGCCCCAGGTTGCACCAGGGGAGTTTTAAATAGGATATTAGGAAATTATTTTCATGAAAAGGGTTGTAAAGTATTGGAAAAGAGTGCCCAGGGAAGTGGTGGAGTCACCACCCCTAGAATTGTTCAAAAAACGTGAGGCTATTTCACTTGAGGACATGGTTTAGTGGTGAACTTGTTGCGCCAGGTTGACAGTTGGACTTGATGGTTTTAAAGGTCTTTTCCAACCTTAATGACTCTATGGTTCTAACAGACTCATCCAACAAAGAAAGCAAGCTCAACTTACCACTACCAGGAAAAATACCATGCAGCTTAATGAAAATCCACTGGTATAGCCAAGATACCCTGAAAAAAATTAAAAGGAAATCTTACACAAAATAATTTTATTAGTCTTATCTTGGTTTTTACTTCCTTTTGCTTCTGCATGAAAAGTTCAAATGTATGATACATTTAATATGCATTTGAGCTTCTGGGCAGGACAAAAACATGTCCTCTTGGTGTGGAAGTCTCCCATGTTGGGAATCTCCCACATAACAAATTTCCTAGCTTTTGGTCAGGCCTGGGCCTTGCTCTCACCCATGTGACTTCCTCAGGGTCACCTGTACATCAGTTTAACTAATTTTACTTTTGAAAGAGGTTGTGATAATTGAAAAATACATGAAAGTGTGCAATTGCAATCAGAATGTGACACAGATTCCCTGATCAGCTGAGTTTGGGTTATTTTCTCAAAAGGAAGATCCCAACTGGACTTTGATGCCAAATGTTGTTACATGGTTTCAAAAAAATACATTGTGTACCTACTGGTATCTTTGTGGATTCAAATACATTTGAAAATGCAATTCTCTGTATACATCTTACTTCAAACTCCAATACCTCCCCACTAAAAATTTTGATGCTTATAGAAAAGTAACTTATTTTTTGTCAGTGTGGCTGTCAGTGGCATGATGCCCAAAATGGCATTTTCATCTTACCTAAGTTCTTAAGGAGACATAAAGGCAGGATTATGCCAAATGTCACTATGACAACAAGAATCCGTCCATCCACGTACCATGCCCTGCATAAAACATTTAAAAAACCATACCATGAGCACACCTTAAACACTCTCTGGCTTTCCCTTCATTCAGCCACCCTCTTTGACTGCTGTACTTACAGAACTATCTTTGGTCTTCTTACCCTACAAGCTTCTACAAAAGGACAGAAGGAGTTACATCTCGACTTTGTTGGATACTTAAAGTATCCGGCCCTTGAAACAGGGCATTGGTCTCACTCAGGTATGGCAGATTTTCATAGTCACTAGTCAAAATATCACCCTACTGCTGGGATCAGTGAGTGGGACTGAGAGGCAGAACAACCACCTGTGTAACCTGCCAGGACAACGAAAGATTGTACAAAGGGTCACGCATACAGCACAGTGGAGCAAGGACGGGCACCACAATTCATTTGGGAAACCACCCAGGCATTTGACTGGAGTGGCAAACCAGGCTCCTGCGGGCTGGCATGCACTGGCTAGTCCAAGTCTGTATCTCCTCTAGCAAAGTGCTTTGAATACTGCTGAAAAGCAAGAAAGAGAAGGAACAGTGCTAGTGATGTTCTGTATGACCTATTTCCATTGCTTGGTCCAGTTTAGTATGATATCCTGAGGAGGAATGGAATCTCTACCACTTTCTTGTGCACTACAGCACTCCATATAACCTAGAGTGAGGGATATCTACCACTATAAAAAAATGCCCCCCCTCTATTAAGGAAACTGGCAAATTCAAGGAATGATAAATGGCAGAAATCTAAGTATAATATTCTGCAGTTGTCATATGCTAGTACTGAAGAATTTCACACTATGGACAGTGTTCCAGGGGCAAAATTCTGCAAGAGGCTGAGAATGCAGGGAAACACATAATATCTTTAACTTGCATTGCTCCCAATATTTTCAAGTGTTGCCTAACACTGTAAAATATTGGATTCTATGATAAGAGGGGTTTTTTTTCTCACCATTTTACCTTGAAAGGAGGCTAAACATGCTAGAGGGATTGATATGAAATGGGGCAGCAGGCTTGGGTATGTAAACATTAGGCTACAGCATGTGGGAAAGTACAGCTACAGTAAAATCTACCTTCACTACACAACTACTTCTAAAATCTACAAAAATTAAAAAATCCAAAAACGCTCTGAGGCATCAGTATAAATCACCATTCTTCATGAAAATCTAGTGTGCAAAAACAGCAACTAACTTTCATTTCCTATCCATCTTCTTTTCCTTTCCAAAATTGTCTTGGCTTTTATGAACCCCCTGAGAGACTCCTGTGAAAATCTACTTTGACAAATCTAAAGGGTATCTAATACTTAAGAGCTTTTGTAAACATATGTTTAAACTTAACTACACAATGTTAAATTCTACAATCTAAGCAACAAAATTAATTCAACTTACGAAAAAGTTTCTTCTTTTCCCATTAGAAACTTTATGGCAGAAGGCAGCTCATTTTTGACTATGAAGAGATAGCTCAACATTGCTGGAGGAAGAAGAACGGTTTAGAAAATCGATAAAGTATTTTGTGGAACAAGTACAGAGAAGCATCCTGAGAACCTTTCCCACAGTGGTGTCTGATGATAGAAGACCCTGAACCATGACTGACTGTAAAATTACAGCATTTTTAAAAGGCTGCATGCAAAGCATTGGCCACAGCTATCTTGAGGAGCATGAAGATCCCAAAATGTCGTGGGGAGAAGGAGGAACCCAACTGGTTGGTAGCTGTAACATTACTGAGATATTCCTGGGCTTTGTTTTCTAATATTCCTCATTTCCTTTACCTCCAACGTTCTGAAGAGATGTAGAGCCAAAGACAATCATTTTGCCTGGGGTACCAAAGACCTGCTCACCAAGCTTCTCATACACCATGCACCCTGCATGAAAAGAAAGAGGAGAAAGGTAACAAATACTCCATTGAAAGCTGTTGAGTTGAAACACTTATGACTCCTTTTCAGCTAACCAGCCATTTGTGCAGCCAAAACTGCCCTTTGCAAGTAAATAGGGAGCTCTCTTGTAATTTCTAGGGCTGAAAATTATGTAACTTATGTCTTCTTGACTTCTATAAATGTTATCATTGGCTACCAGTCACTTTTGAAATGGAAGCTCTTAATGAGACTACTGCACTCCTTTAATGAGCCTGTCCATACCCCTAGTGACATGTTAACTTCTGGTATCCCCATCCTGGCATAAATTTGTGCCTGCAATGAAAATGACATAGAAGGCCTCCTCTCCAGACAAAACCCAGTACAGCAGGACTTACAAGTCAGCACTGGCAGCCCGGCCATCGCAGACACAGTACTGCCATTCTGCAATTCCGCTTGCTTTCCCTGAACGATCCAAATGAGGACAGCCACCGTTTAACAGGATCATTTACAACTTCTAATGACAAAGCCCTAACTTGTGAATTCTCAGTGTGGTACGTTTTTGGTAAAACCAGAGAAAGATGTAAATTATAACTAAGATTTCTTTTTACGCAACCATCAAGCCTAAGAAACTCCCCTACTAATTGGTTTGTGTTTCCGTTAAATGGTTTTTTAACTTGTCTCTGAATTAGGCTGAGAAAAAGACTGGGCATTGTGAAGATCATGAGACACACGAGAACCAAAAGAAAAATACTGCAGATGTTACACTGGGCAGATGATTTTTAAAATGCATTCCATTGTTTGGTTTTCTCTATATTTCCTTACAGCTGGCATTTCTGCTTTGAAGCTTGTATAAAAAATAAGTCTGAGCTTAAATGTACCAGCAACGTAGAAAACAGGGCTCAGATTTTGAGAACTAACACCGCACAAACGTGTCCAAATTGAAGCACATGCACCTAGTTTAAATAGGCAGTTGCTGACATTATACATGGTAGAACAGTAACTCATGTGCTCATGTGTTATCAAATTGCATATTTAAATATTACAGTGTTCTTGTGAACAGATAATTTTAAAAATATGGCTTCTGGGATTGTTTACAAGGAAAGAGACTCTTGGACTTCAGAGCACAGTGACATTTAACACTGTAGGTAACTTCTAATTTCTGTGTTTAGATAGTGTATCTGTGTTAGAAATACATTTCTCTCTGTGAAGGAACTGTTCCCTTTTATTTTATTCTAGGAAAACTACTACTATACCACAAAGGCTATCAGGAATTTCACACTAACCATTAAGGACAAACTGTATTTTCATGTATTCCTCATCATAGGCAAAGGTTCACTGTTTCATTTGCAATTCACTTTGTAATGCAAAGAAACTATAAGAGCTGTTCCTTCTAGATCACTGAAGACAACACTTCCAGGCAAAAGGATTCACTCTTTGTCATAAGTTTTTTTCTTTATAATGATGCTCTTCTCCATTGTCATGACATAAATTCTTGTTAATTCTGGGCTTTTGACCAAAATGTGTCAGGCCTTCCTAATGTGTCAGCAAAGCGACAGAAACTCCACCTTACACAGAGCACCTGGCTTCATATGAACACTTTTCACCTCTTGGTTTTTACAGTTCTACTGAAATGGTAAAACAGCTTAGATTACCTGTTTCCTTTGAACACACCAACAGGAGATGTATTGAATAAATAGACAGCAGCGTGACTGAAATCAAAAGCAGCCTATAAAAGAATGGAAAATAAAGCTTACCGTAAGAGATGAAGTCTAACATTGCAATATTTCATGTCAGGTCATATTCAAATTGACTCTGAGACAATTTTTTTATTCTTCTGACCATGCAAAAAGCCCTAAAATACATGTGATTCACATGCTGTTTGCAGTTCCACCATGGAGGTAGAAGACCCCACACGTAGAGGGATTCAACCAAATAAAACTTAGCGGAGCCTCCTCATATTGAAAAAAGCAAGAATAAAGATGTCTTCTCAGATAGGAATGAAGATTCAATCAGAGCACAAATGAGCCACGTATGCCATTCAACAACCACTCTAAACCTTTTGATTCTGGAAGCAGAGTAAAAATTTCAAGGAAAGTCACGCATTTAAGGACTTCCATACCAAATCTTTTCCCAGGACATACTTCATATGTTACCACCAAAGGGTAACATGCCCAAACTGCTTTTTATGTGCCTCACAGTGCCCAAGGAAGGGGAAGTTAGGGCTCAGCTGCCCTCCCTTGGGAATAAAGGCAGCAACCAAAGGCTTATACTTTGTCCAGGTGGAGACTCATCTTCCCTCACTGATGTCAGTCCTGGTCTGACATGATCCATAATTTAACTTCACATAGAAGAATTGCAGGAAGTAGTGACCAAACTGTTTGTGTAGGGAACTTGCTGGCACAAATGATAATTAGTCATTGCCAGGGGCTAAGTGCATAAAAGCACATTTTCTCATTGCTCAATGTCTTTAAGTCAAGCACCATGTGTGCCTTCCCCTCCAATACTGACACACAAAGACCTGATGATGTTTTCATGATGTGTGTGAAAAGCATTCAGACAATCTGTTGGCAATTCCTCTCTTTATTATGACAACTACCCTCCAGACATCGAGAAAAACAAGACTAAAATTTAACAGAAAACAAGCTGCTGCCATAGATAGGCAGCAACACATCTTTTTCATATGAATATGTAGAAAGAACAGGATGAGAAGCCTTTTGCCCCCACTTTTTTATTAGTTTAGACTGGAAATACTTTAGTGCCAAATAATGACCCACAAGTTCCTTGGGGCCAGAGGAGCAGGGAGAAACATAAAGAGGTGATAGAAGGAACTGTTCTTCTGCCAAGAAAGAATGATGGTTGACAATAACAACACACTCTTTGTACAGCCCCAAGCATGTTTCTCCTTGAGAAGGTGGAGAAGGGAAGGGAGATTGTACTGGCTGAGGTCACTCTGCTCCATTTTTTACAGATTTGCTAAGCCCTCCTCCTGCCTGTGTTCCCTGCTGAGCTGTTCCACCCCTGTCTGCCGGCAGACACGGCACTCAGTCCCTGTGCTCAGCTGCTGGGGCTGACTCACTCCCAGCCCCAAATGGCTCCAGCTCTGCATGCCAGCATCCAGTCTGTCTTAATATTAAAAGCTCCTGTTTTTCAGGCACTGAGCTCACAGAGCCTTTGCAGCGGAAAAAATAACACTCCCAAGCAGCCAGGTATTTATCTGATCTGTTGTCCTTAGCTCCCCATAGGGTTCTTACAGACACTTGGCATTTTCATTAGCACTGCACGAAAAACTTGTTTGTGTTAGGACTGTGGTATGGATAGGAATATTCGTGCCAGAACCACCCCTTGGAAAGGAATGAAAATGTCCATGCCACTCGCTCTGCACAAATTCAAAACAGAAACAGGGGAGCTTGCGCTACAGTCCCAAAAGCACTCCCCTACTCTTTGTTTTGCCTGCTTTTAAAGAAGTGCTGGTAGCTGTGCAAGCAAACGGCAGATGCAAAAGTCACTTCCCCACAAAAGAATAAACAGTTTAGGCCAGAGGACTGATACAGTGTTGGGAAGAACAAACCGTTCCTGTGATGCCACTGCTGTTTTCTCCCAGATACCACCATTTACCAGGTCAGCTGAATCCTATGCTGTCCCCAGCCCACTGTGAAATCCCAGGCTTTGGGGCTAGAAAAGCTGTGAGGCTCATGCAGTCACATGAATTATTGCACAGACCAGTTCTGAACCCTCATAAGGTACTGGGTGCAGAGGACAAAAGAGCATGGGGTTTGCTACCCTACAGCCTCCTAGAGGGCTGGTCTGCCAGCTGCCCTAAACCTCTGGAGGAGTTAGGCTGCAGCTTCATGAGTCCTTCCAGCCAAAACTAGCAGAATTGGCTGCAGGAAGCAGTGTGAAACTTCAGCTGTAGTCTCAATCTATACCTCATCTAACAAGCTCCTCTGCCTCAACAGGGTTTTTCAGATCATGTATAGTGCTGGGCTAAATGCAGGCTGAAGGCACCATGTGCATGGCTGGCCCACATGTCCCAGCAACATGATCCATCACTCATGGACCTGACTCTACAGGATGAATTCACAACAACTGCTCTTGCTATTCCTAGGTGGCCTGGCTCATCTCTAACTTCCGAAACTTTTTGTGCCATCTTTTAGCAGCAAACTTTTCTCTCCTTTCGCATACAGGAAATTATGTTCTCTTTTGGTCTAGGCTGTAGTTATCACCAACACTGGGATTAAGTTCCTCTGAGTTCCTACCTCAGTAGTTTTGCCTAGAAACTATGATGCTTTGTTATGGCACTAAGTTATGCAGATAGGATGT
Source organism: Platyrinchus mystaceus (assembly GCA_035041135.1). Classification (NCBI taxonomy): domain Eukaryota; kingdom Metazoa; phylum Chordata; class Aves; order Passeriformes; family Tyrannidae; genus Platyrinchus; species Platyrinchus mystaceus. Next base: position 30,148,373 of record JAWWLV010000045.1, read on the forward strand.
GTCATTGCCATGTTTATTTCGCATGTCTTATGCTAAGGATATAGGATACGAAGTGATCCAGGTGTTCATGGCAGTGTGCACTTCATACTGCAGGAGCCCAAAAGCTGTGAGAGTGGAAATCATGGTCTGCTTTGTCAGTGCTGAAAATTCTCCCTTAATTTTTCTGCCTCTGCTTTCTACTTTTCAGGGATGGTGCATGCCAATACTGGATAAACTTTCAGGAACTGTGCTACAGAGGCACTGAATTTAAGTGCTTTCTCATGTGCAAAAAGCAATGAAAGCAGAAATGATCTACCTGTGACAGACCCAGCAGAACTATACATTTACGGGAAAAATGTAGGGAATGAGAGTGTAAGAAAAAATTTAACACTAATAGACTAGGTTTATCTCTAAGATTATTGTATGATAAAAGAACATTTAAAGCAGTTCAACTTTCAAGCATAACTACAGACACCATGTTAGGATCGTGCATCCCCAGGCTTCAAAGGGGAAAGCTCTACTAGCCTGCTCAGTTAGGTCCTGCTAGCTTCCTTACCTGTGATCTCAGTTGGCTGCTATATCTCAAGGCCAACAGATCTAAAGGCATTATAAAGCTAACAATTATGCACTTTTGAACACACAGAGTTAATTCCACAGAGAATAATGCTGCTATTTACTATATAAATCTCTATATTCAGTTTGGCAGTTTTTTGCACAGTGTGTTGGAACAGATCTACATACTCACTCAATCACCATCACACATTGTTAGAAGTTTCTCTGGTGTTCACATCACTGACCTGATCTACTTCACTTAAAAGAAACTGCCTTTTTACATCCTTTAGAACAACACATTTCACTGAACTCTCATGAAAAACTGCTGAAAGAATGAGAAGATGATGAGCTTATAGAAAACTAAATCAGTAAGGAGAAACTGAGGCTGTTCCTTGGTTGAGACACTATTATCACAGAAGAGGTAATAAGGCTATAAAGACATAACTTTTTTTTTTCTCTCCTTACAGCAGTTTTTGCAATCACCAGTTTGTACCCACAGAGATGTGCTTATCAAAGCATGGGTGGACTATCACATACGGGCGGGCTAGAGTACTGGGTAAAAAATGTAGCAAAAATAAAATAAACTGAGTCATCTGCTAAAGAAAGATGTAAATTACAATCCAGATATTTTACAGCCTAGCTTAGTGACAATACAATTATGAGACTTCATACGTTTTTAATGTAAATGGATTAAATCCTTGGATTATTCCTAGATTTTACGCAACCACAGCAAATTTTAAGCTAGCAGCATGGATCTAGCTATTCTGGCACAAAACCCCAGAGCAGATGGCTATATGTACCGCTTTGGCCATCAACGGTGCTTTATACAGAGTTCACATTATATACTAAGAAATGACAAAAGTTCTCTATTTTTAGATTTGACATTCAAGAAATGACACCTCTTTAGAGCAATCTGTAAACTCAGTAACCCTGTTGAATAGTTCTCAAATATTGTAAATTATTGTATTTCTCCCCTCAATGAACATTTATCGTTGAAATCTGCACGCAATTCCCAATTGATTTCTTAACAATCACTTTTCACAATAAAACGTCTCATACTGAGATCCAAAATAACAGTGTCTTAGTCATTCAATGGCACTGTTTCATTTTTAAACTATTTAATTCTCCTTTATAAAAAGCCTTTTTTTTTTTTTTTGCTGGTTAAGTACTCTGCCTCTACTCTTTTCTGTACTAAAATCTTGGCTATATTTATGTTGGCTCTCAAGTACTCACCTAAAAGTGAAGAAACTGTGAGAGCGAGATGAAAATACTATATGTAACTTATAAAGGAATATAAATACTCTTGTTTTTTAAAAAAGTGTTTATTGCACCATGCTTTGAAGAAAGCTCTGGAGATCCTGTGACATAAGTAAGAACTAGGTACTAGCCCACTGCAGCTATTACTACTGAGTATTTCCGATGTATGCACAGCTTGCAGAGCATAGGAAAAATCCCCATCTAGGTCTGTAGTAAATAACATGGAGTTAATTTTCCCTAGCATTACAAGCAATGGCTTTTTCCTCAGGAATATTGGACTGAAAAATATTGGTCTGAAACTTGTAGCTAATATTTTCAGGCTTGAATGCTGTACTTCATTACAGATGGACTATAAATCCCTCCACTTGCTGGCAGCGCACACATTCTTTAAACACAGTGAAACTCCACAGAGATCAGCTATTCATCAAGTGAATACTTACAGAAAAAGGAGAATTCCCGTATTGGCCAAGGCAAAAGCAAGACCCAAAATCCCACTGCCCATAATTGCATTGCTAAGGTTGAAGACAGACATCCCCAATGAAGTAGTTCCTGGGATCTGGAGAAGTAAAGACAGATGTGTCAGCAACAGCTTGGAACACAGCAGGGAAATGCACCTCTGCTTCAAACTCCATGTTTTGTGATGTATCAGATATAAGTAACAACTCCTATGGAAACTACTTAATAAAAATTGGTTTGAAAGGGGAAAAAGCATTGCTGAACCCTTGTCAGAGCTACATTCTGACCGCTGCCCAATAGATTTTGTAATCTGACGTAAATGCTATAGGCAATACACAACTCATATACAATTTCAATTTTAACCCCCATCTTTCACCATGCCTGTGAAACATCTAAGGCACATAATTTATTTATGGTAAAGCCATAAGGAACCACCACAACTTCCTGCCTGACACAGGCCAGAGGGATTCCCTTGCCTCAACCCAACCAAAATGCTTGGGGATTTGTTTTGGGGTTTTATTTAAGTGCTGATCCCAGGCAGTTCCTACTGAAACTTGAATACAGTTATAATTGTGTGTGCCCAGGACTTTTGAAGATGATATCTAAAGGCCCTTCATATACACAACATGCAGTTCCTTTTGACAGGGAACAGAACAGTGAGAGAGACTTACATATTCATCACATTTCTTCTTCTCCAGGTGGCTGTTTGTGAGACTTCTTCTACTTTCTCGATCTGAAATAAACTTGCTGAAAGAAGTCAGAGGATTTATTTCCAGCAAGTGCTTAGAAAATGTGAACACATTATTTCCATGAGCAGCATGTGATTACAAAATAAGCGATGTATAAAAACTATGTGCAAAAAGAGGCCAAACTCATAACAGATTATGCCTCACTAATACAGTGTACATTAGGCATCAGTAAAGGTAACACCAGCACAAGATCAGAATAAATGTGTGTGTGTATATATATATATATATATATATATATATACACAGAATGGTCTTTTAGGCGATTTAGTAAAGCAGCAGCACCGATTTCGTGGATGGGAAAGCAATTTTTTTGCACAGATGTTAAGAGGAGATGCTTCTCCAGGTGTCCCGCAGAAATACTTATGAGGAGCACCCACTGCTCCCAGCCCTGCTCATGGGGTTAGCTTAACTAACACCACTCTGTAAGGCAAGCAGCCATTCTATGTGACCAAGCATGTCATGTATTCATTCCTTTCTCCCATTATCGCACCCTGAAGGTCCTGTGAAGCAAGCAGAGAAACTAAACAGATTTCTTCTTCCCCTCCCTACTGACCTCAAGACTCCTGGGCGCCAGCTCAATTACTTCCTTCCTTGCTAGCCTGGAAGGTCCCAAGCACCCAGCCCACCAGGAAGTGGTGATGACCCCTTCACAGAAGAGAGGAAACACAACACCATCCCTAGCACTGACGGTAAAATCAAGCAGTTACAGGGCCTAAGTGGAGAACTTGGGACTGCAGCTGCCGCTGGCCAGGAACACCCCTCTGTCCCCTGCATCCTCCAAGGATTAAGGGAGTGACTTATATTCTTTTATATGATTTTTGTGCCTAGATTATGATTGTACACTGATAAAACAAATCATGTATTAAGATTTGACCCCATCTGCTGAGGGTCCAGGTGATTATAAATCTTAAGTTGTACTATAAATTCTGTATTATAAATATTTATAAATTGCACTACATTGATTCTGTTTGTTGAAATCCTGTGCCATTCAAATACTAAATTCTGTGCTACACTAATCATAATACCCTGCTAAAAAAATAAAGCCTTAATTGTAACTATGATTTACTGCCATCATCATTCTGCCAAGGTTCCCTAAAAGACTCCATCTGTCCCCTCACTATCGGGCGACACTGTGAAACCCTACATTGCCACTGAAACCCTAAATTGCCACAAAGGGTTGGTACGTCTGAAGTTAAGAAGAGTTGGATGTGCCATACAGAGTTAGCACTGCCTGGACCATCCTGAACCAGGTACCCTGCTCCATTGTTGCAGTGTTCTGGGCTACCAGATTTTCAACTGAGTGTCTTTCAAAACTCACTACTGAATTCATCATACTGCAAAATTCAACACTTCTGTGCAGGGAAACATGGAACAAACAGCTTTTCTTTCTCTTTACCCTTTTCTTGTTTTGTGTCCTTGATGTATCCACATTTAGGAACTTACCGTCCTCCTGTGGCTGTGTTGGCATCCTTGGGATTTACAACACTTCTGATTTGGATGAGCTGTTATTTTCTTGCAGATCTTCTCTTCAGCAAACATTTTAGTTTGTATAAAGCATTCTTTCAGCTTTTCATCTTTTGAAGGTTTATGCACAATTAAGTCCCTGGCATCTTTGTTAATCCACAGATGGTTCTTAGTCTGCACTGGCTAATGCATCAACCATTGCACATGTCACATACCTAACTAGGGGCTGTCACCAAGTGTCAGAGACTGTTTTAGCTGTAGGTACATTAAGCTGACTCTTCTTAGATTAAAACAGACAAACAACACCGGACACAAACGGCAGAACTGCTGGTCCTTTCCCACAGCTGGGAATGTCTACCGGCTGGGGATGTATAATTCAAACTGTGACTCAAGACTGCACATCATCTGAACACATACAGTGGTATTCAGGTGAGCTCGTAAAGACAGAGCTCTATCAAACTTACCTACTACCTCAGCTGTGGCCCAAATCCTACTGATATATGCTAGCATACCTTTTAAGCCTATGGCAAAATCATGCAGTTATAATGCTGCTGACTTGGCTTCCACAGCTGACACACTTGGACCTAGTGTCTTTAACATTTTGTGTTTATCCCTTAAATCTGGGCATAGCTGACAAAATGTATGTAGTATTTTTTCTGGGTTTGTTGCAATTTTGACTCCTACTCACTGGTCTGCTTTGATTTCCTTTATGTCAATAAAAAACAACTATAGGCTTCTCCTGTATTTTTTAAATACTAACTTCAGCAACTAATTTGCTGCAAAATATAGACACCATGTTAGATTTACCAGGGCTAACACAGTTGGAATAGATGGCTGAACCTCCCCCACTGTTTTAAGAAGTGAAAAGCAACCACTTCTAAGATAAACTGATCAAAATTAACTTTCCAAAGCTCACCTTGTAGGTATTTCATCCTCATGGAATAAAATCTCAACTTGATTCAGAGCATGTGCTTTTCTTTTTCATGTCTGTTTAAAGCTCATCTCTTGAACGCAGGCAGCAGAGTGTGAACGGTTTGAAAAAGACATTCCAGCTCTCTCTTGAAACACCCTGCAGGCAATTTGTACAGGCAGGAGCACAGAGAAGAGCTTTATCTCTTTTGGATTTGTAACTGCTGCTGGGAACATCTGTGGACTTTGCCTTCTTCTGTCATTTATGGAGATCATGTGTCATTTTAGATTTTGTCAAGAGTTATGATAGAAGTCACTAGTCTGATCTCCCCACTTCTACTCATCCCCTTGCAGCCAATCCCCCCTTAATAATTACAAAAATAACAAATTTGTAGATACTATTATTATTGCTGTCTGGTATTAGAGTTCCATGAAAATTATTGTTAAAAAACTAATACACTATAAAGACAACACTTGAGAAATACTGCTTGAATATAAAAACTACCGTGGGACTTTCCGTTAGAATATTTCTGACAGAGTAAACAGCTTCTGCAAAACTGGTAACTTCTGTGGCCAACAAACATGTTATTTCCTTCCGGATGGGACTTTGAGAAAACCAGTGTGATTTGATAAACTGATCCAAAGTACTTTCTTTTGAGTTAGCTCTGCATTAGAAATGGAGCGGACTTGTTGTCCAGCCTCTCATCTCCTATTACAAGCTGGGCTTCTCATCCACCCCATGTTTACCAAATCACACTGCATATTTTTCTTCACTTAATGCTGTGTGATGTGTACAGGAGGCCAAAGTCAGACATGGGAATGTGGCTACTGTGCTCTCAAACCACAAGGTACACATCACTGAGCCCAGCTTTTTTATGGGGTGCTTCCCAGGCCATCTTCCAGCCCCAGGACTGCTTTCCCAGAAAGTTCATCAGTGATGCAGTGTGGGGGGATGTGGGGTCTTGCCTGTGCAGCATTTGCTGTTGCAGGCAATTTAACCTGCAAGTCCAGACAAGAAGATTGCTTTGGGACAATGCTTGGGAGGTGGTACAGCCATACCATATAACAGACGAGTTTTCCATAAATGGAAAGTATTACTGATCTTAAATTAAATAAAAATAAAATCAAAAAGTGTAGGGGGGAAGGTATTTTAATGAATTCAACAGAAACAAGTTTTCCCAAGATACTGCTTTTTGTAAACACTTTTTTTCATTTCAGCGTGGTTTTTTTCCCCCTATAGCATATGAAAGGAAACATATGTTGGAATACTGGAATTTCTAGTTAAACTGTGCCATGCATCTGCTCTGCTTAATAGACGTGCTTAGAAAACAAGCCATTCATTGTCACAGAATGTTGTATATTTGACCTTTAAAAATATGACACAAATTAAGTGAAACGCCTGTTTACGCCAGCCTCTCCCAGCCCTCCCAAGGACCAGAGGCCACTGTGAGAGGTGCTGTGGCAATGAGCTGCAGGACTGCCTGTGCCATCAAAGCCTGACAAGCATGAAATCCATTTGTGCTGTTTGTTGTCTTCATTTCAAATGCTTTACTCATTGTTAAAAGACATAACCTGTTCTTAAATGTTTCTGCTTTCCTATTGTGTTTCCTATACCACAGCTGAGTATGGGCAGATTATACAAAACTTTTCAGGTATATTAATGAAATATCCTGGCCAAGATATAATGAGCTCATCCTTGCAATGCATGAAGCCTCACAGTTGGCTTGTAAAGAATATCTTAATTTAATTATTTTCCTGGCTTGATTTAGTGGAAAGTAGAGACTTAGTATTATTGATAAAGTGATTTTAAAAGGATGATGTTAAACTATGGTTTCCAAACTTAATTTATTAAAGGAATTCAATGAAAAATGTTTGGTTAAGGTGATATATTCAAGCTAACAATTTTGGCTAAGCAGAGTTAGCCAAAAACCATTTAGCTATCTCAGATATGTTTAAACATAATTAAATTAAAATGATATTTGATGATGCCTTAAACATTTGTTAGGGAAAGTTAGTTTTGCTACGATGACAGAACTTTATCCTTAGGCAGCTTCTTAAACTGCATGCTAACTTGAGCAGTGGCAAAGATTTTCAGGGCAGACTGGAACAAGAAATGCAGAAGAAAGTTTGGTCTGACTTACTCTATGAAACTTGGACCACATCTTGGCATACCTACTAACAACCTTGTTAACAAAACAAGGGGTGCTGATGACTTACTAGTAGCTGTAAACCAAGACAGGCATTCAGATAACAGCTTCTTGAAAGTATTGCATTGTCATAGTTATAGATAAGGAGTAAGTCATCTAAATACTGATTTACAGTTATGCGCAGAGATGGCAAAATTTTATAGCCAGGAGACATGGCTAAAAATCACCAAATCCATGTCTGAATTTGATGCAAATCTCTTGACTGGCATTTCCATTCAACATCTGCATACAAAAAAAACCCTCCTCTCAGTACAGCCTCTTCAAAACAACATCCCCTCCCTACATACGACTGTATATTTAGGCCTGGAAAAGGCTGAAAATCCAAAGGAAACTACAGAATTCTTTTCCAAGATCAAGAACTATTTGGAGTTTACAACCAGACTTGGAATCAGCTTCTGCCTGGTATACCTTCTCCAAAAGACCCTTGAAAACTCTGTCCTACACTGAGCTTGAACAATTATGCAGTGGGAAAAAAATGTTCAAAATTACATACAGTATGCAAAATCAAACAGGTTGAAACAACAAAAAAGCAAGTTAGTTGAAAATTACAGATCTAATCTAAAACTCAAGTGAAATCAACAAAAAAAGTCCCACTGATTTTGATGGACTTTGGAGTCTCACAAGGCCTCACACCATGTGCCAGGCAGCAGAAAATGTGTTATTCCCTATGCCTGTTAACCTCTTACTGCATGCAAAAATGGTGTTTGCCAAGATAGTTATAGAAAGGGAATAACTATATCCTTTCAGGATGCATTCAGCATGGGGTGCAGAGCAGGATATGTCCCCCTGCTCATCACACATGGGGTTGCTCACAGGGCTGCACTGGTGCCAACATGCTGCTGCACTGGAAGCTGCAGTCGGCATGAGCTGCCTTGAAATTTGTTTTAGAAATGAAGTGGAACATGAACAAACCAGAATATATAGGGCAAAATACTTGTGTATGGGATGTAAGTAGCTGTCCCATGAGAGCCCAGGCAGAGGGATAATAGAGAACCATAATGGGCTACATCCTACAACCAAATGATTGTCTGCAGAAAAAGGAAGTTACCCAGAAAGGAATGGAAAATTGTGGAATATGTTCATCTGCCCTAAGAGCCAGAGCACTAATCAGAAATTCTGCTTCAGAGTTTCTGATCCTCTTTCCTTCACTCCACTTTTCTTCTTCCTTTTGCAGGCAGTCTGAATTCAACACAGTTCTTGCCACGCTTACTACGTCCAAACTCCACAAAGCACATTGTGACTGCAGAGAATCAGGCACATATGGCACAATTCTTCCCCACCCTCCATAAACATTCACTGAAAGATGAAGTACCAACAGGGTTTTCCCCCATAACAGTTACTGGTGACACCAGCCAAAGTGCTGGGGAGGTGCAGCCAGCCTGGTACAGCCACTCCTTCTCTCAAGGATATAAATTCTCGGCAGGCTAAATGACGCAAATTTACTACTGTCAGACCACGAGCTCCTCTCCTTACAACGTGAACCAGCAGGAAAGCAAGCAGGTTCATACTGGACCTGTTTTGTTTTGGCAAAGTTGGAGTGGTTTTGTGTCGTGCTCTTCCTCTTTTTTTTTTGTTTTTTTTACAGAAGTGGTTTGCATTTTGTTTTGGCACTTTCCATCAAAGCAGTTGCATCAGAAAATTCCTGACCAGCTCTAATCTTCATCAGCGCAGCTGTTGTGGTCACACCACCACACGCCCTGCTGGCCACGGCCCCAGGACTTCCCCAGGGCAGGCCATGGTGGGGAGGCTGCCACCCTCCTACTGAGGGCTCACCCACACCACGAGCCAGGGCCTCCTGCTCCATCCCACAGTATGGCTGTCTGGTTTTGCTACATGAATGGTATGACCAGTGCTGAGTGCTTATTGCCATACCCGTCACCAAGATCCCTGTCCACTCACACAATTGTGAGAGTCACATGACTCTACTTGCACTTGGGAAAAAACAGATCTAAGTTTTGTTTTAACACAAGAAAGTGAGTTTCCAAGATAGCCAGAGAAGACACTGGCCAAAAGGAAGAAAGGGCAAGAGAAGATTTTGAAGGGCTGGATCCCCATGCAGTTACTAGCCAGCCAGTGTTCTCCACCTTGGTTTGCAATATTTGAATAGGAAGTTTGATCAAAAAAGAGCTTCCTGTTTTACAGCTTACAAAACCCAAACAGAGTCTGTCAGCAGGTCTTTACTATAAACTGCTTGGCTCAGCACCTGTTGGAGTCTGACAGGAAGGGCTGAAGAACTACTCTCTGGTGGAAAAGGCAGGTCTTTGGAAATGACTGTACAGCCTATAGAAAAAGCAAACAGCCTAACAGTTGTAACTAGCAATTTTCACCAGTATTCATGCATTTTTTTTGAAACTTGATATGAGTTACGTGTAATACTCTGGTTTACCGTCTTCTTGCCACCTGTGCTTGAAGGGAGCAAACTGCTGCCCAGTTTATCTTGCCAAATTGCAAACATGGACTGGGACTACATTTGCTGCCAACCACACCAGCTGTAAATCTCCAGGAGCTTGGATGCATGGATGTGGCTAGGCAGGTTAAAATTGTCATATCAGGGATCAAAGGTCAACAAGAAGATTTGCCCCAAATTCTGCCATTGTATTAATTTTTATTACTTCCTTGCTGTGTGCAACCAGATATTTTGAAATGTTGGCTTTTTGCTACACTATGCGTTTGTGAATTTTATTAGACTAATTTGAAAGATTCAAAACGATGAATAAATTGCCACCCTGTTTGCTTTATCTGCTATTGCAGCCTATGCCCAACAGATGTTACGTATGAAATTCAAATTACATCTTCAAATGGAGCATGACTTGGTAATGAATAATTCAAGACATATACTGAAAATTAGAATGCTGTTTTTAAACAGTGTGTTTCTTAGCAGAGGAAACGTCAGTGGAAAAATACTCACCTATTTATCTGGCCATTTTCCACCTCTGTGAAATCATTTGAATCATTGCTGATGTTATCATCTTCAGGGACAGTCATATTCTGCAATTCAGTCAGTTCTAATCCAGCTTTGAAAGGCATGCTGGGTGAGGAACTGTGCCTATCCAAGTGGTTCTTCAAATACTAGTGTTTGGTTGGTATCTTGTGAATAAACAGCAGCCACAGTGTCAGCAACCTAAATAAAACAGAAGAAAAAAACCCTAAGATGTATATCACCAACAGCAGGAAATATCACCGGAAGAAACCAGTGAAAACTGCACAGAAAGGACCATCCTTACCATGCAATTTTATATTGTTAGATGGACCCCAAGTTATAACCTCAATGCACTGCAGAACAGTAGTAATCTTATATGCCTTAATGAGATCAACCTTACAAATTTACCCTGTCCTTCAGCCAACAGCTGAAGACAGTACTTCATTTACAAACTTGGGAGCAAACCATGTCTGTTTGTTTCAGGAAAAAGATTAACTGCCTACAAAATAAGGAATAAAAATTATTTGCTTGTTTGTTATTTGGTGTTGGTCTTCTGTATGTTCTCCATTCTTACTTTAAAATATAAAGCACATCGTGTCCATGCTGATGCTAAGTGGAGAGAAAGAAGGACAGAGTTATCCCACTATTCTGCTCTACTAATATATATATTCCAACACACTTTAGGTAAAGTGGATGTGTAGATGATGCTTTGTGTATGGTTAAACTTATAATGAACAAGGACAGAAGCAGACAAAACCAAATTCCTGAGCTCATGTAGCATGGGAGAAAGAGTAATGTATACCTTGTGTCACGCAGTTATTGTCTAGATGATCAGGTGAACTCTCCTCTGATAGATACGTTGCATAAAAGCACTGAGAATAACACCAAAGGCAGATCAAAGAAGTTTGCTACAATGACATATTTCCTTATCAGCAATGCAAATCAACTGGAAGACCAGTATCTGCTAGAGTCCAACCATTCTCAGCTGAGCTACAACTCCAGAATGGTAGTGAAGCAACAGCATGTTATTCACAAACAAGCTCCTACAGCACAACTCTTTCAATTCCCATTTTGTGAATTAATTTCCTGCAGTACTGCCAAACAACTATTCACCTTGGGGTATGTGGGGAACACTCAGATGCCAGACTAATCTGGGAATATTTTTAAATTTCTCAGGGCTACCTCAAAGCCATCGAACTGCTTGCATGCAACCAAAGAGGCATGAGCACTGCCAGCTCTTGCAGGGTGAGACAGGAAGATGTAGTTCACTTATTCAGTTATGACAGCTGCCTGTTTCAAATTAAGTTTACAGAAGCCAATACTTCTGTTTTATACCACATCTCCACCGCACAGAAGAGGACTTTGCAAATGAGCAGTTTCTTCCCTGTAAGTACTTTCTCAGAAATGCAGTTTTAAAATTTACATATCCTCCTAACAATTCCTCAAGGGCCCACCCTGTCTAAACTTCAGGTGCAAAGTTTAAAGGCCAGTCTAGAGGCTAACAGTAGAGCAAGATCTGCTCTTTTCCACTGAAAGAGAAACTAAGCACATGGTTATGGTGGCTGACAGGGCCTGGTACAGCCTGGTGTGAGGACAGAGTTTGGGGCATGTTTGCTGAGTTCTTTTTAACTCCTCTACAGAAGAGATTTCCACCACAAACACCAGAAGAAAACTGCTCGGGTATTAAAATGTTGGCACAATAAAATATTTTTAAAACCATTGATTTAGGCTGCTGATAAATAGATGCAGACTGGCAAGCAGAGGGTAGCTTAAGCAGTGACATTCTGGAACAGTCTTCATGGAGACTGCAGGGATAAAACAGTCTACCTATTTTGGAAGAGAAGCACGATCTTTTTATAAAAGGATAAAGCCACAGGAGATGGCAACTGCTGAGATGGCAAGGACCAAGCCCACTGAATCCTGAAGCTTCTTGTGACCGTGAATTCCTAAAATAAACAATTCTTTAAGAGACCTGACAACCTCTGTACCAGGATCTGTATCCCCTGATAAAAACCTGTGTAATGTTCATCTGAGATTCAAGCACAGAAGCTTCTCTTCTGGGCACCGTTTTGCATCATGGTGCCCCAGGAGGATTTTCAGAACTGCCTTGACATTGCCTGTGCTTAATAAATTCCCCATTAAGTGTTTCAAAAGCAGGTGCTGAAATTAGCACTCATGTGAGGTAAACAGTACACTGGAGAGCTGGCTGCACAGCTCACTGACGTGTGGCTCCGGCTTCAGAAGCTGCTGCTCTGGCCCTCTGTCACTGAAGCACTGCAGGGCCAGAGTGGCAGGAGCACAGCTCGCTGCTTTATTCATAAGGAGTGACAAGCTTTGTCTGTTTTAACCAAAACTCTGCTTCTACAGAAAATTAATTGAATGAAGACTTCCACAAGGGCATGTAATGATAGGACATGGGGGAATGGCTTTAAACTGAAAGAGAGCACGTTTAGGTTAGGTATTAGGAAGAAATGCTTTACTGTGAGGATGGTGAGGCACTGGAACAAGTTGCCCAGAGAAGTTGTGGATGCCCCATCCCTGGAATTGTTCAAAGCCAGGTTGGATGGGGCTTTGAGCAACATGGTGTAGTGGAAGGTGTCACTGCCCATGGCAGGGGGGTTGGAACAAGATCATCTTCAAGGTCCCTTCCAAACCAAACCATTCTATGATTTTATAAGATGGAGTGAAATCTTAGTGCAAGCTGAAGCATCAGCAATCATTTCAGCAGATTCCAGCTTTTAGGCAGACAAGTTGCTCCTGAAGCAGCACAACAGTCATCTTTGAATCTGCCTCAGGTTCTTGCTAGTGTGATTTACTAAAAACAACACCAAAATAAAACCCTGAAACAAAAAAAAAATGTAGTGAAATAATGCATTGCACTTCCAAGTATGAGAAAACCTGATCTCGGTGCCAAAACACGAGGAGGGTGAGGAGAGAGTGGTGGGGCTGGGGACTGAAATTTTCATTGTCATGGCATGAACTCACCACAGATCTTTTGCAAAGAAAAACTAACATGTCCTTAGCATCTCCATCTGTAAAATTAAGATGATAATAGCGACAATAACACTCAGTTTGTGAAGCACTTGAAGATTCAGAGAGAAAGGGTGATAAATGTGATACCTAGAATAAAGCACTAAGCAAATCACAAAAGTTTTGCAAAGATACATTTATCTTAGAGATATACAGAGAAAACCCACTGTCATTGCTAATCACTCTGGACACCCTCCACAGTCAATGGACACAGGTGGTCACATAAATTTCCTCCCCATTTTAAACTTCAAATTCACCCATGTGACAAATCGCAGAGTCTAAATAAAATCTACAGTTCCAAAGGATAGTGTTCATGTCAACCAGTTTCATTCCCTGCAAGTCAAGTGTCCACTCCAGGCTTGTCCTTTGGCCTCTACAGCAAAGTCTGGCACTGCTGAAGGACAACCTATCCTGACCCACAGGAGGGGTCTGAAGTCTCACTGAGCTGTTCCCTACAATTGCAATAGCTTTGCTCCCCAAGGGAGATTCAGTGCTGGGATATCTGAGCCAAGCAAGTTGCCACCTCAGGTGTAGGTGCCATTAATACTGTGGGAAGAAAAACCCAAATTGTTTCAATTAATAGAAATTCACCATATGTTGATACTGAGCTATATTGGAAGCAGCATGGTAATATTTGTATTTTTACAGCCTTTTCATTCAAGAAATGTCATAGAAGAAATGCAAATAAAAATGCTATGTTGGCAAGAGTTCCTAAACTGAGCTTTATTCCTAATTCACATTGAAAGGCAGTAAATAATCATGTGAAGTGACTGCAGAAATCCCAATCACTTCAGTCACTGTACCTACTACTCTGTCCATCCTTAAACCTCCAAAAAGGAGAACTTCAAGAGACCTACCATCAAACATCTCTCTCCAGACACACACAAAGTAAATCATGAAGAAGAAATTAGAATTTTGCTCTTATTTCAAACTTTTATACTCAGATGGGCAACCACCACTCCTTGAAGCAGGAATAACCCTAAAGAGAAAACCAGGAAAGAGTTAATGACCCTTCAGAAGGAACCTCAAGGGACTTTGTTTGATAGCTGACCCAGCCACTCTATTTAGTAGAAAAAGCACTGCTCTGACCTAGGAGCTTGGCTTTCTCTTTAAACATTCCATAATGTATCTTGCAAAACCCTTTATGGATAATTTATTTGTTGTGTGCTCCTTACAGAATATGGAAAGATTACAACTGGTCACAGACTTCAGGAGGACTATGAGATGACACAAGAAGATAAAATGAAAGTTTTTTTTTCAAGGACACTGAGACCTTCACAAGCCTTTAAAGCACATTCCAAGAACTGTGGTCATTTTCTCTGTTGCCTTCTGAAACATTAAAAAAAAAAAATCCTTGCAACTCCAGTTTTCTGGACTGTTAAATTCCACAAGAGCAGTAATGGGATCAAAACCTTTGTATTTAAAAAAAAAATGTAATACAGACAATGTATCTTTATTTCTTCAGCTGGTTCAAGCATGAATTCTTTCTGGGCCATACCTGGAAGAGGTGTATTCTCAGAAAACACTTTGCTGGAAGTTGTGTTTTTAACAGTAACATCATCACTCTCTTTTTTTCATATCTCATAAATGGCATCATTCAAAAAGTGTCACCTTAAAGCATACAACTGCCCAAAAGCTGAGCCAGTATGCAAGAGGCATTTGGGTAATTGGTCAAGTTGGACACCTAGCCCATCTCTGGATATGGTTTTTGTAACATGCCCTTGCACACCACAGGGGAGCTTCATTCACTGTGTGCTCCCCACAGTCAGTCTTGGGATTTGTAAATATCCAAGACACACTTTTAACTACAAAATTCAAGCTAATTTGCTCAAAAGATGAAACGTGACTCAAGTTCCTTCTCAAAGGGAGTTTTGCCAAGAACTCCTCTTGGTTGGTTACAAGTCATCAGAATCCAGCACTTGATTTTCACACAAGCTGGTTTTAGTCCTGCAAAGCCCACGATGTGATACATCTTTGCTCATACTTTTGAAACTTCTTTCAAAGTAGAGCAATATGACCAATAAGACACCATGGATATAAACAATGAAACACCGAGCCTGAAACTCTGTGCACAGACTATTTACTTAAAAGACAAAAAGCAAAAATACTTTATACGAAACAGTATCACGTTGGGAGGTGGGGAAGCAAATATCTCCTTTTTGTTCCGCATTAGTGACACCTGACATGAGGAACATAAAGCTCCAGATTTACTCCTCATCTACAGGAAGGACAAAATGGGGAGATTAGAGAAGAGCCACTGAGATAACAAAGAGCTTGGAAATTAAAGACTGACTCACATCCACTGAGCAAACAGCTGCAGTGCTTGAAATGTCATTGCCTCCAGCTCCTCAGCTCTGCCCCTCTGCAGCAGGCTGCAGCCACAGGAGCAGTGGAAGGAAGCAGATTCACTCTGGTCCCACGGCAGCCCAGACCCAGTTGGGCTCAGGGAGCCACAGAGAACAGACAAGGTGCGAGGACACTGCCGTCCTGCCCATCGGACACAGCACCAGGCTGAAAGCAGTGCAGCGGCCAGAAGGCCTTCGAGCTGCTGCAGCTGTTTCCTTGGTGGCTGTAAACCACCACCTTTCATTTCCAGGATCCTTCTCTTTCACATAGCTCCCACAGCATGCAGGATGGAAACAGTTAAAAGATAAGATGGGGGTGGGGAAACAAGTGACAGAAGACTTGGGAAGGAAGCGGAAGAAAGCTCAGAAAAGGATGCTATACATCACTCAGAAGTGATGAGCACAAATGTGGATTGTCAACCTTTCTCTTGGTAGTGCATGACCTTGCGCTGCAACAGGAAAATGTTCCTGTTTTGCCCCAACACTCTCCACACGGCCCTTCCATGCTGCCATAAAGAGAACACAGTCCCAAATTAAGTCTCGACAGGCTACTCAGCTGATCAAAGGCAGGCAAATAAGAAACCATAAAATCCCAGTCTGATTCACCCAGTGATTCATTACTTTAGGCAAAACACTTAAAGATGAACCATAAAGGCAAATGGTTTTAAGTACATTTTTGTTTTGAGCCCTTCCCAGTCAATTTAGGAAAGGCATTTGGCAGAGGAATATAGTCACATTTCTTCCTAATTATATTTCTCTGTGAAATCCTCTCAACAGTCTCGGTTTTGAGAAGAGATCCCAGAACGCACTGCCACAAATAAACTCTTGTCTTCCACAGAAAGTGGAGATGCTGTATGAGTGGGGCTTTATGGGGCACTGCCACAAAACAGACTACCCAGATGTATTTGTAAGGGTTAAATGGCAGCTCTGAAATTCCTATTTCAATAAATTTTGTACTACAAAGGAAGAACCCTTTGTATAAGTTCATATGTAACTCACTTGCCTTCTGCCCCAGTTTACAAGTAATTTCTCTACCTCAGTTTTGACTCTAAGAGACTCAGAGTGATATTTATCTGATAAGCTTAGACAAATATTATGAGAGTTGACTGCAAAACATGAAAAAGCTGCCATTTTTCCCAAGAGCAGCCGCTCAAACTTCTTGGATTGGATTAAGGTCACAGCAGTAAATACCCACCAGAAAGGAAACTGAATTCAGGCTTAAAATATTTAAATATTCCCACAGCATTTCATTTGTCTTCACAATACAAACTTTTAAAGCTCTGGTTATTGTCATGCTACGTGCTACATGGATTTCTACAGAAATTAGCAGGCTGA
This sequence comes from Platyrinchus mystaceus, assembly GCA_035041135.1. Taxonomy (NCBI): domain Eukaryota; kingdom Metazoa; phylum Chordata; class Aves; order Passeriformes; family Tyrannidae; genus Platyrinchus; species Platyrinchus mystaceus. The sequence continues at coordinate 30,165,576 of JAWWLV010000045.1, forward strand.
TAAAAAGACAGAGGAGAGCACAGAGGGAAGGAACGTCCCATTTCTGCTCAGTCACCTCTTTTCCCCTGCTAAAAGAACCAAACACCCAAACCAGAAAACACAGACAAAATGAAGGACAGAGACCCAGGACAAGCAGCCTGCAAGCACGAAGGCTGAGAGAGTCCTGCCTCCCTTTCCATCCTCTAAAACCCTTATAAAAAGCAGGATTTGGTCATGAAGGACAGTTGATCCTCTGTGTTTTACAGCAGTCTTCAAACAGCCTCAAACAACTCAGGATAATCCTCTGCACATGTGTATGTGGAGTGTGACGCTCACCGCCAACAACTGCCTCCCGTCCTCACCTGGGCTAGAAAGCCCAGTTGGTCCAACTACAGCATAAACAGTCTCAAGTGACAAGCCTAAGGATGCTGCAGTGTGCTTCAGTGAAGTGCTCTCTATGGTGCCTCTTAAAAAGAAAAAAAAACCCCTTCCGAAAAGGCAAAGTCAAATAGGAGTCATTCAGTACGACTGTGAAGCAGATCCCATTTTAGTCAGTGAATTTCCATCAAGCCTCAGCAGAAGGCCTCTTACCAGCAATATGGCAGTTCCTAGATTTCAGGCAGGTTTTGCAAGCAGATTTCAGTGCCATTTCAGCAGGGGCTCCTAACCTGAAAAGGGCAGTTATTGATATCTATATCCTTCAGCAACAGACGGAATTTCCTTTTAGAGGCTTTTAAAACAAAGTTGGTATTTTGGTAGCAAATAAAGTAAACATTAGACAGAAGGATGCTGTTTCTTTCTCTCCCTGTAGCTGTTTTATACTTCTGATCTAAGCATGTTGTATTCAGAATGTAATTTTCTTGGTTTTTATTTTTATTCCCGGAATGTATTTTATCAACTAAAAAGTATCTTTTTCTAACACTTTACTTTTAGAACAATGGCTCTTCTATATTCTTTTGCCTTTCAAGCACGTGTAAAAGCCAAACAAACCTGAAGGTGAATGAAGCACCACAAAGCACAGGTTCCAATCTATAATTTGGACTAGAGGTTGGTAGAAATGCTCCACAGCAGTCTGGGACGCTGAATAGCCTAAGGACATGTGGTGAGTTCGGCTGGTGGCACAAGCAGACTATAGTTCAACTTCCATAAAACCAGTTGCCAGATCCGGAGTTTATTTCAGTCCTTCCAATGTCACATAAACGAAGCACGGGTTTACACACCTCCTCGTCTCGTCTTTCACAAGGAGACAGACACATCCTAGCTACAGGTTGCATTACGAACTCTGCAAAACAATGGAACAAGCTCCCTGCCACAAAAGCAAGCCGGACGTACACACACGTGAGCCAATGCACACCCGGGCATTCACACTGGCCCCTTTTTGTTCTCGCCTTTGCTCATTAAAAGCGACTACCTCAGCTGTTACCACGTATGTACGGGCCACCACGCACACGCGTGCGCGCCTGCATTTTCCGAATACCGTAAAACTTGCAGTGACCCCACAGCAGCGCTCGGTTTAAGGGAAAGGCAAGAACGTTCCACAGCTGGGCAGGGCTACACCGCGGGCGCGCACCGTGCGGGGGCTGCGGCACCCGCGGCCCGGCCGTCACCGGAGGCAAACTCATTTATTATTACTATTACTACTTTCTTTTTTTTTTTTTTCGCTGCAAGCGGAAGCTCGTAGTTGCCGACTACCAGGTTTTTGTTTTATTTCTGCTGGGCTTTTGTTTTTTGGTTTTGTTTTTTTTTTTTTTTTCCATGCCCGCCTCAGCAGCTGGCTAGGGCAGCATCGCCCCCCCGCCTCCGGCCCGGCAACGCGCCCCAGCCGCGGGGAGATGCCGTATGGCCGGCCACAGCGCCCCGTCCCCTCCCGCCCCGCCAGGCTCCCCCAGCCCCTCCCCGGCTCGTTGCGCGCATTTTTAGGGTTTG